>JAHZSR010000007.1:0-600000 GCA_025782845.1 Boletus coccyginus | reverse complement strand
GCGCCCGCTGCCACCTGTCCTAGGAGAAATTAAATTCTAGGACACAATTATGTGGAGAAAGAATGAGAACGCGGCTGGGCCGTGTACGGGCGTGTCCGGGGCTTGGGGTTTTTCCCTCGAAGGTTCATGCGGTTCAGCCAGGCGACCCCCACAGTACTTGTCAGCCTGTGCACAACGGAGTCCCACACAAACCTTTTCCTGCATCTCCCACCTGCCACTGAAAGGTTCATCCGCAACGTCGACTTTTATTTATTTCAGCAGCTCAACCGGGTCCCTGGCTAGGCTCACCGACGTGGCCTCGGCTGTAGTCCAGCGCAAGACCCTATGGAAATCCCAGTAAAGTTGCCTCACTCCGGGGATTAATTTGTTCATTCACGTTCCGGACACTGACCAAATACCCTACCGGAGCTAACAATGTTCCAGCGTAGACCCGTTGATCCCAAACTCCGCGAGGCCAGATTTCGCGGAGTGGAGTCATGGTGCCTATAAGCATTCTCTTTTATTCCATGGTCGCCATAACGCATGTGGACTGTATATTTCTATGTGTCTAAATGTAACCCTCAGGTGATACTATAATATAGGAATGGTTCTGAGTTCAACCCGAGCAAGTGTACCGACAAGCTCATATGTATATGTTATTGACAATAGCTATCCTAACGACGACACGCAGCAAGTACAACGGACGAACTACTTCATTATTGTCACGAGCACCTTAAGCGCACCTTAAGCCCAGTGGCCAGGTATCACAGGGTGCGAAGAAGACAGACCACCGTCCACGGCGATGTTCTGTCCATTAACATAACTCGACTCGTCTTCAAAGCATGGAAGATCAGTCTCGAGCACATTAGACGTATTCCAGCCTCACCTGATGCCAAGAATAGCGCCATCTGCGCAATTTCTACGTCGCGTGATCAGCTCGTGGAAGCGAGCTTTGCAAGATGCCAGCACGAAATACGTACCCTCTGGGACACCATACCGACCCATTGCGTTCAATTGTCCGAGCTTGCCTCCGTTACCTCGTTCACGAGCGGCATCAAACAAATCCTTTGTTATGTTTGTCTCGATCAAGCCTGGGCAGAGCGAGTTTACGCGAACATCGGTCTTTTGTAATTGGTATACGCTCGTTTTCGCAATCGAGTTGACGCTGTAGTGGTGATAAGATCGCTGTGGGAGGGGGAAAGCGGAACTGCCTCACGCAGCTTTACTTGCACTATCTGGGTTGTTGTTCACATTACGAGGTCTAATATAAAGAGGAGGGACTTACAGTCGATGGTTCCTGCGCCAGAGCGCAATCCAGCAACTAGTGAAGCGGATTCAAATCCAGTGGGGGTAAAAACGGGGCCAGCACGAACCAGACGCGGTTAGTATAATACTGCCGCCGCTTAACGTCTTGCCGCTCGAAGGATTCGTGTACATCATTGCTTGGGAGCCATATTTTACCGCTAAGAAGCAGCTGTGGAGCAAGTGTCGATCAAAGCAGTACCCTGAGGTCGTGGCTCTGCTTACGAAAGAGAGTTGATTCGCATAGTCTCGAGGAACCGCTCCGCAGTCGTGTCTTGCAGTCCCACGTTTGTCGCTACTCCAGCCTGATGTGCCATCAGGGGTGGGAAGTTTCAGGGAGAAAGGGACAGACATTTGCAAAGAAGACATCCAGCTGACCCTCTTCATCAACTGCTTGCTTGCACACTGCAGCTATCGCAGCATCATCCGCTGCATCAGCTCGAATGGTTGTAACCTGTACGGCTGCGTAAGCTGATGAAAATGTAGCTCCACTCCGTATCTGACCTTCACGTCTGGATACGAGCGTTCGATCGTTGATTTAAGGTCCGGGAGGTTTTCGGGAGAGAAATCCATCAAATAAAGGTGTCGTGCACCTATACAAACCACATCCGTGATGAGCACCGCCCGCGAGACACGGAGGAATCACCATCCAGACCTTGATGTGCAAAGAGGAGGGCAGAGGCACGCCTGAGCAATACGCATGTACAAACGAAATACGGGCATCAGTAGAGAAGCAAACCCTCGACAACGATGGACATCACCCAATTCCATGTAATGAGTTCACTCCGGTAATAACGCAGACCTTGCCATTGAGTCGCTGTCCACGAGAGGTTTTCTTCAGATGCGACTGAATCTGTTCGATGCGTGTGAGCGTTCTCTTGTAGTGCTCCGCTGGGGTGGGCTTGAATCCTTTGGTGATGGCATGCGGGTTACCTTTCGCCATCCTATCGAGTTGGTTGCGACAAGCTGTAGAGCTACGGTCGGCACCCAGCGGATAACCGGATACGGTCTATGTACTGGTTTACAATAGCTTGCTGTTTCAAACCGCCAGAAAAAGACAGTGACAACGGAATCTATCGGAATCTACAATGAAACCAGGATACAGTTATCACACAGGCATGAATATTTAGACAGCGATAGAGAATAAATATGCTACAAGTCCATGTTTCCGGAAGCACAACAGACTTGGAGCAAGAAAGCAGGAACTTAACCAAACTGTCGCTGTACCTTCTTTAGAACGCAGCTAGTCTAGTATCTGCGTTGGTAGAAATAGTCATCATTCTCTGGGTACGCTGGAACGCCATGCGGAGCCGGTCCGCCATGGGCAGCTTCGGGGTACTGCACGGGATAATCCGGTGCAAGGCGGTCTGGACAAGGACCCATCGGGTAGCCGTAGGGCTCCTGGTGGACCACAGACTGCTGTACATATAATTGGCCGCCATATGGATACATAGACTGAACTGGGCGCCCGTAGTCAAAGACCTGGACGGCAAACTCGGCAGCGCAAGGAGATTGATCCGACGGGGCCGGGGAGGAAGATGAGGTGTTCGACACAGGCGAGTCATGGAACTCAGGAGGGCCTGAGCTCATATCTGTGCACGGGGTGTTGGGATAAGATGACGTGGAATGTTCAGTGGAAGAACATTCTGAAAAGATGCGAGGCCGTTTCTGTGCATCGTATCCACTGTAGAACTGGTCATGCATCTCACGATCGACAAAAGGAGTCGTCTGGGGATCATCATATGGGCTTGTCGAAGACTCTGAAGCGGGTGGTCTACGGAAGGTGGGCGGGGACAAAGGAGAATCCTGCCTCCCGGAGGGAACATAGTTGCGCTTTGGATCAAATGTCAAGGCCGGCGTGTCAGGGATAACGCGCTTGCGCTTCTTTTGAGTCTGAGCTATCGGCTTCTTTTCCCTATCATGAGGAAGCGGTTCAGTGGAAAACAACGGTTTCATTTCCTTCGACTTCTGTTTCAGAACTAGGTTAGACGGAGAATTAAGGACTGATGAGACCCACATACCGGCGCCGCTTCTTTGCGGTGGTGGGCGCCATCGGTATGAGGGGCTGGGAGATCGTGCATGGGACTGAGAGACATAGTCGTTAGAGGAGGTGAGCTTGATGAAGACTATCGTCCTGCAACTCTGAGGAGACTTTTTGTGGTTTGCTTGACCTGTAAACGAATTAGTCGCAGCGATATATACTTGGCCGACCGGGATTTTTTGGCGAGCATTGTGAAGCACGTTGGAGTGATAGTGGAAACGCGCCAGCCTGGTGCCGTAGCTGTGGGGATAGTGGTAAGTGATCAGTAATGATGTAGGCGGGTGCGTTAGGTCATGGTCGAGGTGATGGTTCATACCAGGCCTTGCCGATTTGGTACTCCGCCAGCAGGACCAGTATCAGCTTCTACTTGGTACGCTTCTAGTACGACCACCACGTCGAGCCAGGGCACCACGTTGAACCCAATCGTCGATCATGTCGTCCAGTATAGAACTAATCAACCCAAAAGCTGAAAGCGTTCGTCGCGCTGCGGCGCTGCAGGTAATTTCATCTTGCTGCATGTGTCTCTCCTCCTCTGCATCCCTCCCACCAGGTCAATACAACAGGTGCGATGGGTCTCGCAAATGTGGTGAAGGGTAATCTCGGTAAGCGTCCCGCGCCGCTTCTCGCCCCCCCGTTTCGCGATCGAATTTGCCTCAGGTCCAAGAGGAACTCTCAAGATGCTTGTGGACGGTTCTGGTCAGATCAAGATGACCAAGGACGGCAAAGTGCTGCTATCCGAGATGCAAATACAGAACCCAACAGCCGCGATGATTGCCCGTACTGCGGTCGCCCAGGACGATCAAGTCGGCGATGGTACCACTTCTGTCGTCCTTCTCGTAGGAGAGCTGCTTAAGCAAGCAGATCGCTACATCTCAGAAGGCGTGCACCCTACCGTTATCGGCGAAGGGTTTGATCTCGCGAAGAAAGAAGCGTTAGCCGTCTGTGTCTGATGCTGGCCCAGGTCCCGCCTAGTGCTGACGCAACCTGCAGTTTCTAGACACGTTCAAACAGCCATCGAAACTAGATCGGCCTACCCTGATTAATGTCGCACACATTTCGCTTGCAACCAAGCTGCACGCCTCGCTAGCGAAGCAACTCGCAGCTGATGTTGTAGACGCCGTGCTCACCATCAGGCCACCGCCGCCCCCCAAAGGCACGTATTTAATCTTAGAAATCAGGGTATACACGCTAAAAGTTTACTGAAGGAGCAAAAGATCAATGGAGAGACCCTATTGATCTTCACATGGTCGAAGTTATGAAAATGCAGCACCGCACGGCGTCAGAAACTCAGCTCGTGCGTGGTTTGGTCATGGATCACGGCGCAAGGCATCCGGATATGCCAAAACGCGTCGAGAATGCCTTCATTCTGACGTTGAATGTCAGCCTTGAATACGAGAAGACGTACGTCGACGTGCACTGCTTCCCTCAACTCTAATTCACAAAACCTTAGGGAGGTTAATTCTGGCTTCTTTTACTCGTCGGCAGAGCAGCGCGAGAAGCTCGTCGAGTCTGAGCGACGTTTCGTGGATGCCAAGGTCAAAAAGATCGTTGAGCTCAAAAATCTCGTGTGTGACCAAGCCGTTGGTGGTAACGAGAAGCCGAAAAATTTCGTCGTAATCAATCAAAAAGGAATAGACCCTCTCAGTCTCGATATTCTCGCGAAAAATGGCATTTTTGCCCTGCGGCGTGCCAAGCGACGCAACATGGAGCGGTGCGCGTCCGATGTTGGGACGTAATACGATGACTATTGATCACACAAACTTATCACAGGTTGCAGCTCATTTGTGGAGGCGTAGCACAAAACTCCGTCGATGACCTCACCGCGGACATTCTCGGGTGGGCTGGTCTCGTCTATGAGCACACTCTCGGAGAGGAGAAATTTACATTCCTGGAGGACGTCAAGAACCCAAAGAGCGTCACGCTTCTGATAAAGGGCCCCAATGCGCACACGATCCAGCAAATTCAGGATGGCCTTCGCGACGGGCTCCGTGCCGTCAAGAATGCCCTCGAAGACGAGTGCTTGATCCCCGGCGCTGGCGCGTTTGAAGTTGCGTGTGCTGCGCATCTCAGTGGAGCCGTCAAGAAGGCCGCCAAAGGAAGGGTCAAAATGGGAGTACAGGCTTTCGCAGACGCACTCTTGATCATCCCAAAGACCCTTGCTCAGAACGGTGGCTTTGACGTTCAGGATGTTGTCGTGGCCCTGCAGGTTTGCGTGCCTTTTTTGGGAGGACGCGATCGATCTCTCTGATCTGTATTGTTCTCAGGATGAGCAATCGGAAGGCAACATCGTTGGTATCGACCTTCAGTCTGGCGAGCCGTTCGACCCTACGGTTGAGGGAATCTGGGACAATTATAGGGTGAAACGGCAGATGTTAAACTCCTGGTGAGTTCACCCATGCCACTCCACCAACGCGTGTTGTACTCATCGAGGTACGCAGTTCCGTCATCGCCGTAAATTTGCTGTCCACAGATGAAATACTGCGGGCTGGACGGAGTTCGCTCAAGCCTGAGGGACAGTCGTAGTAGATAGCGATGGTCGCATGTAGTGTTATCGTCTTTTAATGTCAGGTTCGATGAACTCGTTGAACCGCAACTCGTGACTATGAACATTAACAACTATATGGTACCTAAAGTATTGTTTGCCAACGCGGAAGGAGAATGAACAAAGCATAAATTATTATTATAACGGGGTCCAAGAGCTGGGCAAACGAGCGAACGGGTGGCGAGTGAGAGTGGTTTAAATTACACTGAATGTTTCTTGAGCAAGATGTTGGGAGGTCAATCGGAAAGTATATCTGATCCAGAATCCCACCCGGCGTGGATGAGATGTGTCGGGGGAGCCAAGTCATCGCCACAAAAGGAAGCAGACTTTTTCAAGTAATGAGACATAGGTGTCGCCCGAGCGTTCTTCCAGGGCACGACTGGCGGAAGTTCTGTGGTGTATGTAACGCGGAGATGAGAAAGGGGGTCTTCACTTGCGGATCCTTCATGGCTCTCCGGGGTTTCTGCAAGAAGCCCCTCAACAGCACGGTCGTCGTCGGAGTTTGTACTCTCAAATGACTGTTCACCAGGAAACACGGTGCGAGGCTTCAAAGGACAGTCCGAGAAGCCCACTACCTGCGGGGGTGCTCAATTCTATGAATATGAAAGAGCCAGGAAACCATACGTACGGTCTCAGTTGCTGTTTCTGGAATTGCCTGGCCAGTAACACTGACCATAGTGGACTTCTGCGGTGATACCGATCGACCAGCAAGTGGTGTCCGTGTACTCAACGCGGATGACATTTCAGATTGTGAGGTTGCCTCAGATAAATTATTTTCGTCAGGAAGTGAAGACCTGGGTCGTAGTCTCTGGCTCCGGCGGGTCCCACTCCCTGATTCTAACGGTGACTTGGTGGTTGAAGACCATCGTCGCCTGGCAAAATTAATGGGGGATGGTTTGAATGTCAGGATGGTGGAGACAGAATGCCGCGGTGTGGGGGGACGTGGAGCAGGCTCTTCCAATTTGCTCTCAAGGCTAAGCTTATCTTGGAACGGAAATTGGTCTGGACTGGGAATGGGCAACGGGGTGTGATCTGGAGGAGTAACAGGTCCATTACTCTCGCTCTCTACGGTAGGGAGGGAACCCTCGGCGTCTTCGTCGGGGGAAGTATCTTCGGGTGGGGGGGGAGCCCACATTCTACGAGCGAAATTCGTGGGATTAGGTCGACACAGGAGACCAGCGTTCAAGCCTTTGAGCCTTAATAGAGAGGGACCGTTGGGATTGTGCGGAACCGGATCTTCATCTCCGTCTCCTGGGCGCGGAGTACTCCGTAATTTCTTGTTCGGACGTGGTGACTCGTCACGAATGATAGCGCGCTCGCGTTTCCTGCCAGCAAGCATAGCAAGGTCCTCAGTGTTGTCGTTGGTTTCAAGCTGCTCTTGTTTATCTCCAAGCCATCGTTCCACCTTTCTCCTCTGCAGGACCTTCTGTACCCGTGCTGAACCAACATGCAGGGTACCAACCCTTTTCCTCACGAATCTACCATTCGTAGTCGCTTTCTTGCCGAAACGACCATTCGAGTCCCTGGGTTGACATTTGACGGCCAACGACTTGGGCTTGAGATTGCCTCGCGAGGACGATGGGCTGGCAGGTTCACTCCTCAATTTCATGCCCGCTGGGGAAGAGATGCGAGGCCGAGCGGTCTTCCCAGGTGTGGATGGAGGTGGCGATATACGGTTTGGTCTAGTAGGGGATGATTTACGGGGTCTGCCTCGTTTGCGTTTAGGAATCTCCTCTGCCATAGGATGTTTGCGAGGGCGACCCCGTTTCCTCTTAGGGGCCATCAAGAGCTCCTTCGCTTTGTCCGACATCTCCACGACTGGTCCCTGTTCAGTCTTCCTTCTCTTCGCTGGCCGCTCCTCACTACCGGCTGAGTGTCTAGGCTCCACCGTAGGAACGTTCTTTGGGGCAGGACGTCTAGATGCCGATTCTCCATCATCTCGAGGAACAGAAGCGACTACCTGAGTGGCTAAACGAGCAGGCCAGGGCTGGGAATAAATGGCAAAGTGTCGCATGCATCTGACGCCAAGATAAAACGCCACAACGTGAGATAGTCTGCCTACTAAATGAACGGGAAGCTCGACATACCGAGGACACTCTTGTGGCTCCTTGCGCTTCTTGCCTCGCCGCGGCGTCGTGTCAATGTTAAGTCCCCAAACTATTTGATTGTCGACGGAAATCATTGGCAGAACGTTGTGGCATGTTACGCAGGTAGGTAACGGTCGTCCATCTGATCCCATAGGCACCATATGGTCGGCAGCACTCAAAGATTCATTCCTATCGACATGCAATGAGGGGCGCGTGCGCAGAATTCGTGCTTCAGGTTCCTCCTTGATTTGCTTATTATTAATAGGGGTGGATAACCTGCTTGCACTTCGTCTGGAGCATCTAGAAGGCAGTTGTGCAGGGTCAGATGGCGCAGGCGTGAACGATTTCGTGGAAACCTCGGGGGTAGCAGTACCAGACGCATTCTGCCGCCACCCCGTGGACCTGGGCTGGGTCCTCGGCCCTTCCACCAAGTCGGAACGACTGATAGGAGGGACAGAGCTGTTAAAACGAAGAAAGGGTCAGAATACGATCAGTCGACACAATACTGACAAACCTCGAGGCTGATCTTCGCGATGTTGATCGGAGGGTAGAAGAAGACCCGCCTCCAAACTCCAAGTCAAGCTCGGCGACGTCCGACGCATTTGCGAGTGGCTTATTTCCTTCCTTTTCTTCATCGTCACTTTCGTCTGAATCGTCATCCTGTTCCTGGATAATAGCATATACTCCGCGGCGAGTTCTGCGCTCGTTCACGTTGCCTACCGCAGTCGGGACAGGCTCAGAATCGGTGAGATCATCATCCGATGCACCGGCATCCGATTCACAGCCGGAGGCCTCGCCTTCCGGTCCATAGCCTCCTCGGGAGCTCTTTTCGCACGTTTCACAAAGGCAGTATCGGTTCTTGCTCCCAACTAAATGGCTAAATCAGGCATAGTACGCACAAGAACGTTGCTTGGACTGACAGTAACCATCACCATAATGTGCTGTTATCTCTTCGCCAACGGCGATAGGCCGGAGCACGCGGAAAGTGATGTATTTGCCTTCCCGAAACAATTCACAGTTATTCTCACAATCATGCTGCCGAAAAGTGTCATGAGCGCATACCCGCAGAGACCATCGTGACTTACATTCACGAACCGAGCGGGACCCAAAAATAGATGGTTTTTCTTCATTTGACGGGAATGGATTACGCTAAAGTCCCTCCTGATGTCAAGATTTCTTAGGTCCGTCCGCTTGAGTTCTTTGTCCTCTTCTTTGGATAAGTGGGCCATTGAGCCCTTGAGTTCCAAGATAACCATGCCAGGAGACAGGGGGCGGGTGGCGAGGATACACAATTCCGACTTGCCGGTCTTGTGGGAGTAACGTGACGTGTGCGCTATCTCGATACAACCTGCAGGATGGTATAGTTCGAAGTATCGCGAGGCATGTCTGTGGCGAACCGAACTTCAGGCGTTGCTAACGAAAGAATAGGGTCGTACACACGTGGCAAAGGCATTAATCTGTTTTTGTGTATATGGCTTGAGGTAGTAACGAACGGGCTGAAGACTAGAAACGTGGGAGTTGAGAGATAAGGTTCCCAGGCAATACGTATAGGGACACCAACGCGAGGAGTTCGTCCACTGCTTGACGCACAGCGTTTTGGGGAGGACCCTTGCTTTCGACCAGCTGGAGGTAAAAAAAACATGTATCAAAGTAGTTGGATACATACGTTACGGGATGAACATGAAAGCGTGGCTGGACGTGGAGATACGACTCACGCGTCTAACAACTGTCATGAGATCGCTAGCAGGAACCTTTGGGAGTCTGCGGGAGGAGTCCATCTTGTGTACGCAGAGAGGAACGTTCCCGGTACCGAGCTTCTCGACCAGAAGGTGACTGAGAAAGTCGTCGTCCCTGGAGAGGTCGCGCATGTTCATGATTTTGGTGGGCCGCCATGTCAATGGGGCCCCTCTGAGAGAGTGGGAGCCTACCGCCGACGCCGTGGGCATCGAGCTCGAGGACGAGGACGACGGGGGCGCGTTGGAGGGGGATGCGAGGAAGGGTGAAAATAATAGAGGCAGAGCAGGAGGAAAGGAATGAAGTGCACAGAGGCACTGGTCCGGTTACGACATTCCAGGTTTACCCCGATTATATAATCAGACTTTATGCGGTGGGAGGACACAGTTGCATAATGGTAACAAGTAGAGAACAACATCTCGGACTAGATAGTACGCAGACACCCCTCCAACATATCTTATGCATTGTGCGCGTGCTTCTGCTTGCCAGTCCGCAGCTTCCTAACGTAGAACTAGCACACTGACGTCAGCGCCACAGCCAACGAAACACAGTCCACCTACTTCGAGCTCCTTGCCCTCCAGGACATACCCATCGGCGCGGCCAGACTGCCCCGGTCGGCTGGAAATCGCCGCATACAGGCGACCAGCAACGAACTGCTGCTCCAACAGAGGGTCGATTTTCGCATCTGGCAACGGATCAGCACCCCGGCACCGGCTGGGATCATCCGGATGTGATGTCACCTTTCTTCCTCTCCTCCAAGATGCGTTGCACGTGGTTGGATTTTTTAGCCGGCTCCTCGGTAGCAGCGGCAGGTGCCTTGGCAGCACCCTTCTTAGTGATGGGCTGTGCGTACTGCATCCACCAAATCTTTTAGCGACATATACAGATAGGGAATGTCACGACTCACGTGGGCCTCGTACCACTGTCTGAAGGGGGTCGCATCGACTTGGATGACAGCACCCTTGACGAGGGTGTTGGTACGGACCAACTCGTTGTTGGAAGCATTGTACACCTGAGTACCACGATCAACACGAGTGTTCTCGGATGCATATATGGGACGTGGACTCACGACACTGATGATACGAGTCTTCCTGGTGGTGTGCTCTGAGGCCCAGGCAAAGTTGCCAGAGTCGAGACGGAGAGCGCGATACTTGAGGTTACCGCCGCGAACGCGCACAGTGTGGATGCGTTTCGCGCCAAGCTTGGTGTTGGCGGGCTGACGGCCGAGCTCGAACTTTCTCTTCTTGCGGTAGTGGGCGCGCTGGGCGCCGGTTGCAGAGCGCTTGTGCCGGGACGAACGTGAAATACCTTTTGCAGAGATGGTCAGCGAAGGATGTTGCAGAGGGACGGCACTCACCCATGTCGAGTGGTCTTGAGGATGGGTGGCGGTTTCTGATGATACCCACTGAAAATCAAGGTTTGTAAAGTTGAAGCTCCGACGGCAAGTCCCGTCAAGTGTGGCTGTGCCATGCATCAGTGCTATCCCCTGAGTGTGCCCACTCCAGCATGTCCACTCGCCTGGTTAAATGGCCGTGGTCGCCTCCTTCCTCGCTTCCCATCGCTTCCTTCCCAGTCCATGATGTTGTTGTCCAACACCCCCCGCTTCCGCATCTTTCGAAGGCGCAAGAATTCCAGGTCGAGTTCCCCATCCCAAACAACGCGAAATGAGCTTCACCGCCTCGTTCACACCTCAGAGCCGATGGCGCGAAAGGTATGTCGCTTCCTTCATTTGCGCCCCAGTTTCGCGTACTTAGTCGAGTGGAACGACACTCCCGCCACCCTGCTGTGCATCAGGCGTTCGATGCAGAGATGCAGGCATTCCTCAAACTTCACTCTCGCTACCTCACCGACAAGGACAGCCGACGAGACCTGTACGCGTCCCTTACTTTCGCTTGTCGACAGTATCCTTCATGTCGTGGTCAGCGACTGGAAGAAGATTCAGACCCCCGACGCGGATCGAATTATCTCCTATGACCAACTTCCGAAGACAGCCGATCCTCGAGCACTATCCAAATTGGCGATACTCAAGCTTGACGGTGGCTCTGGAACATCCGTGGGCACGTACTTCGTTTCCCCCTATCCTTGCATGCGTACCTAGAAATGGCACCAGGCATGTCCGCGAAGAGCACCCTTGAAGTTAAAGACGGAATGACGTTTCTCGACCTCATCGTAAAGCAGGTCCAACACCTCAACAAAACACAGGCCATCGACGTCCCCCTCATCTTCATGACATGCTTTAACACGCACGAGGATTCCTTGCGTATCATTCAGAAATACGCTAACCAGCCGATCAAAATAGCGACCTTCAACCAGTCGAGATACCCGCGGATTTTCGCCGACACTCTGCAGCCTTGTCCGCACCATGCTCGGGATGATAAGAAACACTGGTATCCTGCTGGCCACGGTGATTTGTATGACTCGCTGGTGCGCAGCGGTACTTTGGACTGTCTGTTGGCAGATGGGAAGGAATACTTGTTTGTATCAAACTCTGATAACTTGGGTGCCCTGTAAGTGGTGGAGATTTGAAGTGTGAGCAAGTTTGGAATGCGTCAATGTTGTTAGAGTGGATCAGAAGATTCTACAGCATATGATCAATACCGGCACGGATTTTCTGATGGAACTCACCAACAAAACCGACGCCGACGCAAAGGTAAGTCTCGCTCGCGTGGTTTGTTCTACATGAAATGAAGCTTGTTTGATAGGGCGGTACTCTCATTCAGTACGATGGCTCGATGCGTCTGCTCGAGATTGCTCAGGTTCCTTCTGAGCACGTGGACCACTTCAAGGGTGGTGAATTTCTTGAGGATACCGTCAAGGGATCTACGCTAACAAAGCGGCTAGTGCACAAGTTCAAGATCTTCAATACGAATAATTTGTGGATAAACCTCAAAAGTTTGTCACCTTTGATTGGAACGGTATCACAGATCATGACTCGTTTGCAAGCCCTCAAAAAAGTCATAACAGATGGAAGCATGGATCTTGACATCATCGTCAACCCAAAGGTCACCGACGACGGGCAGTCTATCATTCAGGTACGATCCATGCATAACGCCGCTCGGAAATTATCTCAGGCTTTCTCCGACGGACCCAGCTGGAAACGGCTGCAGGCGCGGCAGTAAAGTATTTCAAGAACGCTCGTGGAGTCAACGTTCCTCGCTCTCGCTTCCTTCCCGTGAAGTCTTGTTCGGACCTGCTTCTGATCAAGAGCGACATCTATGTGCTGAAAGACGGCCAGCTTATCATGAACGACAACAGGATGTTTGGGAGCACTCCTGTGATAAAACTGGGGAATCATTTCAAACGGGTAAATACCTCGTATCTCGTACGGGCTAGAAAACAATGACCCACTGAGGATGCGACACCAGGTTCAAGACTTTGAAGAGCGTTTTAGGAAGACACCATCGATCATCGACTTGGATCATCTCACCGTCGCTGGCGACGTACACTTTGGTCGAGAAGTGACATTGCGGGGCACTGTCATCAGTGCGTAAACACTGTTTTCTTTTAATGCCGATGTATGGCAGCTGATTCTTGACGGCGTCGCATAGTCGTAGCGAACGAAAGTCAGAGGATCGACATACCCGATGGGTGTGTGCTGGAGAACAGTACGATCCTTCCTTTTCTTTTTTGGGGCACATAAGTTGAGTTGGGATTGTCAGGAATGGTCTCTGGAAACCTCAATATGATTGTATGATCTGATCAACTACCTTATTTTGCATCGCTGATCATTTGTCTGCTTTCAGGATCTATGAAATGTCTACTGTAGTGGAGTCGTCTAGATGACAACTGCGACCGGCGCAGGGTGGACCATTTTTCAAATCTTCGACCCTATGTAAATGTACTAGCAGCATATAACGGACCGTCGGCGAGCCGGGTTGCCTTCGGGTGGCGCTCCGAGTCTGAAGTGGTCCAATGTGTTCAAGCTCGAAGTTTGCTTCTGCCAACAACTCTTCGTCTGTACGCGACACCTGCTTGGCATGATTCGGATGTTTCATGCACTCCAAAGGTCAGGCAATCCCTCTGCGCGTGGAATTTCGTATGGGGCCGTGTGTGACATCTTCCTTCCCTCACTCATCCCGTTCTCTCCAAACCGTTTTTCTCGTAATGTCCATTCGCACCACACTACGCTACAAACGTTTCAGACCCCTTTCCTCCCTTGAGAAGCACAACTGGCAGCGAAGAACTAGGCGGAATTTATTCGTGAATATACTATGGTCGCGTTCTTTACCGGTATCAGGCGTTATCCGGATCCTCTGGGCCAGATGTGAACTGCTAATCATAGCGGTTTTCAACGCCCTACCCGTTCCTCGCAGAGTATGAGAGTAATGAGGCCTGGACCATGCCAACCACGTCTAGCCTAGGCATTGTTCATGATGCGCTCTATCGACTCTTCTTCCTGGTTCGTCCTGATAGTATGGACCAGCGGTCCGTTCGATGAGTGATATACTTCCGTTTACCGTTCTTGCAAGGGGTGTTTGAAATAGACTTCCGAGAACAAATAACATCAAACACCGTACTCCTCCGAACGTTCATCATGGCAGGTGCAGGTCATTGTACGCCGTTTAGCACAACTCTGTCTCCATGTACTAAGCCGTTCCTTGCCCCCGACAGCCTCGGGATTTCACCCTCATCTCCCCGGAGCCAGATACCAATTCCTCTCTAAAGCCCTCGGCGCGACGATGTGGTTCTTTATTTTCTACCGGGCTCGGTGAGTTGCATTTGGCCCGTTTCTTTGCACGTGTTGACGCACCATGGACCCTCTCTTCTTCCCCGGTGTGGTATAGTGAGGATGGTCCAAAGTTGTTGGTACGTCGTCATGCTGCAAGCTACTGTTATTCCAAGGGAACTAACACAGATCTCTGCGCCGTGTTCTCTTCTAGGGGTTGCGGCATCCATGGGAAGGACATGGACACGGACGCCACGATGAGCATACAGAACACCACCATTGATGTTTGGTATAGAATGTGCTGCGCCAGCGCTGCTGTTTCACTCGTGTATACAATGGCACGATCATCGTCTCACACCTTGTCGTGTCTTGCATGGCGCGGGGGTACAAGTCGACGTCGAACGCGGATTGCAAGTGTATGCCCTTTGGACAGAGGAATCGTCGCTGCTCATGCTACTTGTTTTGCGAGGCAAAACGAGAGACGGCGATGTGCGTGCTTCTGTGAGAACAGCCATTTGCCATTCAGCACGCTGGCAATGTGGTCCTACTTTCCTTGGGTCTATCCGTATCTGAGCGCCGAATAGAATGCCGATTCGCATGGACGGCGGGTTCCTTTCTCGTCCTGGTCCACGACTGAGACGCGGGGTTCGAGGAGGGAAGGGGCTCTGAATATCGCCTCCTTTAGGTTTCAGCAAGAGAAATCATGCTGACATTCTCGGACACGGATGATGTTGAGATCAGCCCAACGCATCTCCTGTTTCTATCCGAGTTGTACCTAGCTTGAACGTCTTCAGTCACCCTCACGCACTTGACCTAGGTACCTTGGATAAGAGCCTCCAGCCGGTCCGACGCCAGCGTCGCTGGACGGAAACCTAGTCAAACCCTGTCAGCAAATGATTCGGGTCGAATCGTCAATCTCCTTACGCTGGGCTTCCGAGTAAAAAGGCATCAGCACAAGTCAATTTAGTCACCGATATATGGTATTTCGGTCAAGAGGCGCATGCTTCGTATTCGGGCCATGGCAATTGTGCAAGCACATGCTCGAGCTCAGTTCATAGAATTGCTGCCAGACGAGGACAAATAGTAGTAGTGAAGTCACTGAGTCAGGGAATCGATTCCTAACGTAAATCCTGGTCACTGACTGGCGCTACGAGGATCGCGTCTCCAGGGAGCGTCTCAAGTCCCTCCTTTCTTTCCAAAGATTGCGAGCGATTGAGCGAGCCTCCACCCACCGATCGTAATATAGATCACAACGTTCCTGAGGTCGCTTGCTGCCTCGGAAATAGCGGTTGTTCCAGTGAGTAGTCAGATTGAAATCTGGGTAGGGAGCAACATGAAAGAAAACACCGAGAGCCTGGATGGACTCTTCCTCGATGGGGGAATTGAGGAGGTGAATGAACGTGTCTTTCGGCATGGAAAGGCCGCGCCATGGGTGGCCGTGGGGAATTTCAGTGTACCCACGGCAGTCAAACATGAAGCAGAGCACTCGGAGCGACTTGCATCTTTCCAACAACTGTAAGAATCCCCCTGGAGTGATGGCGCTCGATGCTGTCCAGTCATGGTCCTCGCCCACTTCAAACTTTTCCAAATGGGGCCACGAAGATGCTAAACGCAGTAACTCGCGTTCGTTCAGATCCGCACCGCAAGGAATGTCGAGCATGATAGATTTAATGTTCCCAAAGACTGTCAAAGGACGAAGACGATCGAACGTGATGTAATACGGAGAAGGGTTTTCCAAAGGGATAACACCTAGTTCATTGTTGACATGGTAGACACGGAGTGAGAGATTATTCAGGGAGGTATGTGTGCAGGCATCTTGGAGAGCCACGAGAAACGACATGAGGTCAGGCGCAGTCGGGCCAGCATGAAGACCAACAGAAAGGTCACGAATCTCCGGGGTGCGGAAATGACGTAGGAGCCTGCAGATAGGGGTCAAATTGGCCGATGAAAGGCCAAGATTACCGAGCGTCGAGAAGGTTAGCGTAGAGGCAGGGGATAGTGTGGCGTGAATTCGATCGACAACCGCATCGTGCACCTTGAAGCTCAAATAAAGCAAGCTATGCAAGCGGGAGAGATGAGAAAGAGCGTCGACGTTCAGACCGACGTTGTAACACTGCACAGAACAGAGATTCTTCCAGCGACATATCAGGCCTGAGATTGTATCAGCGTGAGCCCACTGCGGTACTTCGAGGTCTGTCACGATTGGGCATCTCTCTCCAAAAGTGTCGATAGCAACGCCAAGATCCCCCGTACGCTCGAACAATATATCTGTCAGCTTGGGACTTGTGAGGTGTCGAACCAAGGGTGTGATTGTCGCGCTGGGTCCTTGTAGCCCGACGATCCGAAGATTGGGGAAAATCGATTCAGTAGAGGACGGCGGGTTGGAGAGTGCTTCAACACAGTCTGCAGCCAATCCCAATGAACCACGCAGTCGAGGGAGAGCTCGCACGCGATGTGCATAACCCAAAATGATGTCCCAGTCAGTCTGCTCGAGGCGTCTTTGGAGTGAATAGACCTGCACGAAATATTTGATCAGCATCATGACATCGTGCCAGTGGGACCTGGATAGCCTTACGCCTTCCGATGCTACCCATGATGTTTCGGGGAGACATCGTACCAGAGGTGTCAAGTCATCCAATTCGGCCCAGATCATGTCTAATGCCGGCTCTTTGAATGTTTTGCATGTCCTCGCCAGCGCGGCGAGATGGACATTTGCATACCAGCACTGCGTCAGGTTTCTTCGGCGTGCGCGGCGACGATGTTTAAGAGTGTAGCAGTAACTGAAGACATGCAGAAGGATTTCTTCTATGTGGAGTGCGTGATACATCGATCGATGGAGGCAGTTTGGCGAGGGCTCGGAGGCAGCAATATGCCCAAATCGATCATCGTCATCTATCTATCTATCCGGTCCATCCAATCATTACACAATCGACTCGGACGGCATCCTAATCCTCAAAAGAACAACCAACCGATCACAGTCCACGCAACGACGGCAGGCAACGCCACGCTCACACAATCACTCGCAAACCGCCACACGAGCCCCCGCCCCCTCCGATGACCCGTCGACGCGCCCAGCCAGCTTCGCCATGCCTTCCAATCTGGCACCCCCACCCCACTCGTCGTCGCCGCCCCAAAAACACAAACGACCACGAAACCGACCATCGGGCACGTGCATGCTGCGAAAAAGGCGGGGAGAGAAAATACGGTCCTTTCGCCGGGCGCGGGTGCGTACCCCCGGGGGCCGTGTCGTGGTCTCGTGCGGCCTCGTCGTCGTGCTCGCCTTGCCATCCACCGCTGCACGGTGGATCGCGTCGAAGGGTGTAATGAGATGTGCCGATATGATCTTCCTGTGCGTCGCCTTCGTCTCCTGATGGACAGAGTGTGATCGGACTGAGCAGCGGCGAACTTCGAGGCGTGGTGATGGGAAAAGCGCGGTAGGATGGAATGGATTTTGTGCTGGGGATCCGCGCGGAATGCGGAAGCTGTGCAGTAGGATTCGTTTGGATTCTTGGCTTGAGTGGGGTCCGGATGGCCCATATGGCTGATTCAGGCTCGGGGGAAGATGACGATCGCCTGTAGCGTGCTGATGATACGGGCGAAAGATTATGAAATCGTTGTAAAGGGCCGATGTTTAGGTATAGTAATACGAGTGCAGTCGATATAAAGCAAGGAACATATATCGAGTGGAAGACACGAAGCGTATCGGGCAGATGACAGGGTGCATCCGCGAAAGTGGGCCCAGTTGGTGAGGAAGATGGAGGAATTAGGGAGAGGAGTTGAAAACCTGGTCGGCGGATGTGTCGACTCGGAGAGAATGATTTGACGGTAACCTCCCGAACAGTGTTAGCTTGCAGGTCGGAACCAGGTAGTTCGTGTGTAACTTCGCAATAATCGCGGTTGTCACCACTAATCATGTCATTGACCGGGGTCGACGCTCAGTAAGAGTTGTCTCACCTGAATACCACAGATGGTCTCAACGTCTTCAACAAAAACTCGGTCGTCTGCTTGCCGAGCATCGATTGGTACCCACGCCCCGCCGAGGCGCGTATCGAACCCTTCTCGCGCAATGGTCCACAGGACTTACTCGACGGCCGCGAGAGCGGTATATGACTGAGTAATATTGTAGGTTCCACCGCGTGACCACCTTCCCGATTAGAGATCGACTGTACGAATTCGATCGGCCCTCCCGCAAGTGGAGTCCAATGATCGTACGTTTCCCCATGTGCCTGACGGCGATAGTCTTCCTCCACCAGTCCCGGTGCATCCAGCAAGACGAACTGATAACCCGAAATAGGGACGACTCGATTCAGGGACCCAAAACGTTTATCAAAGAACTGACGGGCATCTTTGGAAAAAGACGAGGAATCGCCCAGCCTGTGAGGCACAGGTTTTAATCTAGACTCATCAAGAAGGACTGAAACACACCCTATGTCGTTGTTCCCGGGGATGAGGTAGTAAGGCACTGAAGCATCGCGAGGGAAAGTTGTTTCAAAGGTGTGGTAGTATTGGTCGTACCTGTTTGTCACAGGGTCAGTATCTCCCTCCAATAGCCGATCGACACGTCCACTTTAGCACAGGACGAGATACGCACTCTGCTTCCTTCGTCACATAACGGCTCGAGGCAAATGTATCGCCGAGAAACAGGACTACGTCTGGATGGAGACGTGACGCGACCCTCCAACTTTTGCGTAAATATGCCGTATTAGGATAGTAACCCAACCATGAAGCTGGCGCAGAAATGGAGGGATTCCGCAGTTGGGCGTCTGCGACCAGGAGCACTCGGGTGGGTTTCACCTCAGACGGTGAGCGAGTCTTAAATGGAACAGTCAGTGAGACCCACTCCTGGAGGTATTTAAAATATTCCCACTCACGTGAAAAGTTTTGTCTGGCCATCTACAATCGGATAAACTGTAGAAGAATACCCCAAATTCGCACCAAATGACCGCAATGACCCAGAAGAAACGGAGTGCAAGAATAATGGTGGACTTGGAGAGCAGACGCGACTTGTGAAGGCGCCTTTCATACAGCGAACTCATCATGCATAGTACGTTGAGAGTCTAGCAACGAGCACGTTAAAGTAAAAAGGAACGAGGTCAGATGTCGGACCCAGACCAGCGCGCCAGGGCGTTCATAATATTGCCGCCTCATAACTTCGGATCGAATTTGCCTAATCGGTAAAAAAAACCAAACTCATAATTACTAAACCTTGACACCAAAACAGAAAGGGTAACGGCCCGATATCGCACAATATACGCAGGGACAGAGAATCCGGTCACTCCCAGTCGCTATCATCACCCTCCTCCTCCTCCTCCTCCTCCTTCTCCTTCTTTTCCTCCTCCTCCTCCTCCTCCTCCTCCTCTTCCTCCTCCTCCTCCTTCTTTTCCTCCTCCTCCTCCTCCTTCTCCTCCTCCTCCTCCTCTTCTTCTTCTTCCTCCTCCTCCTCCTCCTCCTCTGCTTCAATCGCTCCTGCACTGCTGACATTTCCAGACACAACATCATAGCTGTCCTCACTGCTTTCCCTAGGACTGTGTGCGTGCGAGGATGGCAGCGACAAAACATCCGACGTAGATGTCGTCCTAGGAGGAGCGAGCGTGTGCTCTGATGACTCCAATGGCCCAGCAGAAGCTGGGGCATCCTTCACGTCAACAGACTCGTCTTCGTCGTCCTCCCAACTAAAGTCATCTTCATTCTCCGCAGTCGCTTTTTCCAACGTTTAACAGCCTCCCGTCTAGCCTTGTAAAGTAAACAAAAGGCTTACCTTGTAGTAGGGCTTTCCGCCTGTATTCCTCCGCCTCGATCTGGTGTACTCGGAAGAAGTATCTGACCCAGAAGACTTCTTCGGGCATGGATGACGGCACTGGCGGCGGGAATGAAGTAGTCAGTATACTAGAAATGAACGAGATCATACCGAGCGCATCGAAGTTGGCTTGCAATGCTGCTCCATCCGAGGGATCCGACAGCGCCTCAGCGACGCGTTCTCCCCACACTTTTGTGCCAAACCCTTCCCCGCTCGCCACGCTTGCATCTGCCCATGCCAGATAAGCATCCCTGGAGGTATCCACAGCAGGATCGAGCTTGATGATCTCAGGGTTACTCCTGAGTTGCTTCAACAGCGACTCGGCGCGTGTCGCAACAGCCCGACGTGCATCCTCTGACGGACGCCTGGAAGAAGGTCCAGAATCGACTTCCTTACCCTTGCCTTTAGACGTTGAACCAGCGGTCGTCGACACATCCGCATTGGCGGCTAACCCGGGCAACATCCAGATATCCGTGCCGTCCCAGACGACGGGAGGGTCTGTGGAACTTCCTTCTGGAGGGATAACTTTGACAGCCTCTCGGAGAACGTCCCCAGCCTCTTTCATCGCCTCGCGGAGTAGCGCTTCGCTCTTGTGTACATACTCTTCAGCCTGCGCACGCGTGACACCCTGCACGCGCCGAAGCTCGGCGGAAAACGTGCTCCCTAAATGCGCGAGATCAATCTGTTGCGCATTCCTGAGGCTGTCGGGAAGTTGTGCCTGAACGGCAGAGACGATGTTGGGCGGGATCGACGACTGGAGAGACGCGAAAAAGGATTGCGCGGTGGTGGTGGTGGTGGATGATGCGCTTGCCTCGCCGCGGGGCTCGGTACTAGCAGGCCGCGTGGTATCTGCGGTCGTCGTGCCCGACGATTCATCAGCATCGCTCTCTTCCTCGCCGTCTCCCGCTTCAGATGTGCTTGGTTGCGCCTCCGTAGTAGTTAGTCTCCCGATCTCGCGTTGGGCTTGCGAGACAACTTGACCAAAGTCCCGTCGCGCAGTGGCGAGTGCTACCTCGCTCTGTTGACCCACGGCCATTCTTAGGGCATGGATGGAGTACTGGCAGTTTCATGCATACCTGTTTCCTAAACCCTCCCCAGAAGCGCCCCAGCTGTCCAATGACCTGCGAAACCTCTTCGTTGAGGCTTTGCTCGGGCTGTCGTTCACTGGGGGGTGGGGTACCCGTACCCGTACCCGTTATACCATACGTATCAAGGAAGTTCATGTTGGTGGTGCAGGGGTATTGAGCAATGTCTGTGACACCCAAATTAAGCAACTCGAAACCTTTTCAAGTCTACAATTCACAAGGAACCACGAAGCGTAATCGTACACCAAACTACACGAACGATAGCGCGGAAGCCAATCTGACAATCTAAGCACTAACAGAAATCTCTGAGAAACGAGGGGAAGCGTAGTCTCTGAATGAACTCGTCAGTTCCACAGGGATGGCCTTCGGTAACGCGAGCCTGTTGGCGCGACATTCGGCAAGGAAGTCCGTGAACATCTATACCAGGTCAGATGATGTGTGTACCACAAATGAAAGGCACTAACCTCCATGGTATCCAACGGACCGCCTGCACTCTCGGGATGGAATTGCACACCCCAAACCTTTTTGCCAGAGTCCGCAGTCGATTTGATGCCCTCGACCGAGGAGTCATTGCAGTTGATAAAGAATGGTTCCCACCCTGCCGGGAACGGGTCGGTCAATTTGAGCGCGTACTGATGGTTTTGACTAGAACACATGACGACTGATCAAATCCCTGTATGATAACAAATGCCTAGAGTGCCCACCTCGTCACATAAACACGACCAGCTTTGATGGAGCCCGAGGAAGCCAAAGCGAGGACAGGTTGGTTGTGTCCACGGTTCCCGAAAGTCATACGGTATGCTTCCAGACCAGCGGCCATACCGATAACCTGGTGGCCCATACAGATACCAAAGACGGGCTTGTCCCACTCCTGAAGAGTCTTGCGGAGTGTCAGAGCCGCATCCATGCAGTGCACAGGGTCACCAGGACCGTTGGTAAGGAACAGGCCGTCAAACTGGTCACGGATGGAGTTGAAATCGAAGTTCCAAGGGAGTACGGTCACTGCTGCATTACGACGAATGAGGGAACGAAGAATGTTCGCCTTGGCACCAAAGTCGAGAACAGCAATTCGGACATTCCCGTTGGGGTTGAGATAGTATGGAATCTTTGTGGAAACTTGGGCGACAAGGTTCTCAGTAGAGGGATCCCAGTATTGCTCAGGAGTTGGCGCAGGAGCCGAGGTATCTGCACCGATGGCAAGCCGGCCGAGGGTGGTTCCTTGGTCACGCAACAAGCGCGTGATCTCGCGAGTGTCCACGCCGGTGATACCAGGGACGTTAAAGCGGCGACACCAGGAAGCGAGGGATTCGACGGCAGCGTGGTGAGAAAACTTCTCTGCGACGTCTGCCACTACAACGGCACTACACTGAATTCCCTCGGATTCCATGACGACACCAACATCCTGTGAATCAATGGGGGTCTTGTTGTTGGGAACCCCATAATTTCCAATGAGAGGGGTGGTGAAGACAAGGATCTGGCTCCGATAAGAGGGGTCGGTCATGGACTCGGTGTCTGGGATTGGATGTCAGTGGAGTTTGATTGGATCTGAAAAGGAAACACTTACAGGATGTGATTGAAGTTGAAAAGACGGTCTCTCCAAAGGTGCTTTTTGGCGCTCCAAAAGACCGACCATGGAAGGATTGACCAGTTTTAAGATGCAAGACGGCGGGTAGAGCGGTATTTGCGCCAGCATGGGTAGCAAAGCCACGAGCGACATGTTGGCTCCGGATCAGAGTGCGAAAAATCATGGCGAGCAATGTTTAAAGACTCAGGAGAGAGAAAACAAGATCAGAGATGTAGCTGCGGGATGATCAGGACGAGAAGCGAGCGACGAACGGTGCACATACTCGTCACGAGTGTTCTGTGTGAATATCATGTACGAGCTGAGAGCTCTCCGGGGATTGATGAGCGGTGAAAATTTGGATGGCAGTGACTCGGGGCGTGATTTAAAGCCAAGTCAGAGTTTGCAATTGTTGTCCAACCACGTGACACATCCACACCTGCAGGCTAGTGCTACGCTCAGTGAACTCACGAAAGTCGTCAGCATAGGCATCGACATCATAGCGCACGCATCAACAGCTGACTTGGGTTGCGGAGGGAATACTCGTTTTCAAACTACGCTTACCTTGACACTACCTCACCATGTCAGATTCCTCTGCCACGCCTGTTCAGTCACCCAAACGTCCCGCAGCCGATCTATCAAATCTACCAGCATCCTCACTCCCAATATCTCCTCCAGCCACTTGTTCGGATGAAGTCGCCGCTCGAAGAAAGAACACTGTTGAAATACAACCCCGCTTGCGTAAGAGATACAAACCATATCAACGTCGTATCGCTCCTCCCCTGCTGGAGGTCCGGTTTATCAGCAGGGCTCTTGGAGATACCTCGTACACTGACCTAGGATTCGAAGACGTTATAGAGGTGTGTAATTCCCACTCTGTGGAACTGTGAGATCCGATGGGAAATAGGGCGGGCAATTATTCACGCGTGGCTTATCGCATCTATCTGATACGCTGCTTCATAAAGCGTACACCTCCAAAGTCGCATTCAAAAAGACTATCCTCCATCGGATTGCTCTGTCACAGGCTAATTTAGATGCTCTTGAGAGACGCAACGAATTCTTCCGTGGCCTGGAAGAGGAAGTAACTGCCGAGCGTGCGATGGATGATGAAGAACTGGATTGCATTAGGAGCGTTCTGGGAGATCGAGGAATCGACGAAACTGACCTCGAAATTGAATACCAACACGCGGTTTACGAGGACGAACTTGTGGCCTTTTCGATTGCTGAAATGCAGCTGGCCCAGATGGCTGACACTGGCAGGATCAGGCCCCAACATGACAGCGGTGACAATCCCTCTGGCCCTGGCTCTGGCAAGAGTCTAGCGGGCGATCTTGTGTACAAACCCGACAATAGTTTGGGTGAGAACATTTCTAGTCACGCTACACGCTCTCATACTGATACGATATCTTTAGTCTCGTAGGTAGCGCCGTTTTATGCTGTCTTTCCCGCACGCCATGTATTTTTTGCTTAAGCACGAATTGATCATTTCTTTGGCCTGATCTCGCGCTCCCAACTCTCTCATGGCTGCAAGATGACGTCGTACGAAGCCACCTTGCCCCACCCCTGGAACTGTGCTAGGGGTTCCCCGCACCTCTCTGGGGGGGTATCACGAGATCCTTCCATGACGAGCCACTATTCCACAACGAGCGGTCCGGCATGAGCGCAGCCACTACTGGACGGCCGCACCAAAGTGCGCCATCAACCGGCGCTGCTCCAGAGTTCTATGATGAGCTTTTTGGCTTGAGTCCATCCTCCCGATACCACAGTGCTGATACCGTTCGACAACTTTATGATGAGCAGTTCACCCCTGCTGGATACCATGGCAGGCAATCAGCAACCCCCTCAGGTCAATCCATCCCCCTCATCTGTCCCCCAAGATGGATACTGCCTCTCAACCAGGTAGTCTGCTGTTTGGATCATCACCTGCCCAATCTATTGGTGGTCGCTGGTTCGGATACAACAAATCACTGTGAGTCAATGGGCATTCCAGGTCCATCCATGACTAGACTAGTCGTGCAGCAAATGCTGCACGTTCCTGGACCTTTCGGGTCCAGCTCAAATCCTAAATTGCAGCTGTGTCCTGTCGACGTCTACTATTATGTACCTTGATAGGCCACGATATGTGACTTCCGTTGGGGATTCAAAAATAGTTGTAAACCAATCTATATTTGGGACAACATGCAACCTTTTCACCGTCAACAGCCAACTTGAATGCTTATCATAAGCATTTTCTGAAAGTCTCCGCTGAATGCTGTGGTAACCTGGCCTGTACGATAAAACAAGATTAGTCATAGTCCCTCAGGCCTGGCCCTGTTGTGTTGCTGTGTTATCGTGTATGTAGATCAATCGATCAATGCTGTTGAGATGGATGTATTTTCACTCCCAGGAGTTGTGCGCACTGCTATGATAATCCATATCGTGGCTGTGCAGCTGTCTTTGGTAAACTCCTAATGAGGGAAAAAAAAAAAAGAGGTAAGCCGACGAGCCATCGATACGCACCCAACTTGTTTATGTACAATGCGTAGGTACACCGAGTCCTGGTGCATGGGGGCATCATGGTAGCGCACCGCGGCACCAAGGTTTTCGAACTCCGCCTACTTTAACACTGAGCCTCACCAGAGCCACCACCGTAGCTTGCCCATGTCAGATTCTGCCACGCCCGTTCAGTCACCCAAACATCCCGCAGCCGATCTATCAAATCTACCAACATCATCACTCCCGACATCTCCTCCAGACACTTGTTCGAATGACACCGTTGAAATACAGGCGCGCATGCGTAAGAGACACGGAAAACGTCGGGCTCTTGGAGATACCTCGTGCACTGACTCAGGATTCGACGACGTTGTAGAGGTGTGTAATTCCCACTCTGTGGAACTGTGAGATCCGATGGCAAATAGGGCAGGCAAACGTTCACTCGTGGCTTATCGCGTCTATCTGATACGCTGCTCCGTAAAGCGTATATTTCCAAAGTCGCGTCCAACAAGACCATCCTCCATCGGATTGCTCTGTCACAGGCTAATATAGACGCTCTTGAGAGACGCAATGAATTCTTCCGTGGCGTGAAAAAGGAAGCAACTGCCGAGCTGGCGATGAATATTGAAGAACTGAATTGTATAAAGAACGTTCTGGGAAGTCGAGGAATCAATGAAGCTGACATCGAACGCCAACATGTGGTTTGTGCGGCCAACCTTCCCTCTGGCTCTGGCTCTGGCTCTGGCTCTGGCTCCGGAAGGTCTACTTAGAGGACGATCTTGTGTAGAAACCCGACAATAGTTTGGGTAAGAATACTTCTAGTCACGCTACACGCTCTCATACTGATACGATATTTTTAGATTCCCAGATAACGCCATTTTATGTTGTATATCCTGCACGCCATGTATTCTTCGCATAAGCATAAATTGATCATTTCCTTGACCTGATTTCGCGCTCCCAACTCTCTCATGGCTGCAAGACATTGACGACGCACGAAACTACCTCGCTCCACCCCCGGAACTGTGCTAGGGGGCTCCTCACAGCTCTCTGGGGAGGTACCACAAGATCCAGCCTTCTATGACGAGCCGCCATTCCACGACGAGCGGTCCGGCATGAGCGCAGCCACCACTGGACGACCGCATCACAGTGCACCACTGCTCCAGAGTTCACCCCCTGACACCACGGTAAGCAATCACGCGATGATCGTGCGGCAACTACCTCAAGTCAATCCCTCCCCCTCATCCGTCCCCCGAGGTGGATACTGCCTCTCAGCCAGGTAGTCTGTTGTTTGGTTCATCATCTGCCCAATCTATTGGTGGTCGTGGTTCGGGTCCAGCATGTGGGCCACTCCCGACGTGTATTCGTATGAGCTTACAAATCACTCCGAGTCAATGGACCATCCGGGCCCATCCATGACTAGTCGTGCAGTGGCAATTGGTGAACGGAAGTCCGAGACTTCATCCTGCCCTCCCTCGCCTAACTGATTATGCAATGCTCAACATACCTGCGATCCCATTTTCCCGCGAATCGCTCCCCGCAGTGGGTTCACATGAGTCACACGTCCCGGGCCACTATAGACGGCCGTGAAACACGAAATGATGGCCTACCGTAACATATGATATCTTGCCGTTTTTGCTCGTGCCAACAGTCTGGGCCACCGCGGTGACCCGATGCATGTATGTC
This sequence comes from Boletus coccyginus, assembly GCA_025782845.1. NCBI lineage: Eukaryota > Fungi > Basidiomycota > Agaricomycetes > Boletales > Boletaceae > Boletus > Boletus coccyginus. The sequence goes on along the minus strand of JAHZSR010000007.1, from coordinate 573,051 downwards.
CATATGCACTATACTCAGCATGTTTGCGTCGGCTGCGAAAAAGAAAAGTGGTGCAAGCGCTGGTGAAAGGCTAAATTTTACCCACAAGTCGGAACGCATTCACAATCTGCAATTTGTCTAGCTCAGCCCTTTCCGATGACTCCCTGCGCACACATTTCATTATTCTGCACAGCAACACCGATTTTCGGTAAGTACTGGCTGTGACTCAAGCCATGCGGGAGAAGGCAGGCACGGTATGTTTCTCATATCCAAGGGAATTGAACGTTTTACCTAGCTTTTCGAGTCTGCAGTTCGTGTATTAATTGCAAAAGACCACGAAACTGGCGAAAAAGGTGGCACTCAAAACAGAATGTGGAGTTTCCCGCACTCCCACTGAATACAAGGTTTACCGAAAGCTGGGCATCATTCCAGGAATACTTCAGTGTTACGCAGCCTACAAGTACCGCGACCATGCCAGTGGTACCATTGTCTTGCAGCATCTCGGTGACACCCTTCAATCCCTGCTGCGTGCCTCGGGCGCATTTCTTTCCATTGAAAAGGTCTACATAATTGGTCGAGCATTGGTATGGCACTCGAAGCTGTCCTTTGTACGATTAAGTCACAATTTCGTCTAGGTCCGCACTTTGCAGACCGATGTCCATAAAGATGTAAAGCCGGATACTTAGTAACATAATGCTTCCGCCGAATGGCGAATTGCAACCGTTCCTAGTTGATTTCGGACACGCGAAGCGCTATCGAGCGAAAGGGCAGCACAAAGGGGGTGACGCTGTGGGGACGTTGCCTTTCATGAGCATCAGTGTACACAACCTGAGGGGGAGAGCGTGAGTCGATTGACGCTAATTCTAATGGTTTTGGACATCCTTTGATTGTTCTCAGGTCACACCCGGCGGGACGACATGGTGTCTCTTGCCAATGCATATACGTTAATCTATCTTGCGCATGGAACTCTTCCGTGGTACCAGTGCAAAGATGTTGGACAATGTATGTCACAAAAGCGAGGTTTCCGACCTTCGGAATTCAATCTGTCACGGCTCCACCTGTCGCACCTCTCCACGCTAGAGCTATTTTTGGACCATGCTCAAAGTCTTGAGTATGCCTAATAATTCTTCTGTAACGTTCCTGTCTGCTGACTTCTGTCTGCAGCCTTGATGCTACACCAGACTATTCGTACCTAGGATATTGTCTCAGATAACAGTTTTGTCTTGTGTCTCTGTTTACCATGGTACCACAAATTGGTGGTTGAAAGTGGGGATAGTATCGCCTCAATGTCAGTCAAGCTGAATAGCGTCTCCTTCGGGCGTAGCCCTTCTAAAACGGAACGTCGGGTCCCGAGACTAACTTGAATGTGTTGGCTGTTTCAAAGCGCGATGCGATGATGAGTGACATTGGGGTCACAGTGTTCTTGTCCAACGCCCGGGCCAGCTCCAACGACCAGCATCAACGCAGCACCAACTTGTCCACTACACACCGATCATCGTCGACCAATGTAGCAGGGGCAATGGGGAGAGGGTCAATGGACAACGTACATCTTCTCCACACTATATACACCTTGATATTCACCTCCACAACGATCATTCAACGACAGGACACGGTCTAATCGGTATTACGGATTTTTAGTAAAATCGTGACGTAGTGGGGAGGGGGGGAGCGACGTGTGATATATCTGCAGACGGAATGAGGAACGGGCCAGCATTATACAAAATGTGTGGTGGACGCGAAATAAGAGAGGAAATACTCGAATGATTGTTGCGTTTGTGACGATCGCGTACAAGCTGAGAACCGAGACACTTCGACCCAGTGATTAGCAATTATTGTCTTTAAGACCTAGACAAGCGGATCTTTTTCTTTGTCTTCAGCGCCGACCCAGCCCTTCGTCCTTGAGGAATATGTTCTGACCCATTAGCCTCGTCCGCATCGGAAGAGGACGAGGAAGAAGAACTATCGCCAGCAGGACGTTTCTTTGTCTTCCCGTTAGCCACGGATTTGTTAGCAGGCGTGAGAGTGGGAGAAAAGAGGGCCGCCTCGGAAGCTAATTGGGACAACGGTCGATACCCAGCGGGCTTTCTGGCCATTTTCTTGACCACCTTAGGCTCCTCTTCCGAATCCGTCGCTCCCTCTTTCTCATTTGGAGGCGCCGTTAGCACCGGATTAGTTTGGTTCTGGGAATGTGGGAAGGGTAAGAGACTTGGTAACCGCGCTTTCCCTCTCCAGCTTTCTGCCTGACTAGAAGTGGCAGGCTTGCGGGTTCCGCCCTTTTTCTCCTTGTTATTCAGATGCCCACGAATAGGAATGTGGTCTGGTTTGGGGCTGGAGAACAACTCGTCGATGAGCACCGATGGTTCATCCTGCTGTAGAGAAGGCGATGATGGCTCTGCGAGCGTTTCCCACGCGACCAACGATGGGGTAGGAGCGATGCGCGTCCGACTCTGCGAAGTGTCTAATCGTTCCTCAGACCGTTTCGCGAGTGTTTTGGTTGCTTTACCAGATCGAGCTCCAACTTTGGCCTTACGGTTCATCAGCACCACGGGCGTGCTTGTAGATGGCGGAAGTAACCGGGGACTCTTCCGTGTTGGCGCCGGCTCCTGGCTGGCTGGCGTCTCCGTGTCCTTTCTCCCCGACCTTCTCTTGGCTGCTATGGGGGTCACCTCGTCCATGGCCTCCGTGGCCAGCTGTTCGAGAAGGACAGGACGGTCAGCCTCGTTAACTGGAATTTGGCCATTACGTGTCTTGATCCGCTTTGACACTCCCGACCTTGGGCCCGATTGAGTGACGATGGTGAACAAGGACCCGATGTCTTCGGAAGGTGCTATGGGATCGGCGTTCGACGAGCGTGAAGCAGTTGGAGATTCCAAGTCATCTGCAGGTTCTATCGGATCGGCCACAACCTCTTTAGGGACCTCGGAGGCTACTGACACGCGGCCATCTCGATCGGGAATGGGGTCAACTTCTGTCTGCCCGGACTCTTGTGGTTCGTTACTGGGAACATCCGAAGGTTGTAGAACAGAGGCTCTAGGAATAGGAGATGTGGGCTCAACCGTAGCAGCAGCACCCTCTCCGATCGACTCGTCCATGGCCACGCGATCCTCGGATCCCACATGGGTCTCCTCACTGCTGTCATCATCCTGTCCCTGCAGAACAGGAGGATCGACTGAATATCTCACGACAGCATCGTCGCCCTGGTGTTCAGCGGACCCTTCTACAGGCTCGTTGGAGACCTGAACACCGGGTGCTCGGCTATTTGGAGTGTCAGGCGAAGGCGACCTAGACTCTTCTTCCTCGCTCTTGGAGTCGGAAGAACGTGTGATGTGCCTAGACCACCGCCTCGATCGACCAGTTTCTGAGTCTGAGTCTTCTTCCAATTGGGCTTCGTCCTCGTCCTCGCCCTCTTCTTCATCTTCATCCCCAACAATGCGATCAAGCAAATGCAAGACGCTCTGCCGCTTTGACGCTGGCCCACGAATGATAGCCTCCAGATCAACATTAGACAGCGAAGGACGCTCGTCCGGCGTTTTCTGCCTCCGGGAAGCCGATGCCTCTTGGTGTTCGACTCCTCCCTCTAACATGTCATCAGAGCTTTCCGAGCTACTCCCTTCGTCTCTGCTTTCCACTGTCACCTCAGACAGGTAGGAATTGGTGAGAATATTTGGCGTTCTGGGGAGAGAAGCGCTGGGCGGTGGCGAGGCCCTTCGCGATTGGACGTCATCAGTTGGGGTGGTATCGAACGACTCCTCGGACGTGACTGACACAGGGTTAATGTCAGGATCGGGGTGGAGAACACAGTGAAATGTTAACCTTTTGAATCACGAAGGAGGCCCTCTAGTTGTTTGATTAGCGATTGCTGGTCACCCATGTTCGTTCTCTGAAGCTCCTCCAGTCGTTCTCGAATAGCATCGGGACCTTTCAGAACAGTAGGACAACAATAGCGTATGTGGAAGGGTTCTTCCATGCAAATAGGACACGGTGGGCCATTCAGATCTGGAGTCCGAAGTGGTTCATTACTCAGAACCACTTGTTTAAGTCTGTGTCCTGTAGGTACGTTCGATGCTTCGCTAACAGGGGAATCCAACACTGTCATGAGTTCAGACGGTATGATCTCACTTGCTTTAGACGGGTAACCAGACAAAGACAAAATGGTTGCTGCTACTTCGGATAGGACAGTCGTACTTGCACTCGTCCGAGGGATAGCTATGCTAACATTCATGAGTCTCTAATGCTTCGCAGTCAAAGACTACTCACAGGCACAAACCGTTCCTCTGGGGGGCCTTGGCTTACGAGCTTTTCCGGCGTTATTGGCAATCGCGATCAAGTGGAATTGGACTTACTCTTTGATGTACCATCCCCCGCACCCGACCCTGTAGGTATTGCTGCCGCTAGGATCCAATAAGTATATATCTAACCTTTGAATTGCCAACTTCACCTGGTTGGGGAGAAGCCTCGTGTACCGGAATGATTGGTTGGCTAATCGGTTGGTCGGTACCTACATTAGTAAGAGCGTGAATTACCGGACTCTAGCAAACGTTGAGCAGGATAGTCACCATCTTGATCGATAGCTATGGAATATCGAATCAGTGTCACGTCGCAGTAACCAGGACACTGAGGTGGAACTTACGCGCGGAAGACTTCTGGCTGGTACTGTCGTCTTTTTTCAGTTGCTTTTGCTTCTTCGCTGGTGGCTCAGATGTTTCATCGTCCTTTGTTACCGCCTACAAGGTAATCAAATGTGAGCAGCTGCATCTGTGTGTGACAAGAACCCACCTTGCTCCCACGACCCAATGCCGTGGATCTCTTCGGTCTGGGTTTTGGTGTACCAGAAGCTTTCGTTGCGGGACTCTCGACAACGCCGGTGGTTTCAACACCCTTCGTCCCTGCAGGGTCTTTCTTTCGTTTTTTCGGAAGGGACACTTCTTCGCCTGCTGGCTTTGGAGCACCAGGAGACCCTGCTGTCTTTGTAGACGCAACGGGGCTAGCAGCGGCAGACTTCGTCGGTGCATGCTGCTCTGCAGGTTTGTCAGAACCTGCGAGAGCATCACCAAATGACACCTTGCGCTTCCGCGCCGAAGGTTCTGCTTTCTTGGGTGTTGTGGTAGACGATTCCACGGTGCGGCGGACCTTGGGAGGCGCATTGGGTTCATCAGATGCTGCTACGCCAGCTGGCCCCCTGGAAGACGATGCCAACGAGGTCGTGGCCGGCTCACTGGCTGACGGCTCCTTTGGGGGCTGTTGAGATAATCGCCGCTTGAGAGTGTCACCAAGATTCGAGGTGGGTTGACTCACAGGCAGCACAGTGGAACCCTGGGGCTGGCCCACCGTGACTTGGATGTCCACAGATACGCAAGACCTCAAAAGGACGCGAAAAGCCTGAAAATCACCGTCTGTGCACGGAAACACCTGGATTGAGCATGTTCCAAACCCTATTTGGTAAACTTTTTTTCACTTACCATCTTCGAGATCAACGGAGCCGATCATCTGCTTGAGTGTCACGGTGGATTCAGGTCCTAGGCCAAGTTTCCGCCGGACAACATCTTTGACTTCCTCGAGGGAACGTTCTACGTGCAGGGGGAGCTTGAGCGCCTTCAGCGAGTGTGACAAGAGGTGGAATCACCATTGAACAATCTTGCAAACGTTCTGTTTCCGGCGTGATAGACGATTCTGACAGGGTCTTTGGGTGAATGCTCGGAGGGCTGACTGCTCTTGGACATGGTGGACGAACACTACCAACAACAGGTAGTTACATAATAACGACGCGATTCAGAGGCGTGGGATCTGTGAAATCACGTCTTGATTCTTTCTTACACTTGAGAGTCAAACTATATTTGTTACAAGAAATACGGCGGATGCCATTGATCAATTCCCATTATTTCTTCCCCTCCTGTGCAGCTTTGAGTGACTCAGGATACAGGCAGATCATGGATGGATCAGGAGGACCAGATCTGCCCTCGTCCTGGGCGCGAACACGCACCGCTTGTTCAGCTTTCTCCTTCTTAGCCTTTTCTTCAGCGGCGGCCTGAAGCATCTGTGGATACAGGCAGATCATGGATGGATCAGGAGGACCCCCTCCACTGGATCCGTTTGCTATACGGTCAGTGAGCATGACGTTTAGGAAGACAGATGGTATGAACTCGCCGGACGACATTGTGCTTTGGAAGTGTGCAAGTATGGTTAGCAGTGAAAGATCGTTGCAGTGCGATTCTGAGCGAGAGGGAGTCCAATGCGGGGCTTATATCTGGTGGACTTGTCTGACAAAGATAGGCACTCCAGGTAGCCACATACCGGAAGGATCTGGCAGCTTCCATCACATGCATAAAGTGTGTCGGACTGTTCGTCGGCCACGTTCAATTCACACCGAGAGGACGACCTCCGTGTCGAGCCCAGCGTGGGCCCGACTCGTGAAGAGTCGACATCGACTATAACCCGCTTGGAACGTCTAATATGATCGCTAGTGAACTTTGAGACAGAAACCCCCGGTCCCGATCGATGTACTTGACCCGTATCAGAGCAGAATCTGTGGACGATGCCTTGACGTTTTCTTCCGAGCTCGAGACGGTCGGATCCGACCCCGGGGTGTATCCGGATAAGACCCGGGTACCCGTGGGTTTGTCACCTCTGGGCCAGCTAACCATACCCGACCTGGGTGGGCAGGTGTGGGTACGGATCGACCCATGGAAGATTGCCCATGGATGACGTGGGTTAAGAATGGGTTACCCGGGTCAACAACTCTCTACCATAAAACCCAGTGCTGTTGATCTTTCTCAGTGGTTCGGCCGTGGGACTAAGCAGGGATGATACAATGAGTTCAGCAAGTTTGGAGAGGCGGCGGTTCATTCATTAATCAAGTATCACAGGGCATCTAACAAAGTGATACACTTATAAACACCAACTATCCTACTTACCGCTATCAACACTCAAGACACGGACACGCATGAAAGAAGAATGAAGGTTTGTTGGCAGTGCTCTATTATTAAGGTGTCTGAAAGTCCACAATCCGATGCAAAAAGCCAAGGTCGAGAAAAACAAGCACCAAGAGGTTCAGTCCTCGGAAACGTCACCAAAGCTCTTACGAGGTTGCGATCGTTTACAGTTCCTGAGGGAAAAGGTAAGTTCAACGCTGAATAAGTTAGTAAGAGGGAGACGTACGATCATGTTGAGGTTTCCGGACAACAGGCCTAGATCGCCTGGATTAGCAAAGACAGAAGTGGGATGGACACAAAAGTACGTACGGTTCTCTAAAATACAACCGTCAGGGATGTCAATCCGCTGGCCCTCATTGGCGACAATAATGACAGTCCCCCTCAATGTGACATTCCTTCCAAAGGAGACATCTCCAGTGACCGTAAGATGGTCGAGCTCAATGATCTTGGGAATCTTCTTGAACCGCTTCTGGAATTGCTGGATCTTCTTAAAGTGGTCACCAAGCTTGATCACAGGAGTGGTCTCGAACATCCGGCTTTCGTTCAGGACGAGCCGACCATGTTGCAGAGAGTATATGTCACTCTTGATGAGAAGCAAGTCGGAGCAGGACTTGACAGGAAGGAAACGGGAACGAGGAACGTTGATACCGTGACCATTCTTGAAGTGCTTAATGGCAGCACCGGCGGCGGTCTCAAGCTGTGCTCCGAGTTCAACAGTGAACATACATCTGTTGCTCATCGAATACATACCTGGACGACAGCCTGACCGTCATCGTTGATCTTGGGGTTGATGATGATCTCCAGTTCCATGCCCTCAGACACCATGATTCTCTTCAACGCTGCGACACAGTCAATGGCCACCGAGGAGAAGGAATCCGTAATGCTCACCCTTGAGGTTGATCCACAGGTTGTTGGTGTTGAAGATCTTGAACTTGCGGACTGACTTGAAGTCCTCGACGTGTTCTGAAGGAACCTGAGCAATTTCAAGGAGACGAACAGAGCCCTCATAGTCGATGAGGGTTCCACCCTTGATATCAGCTTTCGTCTTGTCAGTGACTTCCATCAAGAACTCGGCGGTAGTCTCAATCATGTGTTGCAGTATTTTCTCGTCGACACTGAAATAAGTGGATGAGCAATGAGGGACAGTAGTCATCGGCGAAACATACACGGCACCCAAGTTATCAGAGTTGGACACGAAGAGGTACTCCTTGCCCTCGGCGAGAAGCTGGTCCAACACGCCAGAGTGATACAACGCATTGTAGACGTCACCGTGGCCAGGAGGATACCAGTGCTTCTTGTCGTCATCTGCACGCTTGGGGCAGGGGAGGAGGGTCTCTTTGAAGATGCGCGGGTACCGCGACTGGTTGAATGTCGTAATGCGGACTTGCTGGTTGGCATACTTTTTGATGATGCGCAAAGTGTCCTCGTGAGTGTTGAACGAGGTCATCAGGATGAGAGGGACATCGACACGGTTGGTGGTATTGAGGTGTTCGATCTGACGGACGGTCAAATCGAGGAAAGTCATGTCATCCTTGACCTCGAGAGCGCTCTTTGCACCGGTCATACCTGGAAGTTGGGCGGAAATCAGGACGATCGACGATCATGCGGGAGAGGACGTACCCATGGAGGTACCGAGACCACCATTGACCTTGAGGACCGCAAGCTTGTTGAGGTTGGTCTGATCTTTGGGTGCAGTCAACGTGTCGTAGGGGACGATCTTGTCCTCTGCAGGAGATTTGATGCGATCCCAGTCACTAAAATGGACCGTGGACATGAGGACCTTTGGGCTATAGAGCGAAAAAGGAAATACTGACAGATCGACACTCTTTGCACGCTCCGAGAGATACCGGGTGAAGAGGTAAAAGAAGGCTTGCATCTCGGTATCGAATGCCTGCGACGCTCAGATCATCAGGTGGATGAGCGGCGAGTAGATAGAACACACCTTCTTGGTAGCGGGAGCCTCGACGGTGCCAACGAGACGACTGATCTCGTTGCGCATGGCCTTGGCGGCGACACCGGTAGTGGCGGTCTTGAAGTCGATGTGACTGCTACCACGAACGCGGGCTTGGAGGGAATCGGCGCGTGGGGCTAGAGTAGCCATTGTGCTGGAAGAAGGTGTAGGTGATGGGCGGTGGGATGGGGGAGGAAGAGACGTACGGAGAGTTTGGTATGTGAACGGGTTGAGTCGTATTTGTAGAGAAGATTTGAGGGTCAGAAGCGGCTCCGTTGAGGGTGCTTTTCGGTTTGTGGTGACGCTTTAGATACTCTAGGCTGAGATCGATATGGTTGTGGAGCGTCGCGGACAAGTCCGAACTCAGGTCCTGGGCTTCCTCCGGGATGATGTGGTCGCAAACAGACCTTCGCTCGGCTATACTAGGCCAAGTGTCGAGAGCGTAGTAGCGGGCGAGGGGCGGGGGCGGGGATACAAGGCGCGGGGGTGACTGTCTGAGGTGGGTGAGTGGGTAGCTGGGGCGACGGAGGGGATTATAACTGTTCAGGTGGGTCGGCTGGCAAGACGAACGTGCCTGCATAAAATCGAGAAAAGGTCCCTCTGACCGGAATCCCTAGGTTGTGGTGACAACGTTGCCGTCCAGGTCCATGTTGCTTTTATAAACGATTACGCTCAACTTTCTGGCCGCCTTGTACATATCGGGGGGCCATGGCATCTCGAATGCACTAATGGCAGCGTGTCAGGATTCGTTCGGTACATTTGCGGTGCGTGTCCTCCATATGGCTGCAGTGCCTGTGCCGTATCTAACCCTCTTCGCCGCTTCTCTCCTTCTCGCACGAATGTACCCGAACCCATCCGATATCCTTATCTCTTCGTTTACATATATGCAACATCCGTACCCTCTACACCTCTACGATATGCTGTCGAGCCGACTCGTGTCCTACAGGGGTCGTAAGCGTCTTTCGCGAGCTCCACTTAAGACCCTCAATACAGTATAGTGTCATGGCACTTCACTGTCCGGAAGCCACGAGGCGCCATATAAGGGTGATGCCATGACCCCCGTCAGCATCTGCTTCCATCCATTTGCGCCGCGCATCAAACTTGGACACACAGCACCCCTTCAAATCCTCCAGTGGCGCAATCTCCTCCGATTGTTCATCCAACATCAGAACCCTACTATCCTCATCCATGTAAGTAACCATTCCCGAGGGCGATTCACGACCCACTGGCCACGTTCTTTTTCTCATCTGCAACGCACAACGGCTTTGTCGATCTAACTCGATATAGATATCTCTACTCGTGAAATTACCGTTCATGATATAATATCGTACATCCACCATGACGTCTGCTGGGCGTGTTATCGCCCTTCCACGACGAAGTCGGATCAATTGATCGAGGCGTCGATGATCGGGGCCAGGTTGACTGGTGACGGAGTCCCGTGCCCTCTACGGAAAGTGAAGTTGCGCCTCCGCAATTCAGCTTGCGGGGCTATTGGTTCCGTGCGCACCGGAACATCTTTGTCTATTAATATCTGTCACACGATACGGCTGCCCTCTGCGATACAAAATGCTTGTCTGCTGCGATGTCAACAATGTCAAGAGGATGTCCCACGGGTGCGTTCAATACCCGCGTTGCGTTCGTAGTTGCACAGGAACCTCGAGCGGGTTCTTTGGCGGGAGAGCCCCCCTGGGTGCCTGTGTATTCCTCACACAATGACGTTGACAAAGTGTTGCAACCTGTAGTCTTGCATAACTTATTCAGGGGGTTACGGTCCAGGTACATGTATTCAACTTGAAGTATAGATGTACATGTTGAATACTGGTTTCCGCACTCGCCTTCGACCCTTGCTCTAGATTCTTCAGATCAGTTAAATTCAATGGCACCCAAAATCTAACTGTTGATTCTGACTCGGCCAGTGATTGGTTCCTGTGAACTGAGCGTTTCAACTAGTAACCCCTGGTTACACATTTTAGCCTCGGAGGAGACGGATACCAGATTAATTCAGCTGGCTCTTCCGTGTCAGGTCGATCATTGGCCGTTGAGACGGCGATATGCGGACCAGTGCTGAGGCCTGAGGTTAGGAACCCGACTGCAAGGTACCACAAGATCACTCTGTACAAAGACATGTATTGAATATGATATCGCAACGGAATTTAAATACGAAACGACCGTGAGGTAGACCATATAGAGCAAACCCGACAACTCCTGCCAGTTTCCAGAATAGAGAGCGAACGCAAGTCGAGTGATCATATCCTTTTCCTTGAGAATGTCCACGATACAGGTAACCCTCCCAAAGCATCTGACGTGAATGCTACCACTGCATAACCCATAACGAAATCCCTAAAAACACGAGGATAGGTGGCCACGCTACCATCCCCGCGTCGCGCAGCAATGCGACGAACACCCCCACGTCGCGCCGAGGAATTCGGTGATCGGCCTTCGAACGCCAGTTTCCAACTGGGTTTGGAAGCGTGATGCGGCGCCGATGGCCACCGAAAGTGAATGTCCATGTCCAGGGTGACGAGTAAGATCGACCGCGCAGGGGTGTGTAATGTTCTCGTGATTTATTTGCGGGTGATGGAAGGAAGGAATCGGCATCCGTAGTGTGTGACGAGTTGTCCCGGGGTAATTCGTGTAACGCCTCGGGAGTGTCTTGACGACTGTACCCTCTCCCCCACGTTTGGTACCCGGTGCCTCCGTTCATGCGAACGATGTTAAAGGCGAGCAGGACGAAAAGAGTCAGCAATACCAGTGGAATGTAGATATAAAAGTATATTCCCAGTTGGTCTGGCATTAAGCAAGGGGTGTGCAAAGGAGGGGGTACTGGCGTTTGCGTGAGGTGATCTGGGGAGGGTACGGTTGAAATTAGTGATAGTAGTTGAAAGCCTGGCCGGCGGATTCCCATTGCCATGGAGATTGACTTGACGGTGACTTCTTGAGCCTTTTCATTAGATGAGGCGATAGTGTGTTCATATTCACAGTAGTCATGGTCGTCACCGCTGCTGGGCAGTCAGAGGTACGTTCCATGCATGAAGTATCGACAAACCTCATAATGAGAGATGGCTTGAGGGATTGGAGCAAGAACTCTGTTGCGTCATCCAAGAGTGTATTTTGATAACCAAACCCATAACCTTGCCGTATCGTCCCTTTCTCACGCAAGGGACCACAGGATGCATCTGAAGGACGAGAAAGAGGGATGTGTGTAAACAAGATGACGGGACCTGGAAAACCAGCCGACGCAGTCTGCTTCACGAACTCCACTGGGCCATGGGGAATGGCAGGCCAACTGTCAAGTGTGTGTCCACGATCAGCACGCACAATGTCTTCTTCGACGAGGGCAGGAGCATCAATGAACACGAGGGTATGGTTCCCGATGGTACGGCGATAATTCCGAGGACCAAAGTGGGAGTTGTAACGCGTATCAACCTCAAGAGAGAATGGGGGTAAATTGCCAAGGCTAGAAGAGGGACTGGATGAGATGCTACAGACACTACAGACAGAGGAGAGACGAACCCTACATCATGATTACCTGGTAGGTAATAAACCGGCAGTCGTGCCTCCCCCACGTTGAAGATACTCATATATCGTGCGAAATAAGCCTCGTATCTGGGGAGAAACCGGCCTTAATTCATACATGAAGGCACGGTTTGACGTGGTACGATTGAAGCACGTACTCGGTAGTCGACATGGATAAACGGCCGCTGTCCATCATGTCGCCTGGAGTACTCTTCAGTTTTCAGCACGATGTATTGGACCACCAAGGCATACCAAGAACCACTACAGCGTGAGGCCGGAGAAGATGGAGTGCATAATTCCAGCTCTTTCGAAGATTGAGGTCGACGAGGTTTTGACTTAGTGAGAAGAGAAGTGGCCAACGACCAGGATAGGAATGACGGTCGATTATTTGTGGGTCCGCTATCACGAGTATCCGCACGATACGTGAATCAGGAGTGAGAGGCTGAGAAGGCAGGTTGTCAATGCTCATCGGCATGGCTCGAGCAAAAAGCACGAACACACCTGTTGTGTATCTGGCCAACGACAGTCATGCAGGGCGAAGCGGAACGTACCAAGTTCCAGCCAGACGACTGCAAGGATCCACACGGCGCGAAGGCCGTTGCGGAGTAGATCGTGGTCCGAGTTCGAGGACATGGGCCAATGGAAAAAGAGTGCAGTCGGGGTACGCGGGCTCGGGTGAAGCCGAGGCAGAGGATGCATCCGAAATAGTGACACACTCAGGCTGTCCTGCCCTGGCACCTGTCCACTGGCAGGTCGGGCAGGGTTCGGTCTCAGCCTATCCTCGTTTGGGCCGACATTCTGGACGTTGATGATCAGATGCTGATCCAAGTGCATATGATCCGAATTGAAAATTCCTGGACCTTGCTTAGTGAAGCCATTTCTGCGGCGGACTCGAACTGTCCAGGCCAAATGGATTTCTGTTGCGGCATCCCTCCGAGCATTTGTATGTCATCGGAGCGAAGCAGTATAAATGAACTCCTTATCCCCTTTGCGATTTCCGCCAATAATTTTGGCCTATAAATTTTCGGGCGGACCCCTTCTCTCCTCGGTTCCTCTCTCCTCTCTTCTCCTTGCATCGGAATGACCGTCCCGTATGCTCATGCCAACAGCGATGATCAGGTGCCTTTGCTCTGCGATGCCAGCGGCGGGAACGAACCCAAGAAACGAACACCTCTGCCAAAAATCCAGATTTGCGTTCTCCTGCTCTCAGTCTTGATCGAACCCATTGCAGCACAATCTATATATCCATTCATCAATCAAGTAAGTTTGTGTTGTCGCGCCCGAGTTCCATGCTCACTCCACTTGATCCAGTTCGTTCGTGAAATCGACATCACAGGCGGCGACGAGACAAAAGTTGGTGAGTACTACCCGCTTCCCCATCGTTATCGTTAATCCATGTTGATGAAATACTGCCGTTAGGATACTATGCGGGAATTATTGTATGTAAAAAGAATGCGAGTCTTCGCTCGCTATTAGCTCACTCACTGATATCCGATGTCAGGAGTCGCTCTTCTTTGCTACACAGGCCATGACTGTCCTCCAATGGAGCCGAGCGTCCGACCACATCGGTCGCAAGCCCGTACTTCTATTAGGTATATTCGGTCTTTCCATTTCAATGCTCTGCTTCGGTCTATCACGTACTTTTACTGGATTGGTATTAAGGTATGCCCATTAAATCCACTTGGGCGTCGGATCTCAAACCTATTTTTCACCAACTCAGCCGTTGTATCACCGGTGCTCTGAACGGCAACATTGGTGTCATGAAGAGCATGTTAGGGGAATTGACGGACTCTACAAACATGGCCCAGGGGTTCGCCTTTTTACCTATAGCTTGGTCATTGGGCATGACGCTTGGGTGAGTATGATGACCGCTTTTCATGTGCATTTGAGCTAATCGCTTGCAGGCCAGTCATCGGCGGGACACTTTCACGGCCACAAGATAACTTTCCTCGTCTCTTCGACGGTCCATTCTGGGGGGAATTCCCATATTTCTTACCATGCGGTGTCACTGCGGGTTTCTCATTACTGACTTTTGGGGCCATTCTTGTTTTTCTCAAAGAAGTGAGTGGTCTGGGCACGCTGATATCCTAGCCTGCAGTTGACAACTACCAAGACTCTGCCCCCTGGTAGCAGACCAGAGAAGCTCGATTCTTCCGTTGATAGGGAGGCTGGTGGCCATGAAATTAGCTATGGTACGATTAATCAGCAGCAAGAATCTCCCTCGCCGCCCATAGATTCGCCGATGCCTCTTTCCAAGCTTCTCAACGGACCCAGAATGTTGCGCATAGCAAACTATGGAGTGCTTGCCGCCCTCGAGATAGCGGTGTACTCGCTCCAACCACTTTTCTACTCTACGCCAATCGAGTACGGAGGCTTAGGGTTCACGCCTATGACGATCGGACTCTGGATGGCTTGCCTTGGCATTTCTAATGGTCTCTTTCAGGCCATGTGCTTTGCCCTACTCACAGATAGATTGGGGACTAAAACATTATTCCGAATTGGTCACTTATGCTTTATCCCGCTTTTCACTCTCTTCCCTATCATCAACTGGATTGCTAAACAGTGGGGAGTCAACTGGCTCGTCTGGGTTGCGCTCGTCTGTCAACTCGCGCTAACAATCGTCGTGGACATGTCTTTCAGTGCGTTTTGTTTCGTTTTTTATGTCCATGCCCCAACTGATGTTGCGATCGTAGGCTGCATTCTAATGTACATTACGGCTGCTGCCCCGAATCGACGATGTCTTGGTGCGCTCAACGGTATTGCACAGACCACTGCATCTATCGTTCGTGCTATTGGTCCCGCATCAGCGACGTCATTGTTTGCGTATTCGATCCAACAGAACTTCATGGGTGGGAATGGAGTTTACGTCGTCCTCGTATTTGGAACCATTGCAACCATGCCGTTGGGCGCTATGCTGCCAGACGACGTGGCAGAGAGCTGCTGATTGGATGAGGGGTACCGATGAGTGGGTAACAAAGAGCCAACAGATGGGCATTATGTGACACAACATATATAGGTGTGTCTTTTTTCTTGATTTATTGCATTTTTACGCGGGTGGGAACCCGTTGGGGATTACTAGGTTAGACTTCATGCACGATGTACGGGCAACGGATTTCACGGGTGTACTTTACGTCTTTACGTCTTGCATGTATTTACAAGTTTCTTCTATCAATACCATCACATTTCCGAGACTCCCATGTCTCGTCGATTTCATGGTAACAAAGTCCGACGAAGGGATACACGTTCAGCCTGACCCGGAGTTCATCCGGTGCCACTCTGCCAGTGGGGTCACCCGGTGTTTTCCCATCCCATGACATTGCAAAATGTATTCTACGTCGCCGTGCATGGCGGCGCCGGGCAGCACAGTAAAGCGTCGGAAGTTCAAGTTCAGGGTGCGATGAAACGGTGACTCGACATCATCATGATATGCTCGACATCTCGATTGACGCTCGCCCGCAAGTGCATGCACAGATGTGCTCCGAATGGCATCTGAACTGCCATGCGCAAGTGCTTTATCTATCGTCGAGCTGGCGATCACCATCCTCGAAGACGACGATTGTCTGAATGCAGGTGTGTCGCGTCGGTCTTCTTTGTGCTGGAACTGAGCGACCGCCGGGCCCCTGATGAACCCACATCTCTCACCTCGCCCACTTCCTCAAGGCTATGGCTCCAACTTGACGTTCGAAGGGACCGTCGAATGTGATGCGGCCATCATGGATGGGCGAACGGGTGATTTCGGGAGCGTCGGCGCGGTCTCAGGCGCGTCTCCCTTCCTTGCTCGCGCGACGGCCCTTGAATCCGACGTTGACAGCACCTCTCTTGCCTCGCCACCGTGACGTCGACATTATCTTTCTGATCCTCGGCATTCGCTGCATTTCATCGTCATGTCGTTCCGATCGACCGGCGCACGCGTGCACGTGTAACACCCGCAACAGGGGTCAGAAATCCGATCAAGCTTGCCAATGCTATCCTTGCGCACGCGCGCGTGCCAGACAGACTCGGCCGCATCCGACCCTTGTACGTCTCGAGAACCCGCGCGACCGCGCGGGTTTGTCTACTTGAGATGGACCGCTGACGGACTCGTTGCATGCCCCCCAGGACCTTGGTCTCCTCTGGCGCACGTGCGTTTGCGCAGGGAAACGGGATCGAGACGGTGGACGCGACGAGCATGGTTTCCCCGCGCGCAAAGGAAGACTGGCAGAGATGGACGAAGCGATACGACGAGGTACCATCGACCGACGAACCCGGAGCGGACACGACTTTCCTCCCTCAGTACGTGATGCAGGATACGGTGGGTGCGGTCGCCTGGGATGCGGAGGGGAATATGGCTGCGGGTGTATCCAGGTCCGCTGACCGTTGCAGCTCGGCTTTTGTAGACACGGCTGATGTCTGTGGTAGTGGCGGGCTGCTTCTCAAGTATTCAGGGAGGGTTGGAGAGGTAAGGTTATCTTCCGGAAGGGATGACGGGGTAGCTGACCGACCCCAGGCCGCAACCTTTGGAGCGGGATGCTGGGCAGAGCAATCGCAAGACGGACAGGCTGGGATGGCTTGCAGCATATCAGGTACGAATTACCGAACGAATCTCGACCTGATGCATCACGAGGAGATCAGGAGCTGGCGAGCATATTATGAGAACTGGACTGGCTCGCACCATCGCTGACGTCCTTCGCCCGAGAGAAGACAATACAGAAGTTGACGTCCACGACTCGCTGACGAGAACGCTGTCCACCCATTTTCATGGTGAGTTCGGACAAATCAATCTCCTCCGTAGATGCATCTGAAAGGCGCACAAGATGCGATCGTAGCACGTGGCGATACTCGTCCCAATGCTGGCGTCCTTGTAATGACAAAAGAGGCACAGGAGTCAGGAAATGTCATACGTGCGTTCACCACCGTCAAATTGTATGCTTTTCATTGACGAATATCTAGCAAGGTTGTGGTGTGCATTCACCACGGAAAGCATGGCAGTTGCATACGCGAACTCTGAAACGCTTACACCAAAGGTATGCAAAAGTCTTTTTTACGAGTTCGGTAGTATAAAAAATACTGCAAGGGGAAGATTCTACGTCGTCCTAAAATGTCACAACAAGCCCTTGTGACGAACGCCTCCTCTGTTTATATTACTGCTCTACCCCTCCACGGGTAGAGCGATCAAGGTGAAGATAGGCTCGGTCGGTGGGAATTGAAACTCTGCAAATACCTTCCCGATGTGGTAACGTGCGTGTGGATGTTTGAAAGGGTGCGACGATCAAGCAATCACGTTAGCTCTCCGTTCCGCCATTCGTGGGGCGCGGGATCAACCGCAGAGGGCCGTTATTGATATTTGCAAGGGGCTGTGAGCTTCGGGAGTTCGCCAAAGGAGGCGTTGGTCGAGCGGCGCTCAGACGTTGAAGCGTTTTTAACGGGAACTTGGTTCTATATCCCATTAGATCAATGTCACATATCATGAGACGATTTTGCAGCACGACTTGCCTACAAGTCGAACAAACAGGGACAGGTTGACAGAAGACTGTTTGTTGACGTCAGTGTCTCCGTATGTATCATGGATTGGTCACGGACTCGACAAACAGACGGAACAGACGAATCCAATGTCCACAACGTTCTTATGACAGAAACACGCCGCTCTGAAATCAATCCTGTCTTGCGTCGGGGCAGCGAGAACTTTGCGAACCGACAATGAGGAAAGAAAGGACATCTAGAATGCTTCCAGTGGGTTCAAACGACGCACGATGAAACACAAGACGTACGATGAGATATTGGAGCAACGCATCGCGGCGTTCAAGGTAAATATATGACCCGTTCGTCAAGTGCGCAGCTTGCTGGAGGAAGACCGTGTCGGGTCCATATATCTTGCACACGTCGATCGTCACTTTCTATACCAACGTCTCGGTCAATGTCAGCACCATGAACAGGTAAACGAGACCGACCAATTTTTGCGCCGAAAAGATGGAGTTCATGATCGGAATATAAGAAGATGACAAGTCTGGGGATACCGACAGGATTAGTATACGCGGGTCCGGAAGGACGGTCGGATCTTCGGCCATGTTGGTTGTGGAAGTTGACGGATGCGTGATTCGGTTGATGTCTGACGAGGAATCATCACGGGTATAGTGAACGATGTCCTCGCGTTAGACGGACAAACATACAGCAAAGCGCCTTGGTCAATGCGCCGACCAGAGCGCAGGGTGCTAATGCTGTTTCAACGTGTCATTTCCCAAAAAGACAACGATGAGGCGTACGTTCTTCCTCCATATCGCCAAGCGCCTCCATTTCACGTGAGATTCGTTGGAGAACCGTGGTGTCGACCGTCTTGAAGGGTGGATATGAGTTCGCATCGAGGGATGGCGCGTCGTCGACCAGCGTCGATGCTTCTGTCGAAGAGTAGAGCATGACGCTGTTCCCCGTGTGTGCGTTAGCGGAATCCAACAGCCGGACTCTGGGAGTCGTCACACCAACCTCTTACCGGGCAACGCCCCGAAGACCGCTAAAGAGTTCTCATGCTTGAAAGCGATGTGCGCGTTCAAGAAGGCGAGGAGGTGGGAGAGAAAGGTCTCGATGGATAGCGGGTACGGATTGGTCGCCTGCGCAGAGAGATGCCACTGCGCAAGAGACAAGTCCACAATAACTGAAAGGTGCGATGCCTTCTCCATTGTTACCTACCAGCAATCGCTGCACTGACCAGAGTGTCGCCTTGCAGCCCTCTCTCGAGTCCAACTCGAGTGACTCTACACTGCCACACCCCACAACCACAACTTTGTATCAAAAGGCTCCATGTATGTACTACGGCGGTTGTCATAAAAATTATCCAGTCATTCTCGCTTCCATGGCATTCATCAGACAGTCGGAAAACTAGAAAAATTCAATGTTGCCAGAAAGAGCTTGGCTAACGATTCAGAGCCCTTGTACATCCTCCATTTCAAATGGCCTGCAGTAGTGCCCACTGCCAGGGCAATTAAACGTGATCCACCCACGTTACCAACAACTCGTCCTCCAAAGCTTCACATGCCAGTGGATGCGGACCGAACTTTCGTGGGTGACAAGAAGAGGGTTGAACGTTGAATCTTCACTGCTCCCTTTGTTATGTACTGGCCACCAAGCTCACGGAATAACTGCCAAAATTCCAGTCCAGCGCTGTGCATGCTCGCCTATACGTGAGGCATGCTGGGTGACTCACGCGCGGTGCTTGTTATCAACTGGCACCTAAGGTCCGTCCACCTATGGTTCCCGAATAGCGAGCCTTACTATAACAGGTGCACTTACGTGTCGCCCAGTATAATTAGGCTTGATTACTAAATTCTGCCAACACCAGCAATAAATATTACCCCAAATCCTAGACTTATACTTGGTAAAGACCGTAGCTATCGTAGGGAGGGTGCGGCAAGACGGCCCTGGTACCGCTCGGCAAGGGAATCCTCCCGCGCCTCCTCGCTTACCGGTTTAAGCACGCACCCCGCGCCCGTAAGCTTCCCGCGCTCCTCGCTTACCACTGCGCCACGGTTCCTTAGCCTGCGCCCCGCCCCCGCAAGCTTCCCACGCCCCTTCCCTTTCACCTCCATCGTGCCCAACGTCGCCGCCTCCTTTCCTCCTTCCTCGCCGCCGCCGCCATCGCTCGCATCCCTTTAACAGGCCATATGCGACGCCTGGGACACGTTCGTGTGTCTCCCGCCCGCTTTTTTACGCCTGTTTTCGCACTCAACATCGCCCAACCTGCGCCGCCGTCGGTCTCCGCTGCTGAGCAGCCACGAGCTGACGTCTTTCCCCCGGTCTTGCTCGCTCCCGACCCTCTCCCACCCTCTCCTGCCCCTCTCTCGCCCTCTCTCGTTCGCCCCCACCCACCCTCGACCTTCTCCTGTCCCCCGCCGTCTCCCGCCCGTGCCTCGCCCTCTCCCGTCTCCTGCCGTCTCCGCTGCTCTCTCACCCTCTCTTGCCCTTATCTCGCCCTCTCCCTGTGTCACCATGCCTGTTCAACGCTCTCAGCGCAGTATCAGGATCAACAGCTTATCGAAGTCGATCACCCTCCACAGTTTCAATGGGCGGCGTCGCCAGACCACGGTATTGCGTGCAGCGACTCAATCAGAGCGCCTCCGGGAGATTAATGAGAAGCGTGCAGCTGAGATTCAAGGTATGTTTTATTGATCCTAGCGCCGTGATTCTAATCAACATGAACATGCCCAGCATTGCCGCCGGACGAGCAAGAAATGGTGCAGATCATGCTCGAAGATCAAGGGGTGGATGCTGCTGCTTCGTCATTCTACTCTCCCGACCTCGATGGCTTTGAAGATGTGAGTGAAGATAGCGAGGCTGAAGAAGGCGATGAGTTTGCAGGGTTAAGTGAAGGGTTCTCTGGACGGTACATATTCCTCTTTCTTTGTCCTTGCTTTGCTTATGAGTTTTACAAGATGTGAATCATTAGATGACCAAGATCGTTGGGATCGAATTGAGCTTCAGAGTGACCAGTGGTCCATGCAGATGCCGCAACATCAGTGGATTGACACTTTCACTGCTGAAAGTCTAGGCTTACTACACAATCAAATTAACTTCAAATGTCACAAAAGCTATGTCGAATGGTATTATTTGATGGGAAAATTGCCTTGTGAAATTTTGAGAACAAATTTATAGGCAGATTCTTTTTTGCACTTTCTGTCCAGCTCTAGCCAGTTGGGAACCTTGCTAGACTAGTCTGGACAGCTCTCACAGCTCTGGACAGAGGGAGGGTTGTTTTGCTGATGAACTGGTTTCCGCGTACCTTGAATATCGCTCACATGACACAGGCAATGATTTCCCCCCCGAGTGCAATGAAGCTGGTGAGCTACCTCTGCTGTTTACGTTGAATGATATTGAGCTCGTTGACCTTTTCGGTAAGTCGCCATATGCCAACTGTATTGGCAATAATGTCATTGATGTTCAGTGAGGCGAAAAACAACACTTTTCGTTCCCGCCAACCATGTTTTTCCTAATGAAACATTACTCACTAACGGGTATCTAGGCTGTTCCCCCGCGTTTCCATCTATTGCAATTTCTCTCCGCACGCTTAGTGCCTTTCGCCAAGCTCATCGCGTATGCCCTCGGTTTAGCATCCAGGCACAATGCAAGGTGCTTTGTCATTTGCACAATGCAAGGTGCTTTGTCATTTGCACAATGCAAGGTGCTTTGTCATTTGCACAATGCAAGGTGCTTTGTCATTTGCACAATGCAAGGTGCTTTGTCATTTGCACAATGCAAGGTGCTTTGTCATTTGCACAATGCAAGGTGCTTTGTCATTTGCATAATGTGAGTTTTATTTCTTCATCATGTGTCATGATTGACAGAATCCCATGTTGTTCAGGTGCCATACCGCCCTTACCTCTCCACCATATTCTCCAACGCCTATGATGTATACCTCGAGCTCCTTCATCAAGTGGAGCAGCGCATATCGGCATTTATGCAACATGATTCTCAGGACTGGCACCTTCGCAATGAATGCCCGGCATGCTTCTATCGCTTAGAAGATGAACCTCAACTTAGGTTCGACTGGCTCATTTCAATTGATGGTAACAATAGTCTCAAGTGATGGGACACTTTCCTTTATGGTACCATTCCTCGTCAAGATTCCCGAGTCGTGCGCTCGACATATTGGCTTAGTGAGGAAGATGTCGATAAATTCAAGTATGAGGTTAAGTCCACAACGGTGAGCACTGACCATGTTGACAAACTATGACTTACCTGTGGGTCTAGATGGTGCATTGTGATACCACTGAATGCCATGATGATGATTGGGACACGCAACCTGGTGGCGACTCAGACGTTTCTTGGATGTTCAACTGTGTCAACCGGTGGCGTAATGCAAGGGCTGATGTCCACGCAAAAACTTTCAATGTATTCACCGAATCTGGGATCTTTATCGCCACATGTCGTCATCGGTTTGTTCTGCTAGCATGTGATATAATCAAAAGTGGCGAACGGTAAGTTCGAGGTTACCTTTTGTACATAGTAACTAATGGTGATTTAGAGCGAAGTATCCAGTTGGCGGTTATCAATCGCCTTTTATCTGCTTACGGACCCAATGGCGGCTGTGCTTATGATATTGGATGTGCATTTGCGTCGACTGCCAACAACAGTAGCATAGCAGACAAGATTCGCACTCTCAATCTGCGTTTCATGGTTGGTGCCTTTCATGGTCACGCACACAACCTGCCTCTGCCAGCTTGACTGGCATCCATTGTACATTGAGGGGATAGGCAACACTGAAGGCGAAGGTTGTGAACATGCGTTCTCTGCATCAAATGAGTTGGCGCGAAGTATACAGGCATGCAACACACTTTCACCGACGCCAAGCAATAGAACAACACTTCGCGTTTTGGAAATGCTGATAAATATGAGGCGCTTAGTAGGTCCCTATTGTATTTACATCCATGTTACTAATCTGTTTTTAGCACGATTCATTCACAACCATTACTGTGAAGCGAGCCAATCGGTTCGTGTTTTAACAGCGGAACTAGCACTCATCAAGGCGACATTCAATCTCACTGAGGAAGATTTTTCATGTTTCCTTCAGGAAGAACGAGCTTATCTGACTTCGCTCAAGCAGCCTCCTCTGCTGGAGCTCCTCAAGATCCAGTACACTCAAATGCTGGATGAAGTGGAAGAAAGGAGGTACATTCTATATGGAGGAAGTCGTTTGCCTAACTACATCTATATACAGAAAAGCTTGGATGGCAGCACGTCAGACTTGCGCCACAGCTTTGAACTGATGTCGCTGTCGGCAATTACCTCACCATCACCCTCAGGATGAGGCAAGCTCAATTGCGAATCAATGATGCTTATGAGATGTTGCAAAATGCTGACCAAATGGCCACGAACCTGCAACTGAGACTCAGCCTTGAATCACCATGGAAAGTTGGCGAACGAAGAGTACAATAAGTACAAAAATGAGGTCAGGTCTGGGCAAGTATCGTGCAGCACTGGACAAACTGGAAAGATTGGTCGTTATGCGCCTGTTTGAGCTGTCAAAGCTCTCGTTATCAGGAACAGGTATATGTTTCACATTTATCCTTTCAATAGCACTAAGTTCAATGAGGATCAGGTTATAAACTCCATCAACAAATCAGCAAGGCCCTTTAACGGCGATCTGGCGCCATCTGGAAAGCGATTCAGCGGTACAATGCTCTGGCAGCAACGCTGAGCCCACCTCGTCCCCCAGTCTCTTGGAAAGATATCACTAAGTATTCATTTTTGGGCGAGTTTGATCTCCTCCGTCATTCCCGCACTGACGTTCGAGAGCATGAGTGGGCTAAGCCAGCAATTCGTGAAGCCACAACAAAGTATTTCAAACTTTGCCGTGCTAAAGAGGAAATTATTTGGCTGGATGTCGAGATGCGTCGTCTGCGCACTGCCATTCATGATGAAGAGATGAAGGTGTCGGATGCTATCGCCAAACTGCTGGAAACAGATCCCCCACTTGGCCGTGAACTGCAGTGTTTGCACCGTGCACGCGCTGCAGTGAATTGTATTCATCTTGACCGCTTAGACCGGATTCAGAAAAAATATGGGTGTGTAGGTGTCGACTGTATTGGTATATCTGGTCCGAGCTCATATCCAAGTCAATGATTGATGGGGAAGCACGTACAGGCGATGATGAAGAACATCCACAGATAGCGGGGGGGGGGGGCGAACTTGTTGATGCAGAACAACCGCAGCAAGAGGATCCTATGGCTCGTAAGTCTATTGTTTCTCTTCATGACTGATTTGAGTTATGAACTGCTGTAGGCCTAGCTCGTGACATGGACGACTTGTATGACCTTTACATCAATGATCCCTGGCGATGATGATCTTGTGGAGGCAGAAGAAAGTATGGCCGGACTTCAGACGATGGCAGATTTCATGTATGACATCACAGACTAGTCCCGTACATTGCAGTAGAACTTGTCGAACAAAGTGTATATATGATCGAGTATTCACTGTGATTCGAGGACAAGTACGCAATATTGTGAAGATGTCTGGAATTAGACTGAGTGCAACTTCGTCCCGTGAAATCGAGTGAACACGTTAATATTATGTTGGTCTGGTGTCTATCGACAGCTTGCCTCATTAGACTGGTCTGGTCACCAGACTAGCTGTATGTATGTAGTGCTGCACTGAGGTCGTGAAGATTTCCAAGTCAAATGATTCTAACTAAGTAATCGTAATCGAGTAAATGCGCTCAGCAGCTGTATTTGTGACCACTGACCGCTTGCTCACCATCCGAATCGGTGCGACTTGTATGAAAGTTCCTCAGACATGTCAATCATCCACGCACGCACGCCCATTTCAACTAGCTGGCTATTCTATTGTGTACAAGAGCATGATCCTTAGTGTGATCGAGCAACTCGGATATCAGTTCATCAATTACGGCCACACCTGGTGCCCCAGTAGGTTTGCCTTACTTTGAATATATATGGTTGTAATACTGTCTCACCCTCTTTCTCTTCTCTCGTGAATCAACATGGTCATCATTCGGACTCGGGCACAACAAGCTGAAAAGCCTGAGGTTGCAGACTACAAATAATCGCTTCATGGCCACTGCAGCTGGCTTCCATCCTTGCTTCCCCGTCTGCAAAGGATTATAACGACAGGCGAATGGCAGGCAGCAATCCGTTCACTTCTCAGATATGGTGTATACGAGGATGACACATACCATCACACAAGGACGCCTGGTGGCCTGCATCCCTCCTGCGTTTACTTCAATCCACCAACTCAGGATTATAATGGGACGCCGTTACTCGACCAAACCATGGGCAATTTATTTGATGCAGTACGTCCAACATCCAGCACGATTCATACGTTCGAACTACTGATGCTCTATTAGCTTACCTTACAGGACCGTCTTGACGGCGGTATCTCCCTCCTCATTAGGTGTCCAGGCTTCGAAGTACCACCTGATGTCACGGCCGACCAACTCGACGTAGATATCTATGTAACCCCTCGTGAGCTCTTTCTCAACAAGCGTGTCAACAACGACACTGTAAGACTTGTCGAAGCCTTGGTCCAGGTCTTCCGTCAAGATTTTGCACTCCCCCACTTGCAACGCTTCACTGAACTGGTGCAAAGTCGAATCTGTGGTTCCTCCAAAGCGATGTGGTGAGTCACCAATGCCACCATAATATTTTTCTGACTCTGACATGTATAGCATCTGAGGAACATGTCTCCTCCCAGTGGCCCTGGACATCTGCCGGCTCCGTTGAGCCCTGGCCCCTCACGGACTCAGCTTGATCCTGCCATCAGGGTCATGAACACTGAGGACGTACATGTGTTCGACCACGATGTCGGATACTCAGAAGGTGGACCAGATGCGTCAGCGTCGTCAGCGACGGCCTGCAGAGGCATTCTTGTTCTCTGCAGGCCGAGATTCTACAGAGCAAATCCCCCCCCCAACTGGTGCTACATCGGCTCCTGGTCCCCTGCTTATTAGTTTCGGTGCAAACACTGATGCCAGTACTGGACCGTTTCAGTCTCGGGGATAATCTTCTACCTGCACCTGCACACTCTTGTTTCAAGTGTTCGCAGTAGCCGCTGGGAGGCGAAATTGAGATCCGCTCCATGGAACCTGAGTTATGAGCAAGCGACAACATTGACCAAGGCTGTTCTCACCAATGTCAAGGGTAATTCTTCCATTTTATATCAGGTAATCATTCTGATGACTCTCGATCCTGACCTTGCGACTAACCGGCCCATCGCAGGCCCCAACACCTTCCTCCTTTGGCACGACTGTCTATGTCCTTGCCGGCATGCTGTTGGCGTGCATGCTCTACCTTTTATTCCTTATATTTTTCTAGTAGAATACCCACCCTGCCGATCCATTAACTCAATATATTCATTTGCCGCTCTCCATGAACAGTTAAATATCGCAGCAAGTCATACTCATCTTGCTGTTGCGTTGTGCTGCCTCTCACCATGGCCCGCCAGGTCTCCCACACATTTTATGTTGACAAGACCAAGAAAGCACGCGTCCAACCGCCCAGTCGCCAACAGGCCAAAATCATACTCAGCCACAAGGCCCGCCGCCTTTTGATGCTTGGTAGACAAGAGAAGTCCTGACAACTCCACTC
Source organism: Boletus coccyginus (assembly GCA_025782845.1). Taxonomy (NCBI): domain Eukaryota; kingdom Fungi; phylum Basidiomycota; class Agaricomycetes; order Boletales; family Boletaceae; genus Boletus; species Boletus coccyginus. The sequence goes on along the minus strand of JAHZSR010000007.1, from coordinate 546,613 downwards.
TGACCTTGATGAAGCCTGGAAGAAAGTTGACGAGATGACCACCATGATCGTCACCAAGCACGGTCGAAGCATCCGACATGTTCAGCGCGAACTTCACTTGGGCCATGCCAAGTTCAAAAATAAGCGGACGAAATTGAACGCGTGGAATGCATTCTGCTGGAAGAAGCAGTTGCGCTGACCGTGCTAATAAATCCAACGATGGAGAGAATGGTATGTATCATTTTTGGACTACTTGACATGTTATTCAACTACTGACGTGCTACGAATAACAGGATCTTCTAGGCGTGATATCCTACCTGACCTCGTCAAGAGCAACAGGGTTGAGTATCACACCCTCTCTGTGGACAACAAGGAGAACCTCGTCAAGGAGTACAGCGAGTTCATGGCCAATAAGGCTGTCGGCCAGCATATTACGGCACGTGCAAAGATCAATGATGCGACGAATACGTTGAAGGCGATTGAGGATGAGGTATACTCCACGGCACTATTAAGTAATGATTAAACTCACGGTCACTTTTAGCTCGACAACCTCAGGTACCGCACTGGGGATTGAAGCCATTCTGTACGCCTCACTGTGGGACGACTGACCTTCCCCTTCGTGGAGTGGCCTTTGCCACTGAAGGAGTCTCTGGATTCATGGGATCCAGTTGTCGGAATGGAGCCACACACACTCGTCAGCAAGTTGGAAGGTTTTGCTGTTCAGGGTCTGACTGGTAAGCATGCTCACTTCACATACTCGGCATCCATGACACCAATCACAGGCGCAGCTAAAAATTACAAAGATAGTTTATCAGAACTTCGCAGCGAGATTCGCAAGATCATAAATGTCAAGCTGCATACGTGCTAAGTGGTACTAACATACACAAACTTATGACTACTCTTCCAGGTGATATCACTAAGGACCCCAAAGCCACCATGCAGTGGACCCATTACTTCCGAAATGTTGTATCAGCGTTACCAAGTGGTTATCAAGGACTGGCCCTCAACCATGCCTTTCGCTAACCTCAGTGTTGCATCAAGCTCACGTGCGGAACTCGAGATGTTATTTCGAAAGTGGGAAGTGGGCACAACTCACTGGAAGTCGATAACCAAGGAAGAGTTTGAGGCACTTAGACAAGAAAGGAATAGACAGATCGAGAACGGCGCAATTCAGGAACCTACGCATCACCCCCGCTCTGACAAAGGAAAAAAGTGTGCTGTGATAGACACTTCAACATCTAACAATACTCATCATCGCAAGAAATGCAAAAGGACAGCAACAGTCGAGGACAATGACGACGACAGTGAGGGGCCACAGGATGAAGGTTTGGAACTCCATTTGCCATTTTGTAACCCTGAATTGACTTCACAGGAGACCCTGATGGGACGTCCAATGATAACTCCTCTGCAGCAGGCGCCATGTCTAGCGGGATCACAACATCAACAGGGATCACGACCACAAGAGACACCACACCAGCTTCAGGCAGTGCCATGCCAGAAGGAAGGAACATGGTTTCCAGCGCCAGCAGCACCACACCAGCCACAAGTAACACCAAGCCAGTGCAGAGCAATACTATGCCAGCCACAAGTAACACCAGGCCAGCACCAAGCAATGTCTCGTCAGCACCCACAGGGACAATTAGCAGTGGTGGCACTGATTGAGATGTTACACCATCAGGTAACACGGGCGTGCGTGTTGGGGATTTTAGCGAATTGCTCAACGACTTAGAGCAAGAGATCCTTGCATTCGATGGAGCGGACACAGAACTCTTCGAATGAATATTCAAACATAGAAATACCTGCGTAGAAGGTATATCTACATAATCTTGAGTAATTCAATGAAGTTCGTATGCCGAAACAACGTACCCATCACGGAGGCACTGTGCACGAATACAAATTGAGGACAGAACGGCGAGAGAGGATGATAACTAAAGAACAAGTCCAGAGCATCGTACAAGCACCCAGAGGAATGCGCAGGGAGAATGGGGAAAGGGGACAGGCGATGGCGAGATGAACGAGACGGGGCGGAGTGGCGGAAGATGGCGGAAAGGGGCGAAACGAGGGCAGGAGAGGACAAAACGGGAGCGCGAAAGGACAGGACGGGGACAAAAGACCTGTTGGAATGCTCCTCGATGGACTTTCCGTTCTTCTCTTCGTACGGTGTCTCTTCCACTGCGAAGAGGACGAGAGGAGAGCGGGAGAGGGCAGGAGAGGCAGGGAGAGGGCGAGATAAGGGCGAGAGAGGGTGAGAGAGCAGCGGGAGACGGCAGAAAACGGGAGAGGGCGAGACACAGGCGGGAGACGGCGAAAGAGCGGCAGGAGACGGCAGGGGACAGGAGAGGGTCGAGGGTGGGTGGGGGCGAACGAGAGAGGGCGAGAGAGGGGCGGAGAGGGTGGGAGATGGTCGGGAGCGAGCAAGACCGGGGGAAAGACGTCACTCGTGGCGCTCAGCGGTGGAGACCGACGGCAGGTGCGGTTGGGCGATGTTGAGTGCGAAAACGGCGTAAAAAAGCGGGTGGGAGACACACGAACGTGTCCCAGGCGTCGCGTATGGCCGTTAAAGGGATGTGAGCAGCAGCGGCGGCGGCGAGGAAGGAGGAAAGGAGGCGGCGACGTTGGGCACGATGGAGGTGAAAGGGAAGGGGCGTGGGAAGCTTGCGGGGGCGGGGCGCAGGCTAAGGAACCGTGGCGCAGTGGTAAGCGAGGAGCGCGGGAAGCTTACGGGCGCGGGGTGCGTGCTTAAACCGGTAAGCGAGGAGGCGCGGGAGGATTCCCTTGCCGAGCGGTACCGGGCCGTCTTGCCGCACCCTCCCTACGATAGCTACGGTCTTTACCAAGTATAAGTCTAGGATTTGGGGTAATATTTATTGCTGGTGTTGGCAGAATTTAGTAATCAGGCCTAATTATACTGGGCGACACGTAAGTGCACCTGTTATAGTAAGGCTCGCTATTCGGGAACCATAGGTGGGTCCGTCGTATCACGTCGTGCGAACGGGTGGCTGCCAGAGGGCCGATAGCAATCACTGTGGCTCAGTATCCGAATAGTATCAATGAGGAAGGCTCATCTTCCGAGTTTCGCCGTTCAATATTCAATACAAACGTGACGTTCTACATGAACAGATGGCGATCGTCGCACTCGGAGTATCTCGGTAAGGGCAACTCGCAACTAGGGGATAGTGCCAGAAAAAGATGAATCATGGCAGTGCGTACCGCTTCCCTCGCCTAACTTATGCGGCGTTTCATCGTTGACCATTCAAATTGGCACTTTGGAGTGGGCTTTGGTGGCTTGGTTGTTCTTTTGGTAGGACCCTTAAATTTCCTTCTTCGCCAGCATTCGTCCAATCGTACAAAGGCCTGTTGTAGAGTCGTCACGACGACGTTACATAGCAGGTTTGCAGAAAGTGTTGTTCGTGTCCATACCGCTCATGTACCTTCGGCCGTAAATTTCAACGCTCACCCTGTTACATGGGTATAGAAACGGATTCAATTCATATTCAAAACCACCACGGTGATGCGGGGTTTTACTTGTATAACAACATAGGGAAGTATGCGTTGGGGTCGTGGGGTGCGTCGGGAGCACGCTCCGGTCGCCATCGCTTGAACGGCGTGGGGACCTTGAGTGGCAAATTTGCCTCGGTGTAAAGCGGTGATATAGAAGCGATAGTATCAATGGCTTGAGTCAAATCCACGGCATCCGGTGCTTTTGCGGGTAATTGAGTGACCTCACCCTCTTTTGGGGCGACGACGCTGATGCGGACTCATCAGCTAGGAACAACATCGAACCAAAGTGCATCCATACGAGTGAGGTTGGGAGTGTTGGATAAGCAAGGTCGACAGATCCGACTGAGTGACGACCGAAAGCTGAGGGTAGGCTCGCCGAACATCGCGTTTCCAGTAGGGATTCTGAGCCGGGTCCGATGCTAGTTCGAATGTCAGTCTCGAAACCGTATAGTGTATTCACTAGTACCTTTCGTGGCAGAGGTGGAATATTTCTCCGGGCGTGAGCCAGGCTGGGGGTATCTGTTCAATTCTGGGATCGGGAGACCAGAAGAAATTTCGGGATTCACGACCACCGCATCACCTGTTACAACGTGAGCGACAATGCAGCACGATATGTGTATCTCAGACGCACGAAATCTCTTCCAAAAACCCTTTGGATGTACATGGTAGAGTGTGGACTCTGCCGCTTTTCTGGTCGCCATTGCCAAGTCTGAGGAAACTCGGACTCGGCTTCGGAGTGTTGACAAAGTGAATTATGTAAGCTACGGGCAATTTGTGTAAGCATTATGTACGGTTGGAGTAGTTACCAACTATTACCAACTTGACCGCTTGAGCTTTGATGTGAAACTCCAAGCCCCGCATTTCTTGGCGTTCAGAGCCCGCTCGGAACAAAATGTGCTGAAGTTTCTCGTCGCCGCTTTGAATGGCTGATATCTTTGCAGTGGGACGGACTCGGGTTGCACCCCCACCCGAACCTGTCCGTCCGAACATGTTTATTGCGATGCTCATGATCCTTCCAGCGAGCTGGACCGCATCGCCAAGTTATTAGAGCATTGGTGCGGGGTCCTCGTTTCATGTTGCCCCGGTGGGGTGGCTGACAAGTCCAACTTGTAAATTGGTCTTCCGGTAACGCAAGATCACGCAATACTTAGGGCTGCAGTCGTTCTTAGTTCCCGCTGTTATAAAGCGTCGGGACAAGCCTCAACCTATCCCACATCCTCCTACTGTCACCTCATACTACATTCCAATGGGCTTGACACTGCGCCAATGTCCCAGCCGGCCTGTCAGTGGCTGCCCGCTGGATGACGCACAACTCGTGCGCGAGCCCCTGCTGGACGACACACAACTTGTGCACGAGTCCGAGGAGCGGAACCTCTCGCTAGACGATGAACAACTAGTGCACGAGTCCGAGGAGCGGAACCTCTCGCTAGACGATGAACAACTAGTGCACGAACCCAAGGAACGGAACCTTCCGCTAGACGATGCACAACTCGTGGATGGGCCCAGGGAACGGGATCCCCATGTCGTTCCTTCGTTCACCTCCCAGAGTCTAACAAAACCTTCCTCTACCGTCTTATACCTTCCTCCCCTCTTGTCTTCGCTACCACAGGACCTCTCTATCCCACCAGTCTCCGCACTAGATAGACCACCATTAGTCACGGAGACTCGTCTACCCGATATTGACCCTGTCTCGCTCTCGTTGCACAAAGCATTGCACCATTTCCGTCCGCTCTCTGATGAGTATGCCGACCTTCCTTACGCACTCGCATTCAATTGGTCAGAGCTTGAGCTCCCAGAAGACGAGGAGCGCGAGTGGTATGCTGTTGTGTTCCGGAGTCGACGCGAGAAGGATAGTGACAGTTGTCGTAAGTAAATTTATGTTCCAAACCAAGACGTCTCTGACCATACACACAGCGCTCTACGAGGCGGATAGACAAGCACATGAAGAAGCAGTTTCCAACGGAGGAGTAAGTCATCATCATCATTTCTTATTCCACTGTATTGAAGGTGGCTATTCCCTCTAGCTTATTATGTACTGGTACGGAGTTCCTCACCCAGAAACGAGAATGAACCTGGCAACCTGCATATGGCAATCGCGAAAGCACGCCATCGCTGCCAATTCACGCCCGCGCCATATCCGCGCGATGAAACTTGCTGCTGTGTCGTATGAAATATACGCGCTGGAACGCTTCAGGCTGTCCAAGGTTAAGGGCGAAAGGGGCATTCTCGTCGAAGAATTTAGCGGCGTAGAGTGCGGGTGGTGAAGATCGTATCATAGAGTATGCTATCGAATATTTACCCTACAATTCTTGTTGAAACCATGTTCATACCACAATTCTCCTACTGAGCAAGATCTTAGTAATGCTAACTGCGCGAAAGGCGTCATTGTGAACCGTGATTGTGCGTTCTACGCATCATTGATCATTAATATTCGGGACAACGCGGACCTGGTAATGTTTTAGAAACCGGCGCAGCATTCCGCATAATCCAGTCGGACCTTTGAGGGCGCGCACGTAGCCCGCCGATCAATGAAACAGCTAGCTGGTAGCCGACAGTCGCCGATATCGGTCTCGGAGGAGGAAGGGTCCTGTACTTACCTGCCTATCATCTCGTGAGCCTCTGATATGGTGTGCCCAGAGGCTCTGACGAGTGGTAGTCGATGGTCCAGGAGAGCTCCGTGGCTTCGAAGAAGTCTACCGTCACTTGGGTCGCGCAGACTCGTCCAACCGAGCATCGAACTTGCTGTCGAATGGACCACAGCATGAAGGTGGAGGGTCCAAGTAAGTGATCGCCATACATAAAACACCCTCCAAGCCCTTGGTTTATGCATCATAGCATGGCCTTGAGTGCCTCATTTGCCCCGGAGGGAAAGCTACTTCTTCATGGAAAACCCACTCGGCGCACGAAAAATTTCCGTACGTTGTGGATGATCGCAGCTGAAGGCTCCAGCGCTGTTTACAAAGCCCGGGCCAAATTGCTGTCTCAGACTATGACAGGAGTCCAACCGAACACCAGTAACAGGGTTCCATTGCTAGTTCGTCCGGTCCACGAAACAGGTAGTTTCCGGAAACATGTGGACCGCGAGAAGCATAGTGCCGAAGTTGAACGTGCGCTCGAAGGGACTTACCACAATACGCCTCGCCTGCCTGTGCTTCTCAACGTGCGCAGGCTGAACCTGCGTGAGCAATATGATTTGGTTAGGGAATGTCGGACGTCGTTAAATGGACATAGGATCGTCAAGGGGGTGATGTGCAAGTCCATGTATTCACTAGCATGGGATGTTTTCAGCGGCGATTCCATCCAATCGGGTTTGCAAGCTGAGTACGATACGGCAAGTTGAGATAGGAACGCATCTCCCGCAGCCAACTTTGATGGCGCTCTGGAGAAAGAATAGACCAGTCAGCCAGACCTCTACCAAATGATCCATCAATTCGCCACAAAGCCTACCAATGCGTGTTATGTCCCGTTGTCTGAAATGTTACCATCGAGGAGGGTACACACTCGATCAGGGAGTTATTATAATCATGAATTTGATGTCGTGGCACCGTGCGCATTCCACGTTGTCCGAATTAGTCTTCCGTAGTGGACATGGTCGGTATGGCCGTCGCGTTGATCTCCGCGGTGGGGCCGAGTGTTCCGACCCAGAAACTGGTATAACCCTAAACGACGAGGTAATGAGTATTGACCTTGAACCGTGTGATTATCCAGACTATTCTAGTGGTGCCTCTGGGGGACCATAAATCGCCCCTAGTGTCTTCCAGGCATCTTTGATTTTGGGTTGGGGACTTAAGCCATGATTCAGGCTGTGAAATAAGGACGCGTATATGATCACCTCCACCTGCCCCTTGTTGTGGATGCTACCGGCATTGCAGCTATGCCATTTACCACCGCATACTAGGATACTATACCAGTCCACTCAAATAGGCATCAACTTCGTTTTGGAAGGCCAGATTTGCCACACTGTGTCTTGATAGCAACCATGAAGGGAGTTTTCTTTGATGGGGGTGCGAATATGGTAGATGATGTGGCCAACTTGTTGCAAGCTCGAGGCATTGGCTCTCGGTGTATTTGAAGCGGAGTCAGTCTCTTCGTTGTATGTTGGGGCTCGGGAAGCTATGCCATTTTCCTTGTTTTACAATCCCTTCTTCTTTTTTTCCCCCGTAACGAGCCGACCAAGTTGCTCCATCTAATGATCGATGGCCCGCGTGGTAGTGGATCGGATCTAGCAACACGAGACTCCAAGGACAAAGTCATGCACTTACTGGCCGTAGTTTCGTCCCCCCTCCACAAGTGTAGCGTTTCATCTCAGGTGTGGTTGATGACTTGTAACTATGTAATAGAGAGTTAGTTTGTCACTGAACCTGTGATCAGAGGGTACTAAACTGTGGCGTACCTTGTCAATGACGTTAAGCATTTGTTTTCTAACCTTCCGGGATGGTTCCCGAGTTGATCCATCACGACCAGACCACTGTGATTCATGCGCCGAGTCAGACTCGCTCTCGATTCAATACTCCGGTGATTGGGTTCAGATCCCCCACCGTCTAGCTAGATCATCATACTTAGCTATTAGACTCTGTCTCTACATTGCTGTTCCGAGTCGGGGTAGATGATATATCTCTTGTCCATCTCTTGAGCCACCTCTGGGTGACTTTTTGGATGGCAGACGAGCGCAAATTGGTGCATGCAGTCATACAGATCTTCCGATTCGGGGTCTCGGGCTGCGCAGAGCCTACGACTAGGTGTTCTGATGTGATACGAGGGGTTTCATATTTATCTTGGACGTCCCTCAGATCGCCAACTGGACGGTGGGAAGGTGAGCCATTGACGCTCTCATCACCTTCTGCGGACTGAGAGTGACGTCGAGGTGGATCGAGGCCGTAGAAGAATCTCATCATGCGGCATCTGCAATGAACTCTACGGCAGATCCCGCGCCACTTATTCATCTTTCGCGGTGTAACCGAATGTACATAATAAATAAGTAATGAAACCATAATAAACCAGAATACTTCGAATATATTCCATGCTCTGGCCCGCTGAAGGTCGGTGACGATGGCGACCAAGCTGACTGAGTTTCAGCCTGAGATGTAAGTTGTTGACGCGTGACTTTTTCCTATTGCGAGGGTTGCTCCCGAGTCTCTCCGACCTGGGATGCCATAGAACGGGGTGGTATGTCAGACGCCTCTGTCGTTTCGTTTCATCTCCGTTTATTCAAGGGTTGTTCACTGAATGTGGATAACTGCGTTGGCACGGGGTCCACGTCCCTAGCCGAAGGGGGGGTGAACATCACATTCGACATCTGGCAACGAAAGTACACGAGATGATGGAGAGACCCTGAAGCGTGGCTGCGGTAAGGTATTCTCGTCGAGAATTTTAGTGGTACATCTCACCCTCCACCAAGCATAGGTACTGCCATGTGTAAGGAACTCTTCAACTGAAGCAACTTACAGCATTCACAACCCCTTCAACTCCAAGATTCGATACTGCCGTGGCTGTTTGCGTAAACGTACGAATAGCGACAGTTGACGTCATCGCGAACAGGGATGGTGCGTCTCGAGAAGTCCAACGGAATCATCCAGGACAATGCGGAAGACGTCTTGCGAACAGGTCCTCGTGGCATTTCACATAACTGACTTGATCGAGCCTTTTGCGGTGTGTTCGGAGGGGAAACGAGTACCTGTCTTATCCTTATCGGCGTCGAGGGTCGTATCTCGTGAGTTTCCCATGCATGAGCTCTCCTTACTTCGCCATGCAGCTTCAGGAACGACGTCAATGCACCACAATACACCAGTGTGCCTCGCTTGATGGTGCGCCCCCATTCACTCACCAAGGGAAGTTCTTCGCTTATATGTATGTTTTCTCCATCCCCACAAGGTAGAATACCACCGGCAGCCAGCGAAGCAGGCCCGGGTTGATCTCGGAGCGGAGATAAAAGAATGCCCGGCGGGGCGAAGGCGGGCCACACCCCCTATTGATCGGCGACCACAAGCTTCCGATCGTGTTATTGATGGTGCTCAGCTTCACAATAGTCGTATCCTCGTCGCTATGCAGTATCGCACCTACGTCGTCCACGAGGTGGGAGGTTCCTCGCTAGAGGCGCCATGCTCTCCTCGATCCACCGCGAAAGGTGCGTCCCGTCCGCTTTGATCGCCCACTCTGTTAGGTACAACGTATCCAAGCGGGGATGAAGGTGGGACAGAACGCCCATTCATTTCGCCTTCTGGGGCATTCGATCACAAGAACGGGCGCCAGCGGAAGTCGATGGCAGTGAGATCCAATTCGTAAGATTCGGGTTGGAGAGGATCAGATAACGAAGGATCTCCCGTCGGTGAAGCGAAGTAGACTGGCCGAGAACAAGCGAAGATGGGTCCAGGATTCACATATACGTTCAGGTTATCGTGCCCACCCCGAAACACTTGATGATGATTACGGTGATTATTAATATAGGCACCGACCTCCTGCAAGTCCGAGGGGAGCTCCGGAGCGAGGTTCGAAAATGCCTGAACGAACTGCCGCCGTTCGATCACGTCGCTTGGACATAAATGCGATGCAGACAATGCGAGGGGACTTGGTTTGTCATGTTAGTGTCACAGGAGGTCACTTTCTGTGGCACATGGACCATGGATTCCCGGAATGTACCGCCAATGAGGACTATCTATTGACCTGGGAACTGAGGCGGAACAGCCTGGGGTTGAAAACAGAAGGGGATTAATCGACGCTTCGACCTGCAGGCACAATAGTGTAGGCTCTGTGGGGACGACAGATGAAACATGTCCCTGCACACATAAGCTGGACCAAGAGCTTCCTCTTGCTTGTCGAAGGGCGAGAGCGCAGGTAATTCTTTCTCGCGCGAAGCACCAAGCAACTTCACCGGAGGAGAGTTGGACTTGGATTCAGTATTAACGCGAGAAGGTGAAAGCAATCCACGCAAGGGATGGCCTGCTTCTAAGGTACAGAACGTGTTTGCGAGCCAATCAGGGAGTGAATTTCTAGGTTCCTTGGTGCAGATACGTTGAATATGGGAAAAAGTACTGAAGATCGGGAATAATTGAGTGCATGTACGCATACCACAGGCTTGGAGAATCCATCGTCCCGAGGAAGTAGAAGGAGCTTTTTCATTTTCAGAACGGAAAAGCCATTGCCTAGTTTTCCCGGAGGCTGCTGACGGAGGGAGTGCCAGAGGATTGCACCCGTTTTCGCGATGCCGGGCTGGGCTCTTGCTTCTGTGTGAGAGCATGGTCACGTCGACCGATTTGATCATACGGTCGAAGCGCGTATTGTGGCCAGCGAGCTTTCTCCGCTTCGCTCGCCTGTCCTCTGAAACATCTACAGAGAAAGAGCCGATAGGTGTCCTCAAGAGACCTGATGTGTTTGCTTGCGCGCGCGAAACGTTGATGCTGGGCAAAGATGGTCACGGTGAGCCCGACGACGTCACAGTTGAGTGGCCCTTGGATTTTTGTAGCGCGATAGGCTCGACGCGGAGTCGTCAAAGCCCAGTAGAGACGACGTGACCGTTCTATGCGTTCGCGCAAGGGCTGTGCTCGTGGGGAACGAACGACGAGGAAACGCTCATCGTCGTTATCTATGTAAGCGGTGTCCCGACGTATGACATACACCACGTCAGACTGTGCCGGTAGGAACCGAATCAGTGGAGGCCTGCACTGAGCCGAGCAGGTCGACGTTAAAAATGGTTCGCTTTGATAATGGTTTGGTCCCCTCATCTTTCCTCTTCTCACTGGCATTCGCTAAGCACGCTCTCAGGCCATCGCTCGACCAGGTTTGCTCACTGACACTGTTGATCACATTGCGCGCGATACCATGTTACTCGAACAGTCGCCCACTCTCGAGAATGCGAGCAGACGCGTTCTCTTCCCTTTGCTAACTGGTTTCAGAGCCTCTCTGGATGATACATTCCCTCCGTACACCGACTCTCGCCTCAGGTTGGCTCCTCTGGCTCCCCTTGGTCCCCGTTTGCAGTGTTCCTCTCTCGTGTCTACCGTCCACCCGTTCCCCCGCGACTGCTCGATATCCCGTTTATTTGATCACCGCAGGTCATGGTGCTGTCCCGGCTGAGAAGTTGAGAAAAAAAACGCTGCTCGTACATTGGGATCGACGTATTAAAGGAAGATCAGTGCTACGCATTGAACCGGTGTCGTGAACATGTCCCCGTCAGTCTCCCCATCACTATCGTTGGGCAAGCTCATCTGGAGGTGGCCTACCACCCAAAACAGAGGGTCGAACTTCCGAGGTGTTTACGGTCAACTTTTGGGAAACTGCGCCAGAGTGGGTAAAGCGACGTTTGTCGACGGTTCAAATGCTTTAAATAGGATGTTTGTCGGTCGCGGTCCCAAGGGAACTTCCTGGCCTCGAAAAAGCATATTGTTGCTGGGGGGTCATTTGCCCTGGCACAGCTCATCTGGCAAAGCGTCGAACTAACTGCTGAACGGACTGTGGATGCAGGACTGGCCAAGGATACAAGTAGGTGATCGCTCTGGAACACCCTCTCCTCCTGCTCATGCTTGACAACAAAGTTTGGAGTGGCTCCAGAGGGAAACCTACTTCAGGGATAAATCGTTCGGTGCACAAATTACTCCCGCAATTGCAAATGATGGCCTCGAGGCTTTTTTTAGTTTAGGACGACGGATCCAATCGGACACCAATTATTTAATAGGGTCCCATTGCTGATTCCATCATCCGTAATGTTCGCGAAACAGGTGGCATCATCTGCGGACCCCGAAAGGACACTCTCAAGGTCGAACACGCGCTCTAAGGGACTTGCCACGATAAGAACATGTACACTTCTCATGCTCCTACTTCTAGGACTGCGGTTCTTCACATGCTGAATTTGCTCGAGCGATTCGGATTTGATTTGATTAGTGAAGGTCGGACAGCGTTAAACTTGCACAGGGTGGTCGAGGCGATGAAGTGAGAGCCCATGTGTCCACCGCGAGGGGTCATTTCTGGAGATCTCGACGGCGACCAGTCGGATTTGGAAACGCACACGCATTGTCCGCGGGAAAGGATGAGCGTGCTTTAGAACAAGAATAGGTGATCTGCCTTACTACACAGGAGACAAGGCTCGTGTCAAGGAAATCCCGACCAGGCAGCTTGCAGTCAAGATTGCCATTCGCCCCACCGATGTGAGAGTTTTGCATATATGCATTGCGCTGAGATTAATGCTGCCATCAAGACCATACTCAGCTACGGAAATATTACAAACCTGGATTTGATATCCGATGACTCCGATCATGGCATTGTACGTGTTTTCGATGAGTCTGCATCACATCACTTGTGCTTAGTGATAGACAGAGCCATCCCTTGGTGGTGAACAAGAACGACATGGTTGCGTCATCGACCAGCACTGAGAATTCGGTGCTCGACCTGGAAACGGGTATTCTCCTGACGACGATGTAAGAACAAACTGTGGAGCATGTCGAGGGTCGCTTTTAAACCATTCTACGCAGATGGTCGATTTTTCCACCCGGGGTTCCGAACGAGTTTGATTGCGGCCATCCCCGTGCACGTTACCCTCAGGCGGCTCCAAGCGTCCTATTTTCAGAGCGTGACTCATCGTCGACATGGACCACTGCAAGTGACTGCTGATAGAATATGCCGATGAATCGTTTTATGGGCGCCAGCGAAACGGCGGAACATGACTCGTCCACGATCAACTATATCCAGAGTATCTCACCGCGGATAACGTCCTTCCAGCGCTGGTTCTCGATGATCTTCGAAACCGGAAGCATACTGTGAGGGTGCGTTCTGTGCTGAGCAGCTGTGTCCAACGTTTCCTTTGTCGCTGTTGTGCTGGGTATAGCGGTGGACAACCCTCGCATCGCCGCGGTGATTCAGATTATCGTGATCAAAGACGACAAGATATATGGTATACTATCATTTCGTGTTTCATGGTGGACCCACAGCGGCGAGCGACTCGTGGAAAATAGGATTTCCGCGGGATACTGATCGTGTTGGTTTTGACGGCATGATCTGAGCATTGCGTACGTTGCACCACGACTCGATGATATCTATATTGACGACGTGCATTGTACACGAGTTTCCGCAGCTTGAGTAGTAGGGTTGTAGGTATGACTAACAATGCCACCACGTTTACTGTAACTCTAACCGGCTACCGTATAGACCCGAGGAAGGGAAATAGTGCCTCAGAGGGGTGTGGAGCCAAAAGCGAATGTTTGCGGCAACATGTTGCAGGCGAGTCAATCATTGAAATTCGAGAAGACTGAGTCCTGCAGGGCACTCGCGTCATAACGCGACCGAGACCTGTGCCGCGCAGGGCAGTGCCGCCGGGGCAAAGTCACAGCGAGAGGTGTGCGGCTGCGGAACCGCGATGGAGGGAGCATTAGATAGCAAGAATAGTTCTAGCGGTGAAATGATCAGGAAGCATAGGGACCACCTTGGCATACGTTAACTTCGGACCAACGTTGGGCGTGACCTGGTATGTGACAGCAGTGCCATCTGACAATATGCTGCTCAGGTTGAAGTCTACAGCAATGCTCTGAAACAATCGTTTCATTGCATCAGTAGTGCATATAAGCGGAATGAAAGCGGAGGATCATACAATACTAGGGAGGTATGAAATTGAACGATTCTATGATATGTGCATGCGAAACAAGATTCACAAGAATGAAAATGACATCAGTAAATGAAATGTGAAGTTGGGAATGATTGACTGTGAAGAGATGACCGTTGGTCGCAAGCGAACTCTGAGTCCCGGGCAGTGCAAGAACGCTGCTAGGAGATGAAATAGACCTTCGACGGACGGTTTCCACCACGCGTCGGCCAGTGGTCATATTTGAAATGAAATTTGAAGCCCCTTCTTCGGCGTACAAGGGCCAACTTTGTGATCAGGGGGACTACTGCGTTGTTTTTGTTCGTTCAAATGTGCGTAAAGTAAAATGTGAGTATAGGTGCCAGTTCGGGCGGATTCCTCGTGTTTGGCAGCGCCTTGGGGATCAAACAAGCCAAAACTCGTCCATCCCAAGGACAGCCGTTTGCTCGACACCTCCCTCTTTTGACGTCCACTTTCCTTTTTCATGGCAGACAGCGACTGGGACTGGGACCTCATCTCCTCCTACGCCGGGCTACTTTGTCTCGCAAGCGTTTCCATTTACTGCGGTGCATTCGGTTCACTGCCTGTATGTCTCTTCACTCGTCACGTCGACCCAGGACCATGTCCGAGCATGACGTTATACTTGTAGCCCATCCCACGTGCTCAAACGGCCCCAAAACAGAACTTCCTCCAAGATGACGAAGACGAAGACGAAGACATTCCAGACCGCATGTCCTCCAGTGACGCGTGGCTGTTCCCGATCGTGAGTATATGCGGATGGATGGGGTAGGTCGTCGAACGCGCCAACGCTCACGTCTTCTCCGTCTTCTCTCGTCCGCTCTGTCAGGTCGGTTCCGTAGTCTTGTTTGGCATGTATGTGGTGGTCAAGTATGTGGGCAAGGAATGGATCAATTGGTTGCTCGGTTGGTACTTTTCAGTCGCCGGAGCGGGGAGCGTATGGAAGGTACGATGTCCCTTTTTTTCGTATGGATTCGTTCTAGGACGACGAACGTGCTTGTGCTGACCAATTTGGCGTCTAGTCTACTGTGTCGTTGGTCAAGTTTGTGATCGGGAGGGAGAGATGGAGGACGTTCGATCGGAATCGGTTACTCCTGCTCCGGGGACCTCTCGGTGCGTCGAGAGTGCATGTACACCCCCGTGGGGACCTCATGTTTACCTTTAGAGGTGGTCTCTTTGTCCTTCCGAACACCGACGCTGGTGCTGTTGCCAGTAGGCATGCTCCCTTCCGTGCTTTACAGCATGTCTACGGGATCTCGCAAGCCCGCATTATTGACAGACATACTCGCTCTTTCCTTTTCGCACAATGCACTGTCGATCCTAAAGCTGGACTCATTTCGAACGGGATGCATCCTCCTATCGGGGCTGTTTGTTTATGACATCTACTGGGTATTTGGGACGGAAGTGGTAAGATTCATTGTGAGAGAGCAGTGTCCTGTCTCATTCACTACAGATGGTGAAAGTAGCCACCTCTCTCGACGTGCCCATCAAGCTTTTGTGGCCAAAATCGATGACATTTACCACTGAGAGAGGGTTCACCATACTTGGACTTGGTGACGTCGTCATCCCGGGGCTTTTTGTTGCCCTCGCACTTCGTTACTGACCACGCGCGTGCAAAGAAGAGGGAGACGTCTTTTACAAAGCCCTACTTCTGTGTCACATTAACGGCATACGTCGTGGGCCTGATCACGACGATGACAGTCGTGCATATGCTGGGTCAGGCTCAGCCGGCCCTGTTATACCTTAGGTAAGTGTGCCTCATAAACCCTTCTTACCTCCTTTTTACTGAGACGGGTAGTCCGGCATGTATACTGTCTTTCTTTGTGACGGCGGTTGTGCGCGGGGAAGTGGAAGATGTATGGAGATGGTCAGATGTTCCCAAGCTGTCACAGGGGAAGACCGCGCAGGAAGCATTTGTGGCATCTCGGGCGTTGCCTAAGGTTCGAAATGGGAACAGTACGCCACAGCCGAACGACGGCACTGATGGGGGTTGTATGGACGCTGATGTGACAGGAGGGGATGGAGAAGAGGAGCAGGAGGAGGGTACGGACGAGGTCATACCAAAGAAACGCAAGAGCAGAGGGAGGAAGAAGGTATGAGGGATTGATGCCAGGTGTAGTCGAAGAGGCGAGAGTGCCAAAGTCGGTGTGTTGACGAGTTACCGCGAGCTTTCCAGGGTTGATCGCAGCGCTCTGTCGTGGCTATGATGGTGTATTTTGGGGAAGAACATGGTGACCCGTTCACACGCGGCTGCTCCATTGTCGTAAGTGCCTGAACTACAACAGACTGGGCAGATCTGCGTGGAAAGGAGTCAAGCGACGAGGTGACCCACACATGGACGATCAACTCGGAGGGAGTGGTTGTGCGGGGAGTTCGCACTCGTCGGCGGGCCGGACTGACCGTTGGAACAGTAAGGGGGATTGAGAGCCATTACGACGTACGGCTAGCAAAGGGAGAGAAAAGGGGGTGAAGGGGATCAGAAAAGGAAATAGGGGGAGTTATAGACATTGCTCAGAGGATGCCGTCATTTTCCTGGGCGTGCAGACACATGTTGGCCGAAAGCAGTGGCGCAGACAGGCACGACCTGGAATGGATGGGTGGTGATCCAGGCCAATCCAAGAGAGGGAGTGTGGAGCGGGGTGCACTCACGAGACGATCGAAAGGAGGGGAGAGAGTGGCGCAGGCGAAAGTCCGACGGCCGGTTTGACAATGAAGCTGGAGGAGGCTGCCAAAAATACGATGGGAATGTGCAGGTAAGGGGGATCTGAGGATCTGATGACGGAGTTGGGAAATGAGAGCCACATTCGGAATGGAGGTGTCAACGAGGGCGCTCCCGAGAGGTTACCGAGGAAAAGAGGATTGAATGACGTAATATATGAACGTCTCAGTTGCGGGTGTGCCATGAGGACGTAAAACGTGGACCCCGGATACTCCAGGGAGACATGTGAAAGTGGGGGGGTCGTGTTTCCAGATGTGGGTGATGCGCGAGCGGGGTCCTCGTGCCTTCGCAGTCGATGTCCCTTGCCTCTTCAGCATTGTCGAGCAGGCTTTGCTTTTAACCCCATCGCGTCCTCTTTTATTTTCCTTTTTTTTCATAAACAGATTCGCCCGGCCCAAAGCGAGTCGAACCCCGCCCAGAGCGGTCAGACCGTAGCTGATCTCTTTTCTCCCAGATCACGACAATGCATCCCCTCGCAGACGACGACTGGTCCTCCGTGTTCTCCACCGCCGCCTTTGCCAACCTCGCACACAACGCCGCCTTCCCCTTCCAGCCCCACGACGCCCACAACCCTCCTCGCGATCACTACCACCACCACCACCCCGCTTGGTCCCCCCCCTTTGCCAAACCCGTCGCACCACACGATCCCTCCCTTCGCCACCACAAGCCCCAGCGTGCGGCCATCAATGTCAGTCCCCCGCGCAGTCACATGACCTGCCCTGACCCCACCCAGACCTTCGATCATCCCCCATCAGATCATTCCCGTCCTCGACGTCCCGATCCTCCTCCAGATGCCTTTCTCCACCCCCACCCCCTCTCAATACCGCCGCCAAACTACCACCCCTACACCCACCCCGTCGAGCGCTCCCACGTCGGCATCCCCCCGTCCTTGTGGATGTCCCCCACATCCACGCACCCCTCCCCCGCCATATATTCTCCGCTCACTCAGCTCTCCATACCCCCGAATGGCATCGTTGCCCCCGATCCATCCCCACTTTCCGGTCACATCCACCCCTCCCCCTCCACATCAGCCTCCCTTGACTCAAAAAAGTCCGCCATTCTATCAGACCTCTTTTCCGACGATCTCTTCAGCGCTTCCGCCAACGATCCCACCCCAAATACCTTTGCCTCTCCCAGACCGTCAGGTTCTCCCGATGTTCAATCCATTCCCCTCCCGTCCTCCGAAACCGACCCGGAGAAACTTGCCAAGCAGGATCCTCTCGCTACCCAGGTCTGGAAGATGTTTGCTCGCACCAAAGCCAACCTTCCTCACGCACAGCGGGTCGAGAACATCACCTGGCGCATGATGGCCCTCGCCCTCAAGAAGAAGAAGGAACAGGAAGAGTCTTCCGCTGCTCCCCAAGCCACCGTTCGCGTCAAATCCGAAATCACGAGCCCTTCGATCGATCAAATCGACCCCTCGAGTGCCCATCCCCCTGACGAGGAAAGAGGGAGACCGTTTGCAAAGGGCAAGGGCAAGGTACAGGTCATTGGATTCGACGGGACCAACCAGGACGGCACAGAGGATGACGAGTACGTAATCACTTCCAGCGCCTCTTGCTCTTCATGACGCGAACCTCCGCTAGCGTCGACCCCATGGACTGGCGGGCCATGAGCAGATCAAGATCTCGAATCTCCATGGATTGGCGACCTCAGAGTCGTTCCCGCTCACGTCCCTCCCAATCAGTCGCACAGTTTGAGCCGGCTGCCGTGCACAATCAGTTTGATCCTCGGCATCCATTCCCAGCCATCCGAGACCGCCCCGACAAGTCCCCCGAACGACCTGTGCGGCGTTTAGAGCCCACATCATCACCCAGCATACGGATACCAGGTACTTCCACGTTGTCTTCTTCGCGTCCTTCTGCGACACCTTCAGGTCCCATGCGCTCCGCACTATCCGCCATCTATGAAGGCAAGACGGCCCACGAGGCTTCTCCGTTTGGAAGTCCCGCTCATGACCGTGCGCACGTTAATCAATTTAATCACAACCCGTCCACATTCAATGCCTTCCATCCTTCCTCGCTCCCTTCTTTCGGCCTTCATGGGCCCTCCAAATCCCCCCCTGACGACGAATCTCCAAAGCCCCGTGCGTTCCCAAGGCACGTGCGCAAAACAAGCTTTGACCACACTGTGGAGCGCGAGGGTATATTTACCGGTCCAAGTGGCAGGCATCAAGTAAACGGGAAACCTCTGTCTCCTGATAGCCTCGCAGGCCAGAAGCGGCGCGCAGACGCACCGCACGCAGAGAGCATACTACGTGCAGATCCGTCGAACGTCGAAGGCAATCAGCGCTCAACGAAACATCGAGAGGCGGATCAGTACGTTGGGAGTGGTCCTTTCCCGTCTACCACTTTCAACTTCAGCTACACGCCATTTGATGGCATGTTCGACTTCACCTCACCAGCAACCGTCATATCGCATCATGAATTCCCACACATGATGCAAAATGGCGACAATGGGAGACCACCTAATTTGCATTTCCATGATTCTGCCCCCCATTCGCTGAGTGGACCTACTTATACGCCTTCAGTGGGCTCCCCCCGTGGTGTCGACGAGGGAATATCTGCTGCTGCTGCCGCCGCCGCCAATGGAGCAATGACAGAAGGCTACGTTCAACATCTGAACGCCACTAGCTTTGCCGCCGGCGATGGCGTCGACTACGGTCAACTTCTCGAACTTCCTTTCCCGTCCTTGGACGCCGGCGTAATGAGCCAAGGCCCATATACCCACGTTGATCCCACGCAGATTTTGCCCGTGGAGCACGGAGAGATGGTTTTACAAAGCTATCATGCCAGCCCCACCAGCGATTGGGGCAATGGCCTTCCTACTTCAACGACCGCCTCTCCTGAACCCTACCTCACATCCAGTGCTTCATCTCCTCCGTCCGTCGAAGGCGCCAACAACCTCACCAACTCACGCTTATCCAATCGCAAGATATCATCAACAAGTCGCGTCACTCTGGGGTTGCAACGAAGAAAGTCTGGGGCCAATACCGTCGCTGACTCTGGATCGGAAACGAGCACCACTGAAATGACCACCAGAGGTAGTAGCAGTGCTACTGCCAAGGGGAGCAGTGATGACAGCGATCAACCCCCAACTTCCTGTACAAATTGCCAAACGACAAACACCCCACTGTGGAGACGTGATCCGGAGGGACAGCCTCTTTGTGAGTGGCCATTTCCATCCTAGGTCAACCGCAATTGACGAACGTCCGACAGGCAATGCCTGTGGCCTTTTCTTTGTGAGTACATTTACCGACCCTCTGCTGCGGACGAATCCTGATCTATTGTCAAGAAACTGCACGGCGTCGTCCGCCCATTGACGCTCAAGACCGATGTCATCAAGAAAAGGTGGGTTCAACCGCTTTTGTCGGATTTTGTATTCACGGTAATCGCAGAAATCGGGCATCTGGCACACCAAACGGCACCAACTCTCGCAAGGGCGGAGGTGCTGGACTACCAAAGATCGCCGCATCTAGCAGACCTCGTTCTGCTACCACGAACACTATCCCCACCGGACTTTCCGGCGCGCGTGCGGCACCTGCAAGTCGGGGTGCCAACGGGGTTTCACAAGCTACTACAGTAGCGGTGAAGCGACAGCGGCGAACGTCGACGGGGCTGCCAAGTTCTCCTGTCACACGTAAAGGGAACGAACCCATTTTCTAATTTTGGCACGGCGTTCCATGCGCTGTGGCCACGTATGTCGACAGTTTAGTTTATGGGGAACCTGCGGGCACATATTTTCTTGATTGGAACGCAGGGTGTAGATATTGATTGACCATAGATTATTGTCTCCGTACTCATTTTTTCCTGATCTCTGCTTGTTCACATGCGTTATGTTGCCGTATAATTTTATTCTACGTGTAGAATACGATGTTGTACGATTGCTGCGTGGGCATTTCGTGCAGGGTCTTCTGAGTCCGAGACAATATTGGCGAGCGGACGCGTCCTGACCCTGTTTGGCGAACGACAGCGACGGCGACGACGACCCACCACTCGACCGCGAGCTGTACATATCCCCGTCATCAACCTGGCATCGTTTTTCAAAAATGCCTCACCGCGTACTCCGGTGCCATCCTATACCTCTGGTCTTCAGCCTGTAGCCTCAAAGGACGTAACGACAGCCAGCCGACGGCTCTCGCGAGCAGAACACGATTTTGAGCAGGCCTTGCGCACTGGAGGGACCGTGGTCATCAGGGAGAGCTTGGACGTGAACACCCTCGGCGCAGTGGACAACCCTTCCAGGCGCGACCTTGCATTGCCGTCACCCCCGGAGAAAGATCAAAGGACGGTTCGGGCTGCTCAGCACCCCCCGACGCCCATCATCGTACCGCCTACCCCTTCACCCAACCCTGTTCCCTACTCTGCCCAACCCCTCTCTTCCTCGTCCTCGTCCATCGAAGTCTTCTATGACGCTGAAGACCCTGACATGCAAACCAAGCGACGATCCATCTATCGGTCTCCCGGCACCTCCAGTAGCCCAGATTTGGCTACGCTCCTGCGCAAGGCAAAAGAGAAAGGTGGCGTCGTACCTGCCAACCTCGTCGCAGCGCAAAGGGAAAAGCGGCCCGAGCCTCCCCCGCCGTTACCCCCCACCCCAGCCTTGGGTTCTGGTCTTCGACAGTCTGGACCGACGCGGCCACGTTCAGCGACGAACTCGACGTCACCTGCGCCGCCCAAACTCTCGATCACTGCCCCGTCGTCCAAGCCGGCCAAGCCACCAAAGGATCCTGTCAGCCCCAGTGGATCAGACTGGGTCATAGCCAGCCCGCGTTCCAGAACGACGTCCAGAGTCGATTGTGACAAGGTGCGCCTATGCCCGGCGGTGCTTGACACTGCTTGCTCAACGTTTTTTCCCCCTGCAGGCGCCGAAAAACTCTGTCAAGGCGAAAACGAGTGCGTTTTTAGGTAAAATGCTGGGACAGTCGACCACGCGCGATCGTTCTGTACGTCAACACGTTTCGTCTGTGGGATCGTCTGTTGACTGTTTGGTGCAGCGTACGGATGCCTCATTGACAGGGTCTCCTCAGCGAAGGCCCTCGCTGTTCAATAGTTTTGTACCCCCAGTGCCACCGTTGCCCGGAGATGTTCAGTCCACGCCCGTGTTGTCACCCCTGGCCGACGTATTCACCTCACCACAGCCACCTCCGCAAAGTGAAAAACCTTTGCCGCCCATACATGCCGGGCCGATGGATCGTGCTAGTAACGACTCTGACGTGAGCTCACTCGTCGTTGTTGATCCGATATCGAGGATGAAGGGACGCACGCCCTCTCCCGACGAGCGGCCCGTTGATCGGCCGTTGCCAGGTGACGGGAAATTGCCTGGTCATGTAAAGCGCCGGAGTATGAGCGTCGGTGACCTCGATGTGTTCAAATTTAGCGTGGAGTCCCTCTCCGGCACCGACTTTACCGCCCAAGGACCATGCCGCGCCTGACGGCCAGGCATGGGAGTCATCTTCACTGCATGGGATACTGAGCGATTTCAAAGGTGTGCTGTCAACGTTGGACCCTGACACGGGGTCGTTGCTCGATCTTCGGGATCCATCCATGACCGGCCGTAGAGCTGCGTCATCGCCACTGTTCGCGAGCACTGTCGGCCAGGCACCCACTCCGTCTCACTTGGACACCAAGTCCCCCATATTGCCCCCTTTGCCGCGTGCTACCCCGATCGTTTCCTTACCAACGGAATCGTCATCGAGGCGAGCTCGGACGTTGCCGTCCAAGGATTCTCTGACTGCCGAGCCGATCATGCCTCGAAAGTCCTCCCTCCGGACACCTGCTCGTTCCCGCTCGGGGTCTGGCCCACACCAACAACAGCAAGCGATGGGGGTGGGCGGCCTTGGTTCACCGCGCGTCGCACACCCAAAGCATGGCCCCAGTCCGTTGCGGTACAAACAGTATGGGAATCATATGCAGTCGTCTTACCGCGACACCTCAAGACTCCGCGTACACCACCATTCTACCGCGTCGACGTCGGAACCTTCGTTGATACCGACCAAGGACGAGGCGCGTTCTTGTACGTCCTGCGCTTTTTTTTTTTGCTCTCTTGACAATGTCCTGATGTGATTGAAAGCTATTGCGTTGACGGTTGGTTCGCACGAGCTTACGACCAACGATCTCGTCCTCTCCCGTTTTGCGTCCAACCCGTCGTTTTCGCACAAGGAAAAAGAGGAGATGCAAGATCCGGAGGAGCATGGCAAGGCGCTGGCTGCACGATGTTATCGTGAAGACGACGGGTTTCTCGCCAAGGACAAGATTGCCGAGTGGTTGGGTGGCCAGTGCGTGCATCCTCGCTGTTTTGGCGATATAGAATGGGGCGTTTGACTTTTTTTTCTTTGATAGTGGTTCGATCAACAAGATCGCGCTTCGGTATTACATGAATTATTTCGACTTTGGAGGGTTGAGATTGGACAATGCATTTAGGTGGGTGCGACGTTTGAGAGGAGGTCCGTCGTGACTGAGATGGGAATGTGTAGACGGTTATGTTCCAAGCTTTATCTCAAGGCCGAAACGCAACAAGTCGATCGTATCCTCGAGGAGTTTAGTAGACGCTTTTGGGATTGTAATCCTGTCCGCCTATATGGGAGCGCGAGTGCGTACACGTCGTCTTTTTTTTCTATTGCTTGATGACTCATGCGTCGTGTGACGTAGGCGTCGTCCACGCGGTCACCTACTCCCTCCTACTATTGAACACCGATCTTCATGTAGCCGATATCACCAGTCGCATGTCACGGAGTCAGTTCGTCCGGAACACCATGACTGCGATCCAGATGCAACTTCACCCTACTCGGTACGCTTCGACGACCGATCTAGACCTCGATGATACCAGCAGTGGTCCTGGGACCAATTCAGACGGGACAGAGACCCAATCAGTGGCGCGATCGAAGCGAAGCGGTAGTATTGCGAGTTGGAATAGCATCTCAAGGGACACGTTCGTGTCTTCGGGAGCGCTGTCTTCCGCTGGGTTATCTGTGGTGCAGCGGTCGTTGAACAGCAGCACTACGTCTTTCCAACACTCGCCTGGCGTGGAGTCGAAGCCACTCGGTGCGGGTCCTTTGCAGGTCGTGTATGACCGTAGTTGGGAGGTGGAGATGGAGGGGTTGCTCAAGGTACGCTTTCGCCCTTTTTCTCTTGGAAATCCGTTTGACCGAGTCCGGTGGATGTAGGACATGTATGGAGCTATCAAGAGCCAACAGATTCTGCAACCGTCTGGTATGGATTCCTTGACTCGGTCCGTTGCCATGCTCATCGAGACTTTTTGTTGATGCAGGCCATCATATCATGGCACGCAGCCGAAGCTTACGAGGACCTCCCGATCGACTGACGACGCTGAAACGGGGCAGTATCAGAGGAATCCAGTCCATCCTCGGTGCACCGTACAGTCCATACAGTAGTAACAGCAGTATCGATGGACGTGCCAGTCCATCACCTAGTTTTGCGACCTCGACCCACGAAGTACGATGTCCCAAAAGAACTTGTCCGTATCCCTTTGCTGATTACTATGATAGGGACTGCACAACTCCGTGGCAGCGTTCCTCACGCCCGCCCTCGGCTTCGCATCCAACCTGTCCCACACGATCATACGTGAAACCCAGGAAGACGAAGATCGGAGCTTCCACAGCCACGAATCCAACTCGACCACGATCAGCATCACAGACGAAGAACTAGCGTTGCTCGGTGCGCCGTGGGCGAAAGAGGGCATGCTGTGTCGCAAGCAATACTGGGAATCCTCTGGGAAGCGAGCCAGGTGCAAGAATTGGCTCGACGTCTTTGTAGTCATTCAACGTGGCGAGCTGAACATGTTCACCTTTGGAGAACATGGAGGGGGTGGGTCTGGTATCGTCGGTGGTGGTAACTGGCTCGTACGTCATTGGATTTCATTCGACGCGACACCACGAACTGATCATCGTACATAGGAAAACGCGAATTCAGTCGGGGCCGTCCACCTTGCGCATTCCTTGGCGCATGCGCTGCCGCCGCCGGGCTACAACAAACAACGGCCTCATTGCATGGTGTTGACCCTCGCCAACGGTGGCGTCTATTTCTTCCAAGCAGGCACGGAAGAGCTCGTCAACGAATGGGTCTCGACGTGCAACTACTGGGCCGCTCGGACGAGCAAAGAACCGCTCGCGGGGGGCGTCTCTAACATGGAATATGGCTGGAGCCGTGTCTCGGACGCGCACTCCCGCTCGGTCTCGGACAATGACCTGTCCCGCGAGTTTGACCGCACAGATACGCTCAGCGTTCGGAGCGGTCGGAGCAACCGAAGCAAGTTTGGTTGGCGGGACGGGGTGGCGACCGTGCGGGCATCGCATTCGCCTTGGAAAGACAGGGCGACGATCAGCGATTGGAAACCGCCGATAGCACCGATGATATCGAGCATACACGACGAAGAGACGCAATTGGAGGCGCTGCAAAAGTATGTGGGTACGTTGAAGAAGGATCTCGAGCATCACAACGAGCTACGGGAGCCGATGGTCGCCTTGGCAAGTCACTTTTTCTATTGGTTTCTCGTGCGCCTTTTTTTTTCCCTTGGGACTGACGGGTCCGTCAGTATGAACCTCGTTCGGCCAACGGCGTCAGGGCGCAGAGCAACTGGGAAAAAAAGTCGCAGTATATCTTGACCGAGATCGTCAAATACGAGTCTTACATTGACTCGCTCCAATCCGGGATGACCCTCCGACTAAAGAAGAGGGGCGAAAAGGCGCTGGAGAGAGCCCTCGGGGGTGTCGTCCCAAACGACGATCTCCTCCGTTCGGGGACGGTGCGACGAAAGGAACGTGGTGCCGAGGAAGACACGATCTCAGAACTAGACGAGCAGCCGCCTGTGACGGGCTCGCGTTTTCATCGCCGAGAGATGGCAGAAGGCTATCAGTGAAGCGTAACATATGATACATGATTTTTCTTTCACATAATAGAATTAATAATCCTTTTTTTTTCTTTTCCGCGTCGGCCCAGGGGCAAGAGAGGTGTACTTTGGGGAATGTGGAATATTTATGTACGATATCTCACCTACTTGCTGTTTACTCCCTTCTTTGTGAAGGCTTGCTTTTTTTTGCTTCCAATGAATGGGTACATATATATATTCTGATCACGATGAAAAGAACCAGCGATGGGACGACGCTAGCCAGAGTGCTTTGCTTTCATTAAATAAATGATACTTTTTCTGAAAAGGAGTGACAGCGTACGACGCTAGACGGGTGCCTTGCACTTTCTCAAATAAATAAACACTTTTTCTACCCAGATGACCAAAAGAACGAAATGACAGAATATACGATGACTAGTAGACAGAGGCGCAAGGCGCGTACTAAGGTCGTGGCATGAGTCGTCCCGATCGCCCCGGTCGAACACGTGCACGGTGACACATACCTTGGCGGCAGAAAGGACAGCTTCGAGACCACTCGCGGACGCCTGCGGTCCCCACACCGACCCGCCCTTGTTCGGGGCATACCACACGGAGCCAACGTCCTTGACCACGTTCAACGCATTGTGATACACCGCTGCGTACTGGGACCCCAAGAAATCGGTATACTTGTTGGTGATCGACGCGTCGTTGGCCGAATCCAAAAAGTACTGGACGTGTTTCATCCAAAGGCCCTGGTGGATGATTATGTTGTGGGTTGAGCCGCCAGGGTAATCACGCGGTGCATGAAAAATGAAGCAGACGCGCGAATCCGGCTTACCTTGAACAGTTGCTGTGCGGGGAAAAAACGGGGGCGTCGTCAGCATACATGGAAATGGATACGCGTGAAGCAAGGGGACAAGAGCCGGACCTGGTCCTTGTTACAGAGAGAGCCGCCAGAGTTGGCGTCGTCACATGATTCTTTGAGTATGTTTTCGCGGGTGAGTGAACCACTGATCGTCGCATCCAAGCTAACTTGTGCTTGCTGTAAAAACGTTTTGTTTGAGCCCCCCTCGGCAACATAGAGTGCGCCGAGTCCGGACGCGACGACAGCCTGTCCGGGCCACGGAGAGATATCAGACAAGGAACGATTCGGGGGGAATTGGACAGACTTGATTGTAGGTCCACGCTGTCTGTGGCGTGATGTAATGTGACGGTAAGCATAGCAAATGTCATCACGTCCGGGACATACCGCTCCGTTGTTCTGGCACGTGGCGAGGTCTAATCCATCGTTGAACAAGCCGCCTGATCCTTGCATGCCGGATTTCAACACTGTAGAAGAACATGATCGTTGATGCGAAAGCCCCATTTAGTCGAAGACGTACACCATTGGTATTCCTGGTCAGATCAGTAAACGGCCGTTGAAACGATGGAAACGAGCGAACAGTGTACCTTCAAAGCGTTCTCAAGATAAGTGTCATTTCTAGTTCTGAGGTAAGCTTCGGCGGATGTCAAAAGAAATAGCTCATTGGTGATCGCATTCTTGTATGTGAGAGCACTCGACCACCAGACTAACAGCGAGTCAATCAACAAGAGATACAGAACGGTAGATGTAAGTGAAGACCCACCTCCGCCTCCACAAGTGCCATCCCACCCCGCTGCAACCATATCGTATATTGCGAGGGAACTGGACTAATCCGAATGAAATGAGATGAAATTCAACACATATTAGATGCCTCTAACCATATAGCTCTTGGTGTCTAGGCCGCGTGAAGCCTTGTAGTCCACAATCTTCCATAACGCAAGTATAACCCACTGGAGCACGCCGCTCGTCATGATATTCCGTAAGGTCACGAGAAGTGGCGAATACATACCTGTGCGTCGTCATAGCTTCCACCCAAGAACAGGGTCCAGTTTGTAGAAGGATTCAAAGCAGCCCGTCCAATGTACGAATTCTCGGCAATAGTCCTGTAGGTGTTACTACCCGTTGCGAGCATGAGGTTGTGTAAATCCTCAAGGGTATTCTGTTGACGGGACGTTCAGACATCGGGACGGAACAGATTCTGATATTGTACCTACTGCGTCGGTCCAGAGCTCGCCGCGGGTATACGAGCCAGAAGTACCGTTCCAGTATTTCGACTGCAATTCGTTTGCAATCTCCTTTTGGTTCGTCTTGTCAGGTCCTCGCATCAGAGTACAGGTAGGGATAAACGCACGTTTGCATTGCTCAATGTCTCCGAACATTGGCCACGCTGGACTAAGGTTGCATCCGCTCCAATGAGAGACAAGGCAGCAAAGAGGATAACTTTCAGGCAAGGAAAGTGGTGCATTTCTAAGGCGTGTTGTGGCCAATGCTCGACGTTACGAACACCGGCACGGACTGCCTCGTGACAACCATGGACACGCCATAATTTATTGCGGATCGCAATAAAACCAGATCGAGTTTTAGCGTAGGAAAGACCCTGACTCATTTCTTTGTGCGATACTAGCCGCCCTCCAATCAAAGCTCTCAAATAGCCCATTAAGTCGTCAAGCGTTAATATTACATACCATTTTACGGATTCAGAGTCGCACTCAGAATTTCCGTGTGAACCGCGCAGGAACGAGCTTGCGTCTCTACATGCTGAAGCTGGGTTAGCACCGACTCGGAAGTCGCAAGAGTCCGCCGTACCTGGACCAGACTAAGTCACATCAAAGTATGTTTGAGTGGCGCGGAACCAAGGAAATAAACGACGCCACCGTTGCTTCGCCAGGGTTCAAGGGCCAAGCTAGGCACGTGTGGACCCCTCAATCCGTAACACCATGGTACGGATACCATGACGGTATGGGCATGGGTTTCCTGTCAAGTAGATGCATTGCTTCCCACAAGAAAGTGCGGGAACACCTCGTATTAAGTATTGGATATGCTTGGTTCGGAACTCGACTCTCAGCTATGACCTCTGCAGGAGGCCCGGGTCTGAGCGAATAGCCTGAGGACCTCCAAAACCTACTTGAAATTAGTATACGACTGCGCATCAGTCCGAGTCGTGGCCCTGACGAGAGGTTCGAGTTGGGCTCCTTGATCTGAGTTCTAATTAGTTAGCCACGAGCCACTTCCCAAAAGAGCGAATTAAGGTCTTGATACGCTCTGACCACAACGTAAACGACATGTTACACCACTGCCCGCCGCAAGTGCCTGGCCGTTAGCCTGCTGTAGTTGTCTTTTGCGGCGAATTATGGAACCCAACACGAACCTTCAAGTCCGCTCGCCGCAACTGCGACCCCAAGCACCCTGTCAGTGCGCTGCCAGATAGTCATAAATGTGCGATGCACGCCATGAGCTATTGGCGCCCTTGCGGGTAGTACAGTAGTTAAATTTCTGGTCCAAACAGGTCGGTAAGTGTCGATCATTGAGGGTGATAAGGTCGATGACGAAACTTTTTGGTTATCGCGACGATCGCTGTGTCTAGCATAGTCACTGGAGTGCGGAGCGTTCACAACATGCACGGTGATCATGTTTGATCTGACTACATATGATATCGAATCATGGATGTCGGCATTGCGACGCAAATGCGGTCGGCTGTTTCCATCCGGTACGCCAGGTTTCGTTGCGTGCATGGCTGAGACTAGGTCACCCTTGCTTATTGGCGTGCGCGTGGGCTTGCTCAGACCGGTTACTGGCACGTTCTGGTGGCCAAACGACAAGTACTTATCCTCTGGCAAATCAATGCACTTCATACAGAGAACACACCCAGTGATTATACCACACAAGAGACGGGAAAACCCCGGGTTGGCCCTCCGCGGGACGGGATAAAATATAATGTTCTGCGTATCGGGCTGGAAACCTTGGGCTTCCGCCCATTAGGCTCTAGGCCAGGAGTGTGCCCTAAGATGACCGTGGTTGCGGCAGGGGATCCCGTTCCAGGATCACCAGCTTTGTAGCTTACCTCTCTACTGCTGTGCAAAATGTCCACGAAACCCGAGCCGAGATTCCGTACGAACTCCCCTCGCGAACTCCGCAAGAGACATGAGTACGCGCGGGTGACATTCTTAGTCTTTTATTCACAAGCCTACTATACACTCAGCCCATTATGTACGTCAACATAGGCATCATCGAGTCGTGGTGCATGGTATACAATGCTCGACGTGCTGTCAGAAACAAGCACGATCAGTATCCTGCGGCAATCCCATTTTTCCGCGAGTCGCTCGCCGCTGTGGGTTCGCATGAGTAAAATGTCCATTGACCGCCGTGAAACACGAAATAATAGCTCACCATATATCTTGCCTTCTTTACTCATGACAATCTGAGCCACCCCGGCGACGCGGTTGACGTCCATCACTATACTCAGCACGTTAGCGCCAAAGGAAATAAAAGCAAACATTGGACACGGCTGCTCAACACCGAACGCACCCTTGACAGTATGCTTCCGGTTTCGAAGATCGTCGAGAACCAACTCCGGAAGGACGTTATCCGCGGCCACATATTCTGGATACAGTTGATCGTGGACGCGTCCATATTCCACTGCTTCGCTGGCGTCCATGCCCCAATCCAGGTTCAGCAACGTCTGGAGGGCGGTAGAGAAGATTCGTGATCCCCCGGAACCGCCAATGGCGAGGTAAAATGATCCATCGGGATATTCTAAAATGATGGTTGCAATGGAAGACAGCGGACGTTTGCCCGGCTCAGGGTAGTTGTCTGTCAACAATGGGTCACGCCATGAAAATGGGACGTCTGGAGCAGGGGAACGTACACGGGGATGGCTGCAGGCCAGAGTCATTCGGAATCCCGGGCGTGGAGAAATCGTCCATCTACATAGAATAGTTTGAAAGCGGCCCTCGACATGCTCCATAGGTTGTTCTTACTTCGTCGTTCAGAATAATACCCGTTTCCGGATCGAGCACCTGAGAACCAAAGACCAAATTCACAGTGCTGGTCAATGAAACAGCCATGCCGTTCTTGTCCACTACCGAGACATGACTCTGTCCATTACTGAGCATGCATGACGTGATCCAGATGTCGCAGAACACATACGGTGCCATGATCGGTCTCGATATCAAATTCAGGTTTGTAATATTTCGGCAGGTGAGTGTGGTCCTTCATGGCGACTTATCAACAACAGCGCAGTTTCATATAGACAGAGTTCTCACATCGGTAAGGCGAACGGCAATCTTGTCGGCGAATGCTTTGGTCGGGATCTCCTCCACACGAGCCACGTCTCCTGTGTAGTAAGGCAGATCTCCTATTCTTGTTCTAAAAGCATGATCGGTCCACGGCTGCGGACAATGCGTTTCCAACTTTGACAACCTACCGTGCTGCAAACCCGACTGGTCGCCGTGGAGATCTTCAGAAATGGCCCTCGCGGTGAATACATGGACTCACACTTTATTGCCTCCACCATCCTGTGCACGTTTAACGGCGTTCGACCTTCGCCAATCAGATCAAATCGCTCAAGCAAATTCAGCATGTGCAGGAATACAGGCCCAGAAGTAGGGGCACGGGAAGTGTACACTTTCTTATCATGGTAAGTCCCTTGGAGCGCACGTTCGACCTTGACAGTATACTTTTCGAGGTCCGCATGTGTAAGGATACCACCTGTTTCACGAACTTTACGAATGATGGAATCAGCAATGGGGCCCTGTCAGTTGATGTTCAATTGGATTGCCGTCGTCCTAGAATAGAAGAAATAGGACCCAACGTTGTAAAAAGCCTCGGGGCCTTCATTTGCAATCGTCTCAAGCGTTCGGGAGTAATTCGTGCGCCGAATAGTTTCTCCCTGAAGAAGCAGCTTCCCCTCTGGGGCAAATACGGCACTCCAATCTTCGTTGTCAAGCATGAGCTTTGAGTGCGTCTGTGCTGCATGAGCAAAGGGAGAAGGTGTTCCAGAACGATCACCTACTTGGATCCTCCTGGCCAGTTCTACATCCACGGTCCATTCAGCAGCCAGTTCGATGCTCGGTTGGACGAGCCTACTCCAAGGCAAATAACCCCAGCGATAATGGGCTTCTTTAAACCCACGAAGTTCTCCAGGGACCGCGACCGACAAGCCGCCATATCTAGCAGTCATTGGATCGTCGACGAACATCGTTTTACTCGCCAACTCCGGCGCAGTTTCCCGAAAGTCGACCGTAAACACCTCGGAAGTTCCATTTTCTGTTTGGGGTGGTACGCGAACGGTCATGAAGCCACCTCCACCGATCCCTGAACTTCATGCAATGGGTGAACTTGTCGCATGATAGTGATGAGGAGACGCACGAGAACATGTTAACGACACCGGTGCAAAGCGCAGCACTGATGGCAGCGTCGACGGCGCTCCCTCCTTCCTTTAGTACGTCGACCCCAATGTCCGAGCAGCGCTTGTTCTCGGTCGCAACGGCACCATGCTCTGCGGTGATCAAATAAGCGGGATTACGAATAATCGCGGGGGAACGGGTGCCAGTGGACGGTAGACACGATAGAGGGATACTGCGAACAAGGACCAAGAGGAGGCAAAGGGAGCCAATGACAAGGAAGCGCCGCTTCCATGAGCTGGGCACACGGGTCCTGACGCGAGAGTCGGTGTACAGAGGAAGTGTATCATCGAGAGAGGGTTTGAAATCAGTTAGTAAAGGGATGCCGACGCGTCCGTTCGCGTTCTCGAGAGTGGGTGACTTTTCGGGCAACATGCCAGTATCGCACGCAAAGTGGTCAAAAATGTCAGTGAGCAAATCTGGTCGAGCGATGGCCTGCGAGCGTGCTTAGTGGACGAGATGAGAAAAGATGAGGGGGCCGAACAATTGTCAAAGCGAACCATTTTAAACGCCTACTCTGCTCCGCGCAGGCCTCTCGACTCGGAGCTGGACCAACTCGGTTCCCACTGACAGGGTGGGGCCACCGCTAAAACTCGCTTAGATAACAACAATCGATGTTTCCCACGAATACTATCAGCCAAGCTTGTATCGCGACGGACATGTCTTCTCTAGGCTGGGACGACTCCACGTCGAGTCTATCGCGCTACACAAATCCAAGGTTGGTTTTACAGCGCCACTCAGGGCTCACCGTGACCATCTCTGCCCAGCACCACTGGTAACGTTTCGCGCACGCGAGCAAACACATCAGGTCTCTTGGTGACACCCATCGGCTCACTCCAGTGCGCTTAAACTTTTTCTCCGCAGACCTTTCAGAGCACAGGCTGGCGAAACGGAGAAGGGTCGCTGGCCTCAATACGCGCTTCGACCGTATGATCAAATCGGTCAACACCATGCTCTCACACAGTCCAGCCTCATCGCGAAAAAGGATGCAGTCCTCCGGCACCTCCTCCGTCAGCAGCCACGATGTTCCAAAGACCCCGGTGGGCGCCTACAGCTGCTTCCATCCGGGGAAACTGGGCAATGACTTTTCTATTCTGAAAATGAAAGGGCCCCTTCTACTTCCTCGGGACGACTCCGATGGACCCCCCAAGCCTGTGGTATGCGTATATGCGCTCAATTGTTCCTGATCTTCAGTACTTTTTCCCATATTCAACGTATAGGCTGCACCCAGGGAACCTAAAAATTCACTCCCCGATTGGCTCGCAAATACGTTCTGTGCCTTAGAAGCAGGCCATCCCTTGCGTGGATTGCTTTCACCTTCTCGCGTTAATACAGAATCCATGTCCAACTCTCCTCCGGTGAAGTTGCTTGGTGCTTCTCGCGAGGAAGAATTATTTGCGTTCTCGCCCTTCGACAAGCAAGAGGAAGCTCCTGGTCCAGCTTATCGCGCAGAAAGTACACCGGGCGTGCAGGGACATGTTTCATCTGCTGTCACTACAGAGCCTCCCCTATTGCGCCTGCAGGTCGAAGCGCCGACTAATCCCCTGCCGTTTTCAACTCCAGGCTATTTCGCCTCAGTTCGCAGGTCAATAGACAGTCCAGTCATTGGCGGTACAATCCAGAAATCATTGGTCCCTGTACTACAGAAAGTGACCTCCCATGCCACTAACACTCCGAATCCCCTAGCATTGTCTCCATCGCATGTATGTCCAGGCGACGTGATCGAACGGCGACAGTTCATTCAGGCATCTTCAAACATCGCTCCAGAGAATGAACTCCCCGAGGACTTGCAGGAGGTCGGTGCCGGTATTAATGATCACCGTGATCAAGTGTTTCGGGGTGGGCACGATAACCTGAACGTGTATGTGACTCCTGGACCCACCTTTGCCTATTCTCGGCCAGTCTACTTCGATTCACCGACGGAAGATCCCTCGTTATCTGATCCTCTCCAACCCGAATCTTACGAACTGGATCTCAATGCCATCGACTTTCGCTGGCGCCCTTTTTTGCGATCGAATGCCCTAGAATGTGACACGAACAAACATTCTGTCTCACTTTCCTCCCCGCTTGGATATGCTGTACCTAACCGAGTGGGCGATCAACACGGACGGACCGTACCTTTCGTGGTTGACCGGGGAGAGTATGGCGCCTCCAGAGAGGAACTCCACACGTTCGTGGAGAATGTAGACACAGCCTATCTCGATGACGTAGGTGCGATACTGCTCAACGACGTGAGTACGACTCACAAAGTTGTGCACCATCAACAACACGATCGGAACCTTGTGGTCGCTGATCAATGACATACAGGAAGTGAGGCCCGCGTTCGCCTCGCCGGGCGCTTTTTTATCTCCCCTCCGAGATCAGCCCGAAGCTACTTTACTGACTGTCGGTGGTATTTTACCTTGTGGGGGTGGAGAAAACATTCGTACAAGCGATGAACTTCCCTTGGTGAGTACATACATAGGAGCCATACTTTTAGGCGAGGCTCATTGATGGATTATTGCTGTCGTCCCTGAAGCTGCATGGCGAAGAAACGAGAACTAATGCATGGGGAGCTCACGAGATACGACCCTCGACGCCGATAAGGCAGGTACTCGTTTCCCCTCCGAGCACACCGCAAAAGGCTCGATCGAGCCAGTTGTGTGAAATGCCGCGGGGACCTGTTCGCAAGACGTCTTCCGCATTGTCCTGGATGATTCCGTTGAAATCCTCGAGACGCGCCATCCCAGTTCGCAATGGCGTTAATTCTCGCTATTCGCGCGTTTCCGCAAACAGCCACGACAGTATCGAATCTTGGAGTGAGGCGAGTTGAAGAGACCGAATGCTGTATGTCACTTTAGAGCTCCATGCTGTTTTTATACATTTTTGGTATCGATGTTTCGGTAGGGGATGTTCGGTTCTATACCACTGAAAAATATCGGGGAGAATACTTTTTCGCATCCACGCTTGAGGGTCCCTAGCGTACTTTCGTCGCCAGATGTCAGGTGTGATGTCCCTTTGGACATAAACCCTGTGGCAAAGCAGCTATCCACGTGCGACACACGAGTCTTGAGATACCATGCCAAATGATACGATAGTTGGAGGGCTCATCTGGGAGTAGTCTGGTGACCAGACATCTGGGAGTTGGATTTCGGATCCGTGGCCCTAAGCCCGCTCGCTGAGGCATTCGCGCGGCTGGGAAAGCGGAAGGGGGAACGGGTGCCCCCATCATTACACCTAGTCGTTATATTGTCCTACATAGGGTTTATGCACCCCACAAAGGACAAAAATGGATTTAAAAAAAAAAGATGCCAAGGACTAACCCTTGCCCGCTCCTAGATGCAATAGTGGTTTTTTCAGAGTCTAATGAAGAAATGTCTTCCGCAAACATTGTAATATGCACTGTGTGCCCATTTCAAACTGTTATTCACATCACGTCCAATGGTTTCCCTCCCCTTGTATACAATAAACACGCAACCATTTTTGAGTAAGGCGAATTCTAGGAGTTGAAAGAGGTGTGATTCGATGCTTCCGAGCTATTGTTGCGTATCTGGTGCTCAGAAGATGATGGAGAAGATCCTTGGTCTCGAATGCGTGTCTTCCCTGCCAACTTGCGGCTTAAAGCGGGAGGGTCGAGGTCCAGTTGTTTGGGAAGGTCCACTGGATGGCCCTGAAAAAAAAAGCTGAGTATTGTATCCGTCACTGACACTGATACGCACATGAGCCAAGTGATAGCGTAGGCCACTCAGTTGCTTATACCGATTGGGGCAATTTTCATGGGGACATTTGTACAGTTTCTTCGTCTTGTCTTCTCCTTCACTCGACACGGATGCTTCCACGGATTCAGGGTTCGCAAGACTACTTATATAGGAGGAAACATAGCTGGAAGTGATGGCGTGTTGAGAGTGGGCCTTTGAGCTAGGACAGATAGCCGTTAGACAATATTCCTCATAACAACAATCTAACTCACATCTGAAGATGGTACTGCAGTCCATTGATGCTCTGATGCACGTCAGCCAAAATGAATGTGAAATAGGGGTTGTGCATACCTTCCAAGATTTACCACAGCCTTCCAAGCCGCACCGATACGGTCTGTCCCCTCCCGAGTCTTCCGGGTGCACAGTTTTGTTGTGATCCGAAAGGCCTCGCGAGGTGCAATAACTGGCACGACTCGACGCTATGTTCGAAGGCCAACAACTCTCGTGGCCACAGGCATAAGGCTTGATGGAGGGGCTGTATTGAATGAGAGACGGTGATGATCGCGTAGATTTATAGGCACTTACTCGGGGGTTGCTTGCAGGTCGGACGACAAACGCAGGGGCAGGTGCGGGTCGGCCCGTTTGCTAGAGGAGGCCGCACCGATTTTCTGCCTTGGGATGGGGCGAAAAGAGTGTGGAAGATGGTCCTCATTGTCCAAGGATGGACGTTTCGTGGACGGCGTGGACGGATCTACTCCCGTCATTTGGTTCGCGACAATCGGCTTCGAGCTAGTCGTCGCGGGATTAACTTGGCCACCGTCCCTTGTACAACTCAGGCGAGCCTGCTCTCCGGCCAGTTCTGCATCGATGACCATTGCGTTCGCGTCTTCAAGGTCAAGTTCGAGTGGCTCCATGATTACATCCACATCATTGGCATTGGGAGAAGGCCCGGTCAATGATGATTTATCTGACATGATCATGATGTCGCAAAGAGGTTGGAATGGTGTGTAAGAGGCCAAGAACCATTTGACAGAGGTGA
Organism: Boletus coccyginus; assembly: GCA_025782845.1. NCBI lineage: Eukaryota > Fungi > Basidiomycota > Agaricomycetes > Boletales > Boletaceae > Boletus > Boletus coccyginus. The sequence continues at coordinate 510,008 of JAHZSR010000007.1, read as the reverse complement.
TTATCGCCTCCGCATCAGGTCGCTCCTCGATTGACGACCAGCACCGCTCCATCAATGTCCAATACAAGTCATCCACGAATCGTGATGCCGGCCGGCCTGGCTTGTAGCCCTTTGAAATGCGTAGAACAACGGCTGCGTCTTCCCGGACTTCGGACCATGGCTGTTTTCCGGAGAACACCTGCAAGAAGATCAGAATAAACCCGGCTTTCGCATTGATGGACCTCCCTGGAGACCGACACACCCGAAGGAGTATATATCGCTCTTGGTTGTCCGACTAAATGTGTTTTCGAAATCAATTTGTTCTGGCGCGATCCAACGCAAGGCCCCCGGTCGCGCAGTCGACCTGCAAAGGTAAGTCAGGGCTTCAGGAATGTTCCCTACCAAGGAAGCATAGCCGAAATCCCCTAAGCGTGCAGTGTAATCTGTATCGAGAAGTACGTTGTTCTGTCTCACATTTAGACAAGGTAGATGCTGAAGGTTCTACTCCAACGCACACAGTTCAGGTCGCCATGGACAATTGAAAGGGAATGCACTGTGATGTGTTAGTCCTTTGAGTCTTTATAGACCTGAATGATAACAGTGACCCACAGTATTGCAGCCCGTTGGCGATATCCAGCAACTATCACCTCGTCAGAGGTTAGATGACGAGAACATAGTAAATGTGGAATAGACGCACAAAGTGAAGCCGATGTACCACACCTAGCTTGTCGGCATGCACCTCTAAGAAATTCTGAAGAGTACCATGGGACATCCACAACGATACCAACGACATGGCACCATCCATCCCAAATCCATATGCAATACCCAGGAATGGAACGACATTGGGATGATTTAGTCTCCTCCAAATCCCAAGCTCTCGACGGAACATAGACTAGAAAGCAGTTCAGACACATTTGGTGCCAGCGGTCATGATGAGTATGGCTACCTTGAGAGATTCATTATCTGCATCTCCTGCTAATGAGAACCTGAATCGCAAAGCCTTTACCGCGACTTCAACCTAGAGGCGGACTAAATAACAAGCAGTCACGAATTGTGAATTTGCTCAAACCTTCCTTGGCACTGAACCATCATAGTAGCAACATCTATAAACATCACCGAAACCTCCTCCAGCAGAATACCGATCGTTGATTTTGACGATATATGGCGTGAGATCTAATGGCGGCGGAATTTCGATGCTAACAAGAGTCCAAGAAACATATCAGATGCTCACCCTATAGCCTGACAAAAAGAAATACCTAAGTCTGGGCACCCGACGCTGTTCGGCCTCCAACTTGAACATCGTGGTATAGGCCCTATTACCTAGTTGCACAGCATCAGAGCCAAGTCTCAGCCAAGTATGGCAATACACATGTACAGTACACTAGGCTCATACTATGTACTAGTAGCATCGCATCCTGGCCCGAGGTTGGTGTCGTCACTACATCTCAGTCGATAACACCCGAGGCACATGTGACCAGAACAGGAATCATGATGGCAATGGCCGCGCTGCTTCCAAGTGCGATGTAGCCCGTACCAAGCCGACGTGCTAAGTTACGCACGACCATTTCAAATCCATCACCGCCAGCACATTGTCCACAAAGCACCACAAATTGGGAGGAAATCAAGTTACAAAAGCAGAGAAATAGCACTCGTCTCCGTGTTCATGTCAGGGGCTGTGATACAAGGTCACACGCTGTACATTCAAGTTCGCGCAAGATCAAGGGACAGTAAACTTACCTCGCAAGACGACTGGTGGCAAGCATCCCCACGTGCAACTGCAACTTTTTCGATGACCACGCCCTCCATCTTCAACGAGGGCCCGGGAGTTTACCAACAATCTGTTGGCATAGCTGGCTCACACTACATCGCTCTTGGGATTGGCATCACAGGAGCATCGCAGGTAAATGGGAGAACAATGGACAAAGTCCATCTCAAAAATAAAAATGGAGGTGTTGGGAAACCCGACTCCTCGCCACCAAGCAGACCAATAAAAGTGTTGCTAAAAAAGTAGACACGCCACGCCTAGTACTCATTTGACTTTATCTGGCCCCTGCTACCGGAGGTGTGAAGAGGCCCCACAGGTTCCGTCCAGGTACTGTCGCCCCACGTGAAATCAGGCGGTGCCAAAAGTCCACCGAACTCCTGATCCCCTTCCAAAGGCTCGTCCGAGAAATCGCGCAGGACTTGGAGCTTGAAGGTTTGCCTGTCCCCATTGTTCCGTTGATATACTTCTCAACATCTTCGTCATTATTCAGACCGACCTTCGTTTCCAATCCCCGGCTATGTTGGCCCTTCAGGAAGCCAGCGAGGGTGAGATCATTCCTTTGTATGCGCTTGGACAATGACTGACTCTACATCCGGCCTACCTCGTCTCTCTCTTCGAGGACACCAACCGTGACCAAGCCGCCATCCACGCTGGCAAGAGGGTCACCATGTAAGTCACATTCATGGCCTTTTGTTCATCCTCCCGTGATTACACCTTACAGTCAACCCAAAGATCTGACGCTTGCCCGCCGCCTTCGCGGTGAACGCCTAATTGGAGACCAATTATTCGTAGTCACAATTATAGAGTGCCACTATTCGTACCACATCATTGCGAGTGAAGGACAGCGATAGGGGAAGGAAGTATGGTGTAAAGACACTGACGCGTGTAAAATGGTGATGATGGATGTGAATGTCACTACTAAGTCTTGCTCAGTAAAACTAGCCACTGACCGCTTCGCATTTTCCCCATCAATTACACGGAATAATAAGATGCGGCAACGACACAACTACCTAAGGTCAAGGTAAAACTTACCGCGACACGTATCACCTTTAGCCATCAACCACATCCATCACGGCCTCTGTATGAAGCAATTTTGATTCCTGAACAGCGGAGTGGTCCGAGTCTTCCGGTAAGTCTGACGTCTTGTTCAGATGATCGGCTTCCATTCCAACTACGCCATCATCTTGCAACACGGATGCGCCCGATTGGAAAGATTCGGTGAGCGAACTAACGGTCGTCACCGCCATGTCCAGCACGGCCTCGACACGTTTTCTCAGGGTGTCGTTCGAACTGGTCACGATCTAGAGGTGGGCCAGTATTTCTATTAGCGTCGACGACCCAACGTGCGGAGAGGCGTACCAAGGAGACGAGATTGATGTGTGCGTCAGCATCGTCGACGCGGACGATCAGTGCTGGGTCGCGGCTCGTATCTCTCCCTTGTTCGTTTTCTTGTTCGTCTTGGTCGATTTCTTCAGGCATGTGCAATTCCACCTCCCCGAAATGCGCTTCGAAAAACCACGCAAGACGTTGTATTCGGGTGTAGGATGACTCCGAGTCAGAGTCAGCATGAGGATGTGAGTGTGAGCATGACTGAGTCGTGACTATGAAGGGTCATCAACAATGGAAACGAATGGTACGCTTCACACGTACGCTTCACAGATGCTGGACTCTTGTCAATACCCGTAATCAAAGCTAGCGTGGAATCGGCGATCATATCGTTGCTTGCACCCGAATCCCATTCCAGCGTTAATTCGTGTTCATCCGTGTGCTTCACGTCCACCACGCCCATGACCTAGAACTTGTTTCAATGATAGCACCACCTGGACTAGACCGACTCACCCTCATTGTAGAGACGCCATTTTTGTCCATGCCTTCTTCCACACTGCCATACATTCCCTCTAAATGCCACCGTACCAAATCCCAGCCGACGCCGAGTACGACCCTCTGCCTCTGTGTCACGATCGTCGTCGATAGTCCAGCAAAATCTCGGAGGTCGCGGGGGTCGAGAAGCGTATAGGAATAATCTTTTGATACAAGGAGGCCAGAGACAATATCTCCCTCCTGCGGCGCTTTCGACGCCAGCGTACCAATAGCCTGTTTCGGATCCATCGTCGAGCAAGGCAGGCGAGTGGCAGTCATGACTTACTTTTGCAACACGCTCGCCACGGAACGAGAGCTCGAGTGTCTCTAGGTTTCGTGGAGTATGAATTTTGACATCTTCGTCTCGATCCTTGTACCGAGCTGTCATGGCAGCACGCAGACGGCCCATTGCAGTTTGTTCTCCGTGAACAAGGACCTGAGGGATCCCAAAATGTTCACTAAACCGATGCCCTGGATGTCTGAGATCACTACTCACAACATGTTGCGCCTTGATCAGCTCGATAAACTCCGAATTTTGCGAATAATCAACATGCGCGCTGAAGGAAATGTAATCCACGGAAATTTTACGCGGGATTGAGTGTCCTTTTAGGGAGATAATCTCTTCAGGTTCCGTCATGATATCCTAGATAGTTTTGAATCAATGATAAGCTAAAGTCTTCGGACATTAAGGTGGAAAACAACATGTGACATTTCGACAATACGATACACGATGAGCGAGCAAGACGACGAAAGTTAGTTCCATTCCAACTGCCACTCACCCGAGCGAGTGTACCCTCGATGGAATATCCGGTAATAATAAGTCCGTTCCTCGGATCTGGAGCCCATAGTTCGAGCAGCTCACGACTAGGTCCTGTTTGCAGGAATCCCGGGCTGGCAAGCACAACACACGGAGGGCCATTCGGCTATTTTCCGTTCCCATCCCCGTGGTTGAGGAAGATTAGAGATATGTCTACGAAAGATATAGCCTGATGCAGAAGGATCCTGACGACAAAGCTTACTTGAAAACAAAGGGATTGTCTCGTTTCGCAAACCTCGATCGAATGTTTGTGTTCATCGTATGTATATAGGTTTGGTAAACCGCCATACATTTTCTTGCAAGGCTTGACGCGTAGTATATTGGGACATTGTGGAGATCGGGGTGCTTTTTCCAGTATTCGTCCAGAATGAGAAGCAGCTCCTGTGCTCTGCCTAAAGCGAACGCGGGCAGCAGAACATGGCCACCACGCCTGATGATAGAGTGTACCAGGCTCGTGAACCGCAGTTCCTTTTCCTCTCTTCCCTCCAAACTTTGTACTCCATACGTACTCTCGACAATGAGTACGTCAGGGCGAACGGGAGGAATCTCGGCTTTCACAAGGTGACGGTCCTCTTCGCGAGAGTAGTCGCCAGTATAGAGAATTCTCAGACCTGCAATGTCAATCAAGTACATACAAGCTCCCAGCACATGTCCTGCATGATACGGTGTGAACGAAACACCCGGACACGGGGTAATTAACTGATGTGCCGAGACCGGGATAATGGAAGAGAGCGACATGGACAGCTCTATTGGTGTGAACAACGCATCGGACGACGAAGAACTGGATTGTTTGCATCTGAATGCGAGATATACGAGAGGCACAGAACGGAAAACAGACCTCATACGGACAAAGTCTTGCATCATGAATTTGTGTACAGCCTTTGTTGGATGTGTCATGTACACTTTGCCTCTACCGTCCTTGAAATTGGTCTGCGAAAAGGTCAACCGGAGTAAGAGATGATTGATATATCCAACCAAACCTTCTCCATAATGTAGGTCAGTGCAGCAGCATGGTCAAGATGGAAGCTGCATGGTCACGAATTAGTGTTCGGCCTAGACAGCAAATCACAACGTACTGCGTGATCAAAATGGCATCCACGGTGCTCCAGTCAAGCTCGTCGACGAATGGAAGAGAAGCCATTCCGCTGTATGCAGGGTGAACCCCAGCATCGCAAACTATAGTTTTCCCTCTGTATTGGAGTACACAACAAGAACGTCCGACTTCTTGACCAGCACCGAGCAAAGTCACACTCAGGGTGGGAGTGTCTGCCATTGTTATCTCGTTAGGTTGCGACCACTTCGATTTGTACCGTGTCTTCTGTGATATTGGAGCCGCGTTAGATGGTTGGAGAGACAAGAAAAGTAGCAGCTATCGGGTCGGTTGTCGTATGTCACGGCGAACGTGCTGCAAATGATCCTCCTTGACAACTTACTATTTCACCTTGCTGACGTAAGTGAATCACCAGGCTCAGCTTGACAATCACCGCATCGCAAAACGAGCCGCCATGGGAAGTAAAACCAATCACAGGTCTAATCCCACCAAAGTTCGGTCCACTACCAGCAAGCAAATCATTGATGTAAAGCAGGCCGCGAAGAAGAAACGCCAGAAATGGTCCAAAGATCGGTCAGAACGCGTCCGCGATGTCCTGAACCGCGATGCAGACCTCTTGTACAACGTACGCGACTCGATGGGAACTTGAATCATGACATATGCGTATGACACTATCGATTGTATTTTAGGCCTTGGAGAACCCATCTACTGGGCCATCATCCATTCCCAAGCCAGATTCCATCGTCTCGTTGGAAGAGAGTATGCAAGGTCTAGGGAGATAGCAACGTAAGCTGCCGATTTGCGCGGTAGGACCACCCGACGACGGTCCGGCTCACGCTCCGCCTCTGCATCACTATCATGCCCGAAGTCAGGGTTATCTTTCTACGGAGGGCGGGAGCAAGAAGGAACGATGTCCTTTGTTCGGGTACTAGGAAAGTGATCGTAGCGCAGCTCCCCTATCAAATCCGATAGGAGCCAGGATCAATTCTCTCAAATCATGCCACTTTACAGTCCATTCGCGCAGGGAATAGTCTTTCCCGCGCAAATGGGATGCCATTGTAAATGTACCATCCGTGGACAGGTACGGCAAGTGATATGATGCGCCAGGGTGGAGGATTGGAGCGAGCTCGATACCATGTCTATGGTTCACCCCCGATCGGTTGCATCCGTGAGTGCTCTCTGGTGACATGCACGCCGTGGGTCGCCTCATCGAGGTTGAATTGACGATGAATCAGAATCAGAGGTCGATCTCCCCACCAGGCATGCGTTTCTATTCATGCAAGGAAACCTACCGGCGCATTCGTGCGATGAACCCTGGACATGGGTTACAGGACACATGGGAAACACGCATGAATGCGTGACAAGTCGAAACTGTACCATGTACCACCCAGTGCGGTGTGCTTACGGTTCAAGTCGCATTCGTCTCCACCTTTGATCGCCGGTCATGGACCGGGCCATTCAACCTCTACAACAACGAAGACGGGCCATCCCCGGTACATTCTATCGTGGACTACTTGATGTCTACAAACAACATTCTGATAGTTCATGGCACTGGCAGAAAACATGATATTCTCGTCAAGCCACGTACGAACGAGCTGGCTCCATTTGGCAGGCGATAACGTGACAAGAGCGATTGACTTGGTCATCTTGCCTAGTAGTATCGATCGCGAGCTTGGTGACTTGATCGTTTTCAAGCCCATCTTCATTGGCAATACGACGTCGATGCATCTTCCTATAGAAACCGCTGACATGTCCGTTCGTCGGATACATCGACGTATTGGAAGCAGGATCCATACCATAGCAAGTAGTCGGCACGTCACCGGGAGTCGTAATAGTGCTACGTTTCGATGGTCATCCGGTGAGAGATCGTCAGGTTCAGGAACGTCAGATCGATGCGGACACTCCCAAAGTCCAAGTCACAAGTTGTTGGTACGACAAACATCAGCGACCGCCGCAAGCAGCGTCCTCCGTGCATTCCCGCACCCGCAGTACTGGTGCCGTCTTGTTGAGATTCTCGTCGCAGGCAGCATAAGATCCTTGGGGTGACCAGAGGTTCTTTCTTCTCGTACTGTACATGTGCGAGCTTATCGGCGCTCTCTACCGCCGAAAGGGAGCTCGAAACTTTCAAATCGTCCAAACAGTTTTATTACTGTACGCGTACATGTGTCAGGTATCTACGTCTCGTTCATCCTTCAGCAAGGGTCAGCAAATCCCTCGACCACCACATCTTCAGCAAATGTGTGAAATAAACAAATAGAAAACAAAAAAAAATCAGATCATAGCTCGTACATACAACAGATCCATACGTAGGGTGGAAAAAGAAAAGGAAGAAGGGAAAAAAGGAGAAAACGCGCCCAATCGTCCGTCTTACATGTCTTCGTAATGTGGCTTGGGTGCACTGATGGACAGTTTTCCTTGTAGTTTCCGTTGTCGTAGGTTCTTCACTTCTGTGTTGATGAGGTCGCGGAGGCGTTCGAGGTCTAGACTGCGCTCGGCCCGCGAGCCCATCAGGACGTTGCGCCAAATACCAGCGGCAGCGACCGAGTTGTCAATGTTGAGTTGCATCGGCCGGTGGAGGCGGACCATCTTCTGCATGAGATGATCAGGGTTTGCGTAGATTGCCCCTGGCCACGCAACTCGAATCGCGAACCACCAACCGAGGGGCTAAGCTAGCGTTAGCAGATTCCGAGAAGTATCCAGAGGTGCACTCACCCTGCCATCGGGTAGCGTCCGCTCGGGGTAGGAATCGTATGTGGTTAATGCACCATCTGGCAAGGAGAATCTGCGGGACAAAGGTTGGCCCAAGAACTGCACAGAACCATACGTTACTTGCCTATGTACGACCCAGTGACCAGCATCCGAGCGATGCTTTGCCAACACGACGATCAACCGCGGAGCACCATCGAACCCAAATGGCGCCCACAGTTCCCTCAGCATCCCGCAAGCATCTCCATGTCGTCCGTTGAACACAGCAGTGCTGATAGCATCTGCCATGTTGGGGGGTACGAAAAGTCTATCCACTTTTCCTCCAGGAACGTCTGTCATGCGACTCCTGACGTACCGCTTGTACGTTTGCGTCGACCAAATGCTGAGAGCGACCTCATCGACTTGTTGTCCTCGAGTAGTGCTCGTGAGGGCCCCATCGATCTCGCCCAGTGGCCAGATGATAGCCCAATTAAGTAATCGTTGGTGAATACGTTGCCAAGGCGGCGGTGTCGCTTCGTTAGATTCGTGTCCAGAGTTCCATAACTGCGAAGTTTGCGAAGGAACAAGATCCCGTCTGTTCGCTTCCGGCGGGAGAGATGGCAAGGGAGGAGATGGGACTCGGCGTTCGGTGTAGTTACCGCCGTCCGGAATCTCTGGCAGGCCGGATTCGGTAAACGCACCATGGCCCTCCTCGTACTCCCCTTGGTCGTCTCGAGCAACCTCCCATGTCTTGTGAGTGACCGCGGACTGACTTCCTCCGGGCTTCACTCTCAGTTTGTACAATTCTTCTTCTAGGAATTGTTGCCCAGGAGAATCGTCACGATCCGCATTCAAATATTCCCGTGTTTCCATCAGGGTGCGTGTTCCGAATCGCTGGGTACTGTTCTCGCCAGTTGTATACTCATCGTCTGTACAGAACAACCAAGATGAAAATGCGCATCATAGACCAGCCTGTCGGCACTCACCAGCTATCTCAGTCTCGTTAGCTTGGTACATTGACTCTGCCAAAGTACCCGTCACTTGTGTGTTAATGTTGACAGTCTGCGTGCGTGGCGTCTGTCCGTATTGGTCATCGCCTTCGGTGTACTCCGTTTCCCCACCACGGTACTGACGTGAATCAGTGGACTCAGCATACGATTGCTGGCTGCGAGGTGGCATGGATGCATTGAAGGACTGAGGACTCAAGACGTCAAGGCGCTCATGCATCTTGATCATTCCATTTATCAGTTCCTTGGCCCACTCGGGAGGCTGTTGCTGAACAGTGTGGTCAAATTACTGACGTGCTTTGATAATTCAAAGAATACCTACCGGAATCGTAGGTTCCCAGTCTCCGTCGAGGTGAACACTCGGGTCGTGGTCATGGAACGACTTGCGATACTGTTTGATCGACTGTAGGAATTGAATGATAAGCATCGTAAGGATTTAAACGATAGCAAGCATGGATACCTCTGCATCGTACTTCATTCCCAGCCTCTTCACACGCTGTCGAACAGCTTTTCGGAGTGCCTTCTTGACAACCTCGTGGGTACTCAGATCATCCATCTGGTGGAGAAGGATGCACAAATCCATGTCATGAAAGTGAGAGTTCACGACCTCAGGCTCCAAAGTACTCGGGGCATATGAAGTACGATCACCGGCACCACGCGCCGCAAGCGCCTGAGCAACCATCTCCTCTTCAGCAGCGTTCAGGGAAAAAGAGGGGGAGGGAGGGCGCGAAGGTGTTGGGGTGGTTGCACCGTCCCTGTCGCCAGGAGCTTGAGAACGTGGAGAACGAGATTGGCGAGACTGATGAGTACGTTGCGTCAATTGGGTATGATGAGACTGCTGGGTGATGTGTGTATGCTGCGAAACATGCGAGAGCTTGCTTCCTCCACCATTCACCTGTGAATGCATCTGGGAAGCTACTTGAGAACCGACCTGAGAAGCTGCGTTCTGGGCATGTGCAGCCGCGGTGATTGCGGCGTGCAAGAGATCCTCGTTCGTGGCGGCGTGACGGTAGGGTGAGAAAGGCCTGCTGTGATGCGAAGGCGACACGGGACTTGCGGAGACAATCGTAGGGCTACCACGTTTCGACGCGACACCCTCATCGTTCACTTGGGACGTGCTAACGACTGAGCGGCCCTTTTCTCTCTCTTCTTTCTCGAGAAGTTTGCGCATCGCCTTCAAGGGTGCCTGGCTTGGCGAATCAGAGGGAGATATGCTTGGTGCACGATGATGTGAACGGGGGGATGTCAAGAGCTGGCTTGTCCGTCCAGACGGACTGAGCAATGTACTGGGTGGCAAAGGGGGGAAGTCGGTGGCAACGCGGGAGTGAGATTGTGATTTGGAACCGGCGCGGGACCGTCGGGAGGGCGACATGGGCGTCTCCTCAGGAGCAGTGCTGCGCGCAGTTGGGGCCCTGCTCGAGGCCTTCATTTGCTTGCGAGAGGAAAGACCGTCAAGTACAGTAAAGTGCAGGCAGTATGAGACGTACTGTACGTCCGGTGATCGTTTCGCGAGACTCGCTCTCGACAGCGGAAACCACGGATTTTTGAGACTTGTAATGGGCTGCGCTCAACTGGGAACGTGATTGTGACTTTGAGCCGCTGGGGGTTGAAGGCGGTTCCACGGTTATCTGGAACGGCGCAGATACGGGAGAGAGGACAGAAGTGGGCAAAGGGACTCTGGCACCGGTATATGCGGTACCGTTGACTTGGGACTGGGAAAGCGAGGTCATCAGGACGGCGTTGATACGACGTGTGACGAGAAAAGAAGCCGAACGGATCGGAACGTACCTCCCATGAGTTGGGCCAGGGAGGACCACCGTTGTGAGAGGCAAGATCCGGGAGCGGGCCGAGGTTGCCAAAGGAAGAAGGACCGGAATCAAATGACTCGTAATGAGGGCCGGGCGGATCGTGTGGACCAGGTTCGCGCTATGGACCGTGGTTGAACGCTGCGGGAAGAGGGAAGGGAAGAAAAAGGGATACCCACGAGGGCGGACTGTCGGCCGATGGAGAGTTCCGTTTTGCGACCATCTTGGACGTTTGAGTTTATGTCATCGAAGTCCCGATCGTTGTCGAGAGCGCTGAGTTTCGAAGAAGGAAGGGGGAGGTTCGGAAAACCGGACGAATTGGGGGAATCGATGGTTTGTGATTCGCGGAGGCCCTCTAGGTAGAGTAGGACTTGAAACAGCGTCAGGAAGTGGATGGTGAGTGAGAGATGGAGGATATACCTTTCTCGTTCGGCGCTGCGAGAAAAGAAGGGTGAGTGCTCGGATAAGAGTGACGAGGGAAGCGGGACAAACCAGGTGTGCTAGAACGGAGGAGGATTGGTTTGAGGGACTCGGCGTCGGCGAAAGACATGGTAAAACAAGGGTATCGCAGCAACAAGTATGGTTCATGTTCATGTTCCGCCTCGCAGCGCCGCACCGCACAGCGGGATACAAATACATACAAACACCCTCCCATTGTCCTACGCAACGTACTCGCACAACGGCCGCACAGTCAACCCAGCCATCTCAACGACCGTCTCGACGCGCCCTCTAAGCCTCTCGCTCTCGCAGCTCACCACCTGTCCCCATCAGTGCATGCACCCGCCCTAACCATAGCCACTTACCGACGACATCAAATCGACGTGCGCTTCCTCCCCGTCGACACGGACGACCAACACAGAGTCGTGGTTCGGCTTCGAGTGCAGCCCCACAGCGCCAAAGTGGGCCTCTAGGAACCACGCCATCTTCTGCTGCCATAGCCCCACGCGTGCGTCTGCATGGACATGCGCGTGTGACGTCACGCCATCACGGGAACAATACTTGACCGACGCCGCGCTCTTGTCGACACCTGCCAGCAATCCCACCGTCGCATCAGCGATCATGTCGTTCTCCCCGCTGGACTCCCATTCCACCGTCACGTGCTGCTCCCCCGTGTGCTTCACGTCCACCGCGTGCATCACCTTGCTCGCCATCAGCCAACGTTCCCCGTCGAATTCGCGCGAACACAAACCCGAATCGTTTTCACGAGATCGCTGTCCACGCGTTCCTCGACTCTTCCAAACATTCCCTCCAGGTGCCATCGCACCAACTCCCATGCGACCCCTATCATGAGCCTCTGTTTCTGCGTCACGACAGGGACGAGAAGTCCTACAAATTTATCTAGCTCCTGCGCATCCAGGAGTGTATAGGAACAGTCCTTTGCAACGAGCAAGCCAGACAGGACGTCACCTTCCCTTGGTCCATCCGTAGCAAGCCTCCCAACAACCTGGCACAAGCGCACGCTGTCAAATACCATAGAACCAATAGGAAGACAAACGGACCTGGGCGATGCGCTCACGTTGGACCGAGATTTGCAATGTCTCGAGATTCCCAGGAGTGTAAACCTTGCGGTCGACACCTCGATCTTCGTACCGAGCCTCCAAAGCCGTGCGCAAACGGCCCATGGTGGATTTTTCTCCGTGCACCAAGACCTACCAAAAACGTTACTCTACGACTCCCTTGCAAACAATGGTTCACTTGCTACATGGTCTGAGTCGACGAGTTCGATGAATTCCGAGTTCTGCGAGTAGTCGACGTGGGCACTGAACGATACATTGTCGATTGAGATCCTACGCGGGATTCGTCCACCCTTCAACGACGGGATTTCCTCGGGCTCGTTGAGAAGGCTCTGTGGAGCAGTGCGGTGAGATGGGTGATTTCGAGTCACTCTAATAAAGCCAAAGAGTATGCGTTGCGCTACAAGTAAAATACACGCTCTGACAGCTACTACGACCGTCGTGCGACTACGAAGACCACTTACCTTGGCCAAAGTACCTTCGATAGAGTATCCAGTAACAATGACACCGTTCCGAGGATCCGGGGCCCAGAGTTCAAGTAGTTCTCGGCTGCTACCAGAATCCATGAATCCAGGACTCGCAAGAACGACACACGGAAAGCCTTGAGCAATGTTCCACGTCCAGTCCCGCTGCGAGGGAACACTCGAGACATGCCTACAAAGATCCCTGAATACAATACGTGAGCTAGCCGAGACACCCACTTGAACACAAAAGGATTGTCCCTCTTCGCAAACCGCGATCGGATGTTGGCGTTCATCGTATGTATATGGGTCTGATACACAGCCATGCACTTTCGTGCAAGACTGGACGTATAATAGATCGGGACCGAATGTAAATCGGGATGGTCCTCCCAGTACGCCTCCAAGACGAGCAACAGCTCCTGCGCCGTCCCGAGAGCAAATACGGGTAACAACACATGTCCACCGCGCCCGAGAATCGCATGCACGAGGGCCGTAAACTGCAGCTCCTTTTCGGCCCTCGTCTCAAAGGTGTGCACACCGTGGGTGCTTTCGACGATGAGCACGTCGGGTCGGGTGGGAGGAATTTCTGCCTTGACCAAGTGATGGTCTTCTTCGCGAGAGTAGTCGCCAGTGTATAGGATTTTGAGGCCCAAAATGTCGATCATAAACATGCAAGCTCCGAGAACATGTCCTGCATGGTATGGAGTGAACGAGACGCCGGGACACGGCGAAACCTGCTGATGCACTGATACTGGGATGATGGAGGTCAACGACTGGGACACCTCTGTGGTCGTAAAGAGGCTCCCAAGAGAAGACAGACTGGAAACTCTTCCTTGAGATTAAGGAAAGGGAGAGTCGACGGTAACGCACTTGACACTAAGAAGATCCTGCATCACGAGTTTGTAGAGGGCTTTCGTAGGGTGTGTCATGTAGACTTTGCCGTTCCCTTGTCTGAAATTGGTCTGTCGGTTGTCAGTGAGACGATGGGTCATGCAACATGGCACATCACTCGACCTTTTCCATGATGTACGTCAATGCGCCTACGTGATCAAGATGAAAGCTAGAGATGGTAAGATACCAAGAGGGCCAGAACGAAATGACGCGTACTGCGTGATCAGTATAGCGTCAACAGTGTTCCAGTCCAGGTGATCTACAAAGGGCAGAGTAGCCATTCCAGAGTTACCGGGATGGATGCCTGCATCACAAACGACAGTTTTATCCCGGTGCTGGAGCACAATACAGGATCTGCCAACTTCCTGGCCAGCACCAAGGGGTATTACTCGCAAAGTAGTCATTGCTACGGAGTTACCTTGCTTGCAAGCCTGACTTTCCTGGACACCACGACCGAATAGATTATGTAACTGGGGACGCCCTGCCGTCGGGGACCTTGCTGGGACGATGAGACTCAGAAAGTTAGATGGTGTAAAAGAGCATGCACAGAGGCGTTTTTTTGTTCATTCGTTGTAAGGCGGATTGGACGGAAAGCCTCGACAAGGACTATTTGTTGCTGTTGACGTTTGGCAGAACAACTTACAAAGCATATGACCATGCTTGCCAGCAAGATAATTCGATGGATGCACTCCGAGTCGTTGTTTATGTTCGTCGTCCTCCCATTCTCTTTGACTTCCTCTTAACACAAAAACCCCTCCCAAGGGAGAGCTATTCGAGGGTCTATATGTACACAATCTCCTCATCTAAGAGAAACCCATACACGACTCGCCCACCGCACGTGCAAGCGCAGTTGCAACTTACAGTACTTGGTACATCATATGGTATCGTATGTACAGATGATAATACCATGGTTACACACCATCTATACAAGTCAGATATCATGGTCGTCACTGTCAGAGGAAGGAATGGGTGATTTGTAGGGCCCCCCATCTGAGGGTTCACTGTCGGTGTCGTATCCTGGTATCCACTCAGCGCGATACCATCGTTGCCTGCTAGCCCTGTGCCATTAACATTCAAGAGATGCAATATTTCTCCAACCTGCCTTTCTGCTTTTCGCAAAGAGACTTCCGCCTCTTCACACTCAGCAACTACGATGGTGTGCATAACTTTAATTTCTTTGAGACGACCACGACGATACTTGACTTCTACAGCAAAAGCAATCCGGCTTGCCCTGGCAAGCTGTAGCATATGAAGTGAATGAAGGTCTTCAACTTCTCGAGATCTACTTGCTGATGCCTGCATGCGGCCGTCAATGACGAGTGTCCACGCCACACACAGAGACCCATGGTTGTGAATACCGTCTTGACCTTCTTACGAGGGTCCCAAGCAGCCTGAGGAACAGTCTCTTCGGATGGTAAAGAGAACTGCAGGTGAGTGCGCTTTTGTGGGGTGTGGGACAACTCGGCCGTTGAGGAACTTAGGTCTGGGATGGAAGCGGGGTGTGCTGTGACCGTCGTCCCAGGACGTCGTCAAGAGGTGCGGAAGCACCTCCACCAAAGGTGAAAATCTCAACTGGGAAACCGGTGAAGAGGGAGGAATCCGTTGTGCCTCCAGAACTGCTTTCCGGGAGCATACGAAAAGGCACATCCGTTCCGAACGCCGATAATGCCGTTGATGCTTGCAAGACGTCGCCACAGCGAGTGGCAAAGAATGACGACCGGAAAACAGGAGGGATCAAACACATGTCAAAGCTACCGAGACGAATGACGCGATTGGAGCTCAATAGGAGGCCAACGGGGTGATCACCAATTTCTGTGCTGTAACCCTTCCCGGGCCGCCCGTCCGATCGATGATAAACAAATCATCGTCGGATCAGGAAGCGAACAACGAAGCGAAAAATAGCATGGAACGATAGTAGAGGAGAGACGATCGGAAAACGCTGCGCTCATGCCGCTCGCGCACATTCGCAGTCACACAGGACACAATCACGTCACATGGGTAGGACAGGCTGGGGCTTATAGTATTTGAATATCTATACACCAATTCTCCATCTTTCAATAGTTTCTTTGCGCTCCCGCTCCTTCTCAGCGTGTCTCTCCATGGACGGGATTGAGTTGCCCCAGAGAAATAACATAACGTCGTCCTCGTCCCATACAGGCTGCTCCGACTTCGTCGAATCCATGCCGTCTTCATTACCAGCGGGTTGGAGTTGAACCCCCTCTCCCCGGGAAGCCGCCAGGTTAGCAGTCGTGATTTGGCAATTACCAACGCTTTTTGGTGGGCCAAAGACAGTTTTAGGTGACCTGGGACGTGGAAGACCAGGGCGATTGTTGAGAATAGCATGGTTTCTACCCCAGTTTTTCACAGCGGCTGGACCATAGTTGTAGTGGAGCAAAAGATCAGAAGGTTTGGGTTTGTGATGAGATACAAATGCGGCATCAGCGTTGTTCGGATAATGGTGGATAATGTGGCCAGGAGCATCAGTGAAGAGCCATTGGAATGTATATCGCGCCTGAGGTGGGTAACTGTAACCGTCAAGGAGAAGGCGGTCATGTGGGTCAGGAACATCGTTCGTTTGGAGGATAAGATTGGGCGTCTGACAGGTCGGCGTAAGGAGTTTGGCCAGAAAATAGGAGTAGACAACAAACCTTCAGTATGACGGCCGCGCGGGAGTCAAAGTAACTATGGTGGTGGTGTTCGCCTATGATCCCGTTCCTGATGTCATTTATACTTCTCAAAGTACTGTCATCACCGCCTGGCCGGGTTGCAATGATGAGTTGCAACCACTAGAAAGATGATCAGGTCAGTTGCAGGGAGAGATCCCAAAAGAGACGTGCCTCATCGCCTTTACTCCAAGGAATAATGTGCATACCAACACCAGGCAAACCGGTCCACACACAAAATTCCCCGTCACGTGTGGCTAATTCCTGACGGAAACTCCCCTGGGTTCTAGATGTTTGAGATGGTACCTGGCTGCGCAGCTTGATGACCTCAAGGTCAACGGCACGAGAGAGGACATCTGAGGCGTCGTCAGCTTCGGAATCACAAAGAAAAGTAAAAGGCAACATTGTTCAGCTACAGGTAACCTGTAATAGTAAATGCTTTGGTCAACTAAATCTCCATTCAGATTGACGTGGTTTCCTGCTTCATCCTGCAACGACCCTTCCACTCCTAGGACGCACCACCCAAGATAACAAAGATACTTGGGAGGGTGACAGCAGACGTCCGTGATAACGCTCAGCGGTATTTCAAGGTAAAAGGGATCAGATTGCCGTTGTAAAAGAACAAGGTGGACATGGTTTTCCGGTGGTGTAGGTTGAGCAGCTGAGCTCATCATGGTGCCAGACCGGCAGTCGAGTAGTTTACGGCCAGTTTTAGTAACCAATGCTTGATCGGTAACTGCCGAGCACGACGCGCACCCCTGCGAGTACGCGTCACTGACTACATCTTTCATCAACGACAACCATGGTATGCCCCACGCATTCTGCTCATATTGAAGCTGACAGAGCTCGTTGATCTCCTCCAGGCCAGAAGATATGACAGTGTGTAACATTCCTCTCCGGAATGTATACAAACCGACTGATCATCTACAGGTCGAACCACCATTTTCTCCCCCGAGGGTACGTCGACGATCGCCCTCGTAAACTAACGACATGCTCATCTCCATCATAGGTCGCTTATACCAGAGTGCGTCCCGTCCCGTCTTCTCCATCCAATCATGCAGAACACGACGATCGCTTTCACAGTCGAGTATGCGATGGAAGCCATCTCGCACGCAGGCACCGTCCTCGGCGTTCTCGCCAAAGATGGCGTCGTCCTCGCCGCCGAAAAGCGTGTCACGGGCAAGCTTCTCGATCTCTCCAGCACCAAAGACGTCGGCGGGTACGGTGGTAGCGGCGAGAAAATGTTCCTACTCAACTCGTGCGTCTTCCCCCACCCTTTTTTTTTTACTAACGGGTTCCCTGCTGATACGGGATTCGTACACAGGAACGTGATCGGTGGTGTCGCCGGGATCACGTCCGACGCCAATTCGCTCGTCAACTACGCACGCTCGGTGGCGCAGAAATATTTGCTGCAGTACAACCAAGACATACCCGTCGAGCAGCTCGCACAGCGTCTTTGCGACATGAAACAAGGGTACACTCAATATGGTGGTACGTCCCGCGCTCGTGCGTTCCGCTTCGTTTTCTCCACGGCGCTCCTTTCTAGGTCTTCGGCCCTTTGGCGTCTCGCTCCTCTATGCTGGATATGACCCACACTATCGCTTCCAGCTCTACCATTCGGATCCTTCGGGGAATTTTTCCGGTTGGAAAGCGACCTCCATCGGCGCGAATAACGGAACTGCCCAAAGTCTTCTCAAACAAGAATACAAAGACGACCTTGGTGTCGATGAGGCGATCGGGCTCGTTCTGAGGGTGATGAGCAGGACCATGGACAGTACCACCTTGGGGAGCGAGAAACGTCAGTCTCGTTCTGTCTCGTTTCTGATGACCGTTGTGCTGATTCGGGCAATGTACATTAGTGGAATTTGCCGTGTTGACGTACGACGAAGTAGCCAAGCAGGCAAAGGCAAAGATATACAAGCCATCCGAGATCGACGCCCTCCTCAAAGTGCATGATCTGGCGAAAAAGAACGAAGATGCAGAGACGAAGTCATAGGTAGACTCTTGTACTTTTCTACTCTCCCAACATGTCCATGTTGTTGTCTCGACACCGATATCGATTCCATAAAAACCAAAAGGTGAATCCATAAGTTAGTACAAGAATGTGTATGCATACGGAACAGGGGGATCCTCCATTGCACCTAGTGACACGACACGCCCTTGCTGTCGGGTTCTACAAACCCACTAAAGAGATAGTGTCCGATAGCAGCGCCAGCGACGATGGCAAAGATAAGGTATGCCTGACACGGCTTTCAAAAACAAGCACCAACACGCCAAGGACAGGAGACGACGCACGTTGTAAGTCATGAAAACCAGCATGAGGAAACACGACAAGAACACGGAAGCGCCGTACAAGACGGCGCGCAACGCACGATCGCACGCCGGTATCACCACACTGTTACCACACCATCGAGGTTTTGGGGGTCAACGGACGACCTCGTGTCGCAGGGGGTGCACAAACTCACCCGTGTCTCACTCTCCTGCCGTTCAGCAATCCCGCGTCTTCCCCACGCTCCGGGGTGCTCCGGCCGCTCACGACAGGGCTCGCAGCTCTCTTTCCCTTGCTCGCCTTCTCCTTTATCCGCGCGTCGACGTTGCGTTGGACGAGACGAAAGTATTCGTACAGAGCGCTGAGAAGAACGAGGGCGACAAACGACAAGACAAACTGGGCGCTCGAGTGGATGTGCCAGGAGCGAAAGACGATGCAGGTGTCGACGATCTGGGTGTTCCAGAGCATGTTCATAGTGCACATGGATGGCATGTCGCCGCCGTGTCCGCCGTGGTCCATTCTCAGAGGGTGTGCGTGGTGGTGGGTTGTGGTAGTTCAGAGAAAGCTACATATGTCGAAAAGCTTAGCGGGCAGTGCGGCGGCTGTGCACGCCAGGGGCCAGTTACGACCACAGAGACCCGAGCAGCTCGAGGACCCTCTGGACCTGCTCCGCCGTGGACATCTCCACCGACACCGACACCACCCCAGGCTCGCCCTCAGGACTCTCCAGCGTCCTCAACTGACTCTCCAACATGCCCGCCTTCATGAAATGCCCCTTTCGATCCCGCATGCGCGCCATCAACACATCCTGGTCGCCCTTCAAGTACACGAAATACGTGGGCAACGACGTCGCGCATGGCCTCGAAAACACGCCCGGATCCCCTCGCAACACCGCGCGGTACGTCTTCTTCAACGACGAACACGCAACGACCACCCCTGCCCCCGCCCGCGCTCCCGCCGGGTCCTCCGTCTTGGGTCCTCCCGCCACCTCCGGGTCGACCCCGGGTTGCTCGTCCAGCTGCCCCAGCACGGACGCGACGGCAGTGCCGCGGATCGTGTCAAGCCAGGGCGACCGATCCGCGTCGTCGAGCGGTTCGCCGCGCGACATCTTGGCAACGTTGACGGCGGGGTGGAGGTCGTCCCCGTCGATAAAAGGGAGGTGCATCGCCCTCGCGAGGGCCGCTCCCAGCGTCGATTTGCCCGTCCCGGACACGCCCTGCGATAACACGCCCGCGGTTCAGTTCATGATTTAAAAAAACGTACACGCCACACGAAATGAAAGAAGAAGGGGGGGGCGGTACGGCGAACCCAGCTGGTACATACATGAGTGATCGGTCATCACAGAAGCGTAGCCAAGCGTAATTTTTTCAAAACCAAAATTTGCTTGGTACGTCATCCGGGGGCAGTCCGATTCTGAGAATCTGATGGTACGCAACCCAACCGACAGGGGCTATGTAGATAGCCGACTGCACGCGCACGACGACGACTTCCGGCAGGGGGTACTCGAATGGCAGATACCCACCATCACGACGATAAATCTTGCTCCGCTGGCATCTCTGTTGATGGAAGGACATGGGGACTGGTTGGGGGGAGCTGCTGCCGCGCTTCCGAAAGTAGGGGCGGTGTGCGCGCTGGAGCTTGCCATGACGATCTGTGCATATGTTTCTTAGATGTGACCTATCTTCGTGCGCTAGTAGTTTTGAATCGATCGCCTGTGTGGACAAGTAAAACACTTGGGGGAGAAGATTGAGTTGGGTTGGGGCGATGAGGCGGTGGGGATCGACTGCTCTTTCGGGGGTAAGGCGCCAACTCCCATACGGCGACCGACAGCCTATTACATCGCAGGGTAGTATGACCGGGGCTGTACCAGTGCAATCTGAACAACAGCACCCATCACTAGCATCTAGCCGAAATGAATTGTCATCCACCTGAAGTGTATACATCTATCCTTTTTCCCCTAGAGTTACAAAAAGTTTTGGATGTCGCACAGTCCCAACGAAGATCAGCAAAACGCGCTCAGATCTCTCTTCCCAAAGCGAAATGGAGGGGAGGGGACAAGATTACCAAACATTATCGAGTACCAGGTTGCACAACAGGGGGGACGTAGAAATGGGTGAGATGCAGGTATGCTATGAGCAGTAAACGGGTAAAAATGCAAAGAAAAAAGATATAAGTGAATCAAACGAGCAAAACGACATTATGGGTGATAGCATTATGGTTGATACATTGACGGCAATTATGAAAACATGCAAGCAAGGAATCCAGTTCCCGAAGAAAAACAAATGGAGAAATCAACGCTGGAGCGAGTCCATTTAGCTTTCAGTACCTTCGGGTGGTGAGCGTGCTTGTGGAGGGGTAGAAAAGTCGATCGCGTTGTACGCTGGTGGCGGAGGGTCATACGTAGGATCGTATGGGCCAGGAGCTTGCTCCTCGTCGCCGACAACGGCGCGCCGGCGGTATGCACGAGTGATGTTGCGCATCCAGTTGATAACTTCGTCAGGATCTTTTTCGAGTCGTGGTCGTCGGCCCCGTGCAGCCCCATCATTCTGCGTTGCCATGGATGGACCTGGCTGGGCAGTGGACGGCCGAACCGCAGTTGAAATTGGCTGAGACCGTGAGGCTACCACTTGCGACAGCGAGTGCCCATGGTGTTGTTCCGCAGCCGACTGCGATCTAGACATCAATGCCGGCGTCGGTGGTAGGCTGCGCTGGGGCGTTTGTGAGAGCTGCTTCACCTCCGCAGGTCGACCTTGTGCTTGCGGAGATTGAATAGGTGACTCCCGAAGGGGAGGAGTTGGCAGCTGTCGCACGTTCCGTGCTGACGATATCCGTGTAAGCAGCCCTTGATTAGTGGGATCGTCTTGATCATCGACGGACGGTATCGGTGATTGCGTGCTGTGGCTGAGCTTTGGCGACGAACGTGAACGATGTAACCAAGGCTGGACCGATGGCGGAGGTTGATAGGATGACGGAGGGGACGGGAGTACTCGCCGCGGACCTGATGGTACTGAAATAGGAAACGCAGAAAGTGGTATGCATTCCGAAGAAGGCATGGGGGAAAGAGTTCCTGAAGAGAGTGCTAGTGGTGAAGCAACACGTCTAGGTTCAATACCACTGCGAGGGGTGGTTCTTTCGGTGTCATCGAACAGCGAGGGGGCGTCGTAAAATCCTGTAGAAGGGGCGGAAGAGGGAGTGGGCGGGGAATAAGCGGACTCGGATGAAAAACTAGTTGCCGTGCTGGGTCGCGGCGGGAGATCAAGATGGTCGGCTGACTGTGGACGTAAAGAAGGATAAAGTGGTTCTCCATAAACGATTTTCCGCCACTGGCGAATGGATGTCGATAATTGTGGCGGTTCGGAGATGTCGAGAACGTCGGCATCTTCGCCACCTTTGACACTACCTTTCTCGAACGCTGGCGTCTTAAGCGAGGGATACATGGGTTCACCGTACATGATCTTCCTCCATTGACGAGTGGAGGCACGGGTAGCAGTCCCGAAAGACAATGGGTCGGCTGACCGATCGTCGAGGGAGGTGGGATTGCGGGCGAGGGTCATCCAATCGTCAGGCCCGGTGACAAGTAACAGGGCGGTGACGAACAGGTGGTCGAGGAGGGAAAGAGAAATACCGGCATGGTCGAGTTGGGGCATAGATTGATGGAAATTACCCAAGGTCTCGAACACTCTTAGTCTGGGTGGTGTGTCGGGATCGTTGAACGACTCCAAGGTTCCCACAGGGCCCTTGCAGGTGAGGGTCGTGCACTAGGGAGGGTTGGTCAAACGCGGGGGCTGAATGATACATACATACCACGTATACATCCCCCTCTCGCTTCCACTTGAGCGCGGGTGCGTGACAAGGAATGTGGAACTTGCGTGAGCTGGCACAGGAAGTGAGCTTATACAGGAATACGAGGAGGATAAACTGCTCACCTGCCCAGACCAGAATATTTGAGCAGACTCGCCGTTTCTCTCCAGCGGGGGCTGTCCATTTGGACTGTCGCGACCTGGGCAGGATCCCTGCTCTTTCCCTTGCGCGGAAGCTCCTTGGGCCAGCGTATGTCTGCGATTTTGGCGGAGCCATCCCAGGGATCTGAGCGCCAAATGGTGGTCGACGAGCCGACGGTTTCGACGGCATAGAGGGGTTTGTCGGAGTCGGCGTCGGTTGCGACTGCGTCGAGAAAGGAGGTGGAGGAGAGTCTGAGGTCAAGGAGCGGGGGCTTTTTGTGGCTGCAGGCCATGTCGTCAGCGATTTCGAGACGGTGGAGACGTGGGAAGATGTTGGAGGGCTTGCAGGAGGAGGACGGGGCGTCCGCGGTGCCGGGTGCCCTGTTTGGACCGGGGAGGGGGGAGGGAGAGGCCTGGGAAGGGAGGAGGGAGGCACGATCAGACGGGGAGTGGGGCTTTGGGGGGGGTACGAAGAAGCCAGGAGACGAACGGGACAACCGCTGGATCGGGGGTGGGACAAAGAAGGCGTTTGCGGGTTTATCTGGATCGCCGGGGGAAGGCGAGACGGGCGGTCTCGACATTGGATGGAAAGGGAGCGGGAAACTCGCGGCAAGTGGTGGACGTCGTCGTCGTCTTGTTGGACGGTTACCGCGGGCAGAGGTCGGGGGAAATACAACCACGCGGTAAGGCACCCATCACAGCTACAAGATCTCCCTCACACGGTCATCCGACGGATCCGACATATCCGCGCTCCACATTGTCTGCTCGGTCAACGTGAGATCACCCGTCACTTCGATCACACCGGTCCGTCCATGCACCACGTCGATCCATCCCTCGACGCCTTCCGACCCTTGGTTTACAACGTGGCCCTGGCACCTTCCACTGGAGCGAACGAGCGCACGTAACAAAGACTTGGTCAATAGTGCCAAATAGATGGCAACAAACATCGGCCTGTTGACTATCGTCCTTTCACACTGCTTCCGTATTGACGTGTCCTAGCAATTTCCGAACATGTCGACCGCAGCTGGGTGCGTTTTCGTTTGCCCCATTCCACATCCTGATGTAGACTCGGCGCTGTCTGCCAGCGCACCCTCCAATGGGGCAAACCCAGGCGTAAAATCGCCCAAGAGTAAAGACAAAGGAAAAGCAAAGCGCGACAACTCCCCACCCGACACATCGATGCAAGAAGAGGAGGAAGACGATGACGAAGAAGACGGCGATGGCTCTGACGGTGAAATGGAAGAGGTATGTGAAACCCCTCGCTTGCCCTCTGGCACTTGACGTCGTCAATCTCGCGTGTTTAGGAAGAGGAGGAGGAGGAGGAGGAGGAAGAGGAAGAGGAAGATCCCGAGATTGACCCATCTGCGATCATACGCGGCGGTCGGCGCACGCGGGGTGTCAAGGTCGATTACACCTCTCCCGAAGCACTCCAAAAAGCTGGTCTCAAGCCAGAGGGAGAGAGCGATGACGATGACGACATGAAGTAGACGGATGACCAGCACACGTCGACCCTATCCACCCCTCGTATTCAGCTACAATGTGTGCCCATAAAGTGTGTTTCAGACCGTAAAAAAAAGCCTTAAAATTTATCCTTATCGTCTTGTTCTCTGCCAAAGTGAGCATCGTTATGACATGAGCTCTTGAAATGAAAAATATATATATCACAGACGCCACTTGCGCGTTGTGCCTGGTCTCGACTCGCTGTTGGTCATGGACACGGAGACCAGGGCCGTCATCACCCTGCCCACGATCGTTCCCATTCAGTGGGTGATTGTATATTCCATCGAAAAATTCCAGGGAACGTCACTGTACGTTATGGTGACTGGGTCGATTAATGGAACCTTGAGAAGGAGGTCGCGCTAGGGTGTATATTCAGCCGACTTGTGGACGTGCTTGGCGTCGCTATTCAGCCCGTCGTTGAACGTTTAGGAAGAGGCTCAACTCGCTATATGACTCTCCATCTAATAGCCGGTATCTTTTTGAGGGCACCCTTTGTCGATCGCTTAGATACTCATGAGCCAACGAGACAGTGGGCTTGCTTGCAAGTGTTCGTCTTTGAACCTGCTCTGGGAATAAGGTTACTGTTCTTACCGATTGCGGGGTGACGTTGTGCAACCAATTTACTTACATGCCAGCAACCGGAAGGCCCTTGTTTCCGACTCAATCTTACTTGGTTGGCTTCTGTTCCTTAAGCACATGACATAGAAAATTGACATCAGAATCAACCCATCATATATTTGCACCGACTACATCGAACGAACGAACCAACGCATCCAAGAGTGCCACAACAATATTGATCGGGTAAAGGTAAAACCCACCGCAGATCAGCAGACCATGACAAGCACACATACAACCTAAGCGCTCACCAGAGCACACACCGCATCAATCATTTCATCAGACCCAGATAGGGAGAAACGCGTGAACGGGTGAGACTGGGAGAACAGCATCAGGTGTGTGAGACACTTGATGGGGCTATCTGCAAGGGGGAAATGATGGGGGAAAGGTGGGACACGAAGGAAGGTGATCCAAAGGTGGTGCACGTCCGCGATAAGCTGAGTACCAAACGTCAATAAAA
Source organism: Boletus coccyginus (assembly GCA_025782845.1). Classification (NCBI taxonomy): domain Eukaryota; kingdom Fungi; phylum Basidiomycota; class Agaricomycetes; order Boletales; family Boletaceae; genus Boletus; species Boletus coccyginus. The sequence goes on along the minus strand of JAHZSR010000007.1, from coordinate 484,725 downwards.
AAGACGATGAAGAAAGACAAATAGGACAAAGTAGAGTAGTAAATAGTGAGAACCAACAGACGAGTGCGATTGTGGGGTGCATAGTCCATGTGTTCAATAGAGGAGAAAGACTTAATACCCTAGAGACATATACAGCGTCGAGCTGCGGTTGATATTTTGATCTTCCAAGCGCGATGGTATCTTGGTGCGCTCGGGATGGTAGGAATCAAGAAACACTGACCCCATCCCATGTGAGAGCACTTGAGAAATCCATGTCAGCGTCAAAGTTGACGTTGGGATGCAGGATTGCATCGATAGTGACATCTTGTGCGTTCGGAAGCATCTCTAGCAGCTTCTCCATGTCCATCTCTGCGTGGACTTGATCTACCCACTCGACTGTGTCAATACCACTCGGGCCAATGCCTAAGCCAAGCCCATCGTCAGGAGACCTGGTCACTGTCTTGGTCAGCACCTCCTTGCTGAATGCATCTTCTGACAAAGTGCTAAAGCCTGGAAGAGTGCTATAGCCAAACGGCGGCGACGCGAGGATCTCGGCGAACAGACGCGTGATGGCGGCATCTGATGATGCCTCGTCTTCGGGCTATAGGCAGAGTGTCAACGAGATATTGAAAAAAACCAAAAAAGGTACGAACCTCGATCGCAGCATTAGCCAACACCTTGGTGTGCTCGCCGGTCCCACCACTTGTGCACCGCCCACCCGCTGCAGGGACACTGAAGAATGGTCGACAGTGTTCACCACCCGTGCTAGGTGGCGAGTAGGGGCGTTAGTGGATAGGGAAAGGTCGAGCGACGACTCTGAGGGTAAGGCAAGCGATATATCACTGGAGAAATCGAACGAATCACCACTCGAAAAAAGTCGAGGGCTGTCAACGAGGGTCGAGTTTGAAGAGGTTGGAGAGAGCGGCAAGGAAGGCGCCGATGACAAGGAAGTGGTATTTGGTGACGAAGGGGATGGAGCATTGGAAGACTCCGGATTTGATACTGGTTGTGGAGACGATTGGGAATGCGACGAAACAAACGGAGCTGGATTTGTTGCAGGGGGTGTAGGTATGCTTGAAGTGACAGAAGGATTACCCTGCGTAGCCAACGCTCGCACGACAGCCTCATAACCTTTTTCGAGAGTACGTATTCGTTCGCGCAATTCCTGATTCTCACGCTCGCGCTGCTCCCCTTCACGTTTTCGAAGCTGTTCCTGTTCAGACCCGATGGAGGCGACGTCTGGTTCGGAGATAGACGTCGATGGGCTGACATGGATACCAGCACGGAGGCGTCTGTTCTCCTCTTCAAGCTCGGCGACTCTGCGTTCGAGATGAGAGAACTGTGCCTTTCGGCGGTCGCGGGAGTTCTGGGCGGCTATTCTGTTGCGGTGTGCACGAGCCTCTTTACGCTCCTCGGAGGTGACGGCAGAGCGGGGACGTTTGCGAGGAGGCTCGTCGGTGGGGTGGGGACTGGAGTCATCAGTGGAGCAGGCGGGAGAAGCAGGGCGCTTGAGGGAAGAGGAGGGGAGGGAGAGGGAGGAAGGGTCGACGAAAGCACAGTGTTGTGTCATGGTGCTAGGCGGGTCGTTGGAAAGGGGAACACGAATAATGATATGGTCAAGGGAGACTCGGCATGTTCTTGTGGCTGCTGGAGGGCTGCGAAGACGACACGTCGACAGGACACGTAGCACTTTATACACCCAATACACACACAAACACGACCAAACAGCCCTTCCAACGCAAAGCCGACCTGGCACGAGTGATGTGCCTTGTGCCAGGCAGCCCGAATATGATAACGATGATCTTGGCATGTCTTTTCTGAGGTCCAGCCAAGCTCGGCAGTGCAACTCTGCACCGATCTCGGAGCCTCGAGTCACTGCCGCATCACAATGCAAGTGTACCTCCGATTAGCGAGTCTTAGTCTTGGAGCACCTGGCCAAGGGGCTGGACGATCATTGCAATTTTAATTGGATGCACAGCCAAATAGCCCCTGTCTCCTCTCCCTCACTTTTGTCAGCGGAATCAATTCAAGGTTAGAGCGATCACCTTCAATTCAACTCCAACTCGCATCGCCCCGTATATAGCCCCAATGATGCCCCTTTCATATATCCATGCCCTGCTCAACGACTATCTCTCCGGTCCCTGCCATGCTGTCAAACTTCAAGAAATTTCTCGACCCCCTCACCTGTCGCTCTCCCCCCGGACAAGAGCAACAGCCATTTCTGTCCCTGTCCGAGTCTCAGGCATGCCAATATCCTACCTGGTTGCAGTCCGCATTGATCATCTGCATCTCAGGCAAATGCATCAGATACCGATTATCCTGAACAGACGAACGACGCCGTCGCTCGACAACACCGGGCTATTGCCATGGAAGAGACAGTCTATGTCCCGGGCTGCACTTGTGCTTTCTGCGCTATGCGTTCTGTACGTACAATGCTGCCCACTACCATCATTCTGCTCACATTTCGCCAAAGGAAAATGACGACGATACAGAACCCACACGCACCGCTCCGCGGCTCCATTCACGAAGCCATGCTCTCCGTTCGTTGCCTTCAATTCGCAGCGTCATGGAAGTATTGTATCCACCCTCGGATCTGGGTACCCCTTCTCCCTTTCCTGATCCCCCATCGTACTCTAGGAGTGATTCCCCTACTCAAGGGGGTGACTCGGAGATTTCCCCGTTGATGACAACCAGCATTCAAGTTGAGGGGACACCCCTATCATACAGCCGCCCTGATCCACTAGCTCAGATTCCCTCACTGACTGGCGTGCCATCTCAAAGGATTCCTTACAGTGGAGCCCACCCAGTGGAACCTAGTCCTCCTATCATCGGCTTGGACGATGACGTCCTGGAAGAACCACTGCCTGCTTATTCACGTTTTGACCAGCGCCGGCCACGCTTCCCCGTCGCGTCCGATATTTTGGGACCATACCCCCCAATGTCCGTTATTCGCCGATCTGCACAGTGAAGAGCTTTTACACCGGACGGTTTGTGAGGTAGAAACAGGCGGTGACATAGATAGAAGTGTATTTATATCTCATTTATAGTGTAATCTCGGTTGCTTAGTCATCGACCAGTCCAACGTCTTCTCCGTCCCGGCTTGACCATGTCTGCAATGTTCTCCCATCTATCTAGAACAAATGTGGCCGCCGCTCAAGTCCGTTGCATGGCTACCATGTATGGCTCTTCGGTCAAGCACAAGAGGTGGGTTCATGAATTTGCTTTGTGGGTTTCATGACACATCTCACTCGGTGTTCTAGTCCTACAGGTGCCCAGGTCGTTCTACCTAGTTTCGTGCAGTGTTTCTGACACCTTGCCAGCTATCGTTATGCTGAATATGGGTGGACCATCCACGGTACACTGCAGCGACTGTGTTCGCGCGTCCTACTCACCCTCTCGCATTGTTCTCATAGGTACCGGAGACCCATGACTTTCTAAAGAACCTGTTCATGGATGGAGACCTCATACCATTACCATTCCAGCGCGTTCTCGCACCCCTCATTGCTAAGCGACGGACGCCCAAAATCGAAAAGCAATATACCGAGATAGGTGGGGGCTCACCCATCCTTCGCTACACCGAGTATCAGGGCGCTGGAATGTGTGCGTTGCTCGACGAGCTTCATCCGGAAACCGCTCCCCACAGGGCGTACGTGGCCTTCCGTTATACAAACCCACTCACGCAAGAGACTGCCCGACGGATGAAAGCCGACGGTGTGAAGCGTGCGGTAGCGTTCACACAGTACCCCCAGTACAGCTGTAGCACGACAGGAAGCAGCTTGAACGAACTCTTTAGGAGAGGAAGAGCGGGTGAGACGGGTGACATCGAATGGAGTGTGATTGACCGCTGGGGTACCCACCCCGGCTTCATCGAGGTGAGCAGGACCGACGCCGCTGTTTACCGATTCACACCACATCTCTATCCAGGCTATAGCACAAAACATCGCGGCCGCGCTACAAAATTTCCAGCCGTCCGATCGTTCCGACGTGGTGCTGCTATTTTCAGCACATTCGTTACCAATGTCAGTGGTTAATCGTGGAGACCCGTACGTTCTCGAAGTGTCAGCTTCTGTGAATGCCGTTATGGATCGATTGGGGCACTCGAATCCTTATCGTTTGGTTTGGCAATCTCAAGTTGGACCTTCTGCATGGATGGGTATGCAAACTAGTGAAGCTATCAAGGGTCTGGCGCGTCTCGGAAAGAAGCAGGTGATCCTTGTCCCAATTGCTTTCACAAGCGACCATATCGAGACACTCTACGAAATCGACCTGGAGTATATGAAAGAAGGCAGGGAGGTAAACATACTTTGTGTTCCCAAGTGTTACTCATCGCTGACACACCCTATTTCATGGTACAACTTCTACAGCTGGGAATGGAGATGCAACGCGCGGAATCTTTAAACGAGTCACCAGTGTTCATCCGTGCCCTCGCTGACATTGTAACACAGCATCTTCGTGACTATTCTGTTGGGAAGAGTGGGCCAATCAGTGTACAAATGGGTCTTCGCTGCCCTGGCTGTAAAAATGCGACATGTGGCCAGCAAAAGCACTGGTTTGCTCGTGCAGGACAATCATGATGTATTAAGAGTGCACTTAGACACGTCCAAAGTTTGAGACTAGACAAACTTTTCGGAGCCTCCAAAAAATTCTCGCATCATCCCTATCCTAATTAGGAGTCAGCTACACGAGACAGGTCTACCTGAAGCGTCGATATTGTGCTAGCACGATGGCGTCCACGGTCGTTTCAGCCCCAGGAAAAGTTCTGATTGCAGGGGGATACCTCGTTCTTGATCCGAAATTTACAGGCTTGGTGATATCAGCTTCATCTCGATTTTATACTGTTATCCAAGACTGCCAGCAACCTGGTCAGGAAGGCCAGATCATCGTTCGATCACCCCAGTTCGTCGGAGCCGAATGGACGTATCTTGTCAACATCCACGATGACGGGACGGTGGATGTCAGTCAAGCGTCAGAAAGGTGCGTTTTACATCCGTGCGCCACTGCGCCGAAATGACCGCTGCCGATAGCAAGAACAAGTTCGTGTATTACGCACTGAAATATACGTTGATATTGGCCTCGGAGCGTTTGTCGTCCGTGGGCTCCGCTCGATCGTTGCGGGTCACCTTGAAACGTGGCCTCGATATCACCGCCGTGGGTGACAATGATTTTTACTCACAGCAAGCCAAGGTCATATTGGGATTTTTTAAAACGCTCGTCCAACTGATGCTCTTCCGTTAGCTTCAAGAATTAAACTTGCCCTCGGCGGTCGCGTCTTTGGCCAGTATCACCCCGTTTTGCTCTCAAGACGTCCGACTGGGCGATGTCAACAAGACTGGGATGGGATCGTCGGCAGCGTTGATCACTTCCATCGTCTCCGCTCTCCTTCTCAGGCTCGGTGTGATCACCCGAGAAGAATTCAGCCAGCCGGACAGCGACGCGCGCAAGGTGGCGCACAACACCGCCCAATTCGTGCACTGCTTCGCGCAAGGCAAGGTGGGCAGCGGCTTCGACGTAGCCTCCGCCGTGTTTGGGAGTCAGTTGTACACGCGATTCAATCCCGCCTTGTTGGACGGTCTGATGAAGGGAGGCGATGTAAGCCTGCGGACAAGTATGGTAATGTTGATCGTGATGTGACACTGTGTTTTGTTGGTTATTCCAGACTGCGTCCGGGACGTTGGCGTTATCGTCCACGCTCAGTCCTGGCGATCACTGGGACTACCGGACGGTCCCAATTCAACTCCCGCCGCTTGTCAGGCTCCTCTTAGCGGACGTGTCTGCAGGAAGCAATACCCCGTCTCTCGTGAGCAAGGTTTTAAAATGGCAGCGAGAGAAAGCCGGCGAAGGCACGCGACGCTCTCTTCTCTACATGACGACGCTGACGACCAAATCTCCCAGCTGACGCGCTGTGGGCGGCAATCGACGCGTCGAATCAAGCTCTCTCCACACATCTTCGACACCTGTCCGACTTGTACAAACGACATTCGGAGCTGTACGCGTCCGCTGTCAAATGCATGTCTTCAGCGCCATCGTCGGAGGTAAGGGAGCCCGTTCATCCCTCCGCTTGAGGCTGAGTCGAAAGCCGGTACTGCCTACGCCCTAGTGGCTCGGCGGTGCTGAATCAGAGCGATCCGTCGTCCATGCATTTTTGGATCTCCGAAAGACGAGCGAGGTAAGCGCAAGGGGGTGGCCATCATCGTTCTCCCCGTTCATTCGCTAGTATAGAACACGCGTGCGCTCATGCGACAAATGGGCAACGCGGCGGGTGAAGACGTGCATATCGAGCCTGACGCACAGACCGCGCTTTTGGACGCGTCCATTGCGCAGAAAGGGGTCATTTGCGGTGGAGTGCCTGGTGGTGAGTGGTTCTTGCGTATGTGAAATCGATCAGAGCGCGTTGCTCACCACACACAGCGGGCGGGTACGATGCGATCTGGCTCCTCGTGTTTGAGCCAAACGATGGCACTTCTGAACCCCTCAGTGCCGTCGAAAAGCTTTGGGAGGGTTTCCCGGGCGTCTCACCTCTGCTAGCAACCGAGTCCAAAGACAGAGGGGCAAAAGTCGAGGATATTGACAAAGTCCCTGGGCTGCGTGCCGTCGTGCAACTGCGCCGATGACTACTTTTTTAAATTGTTCATTGCTACCTAAAGGGAAGGAATCGCGTCTGTTGTCTAAAACCGTCCTAGATGAATAAATGTACAACTCCGCATGATATCACGCGCATATCCTGGCCTCGCCCTCGGGCGTCCATGCCTTGCCCAACGCGAGGAAAAGTGACACGACCAGGACCAAAATTCCAAAAACGAGACAGGCTGCTGCGGGAAGTTTTGTTCGCGAGTAGAACGGCACGCGAGGATCGGTGAGTTTGAGGTAACATGCTGCGGGGAAGACAAAGGCGAGAGCCGTCGCTGAGACGCCACCCGTAATCTCGAGCGTCACACCCAGGTCACATGTAATGAGGGAAACTACATCGGATGCGAACATGAATTCCCGGCAGGTATAACGAGAGAGAGAGAGATAACGTACGAAGCATCGACGCGCAGAGGATGGTGCTAGTGAAGAATAAATGACGTTGAGGGCTGAAACTTTCGTGCGAGAAAAAGTATTGTTCGATGACCTGCGCATCCACCATCAGACGACCAACTCGAATCGGTCGAGAGGTTTCTCACCTCTCTACAGACAAACAATTCTAGAGGGAGTGTGGTAAACATATTCAATCCGAAACAAAATCGGGCAACGTTGATCAAGGTATCGCTCTGGGTTGTCTACTGAGTGTCTCGAACGTGTCTCGGCGCATAGATACTCACAGGCGAGAAATTGTTCAAAATGTTGCCTCGCGTTTTATTGGTAAACACCCAAAAAGCGGAGATAGCAAGGACGCAGCATGCGACGAGAGAGATCGCGGTGGATATGTGGGTAACGCGCGTAAAGCGATCGAGCGTCGGCGTGCGCAGGCTACCGTATATGAGAAGGGAATTATGGTGACAAACGAATGCGAAGCTGATGACACCGATTGCCTGAAACACGCCTGGGCCAACGAGAGTGAGTCGTTTTGAAGGATCTCCTTTTAGTTCTGGGTCCACGTGCTGGCCTTCAATCAGAACGGAAGTGACGATTATCAACATGCCGATAAGCGCGAGGCCAGATGCTCGGGAGAGTTTGTGAATATCGCGATGGAGGGAGAGCGGATACGATACACAAATAGTGCAGAGTGCTATGATGAATTGTCGGTTGACGAATAAGGATAGGATGGGTATTTTGTATAGTGTTGGGAATATCGAACGAATGACATGGGGTATCGTATCCCCTGTGGACAGTCGTTGGAGGTTGCAAAGAAGGACGAAAAAGAGACTGACCGATGATGATGCCAAACGCACACATGCCTTTGATCGTATTGATTAGATATTTATGACTATCACGAGAAACGGACTTACCGCCAAATGCAAACGCAAATTGGAAGAGCGATACGGCAGCACGACCACTTGCGCCAAAACAGTTGTCCATGATTTCAATATAGGAATTCCTGCCACTAAGCTTGGCATTGATCACGACGAGACGGATAGTCCAATCCGTGACAATGCAGAGAAAAACCAGCAAGACTATTCCGACGAAGAAACCAGCTTGACTGATGGCATATGGTAGACCTATGGTCTGAATTAGTGGAGTGTCCAATTACCTTGTCATTGAGAATGGACACACCAATGATACCTATAGTGTTTGTTAGCCTATAACAACATGCACGAGAGAATAATCCTTACCGGCACCGAGGATTGAATTGGCCATGTTTGCGACAGAGTCAAGCATACCACCACCAGCATGCTGTTTTGCGGCTACCTCGCTGAGATCAAGGTCGGACAACGAGGCCTGATTCCCGGACTCATACATCGGTATGGTCGTGTCAAAAGTCCTTTGTGAAGTCGAGGAGTCCATGAGACCCACAAGTAAGGGCGGGGGCCGTCGCCCCCGTCGCCCTGACCGTGACGTCTTCTGTTGTTGACGCCCAATTGCAGCAAGAGTATCATCATCAAAATCATCCGAATCGAGTTCATATTCTGCACCGGGGTTCGTAAATCGAGTTGAAGAATTCCACTATGAGTACGCACCAGTTTCCCGGCTCTGTATGGTAGACCTCAGAGGTGGACCAATGACTTGGACCTCCTCCCGGAATCTGACGGTATGTTCCCCGCGGCGAGATGTGACAGAAGAACTGATTTGACTCTCGGAATCTTCATCGTCCGGGGCTGCGAACAAAAGGTGCTCCGGGTCTCCTCCGGTGAGATCCTCGTGTGACCCGTTGAGCAACGGTTGGCTGGCCTCTCCGTTTCCAGCCGCGTTTCTGTCTCTTTGCTTCGAGTTTTGCGAAAACATTGTTAGCAGCCTCCACCCATGGACTTTGTACACGTTCACTAGTACAGCCCCACGTGGCGTTATAGACACCACCACGTGACTGGACGAACTGCTTTAGTCCGTTATTGGTCTTGCCACTTTCTCGACGCCCCTCGCAATACTCGGATTTCAGGTTCCTGCATTTGTTATGGGTCATGTTTATAACATCATAAGATCTGGTCCCAACCTTTCTCTTTCCCAAGCAATGTCAGTGCGAACAATGGCTACGGCCTGGGACTCGTATCCCCATCCAACGTTGCTGTACAGTACTGCTTGAGCGCCAGCTCCGCCATTCGATTTCCAACGAGCACTCTCGCGTCAGGAGATGCAGATACATCCCAGTGGTCCGTCAACAACGGCCATATTTCAAACCGAGCCAAATGACGCAACCCATTCCCAAGCGACTCCACCCGCATATCCCCGGGAAACACTTTGTCACACAGACCTGCGTTGCGGATCACGTACCCTGCTGACCGCCATTCACAAGATACAGGGGGTGCACACTGATATTTCCTTTTGAATACCGCTGATGGTTCCAGCTTTATATAATAGTATGCTCCTCTCGTACGAAATCGCCGTTTATTCGGATTTCCAGTCCGCCCCATTAGAGGTGGCTCGGATGATGACGGTTACCCAGGCGGTGCTAAGCCGATCGGTGATAATTGCTTTAGTGCAGGCTTATGTGGAGAAATAACGGCGCGGGCGAAAGTGTCCTTCAGCTGAATTGTTTCTTATTCCCTTCTTCGGACAGCAACTGGGCAATGCCCCAGACCTTCCACGCGCACTTTGGAAATTCTAGCTTCCCGGCAGCTTGTCACTGTCGAACTGACACACAATTAAATGCTTCGATTCGCCTGGCGATGAGTAGAGGGCCGTCTCTTTTGGCTTTGCTACTTGCTCACCCATTATTAATTAAGATGTTATTTGGCAACCACCGTGTACATGTGACGGATGAGATAAACCTCAAGAAGTGACTTCTGCAAATTGGTCTCGGGCCAGTCGTTCTACCCAATAGATCGCATTCAGAAGGATCGTTATCGTGGCATTGATAGCCAATCTCATTAAATGTACAACACCAGCATTGTCTGTCCCTGCCAAGATGCCTTCCCTTCATGATGTCACCCTCTTGCTGGCATTCTTTACTGGATATGGAGCATGACAAAGTGACATCAGCGGCAGGGGGAGACGGCCTCTTCACTGGTTTTGTCTTACACAGCGTGCTCAGTAGCCAGCTACATTTTCCATTGCATAACAGCCCAACAGGTGGATCATATGTGCTCCGCAACTTGAAGCGACGGCATCAACATTCTACCTGATGCTGACCACAAATGGCGGCTAGCGTACACAACTAATTCACATGTACCTACCAATTCCCTGGCAGCGGAAAGCGAGGAAAATGAAGCGGACCTTGAGAAAATGTTGCATCAAATGTTGATCAAATGGAGTATAGGATAGCTTCATACATGATTGCTCCAAGGTCGCGATTTGTCAGCTATATTCCGGTAGAATCCGGTTCCCGACCCTTTCCAAACCGCCATCAGCAGAGATAAAGCGCCCGCTTTAATTACGGGTATCCCGATCCTTTTTCCCGCCGTCGATGGCATTTTCTGGTGCTCTGGTAGGTGACCATTCGAACACGACGTGCACTCCGGAAATTTTTACAACCCAAATAGACACTAACGGATCTCAATGACTTCATCACTCCTTCACAAGCCTGCATCAAGCCAGTCGAGCAACTCAACGCACCCGAGAATGTGAAAGAAGCCGGATCCGCTTCTGTACGTATTCTCCCTCACCCTTTCTGTTCTCCGTTCATAGAAAGTGCACTTCCAGGCAGAAATCAGAATCGACTCGTCCGGATCTTACTACGAAGTGTCGTCCACGGCCTCCGTGCAAGGCGCAACGGCGCCCAAACTGTCGGAACGCAAGTTGCAACAGGCACAGATTAGTCTCAACGATTGCCTTGCATGCAGGCACGTCATCCACATTCCAAGCGTGGCAGGCCCCACTCACATGTTCCAAAGTGGTTGCATCACGTCGGCCGAATCGGTCTTGATCACTCTACAGTCACACACGGAGGTACTCAACTTCCTCGAGGGAAACCCACCCGCGAGTTCACCAGCGCACAAGGTTCCGGTGTTGTCGATCGCCCCCCAATGTCTGGCGTCGCTCTCCGCGACGTTGTCGTCAGGCTCAGCTGGACCCGTGGGACTGAGACAGGTCATGCGGCGAGTAGCGGCGTTTTCCACGCAAGTGTTGGGTTTTGGTCATGTCTATGACACGACCTTTGCGCGACATATCTCCCTGCTGGAGCATGCGCAGGAGTTTTGGGAACGCAAACGGAGTGGTAAATTGCCGATGTTGGCGAGTGCATGTCCCGGATGGATATGCTATGCAGAAAAAACGCATTCCGAAATGTTACCCTTCATCTCTCGGACAAAGAGTCCCCAGCAAATCATGGGGACATTGGTCAAGTCGTGGTTGGCGAGCACTTGGGGAAAACAGTGTGTACTGGCACCCGCCAATGATAGTCGTTGACTGATGTTTTGCCATCCGTACAGACCTGATCAGATATATCACGTCACTGTGATGCCCTGCTATGACAAAAAACTCGAAGCGTCGCGCCAGGACTTTTACAACGACATACATTCGACGCGGGACGTTGACTGTGTCATCACGACCGGGGAAATTGAGCTGCTTATGCGTGAGAAAGGCTGGGATCTGTCTGTCCCAGTTCCAGGAGAAGACAACGCAGAAAATCAGGGAGACATCCCCGAGCTGCTGCTTCACCCGGGTACGAGCTCGGGTTCCTATCTCCATTCACTCATGTCTGCTGTCAGACACGCTTCTCCGGAGCCACTGGACCTCGACGTAAAAACGGTGCGCACGTCCGACTATGAGGAGTACACACTACACAAGCAGAGCAATGGCGAGGTCGTGTTCAAGGGGGCAAAGTGCTACGGGTTCCGGAATCTACAGAACGTGGTGAGGAAGGTCGGAAAAGAGGCTGGGATCCAGGTTGGAAGGGGTGCTGCTGGACGCATGGTTGGGGTAAGAGTGAGGGCGAAGAAGAACGGGGCCGAAGTGGGCGAGAAGCGGTATGATTACGTGGAAGTGATGGCGTGCCCAGGGGGGTGCGTGAACGGTGGTGGGCAGCTGAGCCCGATTGGCAAGGCATCCGAGCGGACGGTAGACGAAGAAGGGTATATGAGGAATTGGGAGGAGAATGGGGTTTCGATGACATCGGGGGGAGATGAGACCGGCGGTGTGATTCCATCTCAGGGGCCAAAATGGGGGAACCGCGAGTGGACGAAAGAAGTTGAAAAGGCGTACTGGCACGACTTGCCAACGCCACCGCCATCCCCGAGGATTGGCTCAGACGAGTTCGATTACGCGGACCGCGTTGCACTGGGGGTGCAGGTGGACATGTGTCGACCGGAGGATGCGGGCCGGACACAATGGGATGCCGACATGGACACCGGCGCTGAAAAACGGCGGCGGGAGCTGTTCCGGACAGACTATCGGGCCGTCGAGAGTGAGGTCATCGGCCTGGCAGTGAAATGGTGACGACGTCATCGCCACCAACGTGTTTGGTTTATCACTTGTACACAAAGGTCGTACAACAACGCGTAGCAACAATAGTAGCTCTAAGTTACCGTGTCATTAGATGCTTTAGGTCGTGTAAAATTGGCGGATCATCGACGATGTTGGGCACCGCCTTTGAACCAGTACTGGCACGATGCACAGTACTCGGGGGTCGTGAATGTGATGGTTTCCTTCGAATCGGGGCCAAGGTACTGGCAACCAATGAGCGCAGACCGTCGGCATCACGTTGGGACGACGTACCCTCTCGCAGTGACAGTCGGAACAATTTCGGGAATGACGATTTGAATGAACACAGTAGGGGCTCGAGCAATCGTTTTTTCTGACTTTGCGAGTCTTGAGGGCGGTCACACGTCTGCCTTTTTTAATATAGAGCGTGCGGTACTCACCACTTTGTAGTGCTACGCGAGGCATGTCAAGTGAGCTAGATTTCGAGAGGAAGCAGCGTGAGACACTTGCCCCGCAACCGTACTTGGTTCCTTCGCTGGCAGAGGAGGCAGTGTGAGACATCTAAAGAAAGGTAGAATTGATGAGAATACCCACGTTTCGAGATTGCACATTGCAGATGCGTCAATTGGGACAGGGCGGAGGAAAAATGGCTCTGACAAAGCGTCAGTTCACGGCGGAGGCAACGGTGGCACAGCATACCGGCACAGGTATAACCAGAGGATGAGGCGATGTGGGGAGCGGGGATGGGGATGACAGTGGGGTGACAGTTGACTTTATACCTCGGCGGGCGATCGTCCGACACCGAAGGGTGGGCTGGGTTAAGGAGTGTGGATGTCTGGACGGTAGACCGGCGTAGTCACAAGACCATAAGAGAACGATCGGACAAGATACGATAAGAGTCGCAGGATGGAAACCAGATTGAGATTAGTAACGTGTGTATAGAGTTTCGAGATTTGACGGACGATAAAAAAGTAGAGGAAGATGATTCGGAAGGTGATGGACCTGATGTGACACGCCTTTTCAATTGTCCGACTGTCCCACGTTGGAATGAATCACACCCTCCACATCCGGATCTCGACACACACCACAACCACCGCCGAACAAGACAACCAGTGCATCATTAGCGTCCGAGCCAGTAAAATCATCCGTCCACTTCCACCAGCGGCCCGGTGGATGCACCACAGCCGGTGTTGATGTGTGTTTGTCGCCGATAACACATACGCCACGTCCGAGTCCGTAGTTACGCTGGGCCACACTCGCATGTCGACCACGGCGTCGTCTTCGTCACCAACAACGCGCTCGAGGACCCTTTTGTTCATCTCGTATCGCGACTCGAGAACAAGATCGTCTCGTTTTTCACGTCCCCTGTCGTCCTACGATGACCCCTACCAAGCCGGCGACGAACATGAGCACCTCATAGCACCCGGTGCGAGACACGTCACACTCGAAGCTCAGCTTCCTCCGAAATGGTACCGTGTCGCATTTAGTTGGGAGTTTCCATGTCTCACGCCCCACGCGACTGAAGGGTCGATCTCTCAGACCAGGTCGGGGAAATACTCGCTAACACCCAGGCCAAAAGTGCGTTCCTCATGCAATCTCTGCCATCTCGTACACCGACCAACATGATCAAGTCGGTGCCCTTGAAAAGCTCCACGCAAAGCATGTTCTCCCTGGTTTCGCGGACCGGACAGCTGAAGAAAGGGAGATCGAGGCAGCGACTACCGATATAACAAGAGTACGTGTTCAAGTCCCGTTATTTCTACGTCCACTGCTTAACACGTTGCTTTCTTTTGCCTTATTTACGAATTAGGACCTTCGGCGGTGTCACACTCTGATACAACGCATTGGCCCAGACCAAGATCATACATTCCCGCCTTCAAATAGGAACCAATTTGAGGTGCTTGCAGCTAAAAATGTACAGAGAGGGCTTGCAGCTAGGGTGCAAGAACTCAGCTCAATTTTCCGGAAGAAGCAGCGTGTATATATGGAACGTATGTGCTCAAGGGCCATCCATATCGGACGTCTTCTCTGATATCTACAACCTCCGTCAGGTCTTCAAGGCCATGCCATCAAAAACCAAGACCTTCTTATTGCATCGGGCACAATCACATCCAAAGGCTCCGAAGGCATGACAGCAGTCGACGAGGATGTCCAGGCAGTAGTAAGCATACCATGTTTTCATCACCTGGTGCATGTTGAACCACCTCATGTTCCAGCAAGCACAAATACAGGAAACGGATCAGATACATCTCCGTGACCATGAGCTGACGGAGATTGCTAACTCCATCGCTTCCTTGGCCGAGCTTTTTAAAGACTTGTCTGTTCTCGTCATCGATCAAGGGACTCTTCTAGACAGTGTTGAATATAATATTGAGCAAACTTCGGTGCATGTTACCGAAGCAGTCAAGGAACTGAGTATTGCAACTCGGTCTGTCCCTTTCCACCCCGCGTCCTACTCAGATGAACTGAATCAACCGGATAGGTATCAAAAAAACACCGGTCGTCGCAAGATTATTTTTCTCCTCCTACTCATTATTTTCGGATTAATAGTCGTTCTTATCTTCAAACCCCGCCGTCCGCGTCATCCTCCACCTACAACTATGCTCTCAGACTCCGTGTCTTCTCCGGATAATTCTGTACCACCCCTGTATCCACAGATACCTTGATCAAAGAACAACGTAGAAAACACTTTCGTGTCTGGTCTGCTCCTGTGTCTTTACAAACAAGTAGGGTCCGATTGGTATAGCCGCCAAGGTTCGTCATGATGCCTTCCTTGATTCGTACCGTGATGAATCCTGGCCAATGGGTAAACCCTTCGGCTACATCATTATAGAGCTCAACCCACATTTGTCTCCGGCGCTTCGACCATATACCAGGCATACTATAGGGGCCTTCTGCTCATCGATAAAGGTGTTTAGGTAAATTTGGTTAATCATGCCAACACCGTTCCCATTTCCCGCATGTAAAAGGGACTGCGACTCCCCTGTAGCTGCCAAATGAAGTACCAGAACACGAAGAAGAGGGAGCGTTCATCCCATGTCCCCGTGGCCTGGCTGTCAAGACGAGCCCGAATTATCTCAACGACGGACTTGGAAATGCCTCGTTGCATCATACGATATGCCTCATTCTCACCATCCGTTCGTATTACTGGTTTGTCCGAACCACCTTGTTAAAAAAGCTCCGCACCTCACGCAAATCCTGCTCCGCTGATCATTCCCGCCTCCCCGTCTGCTCGGTAACGAGGTCAACGAACCCTAAAAGTAGAATTTGCGCCTATCGATTTGAAAGTCGGGCTGCACGTTTGTGCGGCGTTGTTGCCAGCCCATCGGGAGGAAACTGAAAAGCTTCCAATTCGAACCCAGTCCTCATGACACACACGATGGACTTCTGCCCACGTCTCCATCTGATGTGTCGTCCCCCTCCATATATGGGACGAATTAGATTGATGTAACGCCCGGCAAGTGCGGGATTATCGTTTTGTCGGTTGAACGTTGAACAATCATTGGCCCCGATCAGATGGTACGAATTTGAAACCTAATGTTCTGCCGACCTCCTTAATGCTGGTGTGCGCACTTTGTGCCAGTTGAACCTTGAACCTTGACGCGTGTCCCCTAGTGTGGATGCCATCATCGCCCTTTAAACATGACATCTTTCCTGACTCGGGTTCGCAGAAGATCTCGTAAATGTGGGTTGGCGTGATGCATGTACGTGTCGTGTCGCACCACGTTTGTCTTCGTAGTCTATCCAAACGCCTCCAGAGTGTCAAACAACAGATGTGGCGGAGAGAAGAGAATATGTCAAAAGAATCCAGCGCATCGTGGTCGTGGTGCTGGTGGAACGAGGGCACGTAGGGTCGAGCCTCCTGGTCAATCACGCGCCACGACCCAAGGAAACGGGGCCGTAAGGATGATAGGCACCTCTGTGGTCTTGAGTTTCTGTCGTTTCGGACCGCAGGACTCCGATATGTGTTCACTGGTAGGGTACTCCTAAAGACGTCAACACTGTACACATCCAGTAAAGATGGTACGTTAGTACCTTTTTTTCCTGCCTTTTTCTTTTCTCCAGGAGCTGACTGGACAGTGGACAGTTGTATAAGCGTTGGGGCATGGTACTAGTAAAAAGGTCAGCGCCTCGTGTATGGCAAGCATGTATACACATCGATAATGACCGATTGATACGAGATCATCGAGCTCGGTACCAATGCTCGTCTAGACGGGAGATGACAAGGGTTGGCATCCGATTCATCTTGATAGCACCCAGTCGAATCCTCTGTCAAATCCCACCACACAGGATCAAAGCCGAAAAAAAGGGCTCGATGATGCCGCAGATTTCAATCCATCGGAGGGGCGACGAGATTTTTTTTTCGACATGCGTGCCCTTTATCCAAGCAGTAGATCGTATTCTCTGAATGCCAGGTTCACGATCGCACCAGCGTTCAGGCTCCGAGTCATTTTCTCCGCAGTGCTGTTGATGTCTTGCAGACGAACTAACACACGCAGGGTTTGGAAAGACCGCTCCTTGACAGTCGAGTTCAGTTGCCGAATTGTTGTCGTCAACAACTTTTCCGATCCGTATCGCGCCGGGGACAACTTGTGGGTCCACCTTGTTGTCTCTCCAGGGAGGCTGATCCGTGTTGTCAGTGTGCACGCACACAGGTGGGTTTCATCCTCGAAGGAACCTTGAACGGGAGCTTTCTTCGTTGGGCATCGTGGCTACACCTAGGGTTCCGCACCAAAAGTCCCAGTGCTGCCATCCGCCACGGTGTTTGTTATCGTGAGGGCGAAACCTTGCGCACTCTCCGGCGGGCCGTATAATTAAGTCGTTGTCCGACAAACCACCCACTTTTTCGCAAGGTACCTCCGATCATGTTGACCAACATTTATCAGAGGCCACGAATGCATGTCACATCTTTCCTTGATGTTCTCTGTGACCAATCCATACGGATACCTGAGCGCCTGAGTTGCCAAGTTTCCCGATCCCCCGGCGTCTCGGCGTTCGAACGTTCAGTTCCCCTCGTCGTAAACCACAATCGTGTGGGCACTGGGAAGCCACCGTTAGTTCGGAACTGTTCTTTTACCGGATCGGAATTCAGGAGATGGATTCCGACAGTGAACTCGTAATCCGTCCCTCCCGGAGGCGATCTGGATTGGTTGCGCCCGGCGCATCGTTGGCTTCTTTCCGTTTCCTCGGGCTTCCGCTATCCATCAGGCTATGATCGGCACTCCCACTCCCGCGAGACCGCAGCCAAGTGAAAGCAAAGCCCCAAGCCAACCACCGGCGGCATCTTGATGACTCGGGAGATTGTAGCACCGAGGATACCGGAATACGAATGCCGGAACAGACAAGGGGGGATATCTCATCGAGGGTCGGAAGAACGAGAGCCGGTGAACTCAAAGTAGCTAGCCCGTGACGTGTGCCAACGATTGTTAGGTGTCTCCAGGGGTTGTTCTGAACGCAACTGGTGCTAGACCTTGGAGTACACTGCTAGCTTTCATCCGTTTACAAGAGCTTATTTGGGAGTGCGGCGGAGCCATCGGCCATGTCGTTTCAGGGTTCGGTGGTGGCTGAAACGAAGGGTCGGTTGGTCGGTTGGTCCAGATTACTCTCCAAGTCAAAGTTACTGTTATTGTTATTGAAGGAACCAAGGGGATATCATTATAGTTTGTACATGCGGTACACCAAGGAGGAATGTCAGTCCATAGTATGGTATATCACATGTCACAAATGCCTAGTACCTATCACATTTCAACAAGATTGTGCAGCGATCAGCTCAGAAGACGCTCACGCCAACGCTCCCTGCAGAATAGCCCTAGTATGGGGAAAGCCTGAAGTAACAGATGATTTCAACATACCATGGGATCCCAAGCTGGCAGGACGACCGGATCGCCTGACTCGAACACCTTAACAAGGTCTTTCGGTGCGAACGACTTGTGCACCACGACCTGGTACACGAACCTGAGCGGGTAGTCGCATCAGCAAACACTCGACACAGGACAACAAGAAACACCTACTCATCAAACCACTTGTCGCTCATGACCATAAAACCCTTGTAGCCGCTGTCATCGCCCCACGAGTTTTCAACCTTGAAACGAACCGGGCGACCAGTCTTCTCGTCGATGTGTACACCACTGATCACCATCGCGTGGGTCATGGATGACTCGTTGGTTTGCAGGCGTTGGGCTTTGGTCAACGATAGGGAGATATTGAATGCTAGCTAAAGTTGACCCACGAGAATCAGTACCAAGCATAACTACAAAGCGCTACTGACCGACCTCGTACTGGTGATAGGCAGTGTCCATAATGCCGACGTCTTTCAGCGAGGACGAGAATTGACCAACATCACACCCGAAGAAGACTGGTTGGCCAGCTTTGATCGCCCGGACGACTGCGGCTTTGAGTTCGTCACTTGTCGTATTGACATCTGGAAAACGGTTCCAATTTGCACATATATTCGAGAGAGCGGCACTCACAAAGAACAGAACGGCCACCCCAGATATTACCAAGCTTATCAACGGTATAGAGCTTGTTGTAGGCGTTTCTCGGATCGTTGATGAGCGAGAAACATTCTGCAGGCTAAATGACCGTGGTAAACACCACACCTGGCAAAGACCAAGAAAAACTACCAACAGGGTATTTGGTGGTAAACGCCCGATAGAATTCAATAGGTGTACCTTCCCACTTGCAATATTTCCCGTCCTCGTTGTAGTATTCCCAGGTAAACGAAACATCAGGTCTCGGTGGGACACCTAGAGTCGCGGACACGATGGTATAAATGTCTTGCATAAGGAGCTCTTTTCTCGCGCGAAGGGTCGACTGCACCTGTTCCGATGACAAAGTTGCATCGGCACGAAGGGAGACGGAGAGAGCACGAAGGGTGAGGGCATGCTCGCGGAGCTTGGTCGCTAAGAGGGAGTCGATGGGTCCGGTGATACCAGCGTGCAACGAATCGGGGTATAAGGTTTGGGGAACGAGACCGTAAGTCTAGGGCACCAAGAGCGTGAAACAAATGGTTCAAGAAGCGGAATTGTACCAACCTCGAGGATGTTCACGACCATGTCCCACTGACCACCATCAGCGATGGGGTCCTTTGCAAGGAAGGTGACGAGTCGGTCATCCACCGGAAGGTCAGCATTCTCGATGGATAGCTCAAGGTGGTAGTTGGCCTTGTTGAGCTTATCCCAGAAGAAAAGATATGACTGTCAAAGCAATGTATCAGGAACGCACGGGAGATGTAGAGGGTCGTTTGCCAACTTGGGAGCACTGAAAGTCGTTGAGCTTGAGCTTCTTCATGACCTCGTAGCGGATGATGTTGGTTGTTGCGAAGAGCCAACAACGACCACTGGACTTCTGGTTGGTGACGGGCCCGGACTTGAACTCGACTTGAGTGTTGAAAACATGGGGGATAGCAATCTGGGCTTCACGAGAAGTCAGGGTAGTCTTTATGTTGCTGTGGGTCAAGATGGTGCGAGCGAGCTGGATTTTCGGATCAGCAGCTGCGGTGGATTCCCAGGCATTAATATTGGCGAGCTGGATGGAACCATCGCCAGACTTGGGGTCTGACGGAGACACGTCAGTGCCCCGGGCATTATTCGGAAAAGCCTTCTCGTCCATGGACTTGCTGGTACGGTCGGCTGTCCTGGTGGACTGGGAAGCGACCTTTGAAGTTGCGGAGCCCATGGCGAGAGAGAAAGGAGTGAGATGCGGCACGGGAACCGAACAGTTCATTTATATACACCCACCTCCTTGGGCGCGCCGGCAAGTGCGCATGCGACCCCGGAAATGGAATCGGTAGCACTTGAGTCTAGCTCCTACTAATACTGGCAACGACTGTGCACCACCGTAAATCAGACACCGTTGCATTCCTGGTGTCACAGGCATGCCAGTATATCAAGTTTCGTTGTAGCGACCACTACCACTACCATCGTTCCCTAATCACGTCGTACACTGTCGTCCAGCGATGTCCGGACTGCTCGGATTCCCTACCTTTACGCTTACTCTGTCACTCTTATCTCTTTATTCCTAGCTTGATACCCCTTACTACGGCCCTCGTAGTATATAAGCCGTACTAGACACGATGTAGCGACAGTCTTTTTCTGTCTGAGATTGACCGACTCTTCGCTGTGTAACATCTCGTCGACTATGGTCAATGACATTGGTCATCAGTTGTTACATTCATCCACACGCTTGACGAATAAAATGCAGCACATACAAACATACATGCAGATCAAACATGACACTCGCGGACAGCTTGTGGAGCAGGCCATCATTGCATCAGGGATTCAAGACAAAGTATGTTTTGGAACAAGAGGATATGGCACATGCCGGTCGCACCAGCAGACTCAAAACAATTCGTTTTTCCTCCCTTGGGAAACAGCACTTCAAGAGCCGTTTTCTTGTGGAAAATCTCCTAGGATGTCTCGTTCAGCAATAGCGTTAAAAACGTGTCTTGGCAAACGTGCCTTCCTCCTCATAGCCTGCAGACTGTCAAATGCGGTGACATAAGGCCTTCAAGAGAAATGAACATCACTAATAATACATCACGGCAATTAGAGGAATTGCACACCATGCATGAAAAGTCGCCCTCTCTCGGCGTCATACACGGCAGACGTGCTTCCAGACGCCAACTCGCCAGGGTCCTCAAATACCTTTCGAAACGAGTCAGCTATGTCTTTTCACTAATTCTTAGGTTCATGTACCTTGTCGATGTTATACTTTTCCCCGTAGAAAGCGCCAAGGCCTCGGTTGACTGAAATCCTCAATGCAGAAGAGGCAACCAGCACAGAAGGGTCGTTGATTTGCCGAAAGACCATGCCGAGAGTATCAGGAAGTCCTTCATACCAACTTATTCAAATTGTTCGGTGATATAGGGCACACAGCTAACTTGCCTGCAGCCCAGAGTGCTCCGTTGGCATCAATGGCCAGATTGTCCAATCCCCGATCTGCACGGGGAAGAAAGGTCAAACGAGTAATAAAAATATCAAACGGAACTCAAACCAGTCTTTATAACCTCCGTGAAGGTAAGGGTGTTGTCGAACTGTCGTTCCAGAACTGTAACACCCCCAACGACACAGTCCGCGACATAGAACATATCATTACCGAGATCTGTCCCTTTCACTATGCCGTTGCTAGCATGGAGTCCGCTGTAAGCAACCTTGCAACCTTGATCTGCATGACAGAAACCAACGAATGTGTCGGGAATCAGTGCTAGCAAACCGACAACCCTTCTCTGAGAGGTATCAGACTTTGGGGTACAGGGCGTCATGAGAAAGCTTACAAAGCCAGTTTTGTATTTGTGATCATTGGTAAAATGGACGCTTTTTCCGTCTGGGGAACCTACGACGTCATTGGGGGTGACGACGACAGCAGGGTCCTGGAATGTCCTGACATGCTCTAGTGTGTTGCTTTCAATATGGGTTCTGAAGACTTCGATGACAGAATCTGCGCCAACTTTGCGCGCGTCTGCTGATTTAGGTTCCCTGTGGTTGACAAGATACACGTATAAAACAGAACGGTCGTCGACAGAGGGCACGACGTCCATTCCATGCAAGGAAATTCCGCCAGAAGGCAGGGGTCCGGAGAATGTGAGCCGGTTAATGGAATCTGTCAAGGGATCATATGTAGCCACATAGTCCACTTCAGACCTTCCAGATGCATTTAGTCGATCCAAAGTGGGCATCCAGTGGCTGCGACTGTGTGGTGTCGAGCAGGCAAGATAAACGAGGCCAGTGGGCTGATGAAGCACGAGTTCTACAGTGTAAGGCGGATTTATTTGGCTTGTCCGGGAACATGAAAGCTAGACCTACTCTCACACGCCTGAAGTTGAGGTACTATCTTGCAGTCGCCATTCCCGACAGAGTCGATGATCCTGCCCACACCAAGTCCAGACAAGGCGGGTTTTATGTGAATGTAGAATGCACCTAGGAGGGCAAAGAGGACGGCTGAGACGCTGAGTAACATCCCACCCGCGATCATGGTGAGAACTAAGAACCCACTAATGGCCACATCACCCGTACATGGTGGAAGTAACGGGAATTATAGGACCTGACCCACGTGACTAGTTGACCACGAGTTATCTATTCTATTTTAAGCTTGGCAAGAGAAGGGCTCAATGAGTGCTCAATGAACTCGGCTAGACCGCTTAGCTCTTTTTGGAGTCGCTTAACAGTCTGTTTGACCAATGAGAGCCTCCCAAAAGTGGAAGGAAGGAGTACGTTGTTTTGATGCGTTCCTACCGCTAGTTAGTATTTCTTACTACTACGTACACTACGCTTACACACTTACAGTGGTCACGTGCAAACGAAAGGTTCCGCGGGGTCAACCAATCAACCACCCGAAGCAATCCTTCGGTGTCGCATGACGTTTGGCCATTCCTAGAGCGAATTTTGCAGATGAGTCGAAAGCTACCTACGAGGTAGAGAGGAATGACACGACACAATGAACCAACTAGTAAGAAATGTAGGCAACTGGTATACCCCAGCGTACTTACCGGCGGCCCGTTGTGACGTTGTGAATCCACGGATCATGGCGCAGTGCGCAAGGGGGCGAGGGCGAGGGCGTGCAACAATAGTCTGCATGCATGTTTGGGCAGCACTCGTCGTCTGGTGTGAGCCAAAGCGGAGGTTGAAATTGCCGAGTGGCGCCAAAGTCTACTGACCGATCCCACTCATAGACAGCCAGCCCGATTCACCTCTTCAGTACCATGAATGTCTTGCAAGTCCGTTTTCCATTTCCCCTCCCGATGCAACAAACAAACTCGCTGAAATCATAGGTCTCTGTGCCAAGTTTGGCGTACATCTGTCTCGGCGGTTTCGTTGTCCTGGTAAGCCTGTGCACACATGCGATTCTCTCCTTTGCGTCCGTCAAGGAGCAGATTATTCTGCATCACCATGAACCAGTGACCACCAGGCTCACTGTGCATCATTCAGTTTTCTATGGTATCCCTCCTAGTAAAGGAAATGGTTTGTTTCTGTCCTCGTCGCAGTCTTATCTGTCCAATTCAACTATCTTTAGCTGTTCATCAATGAAGTCGTCCTTGGCACTGGTTTCGGTATAATTATTGGCCCTTACTTGGCCGACGTCTTTGATCCTCGAGCCTGGGGCTCCCAAGAGAACAAAATCACCCTCGAGCTCATGCGCGTTGTTCTTGCCACTGGTTTATTCGCTGTGGGGGTGGAATTACCGTGTGCCTACATGAAAGAACATGCGAAAAGTCTGCTCATCATGGTTGTCCCTACCATGGCTTTCGGCTGGGTTGTTGTTTCTGGTACTTTTCTCAACCTCACACCCTCCACCCTGTCATTACCTTTTACTCTCCTATAGCGATCTTGCATGCACTCTTCCCCGCTCTGGACCAAGTCTCAACACTTTGCATTGCCGCTTGCCTCACACCAACTGATCCAGTCACCTGCGCTGCCATCACACGTTCGTCTCTTTTACTTCCCATACCTCAGCCTGACATCCACCCGATTTTCTGTTTAGGTGGGAGATTTGCTGTTATACATGTTCCTGTCGACATTCGTCGGATTCTTTCAGCCGAATCTGCGGCGAACGATGGTTTGGCATACCCCTTTCTCAGTATTGCAATCTACTTGACTGTCGAATCGTCAATCCGCGTGGCTATTGGAGAATGGTTCCTCGTTGGCTGGTTATGTATGTGGGTTCATGTCCGGGATCCATCATCAACTTTCTAATCCGGTTGCATGATGCAGATGAGGTTATCCTGGGCACCATTCTTGGAGCTGTTCTTGGTCAGTTACTATTTACTGCTCACGAGTAATTTGGCTTACTTTTGTTTACAGGATTACTTTTCTCTAAATTGATGAAACTTAGTCATCGCAAGGGCTTTATCGATCGCGAGTCATTCATCGCGCAGTACCTGGCGCTTTCTATATTCACGATCGGTGTGGCCAGTTCCATCGGTGTCGATGATCTTTTGGCAGCCTTCGCAGCAGGTCAGAGGGTTTCTGTGGTCTGTGAACATGTCAAGTCTCACCCTTCGAAAGGCTCTGCAATCTCATGGGATGGCCATTTCAATTCCCAGACCGAGGATGATTCGTTTTCATCCGTGATTGACTATATTTTTAATTGTGGCTGCTTCATTTATATCGGTGCCTGGCTTCCTTTTGAATCGTACAATTTGCCAGAACTGGGGCTTACTCCATGGCGATTGGTCGTGTTGATGCTTGCAATCCTTGTCCTTCGACGCATTCCCCCTCTACTTTTACTTTACACCTGGGTACCCGAGATCACATCTTGGAAGGAAGCTCTATTTGCCGGACATTTTGGTACGCCAACGTAATATTTGTGCCATGATCCAGTACTCACATTTCCCCCCCATAGGCCCTGTGCGTACCTCCTTCCTTGTTCTGGGATGCAATGATGACCCCGTGTTTCTTCTTGTATAGATGGGCGTCAGTGCGGTTTTCGTTTCTGCCTTGGCTCTCACACGCTTGCCAGTACCTATGAATCCACCTGCTAACCAGGCGCAGTTGCTTGCTGCAATGATCCAGCCGATCGTATCTTTCGTAGTGCTTGGTTCCGTCGTCGTCCGTACGTATTATTCTGTCGTTTGTGCGGCAATCGGAGCGTCATACTACTTCACCACAGATGGTCTCTCCATCCCGTTCTTCAACTTGGGAAGGGAGGTCCGCTCTCGAACCGTTACCCTTACCAATACGTGGACCCGTAGAGGGACTGGGCCAACTCTTCCCGACTGGGTATTCTACGTGCGCCGTCCGGAAACCAATGCGGGTGCTCCCACTGCTACATGCACCTCCGTTGATGTTGAACGTGGAATGGAAACTAATGGGCAAGGCGACTCAGTGACTGAAGCCGGACCCAACCAGACGGAGAGCGGTCCGTCTTCAGAAATCGTCATTCCCGCCGCATCGGTTGGAAAGGAGGTGGTGAGCATCAGCAACGGTAATTCTGGCAATGAGGCTGGTGACGTAGCGACCGAATCCACACAAGTCTGTTTCCTGGCTATGTTATTCCCGCTGATGACAGTCCGCTGAAGAACCTTTTTTTGTGGCTTTCTTTCTAGGTCGTTGCAGAGAATCCGGACTGCAATATTGAAGTACATGGAACAGCTCCAAGTTTGCAGCCCAGGCTGGTACGATTCCCTCCCGCTGAATAACATTTATCTCGAGTCTATATTTCACTTGATGATCTTAACGGGACATTGCGATCGATGCTGGGGCCTTTTGGCCGCTCGCGTCGATGAGAACTATACACTCAAGTCATTCCCGGATCCCGGATGACGACTCGTACCATAATGCACGATGCCACTTTTTTTTGGTCACCCCCTAGAATTTACAATGCGTTATTCATCTCATATGACATGTGTTGTGATAGGCTGAAAAAGCTGAAGGGAATAAACAATAAGCAGGGTATGTAAAGAAATGATCGAACGCAAGGACAAGGCCCACTTGAAAAACGTAGTATATCGAAATTCTACCCTATACGAATAGTCCACGGATCCACAGTGATTGTGAGCATAAAGGATGGACAGTATATGGAGAAATGAAAACGAGTGACATGTCCCATCGCGATCAAACTATTCAAACGGGTTCGTACGACCTGCCTGTGTTGCAACGCAGACGTGAGTGTAGGTAAGGAGATGTCTGACGTCGCTGCAACCCCTACGTACCTGATTGTCGCCTCCTCGATCGGGACCCTCACCACATCCACACAACCAGTCATGCCACCACCGGACCTCTCGTCTCTCCTCTGGATCTTCGCGCGGCGGCGGCCGAAGGGCTGGTTGTGGTGTCGGTTGGAGCGGTGTCGCGTGCTGGTATATCTCCCAGTGGGGGAGGAAGATCGAGGGGCAAAGGGAGCGGAACAACGGGTGTCCCGCTCGCCAAAGACCGCTTGCCAGCGTGCGTTTTGCCCTCGATGCTCATGCGCGTCCCCAGGTCTTCCCCCATCACCTCCTGCGCATGTGTGTCTCCAAATGGGATGTATGAAGACGGTGGCATCGGCGCGGCCGTTACAAGGGTGAGCGGGGGGGTGAGCGTGCGCGCACGTTCCGAGGGGTGTACAAATGGGTTTTCTGACGTGCGCATGCGCGTGCCCGCGTCCGAGCTCATATTGCGGTCGAATAGAGAGGGAGGGGGCGAGTGCACTGCGACGTCCGCAGACGAGTGGGTGTGGTCGATATCATCGAGGGGGACGAAGTACCCTTCGCGCGCGACGCCGATGGTGTGCGATTTGAAGGTGCGGGGGCTGCCCGGGCCTACGGAGGTCCCAGTGGAGGTCCGGCCCGAGAGAACGAGGCCGGCGGTACGGGTGACGGTGGAGAGGAGGGAAGGGCTGGAAGTGTGTCGTACAGACTCTCGAGCTGATTTCCGGCGTTGTCGTTCGGCAAGCTCCCAGCGTTTGAGCGTCTGTTCATCACCGAAAAAGAAAGATAACAAGAAAGATCGTCAGCACGCTGGCAGAACGTAGACGGCGACGCGCCGGACTGTATGTGCGAACCCGGTTCGGAAAAAGAGGAGCGGGTCGCCCGTACGAGGGGTCTAGATGGGAAAGGGCGGTCGTGCACGTACCTCTTCGACTCTTCGCGTCTCGGCATTTTCGTCGGTCATGGGAGGGTAAGCTTCGTGCGGGCTCACGCGATGTTGGGAGTCCTCTCCTTCTTCCTCGACCTCTGCTATTTGTTTTTCTTTTCCTTTGGCATAGCTGCCCGCAGACCCGGGCGAGGACCGCCGTGAACTGTGTAGGTCGAAATCCTCGAGACGTACGCTCCAGGGGCGCGGGTGACTGAAAACCTCATCTAGAAATGACGGGGAGGGCGGGAGCGAGGGCAATATTACTGCAACTTCGGGGTGCGGTGAGAGCGATGTGGACATTGTCCTCGCTGTCGTGGTCGTGGTCGTCGTCAAGGCTGGACTTTGAGGGACGTTAGTAAGAAATGAAGTGCAGCCAGGACTCGGCTCCACTTTTGGCAAAGTCCCAGAACCCAACTAAATGCTTGTTTTCCGCAGCAATCAAAGCTAACGTCACTCCACTACGGTGGCGCCTGGCAGGACCCTTCGGATGCGATTATTACCAAGTGTATCCAAGCACTACGATACGGTTAGTCTCGATGGGTATACAATTATATATTATAGTCAGGGCCCGCACTGACTCTGCAGCCTGTGAGAAAGAAAAATGACGACCGCCCATGCCAGATTCCTCTGTGGGCACAGCGTCGATCCCCTCATAAGACGGGAGATCCGTCTTCAGCAATGTAGACCATCAGGCGCGATGCACCCGAGGTGCCAGTGCCCCCAGTACGCAAGGGCCAACATGCACACCGTCTCCTGCATTTCATGGATGAAGTTCTACCGGAAAGCGTGTGCAATGGCGGGGACCGTGTCAACTGTACGAGGCGACTTCTCGCGTTCCACGTCGGTTTGACGCTGATGAATACAGGGCAGTGCAGACTACGTGCCAAATATCCCTGGTGCTGTGGCCGGTCGCCGCCCTCGTATCGGCCCGCCAAGATGTGGAACCCAAACGCCAGATTTATTTCGAGCGTAGACCCCCCCCCCACACACACACTATTGCAGTTGAACAACGCGCATCTGAATTGAACCACTCTTCAGGGCACACGCGGGACCAAGAACGCAAACTCTGTCCGCACTACATGACTCGCCCCAGGGTTTACCTTTCATGCAGGGAGTCGCAGTACAAGCACCACACGACAATTTCCCCTATCTCCTGAGGATCAATGACCCGATCAGCATCAAGAAAACTAGATTGTTACCGTGATACCATGTTGACGAACTCACCGGCATAAAGAACGCATGCCGTATTCTCTACTT
Organism: Boletus coccyginus; assembly: GCA_025782845.1. NCBI lineage: Eukaryota > Fungi > Basidiomycota > Agaricomycetes > Boletales > Boletaceae > Boletus > Boletus coccyginus. The sequence goes on along the minus strand of JAHZSR010000007.1, from coordinate 456,505 downwards.
GGCAGGACTCACAGAGGGGGTGACGTTCGCTCACCTAAGTGACGAGATAAGATGTCTTCGAGGCGCGCAGCGTCAGGGTCCAACTAGCAGGCGTTGCCTTCGTCAGGACAGAACTGGCCTTGGGAGGAAAATTCTCGGACTGGATGTGGTCAAAGGGATGCTGATACTTTCTACAGCCCTTGGGCTCGCAGATTGGCCTTGGTCTGAGCCGTACATAACTCTGGGTATCACAGTCAGTGTAGAACTGCCGCTCTCGAGACGAGTGTAGAGCAGTTCTGACCACGAGTTCTGGTCCTGGCACTGATGACGAGGTAAGAGGAAGAGAAAACGTGTGTGTGGAGGAGAATGTACATCGTAGAGCTGTGGACAGAGCACAAGAAATAGATGCGCCGACACGTTCACTAATTGATACATAGTCGCATCCTTCTTGGTACGATTAGCCCCTGTACTACTTGCCACACCCTGGACAGCAATGCACCACGTCGTGCACAAACACGTCGCATTCCGCACAGAAATCGTGGCTGCACTCTGGACATCGATACCGACCCAGCGGGCTGGTACCTTCCGAGGCAGGTGTAGTTGATGGCGTCGTTGGGAATGCACGCCCACATGCATGACACATTCCCGCTCGCTCTCCCACTTCCTCCACCGACGTCCTGTAAACCTTTATTCAACAAAACCATCAGCACTAAAATCAGACCACCACCCACACAGCTTCATAAGGCTTGACAGGAAACAAGTGATGATAACTCCGCGCAAGATGCGGAGAACTCACGATCATCAATCCGCAAATGTCACAATCAGTCGGCACGTCGCACACTTTGGCCATGCACCGTGGACAGAGAAAGCCTTCGCCCTTCATTTCGGAATGGCACGCACAAAGGCTCGGTGGCGACGAGTCGGGAAGGCGCGTCGGGAAGCCCATCATCATCAGGTCTGCGGCAGGGTTCGCACCACCAGCGCGGATCACGGCTCGTTGGGCTGGTGGGGGCACAAGCTCGAATAGCAAGTCTTTGAAGTGCCCCTCATTCATTGCCACGCCAAACTGGCCTATCATCCCATAATGAGAGGTGGAAATCACTGGTGCATCGCATCGACTTACCACCTGTTTTTTCACACATATCTCTGCATATCTTCATCTCAGCCGCCAATGCGACTACAGATATTCGGATCTTGTTCCTCACGCAAGCGTCGAGCGTGTCGTGAATGTTGCCCGGATCGCAAGTCGTCAGCGAGCCAAAGATGATGAGAATTTCGCGCGACGAGTGAGTGGGGAGGTGACTGCATCTCAGAAACCAAAAGGAAGTAACAACGAATCGCGCTCACCTCATACTACTCCGTGCTATCTCAATAGCATTCTGCAGGCTCGGGTCGCCAGCGGGTTCGAGTTTCGTACGATCACTGAGTGACCTAAGCACATCCTGCGGATTACCTACAATGAATGTGAACAGAAACGCTGCAAGTCGGGACACGACCCTACCAGACATTTCGCCGATGCGTTCGCCAATGCCACCGCGCATACCCACGACGCCGATTTGACCGAGGGGATTCTGGTCAAACCATTCCACGACAAACTCGCGTGCGTACTGCAGGGCCAGGTGAAACCGAGTTGGACGCATGTCACGATCCATCATCGCCGCTGACAGATCGAGGAGAAGGATGAGATGTCGGATGATGGTACGCCGAATGGCCCCGGCTGGCGCGAGTAGTCTAGCGAACTCGGTGAGGAACACAAAGAAGATAGAGTCGGTGTGCGTGCCTTCGCCGTCTACCCCTTGCCATCAGGTCCTCGACCGCCCCTTGCAGGCTACCCGTCTCATCCTCCTGCACGGTGTCCCATGAGCGCGTGTAGGACGCCTCCCATGTATATGCTTGCTGGATAGATAGATCAGACGAAGGCTTGGAAGGAGCGTGAAAAGAGACGTACATCCTTTGCTTTGCCCTTTCCCTTGTCTTTCTTGCGCTTGTCTGTGGCCTTTCCTTTGCCCTTGCCTCGGGCACGAACTTCATCGTCCCCCAGCAATGATATGTCGGAATCCGAGTCTGCATCCATGTAATTTGGGTCCGTTCGTCTCGGTGGTGCCATAGCGAGCCTTTTGAATCGAAAGGGTTAAAGCTAAGATGGGAACTGGTAATGGTCGAGCCAAGAGCTGCTAGTGCTGTGTACTGGCGCTGAAAGTTGTATCACTTGGAAAATTATACGAGCCACACTGGTAGTAGCTGACACTAGTACGTACCGTAGCATTACTAGAAGACTCTATGTACACGCGACGAGTGTTGCACGACTCAGTTCGAGAAATAATATGCTTGTCCTACTTGCTCTATCATGTGCCACCCTTCTTCGGTAACATAACGTCTTTGACGTTCCCCGTCTCGATGACGTCGCCCCAGACCCTCTCTACCCACACCAAGCAACTATCCACCTGTTCAAATACCTCTGAGGTGGCCCGGCTCAACACAGGCCCCTCGAATCCCTTCACGACCGTGACTTTCTGAGTTGAACCGCGAAGCGGGGTCCGTGATTCACCCATATCATGGTCCTCCAGATTGAGCACAAGCCTCGGTCGTTTTCCCGCCCGTTCCCCATCCCTCCCTGTCCGTAACGTCACCGGTCCAACGCCCGTACCCACATCTCGAGCAGCGTCCTCCTGACGGCGTTTCACGAGAACGTTGGAGAGCTCTGTCATTAGACGACTCTGGAGTAGCTTGTACACTGGATCCTCGTATCGAAGTGTCCGGTCAATGGCTGCACGCAGCGTTGCTTCGTCGTCCTGGGACAGTGTGCTGGAAGCTGTAGAGGGTGTAGCGTTTGCTTGCGTCCGCGCGCGGACGACCTCATCAGCGAGATTAATGAGCTTGGTGTCGCTCGCGTCTGGTTCTCCGCCAATCTCGGCGCGGAGAAGCGTCCAGACGCGAGACATGAATGAATCAGGATCAGAGGACTCGGAACTAGCAGGAGAAGAGCGGGTGGGTGCAGGGAAGCTCGCCAGAATACGCAAGGAGGCAGCTATGACGAGCGCCTGTAGATAATTCTGTATCTTCAAAAGCGCCGGAGCTGAGAAGAAAAAAACGGGTGGAAGTGTGTTGACACCCGGCGTGGAAGACCCTACTTTTTCATTACTGTCACGATCAGAGGGTTCGGTTGGAGAAATCTGCACAGTTCTCGACGGAAGGGGGCAAGAGACAGGCGAAGGCGAGCCCAGGGCCTGGACAATACGCACGAGCCAAAAGAAATGCGGCTCTGCAGAAATGGAGCTCAGATGGACAGGGGGCTTCAGCTTGTCCAGCCAAGTCGCCCAAGCTTGCGAGATTCTATCTCGATGCCAAATGTCGGCCACGACCTCTCGCTCTGTCGAATTGGACTGCTTCACGACAACGGACCTGAGCTGTCCCTCTGTCATAGCTCCCAGGATGAACTGTGAAAGATCGTCTTTCATGATCTCGGAGAGCCTGAGAATGTTTCTGACGGTGTCAGTTACTAGTGTGGCCAGTGCGACTGGAGGGAAGGATCGGATAAGGGGATCATTGAGGGATCGTTGAAAGGCCTCTATTTCGGGGTCACGAACCGGGGCGCAACGTTGCCGGAGACCAGCCAAAACCTCGCGGAGATGCATGAGGGCAGAGTCCAAGGGTGAAGAGGTGGGGGAGAGATGACTGGACAACGTCACCAACACGGGATGGTTGGGGGGAAAGAGAGGAGAAAGCGCAGCGTGGAGGTCTTTGTAGAGCAACTTGATGCGAGAGAGCTGAGCAGAGGGCTCTGGACTTGAGAGAGTATGCACTGCCTACATGAACCTCAATCGTATGCGTATGGTGTGAGCGGGGAGGTTCGCACCTCATCCCAGAAAGCCTTGTGTGCGATATCTTCGACCTTGCTGTGCAGCGTCGGCTTTGCGTCCCCGTCAGCGGTGCTGCGGGCGCGGGACATGACGGAGAGGAGAGACTTTCCTGGCGGAAGGATCTGAGCTGGGTCAGTGGCAAGGATATGGAGAAAGTATGCATTGTTCAGGACGTCAATGAGCTCGACGGGGAGAACGAGATGATCCTGATTGGATACGAGTTGGGATGATAAGCCTGGACTCGGTATGACGTTGACAACAGAGACTTTTTCGCCCGACGAAGGTGTCTGGTGTGGTTCGACGGACTCCCGTGGAGACTTGTGGGAAGGAGACATGAGCAGGACGCGGAGGGCATCGAGGAGCTCGTCGTTCTCGGTAGAGGGTTCCCAGAAGTTATGGTCTCGAAGACGTTGGAAGTCGCGGCTGAGAGCATCCCATGAGACTGAATGTGGTCCGTGCGGGCGTCGCTGGACGTCGAGGAGGGCGGCGATGGTACGAGTGAGAAGGGCGTTGTCGGGTGCGGCGTCGGCGTGGGCTCTGAGCTGGTCGAGGATGCGCTGCATCGTGACAAAGCCGACTAGTAGCGGCGCTGACTCAGGAGTCTTTCTCTTTCCGGGCCACCACTGTCACTGTCGATGGCGACCTCGACGACAGAGACAACGGCGACGGCGGCACACAGCGCCGGCCCCGTCGTCGCCTTCATCATTGGCCTCATCATCATCCTCCTCGCATCCGTCCTCAACGCTGCCGGTCTGAATCTCACGAAACTCGATCATGTGGGTCACCATCGTCTACATACATACACCGTCAGCTAACATGCACCCCAGGTCCGCACGAGCGCCATTCCCAAGTCTGTCCGTCGCCGAGACTGGCTGCGGCCACTATGGCTCTTGGGAATGACCCTGTACATCTTGTCACAGCTCATAGGGAGCACACTTGCTTTGGATTACATCCGAGCGGGCAAGTCCTCTCCCCCGTATAATACGCTGGTCGCTCATCCATCCACCCAGAATACGTTGCCCCTCTCGGCTCTACATCTCTTGTCTTTAATTTCCTTTTTGCTAGATTTTTGGTCGGAACACCAGTTACCCAAACAGACATATATGTCAGTCATCGCCGTCCGTCCTCTTCGCCCGACTGATCATCTCCCAGGGCACAATAATCGTAGTTGTTGGCGTCATTGGCATAGTCGCGTTCGGCGGCATCAACAGTGGTCTCTCTTCCGAGACCAACGTCGACCATATCACCGCCCTCTGGAGGAGGGGTGGATGGCTCGCCTTCTTCTTCTCGATGTCACTTTCTTTGCTCGTCGTCCTCAAGTTTACTTTCTCACTCGACGCAGTCCTCGCTGCCCGTTCCGATATTACCTCAGAGCCCTTCATCGGCATGAGCGCGCGAAGATCACCTCCGCCTAGTACAACCCTCATCGGGAAAGCCAAGAACGCCTATGCCTCCCTCTCCATCTGGATCATGGAGAAACTCGAGATCTGGACGGCACCAAAGGACGACAGGCAAATTGCATGGATCCTTGGAATTGGTTGGGCATGCTGTGGCGGTGGTCTTGCAGGTGGATGTCTTGTGTTTGCCAAGGCTACGTACGTGCCCATCGCCCAACTCACTCTCGGTTGTTCTGAGTCCTTGTAGCGTCAAATTGCTCACCGGGAGTCTCTCGCATGAGAACCCGGGGAATCAGTTTGGGCATATTGCACCCATCTTCACAATCATTCTCTTGGCCATCACAGCGGTCTTGCAGATCATATGTCTGAACCGTGGACTGAAAGTATATGATTCCACGCTCGTCGTACCTGTGTTCTATGGTGTCTACACTGCTACGGGGTATGTCGCTCTCTTCCTCGTGCAGCCTCTGCTTACCCGTTACATGTAGTTTTTTGGACTCGCTCGTTTTCAATAACCAAGTCGATGCCTATAAGCCCTGGATTCTCTTCCTCATTTTTGCTTCTATCGTGATCCTGATATCGGGTGTCGTCCTTCTGACACACAAGAAGCCTGAGCGATCCCAAAGGAATCTTGCGCCGTCACGGGCGACAAGTGGACGATCTACCACGAAAAACAACAAGGACAGTGAAGAGGACGAAGCACAGGCACTGCGGGTGCCAGAAGAGGGGGAATCATCAGCCCATGAGCTGTGGCAACTCGGAGACATGAGTGACGATGAGGACGGCGTCGACGCTGATACCACTGGGAAACCTACCCCGAGGGGAGTGAATGGGTCTGCAGATAGCGGTGTGGAAGGGCGAGAGGAAGGGCGTAGATTGATTCAGGACGAGGACGAGGACAATGCTCGGCTCCGGCGATCATCATCTTCGGATGCGACGCTTGCCCGTGACGACGGCCACGACAAGGGCGATGACGAGTTTGGGGAGTGGAACGAAGGTGGTAAAGATTACAGTATATAAGGATCTACTAATTCTAATTGTGAAGCGATACATAGTCTTTGACGCGTGTGTGGCTGATCCCGAGGTTGACTCCACGCCCACAACACGACTCGCGCCCTGCCACGAACATGGCCAACAAAAGCGACAGCCAAGACAAGGACATTGACGAACTCGACGACGACTTTGGCTCCGAGGACGAGAACGCAGACCCTAACGTGTTTCGGATAAGCCATGCATTGACACCCCCCTCCGCTATGAGCTACAGCGCACATGAACTCCACAGTGAGCTGACCGACCTCCCCGTCTAGCGCCTTCCTAACATCCCATAGCTTTTATTCACGAGGGGTACATCGATCTCAATCCCAGCTACCAACGAGGTACGTTTTCTGCGCCGCCGCCGCAGCGACATCGTTCATTGTGACAGGGCCTGTTCGTAGACGTAGTCTGGCCAGAGAGCAAGCAGATTGGACTCATCGACTCTATTTTCCGCAATTTCTATGTACCTCCGGTCATATTTGCGGTTCAAAAGGACGACGACGGTGAGACGGTGAGGGTGTGTGTCGATGGTAAACAGAGGTTGACATCAATACAAAAGTTTCTCGACGGTTTGGTAAGCGACCACGTCTGCCTTTTTTTTCGCCTCTCCTGTTTGACTGGTGTACCGTCACAGATACCTCGTGAGTGCAACGCCCACAGGTTTGCCGTGTCTCGTGCTGATGAAATTTTCGTCAAGACCGTGATGCACGCACCAAGAAGAGCTTCTGGTTCGTCAGATCCGACGCACAGAAGACGACACGCCTGGAAATCCCTGACCAGTGGAAACGACGGTTCGCCGAAACGAGGATCACATGTGGTCAGTTTCGTCACTGCACGAACGTGCCCCATCATTCACGCCCTGTCACCAGTCGAGTATCATAACCTCCCACCGGGCACAGAGAGAGAGATTTTCCAACGGGTGCAGCTCGGGATGAGCCTTACCGCCGCAGGTGCGGACACGTCCAGGTATCCAAGGACGATCGAGTCTAATGCCACGTAGAAAAACTGCAAGCAATTTCCTCGCCTTGGGCAGATTGGATAGGCGATCTCGAACTGCGACACGTCAATTGTGAAGGTGGCCTCGCCGAAGTCCTCGAGTGGGATACGCGACGTGGCCGCGATTTCCAATGCATCGCACAAATGGTATTCTGTTGCGATCTATTACCGGAGCAGGGCCTGCCCACTGCCGCCAAACTTGAAAAATGGCTGTTGCGCGTAGACAAGCCAAACCAAGCGTTCATGAACAATATAGGCGAGGTGTTGAACGAATTCGGGTACATCGCCACGACGCCCGGGCTCGATGCGGCCTTTGAACAGGTCGACAAGCGCGTCGCACCTGTCGAATTTGTATTTATCGGTACGGTCATGCCTGATCCGTGATGCCGCGTCCTCGTTGATGCTTACTGTCTTGCCCCCATCCTAGGGGCACTACTCTACATCCTTCGAGAAAAATCACACCACGAGCGGGCAAACGCCGTCTTGCACATGCGTCTGCGAATCCGAGAACAATTCCGTGACGTCCGGAACAATGGGATTGTCTGCAAGGCGCTCTGGAATTTCATCGACAGTCTCATGGGACCGACAGGTCTCAAGATTCTCTCCAAAACTCCAAGCTATTCTGTTGCACCACCCAGTTCTCAGCGGAAACGCAAAAAGATGGATGAAGACCAGGACGAAGAGTATCATCCTTCCCCTGCAAAGACCTTGAGCCAGGGTGTGGCAGTGAGAACGCGAGGCAAGGGACGAAGGACGGGGGAGTAGCGGCAAGGATAGCGAGATACACCATTGCATTTAGGCGACTCTTTCGGTTGGAATACCTTGTTTGTAACTTCTACCCAATGCGTAATACATTATCACTATTCTTGTCACAATACAAATACTTGCTTGGAGAGGTAAGGGATGCAATGGTGCGACGACTTTTTAAAATGTCGGAGCTTTCATGCTGCCTGGGGGTGCAGTCTCTGTCATACCACCTCTGGCTAGTCGACAGCGATACAACGTGTCGGTTCCCTGCGGAAAGCATCCAGCCCGACGTCGATCCATCTGGGAACGCATTCAACCTTGCGACCTCAATTGTTGTAGCCCACTCTCGCAGTGTACCAGGTACCTTCCGGCGTCGTCATTCGCACGCGCAAACTTGAGCAACAACTTGTCCCGTTCTTTCGAATTCAGAGCAATGTCAGAGATAAACGGTTCAATCTCGTCGTTCTTCCATCGTGCGCGCGTCAGGAACAGCTCTGCAAAGCGTGCAGCAGGATCTGTCGGGAGCGTGGACGCGGCAAGGTAACTCAAAGTCGCGCCTGAGACGTCGCTCGCGTTTCGAAGGTAGTTTCCCTGGCGTTTTGCCTGAGCGCTGGTCCCCGAAAAGAGGTAGGGAAAGACGTACTGAGAGTAGTTGGAGCGAGACGGCCGACTCGAACGCATCGCCGACGGCGTTCTTCCATTTGGTCATGAATTCTGTCTCCAGTATGGGCTCGTGCTTTGCTCACGACGTCATGTCAACCGGAGAGGGGGGGGGAGCGATGAGAGAAGGGTACCTTGTAGTGTCTGAGGATCCCTGATCCGATCTCTGCGACCACTGCGTTGACATCCATCTTCCACGTACCCTCCTCTACCTGGCCGAACCAGGACATGACCTGGTTCGACACGTCCCGTGGGACGTCGTGATCGTCTGCCAGCGCAGATACCAAGTCGTCGACTGGTGTAGCTTCGTGCGAAAGGCGCAGCAATATGAGATAGTTGAGAAGGAGTTCCAGAATCGTGCTCAAATGTACGGGCACGATCGGTCGAAGGTAGCCTGTGCATATCAAGGGACACGAACGCGTCACGGTGAGACGGACAACCACGGTCCGAAAGGACGACAACAAACCATCGAGGACGAGGATCCGCCGTTCCTTGAGACCGAGTCTCAATTCAGAGTCGCTCGCTTGGATCTCTCCCCGTGCCTGCTCGTAGGTGTATCTCGGAAGCGTCGCCTGAAAACAAAACAAAAAAGTGTGCGGTCAGTAGATATTCAGATGGGCCCCGTGGGCTGGCGTTGGCGACGTGACTGACGCGTCGATCTTCGTCCCCCTTGTCGTACTCCATCCCTCGAAGGAGTACAGATAGCTTGTGCAACTTGGGAACGGACGGTACCAGCTCCAACACCTCGTGCAGCTGATCGCGGACGTGAACCGTCCCGTCCGGGTCTGTCCTCGACGGGGTCAGGACGAGCACCGTGTTGGAGAGTACGACCGAGCGGAGGGTGTACGTCTTGTCCGCGGTGCATACCACGGCGTCCTCGGTGGGGTGTCCTTTGATGGAGAGTCTGCTCTGGATGAAAACGGTGGCGTGCAGGCGGCAGCATCACTTACATTGGCCGGGATGGTTTGGTCTCTGCCGCAGAATCGATGAGCTGGCACAGTTCAGGTGGAAGTTCTATGAGGCGGAACGCGCCTGCGTCTCGTTCGGTCGACGGGGAAAACCTGAGCTCGAGTTCGCTCATCGCAGTGAAAGTCAGACGCGCGTCGCGAACTAAATCATCTGAATGTCCTACCGATACAACACTAGAGTATAATATGTATGTGGAAGAGTCAGGGCGACAAAAACGTCTCATAAATCACGACAAATCCTCCTCTACAGGACAGAACTTGACTCTGACTTCCGAAACCTCCCTCCTCGCATCCCTAAGCAGCTGGGTAATCTCTTGTTCCAACTCAGAGGTGGCGAGGACGGTCATCGCGTGAGGTACGTCGACGGTGAGGTCGACCTTTATCAAGGATCCGGCTCGCGTCGCTCTCAACTCCCTGATTTCGAGTACGCGAGCACCTTCTGAGACAGCAGTGACATTGTCACTGCGATGAAGCAGAGGGTCCAGCGCACGCAAAAGCTTATCTCGCGAGCTCGTCGAAATCCCAGCATCGGTCAACTCGGCAAACGCACCCCCAAACAAGTCCACGCCTTGCTTCAGGATGACAAACGACACGAGCAGCCCTATGATCAAACCCTGCATGAGTGGTCGCGTGGCTTTCATTACGGATCGCCAACGTACCTCCAAGTGGGTCGAGCGGCAGGGCTGGGAAGATGGACGACCCCAGGATGGCAAACAACGCAACGAAGCTCGAGTATGCGTCACTCCGGTGATGCACCGCATTCGCGTACAGTACAGGGCTGTGTTCTTCGTCGGCAACCTTTTTCGTGATGCGATACAGCCATTCCTTTAACAATACACTGACAGCTGCAAACCATGCAGCGTTGGGATCAAGTACATCCACGTGTGTATGTGCATGCCCGACGGATGGAACGTGGTGACCGACAGAGGCAACGTGTTGTAAGATGTCGTGAAGTTGACCTGGAGGGAGGGTGGGCACAGTCCCCGAGAGAGCCTCCATCAAAAGATGGTAAGAATGAAAGCCTATGCCAAGTGCACCACCGATCAAAAGAAATGAGACCGTTGTCGTTCCGAGCGTTTCGAACTTGGCAAAGCCATAAGGGTATATTTCAGAAGGTGGTTTTCTAGATAGTTTCCAGCAGAACAAGGTGACAAAGTCACCCAACAGGTCTTGAGGGATGGCAATGAGTATACTCGTTGTGACACAAAGAATAAACGCACCACTCAATGAGTGACCTGCGTCGGCAAGCAGTGAAGCGGAATGCATGTACCAGCCTGCAATTCCCTTTGCACTAGTCAAACCCACATTGACGAAAAGCCCAAGTAAGGTTATTCGACTGCCCCGGTCGCCTGCATCACGCATGTAGAGCCAGAACGTAATACCCAGCAAAGGACAACCCACCCTTTCCTTCAAAGACATGTATTATCCGTTCTGCACCGTGAGCGTGGTCGTGATCATCATGGGAATGCGAATGAAAGATGGAGTGCGAATGGTCGCTCTGAGGGTGTTCATGACTATGGTCACAACCGGCGTTCGGTGTGCTCTGCTCAGCGTTGTTCGCGTCGTTGCCCTTGGGCGCACTTGTTGAACTGGGCCTTTGTTGCGACATGAAGAATGGGGAAAGCCCTGCACTTGTGAGTGGTACTGAACGAGATGTCAACGAAGACCTAGAGACATGACATGTTGGCATCGCGTGTTTACAAGGCTCGTGCGACGTGGTACCTTTCGAGCAGGAATACCCCACCCTGCGATCTCACTCTCGGAGCTGTGCACGCGCTGCGGATGACCCCCTTGCTCGGTGGGTCGGGTTGGGTAATAGAGGAGTAAGAGTACGAGGTTTCGGGATAAAGAGTACGACTTGGCGCTGTCTTGCGTAGCCGAGCCAAGTTGGAGATCAGGGCAGCGCGTCGCGATGGACCACAATGCTGTCCTAGAGCCAACTTCATGAATCCAATCCGTTGGCGAACAAGAGGGAATGCCGCAAGTTTCGAGGCTATGGCACTACATCGACCATGTGTCGTGTGTTCAAGTTCAGGCCGATTCATCCGAGCGCAGTCACGACTCGACTCGGACTGTCTCAGGCTCACTGGGAATCGTGCCCACAGGAGACCACCTCTTCCCCGTCGATAATCCATTCCCGTCTCTCGGTCACTTGGACGACATAGACTGATACAGAGATATATGAATACAAATCCGCCTCACAAGACCCCTGATTCTGGCCGTTATGCGTCATAGATGCTTTCCAGCAATGCTTCCACTTTGGGCTGATATTCTTCTGGATCGTACCCTGCCAACTTTTCCAGGGCCAGCTTCGCAATGGTTGGCAAGTTAGCCCTTGGGACATTGTATGATGCGAGCGTGCGATGCAAACCCAGGCCACGCACGAGTCTGGTTGAATGGCCATCAGTCCTGGTCGGGCAAGTTCGGAAGAAAAAGCACGCATACTCATCAATCTTGCTTCCCAGTCGTTTGACATCCCCCTCGATTGAGCCAGTAGTGGGTTCCCGCAGATAAAACAACGCTTCTGCTAGTGCTGCCTTATCTTCTGGACTTGCGATATCGGCTTTAAGAACGATGACCGAAGCGAGTGTCAAACACTTTCAAAGCTCTTAACCAAGTCCTCGGATCAGAAACCTCCCCCACTCACAGATGTGATCCCGTGCGGAATTCCGTAGGTTGCTCCAAGTTTGTGGCCAAGCGAATGTGATAGTCCAAGGGCACTAGGAAGGACTGTGAGAAATCGCCCTTTTATTGCGGTACGACCTAGGTCTCCTTACCTGTATTTCTCGACCTTTATAGGCCAAAAACTTATCCATGCCGCCATCAATAGTTTCTGTCTCACTTCCAAGTTCCCAGGCTGTGACTTACTCTCTGGAAGATATTTGAAGAGGTCGGACAAAGCGGCATAACATAAAACCTTTATGGGATATGGCATTGTTGGGTTGTAAAGGTTCTCTGTGGTTCAACATGAGCCTCTAACGCCGAATTGCATGTAGCGGGGACTACGGCATACCAACAGCATGGTCCAAAGCTCGAAGGCCCGTCGATAGCCTGCGTGTACCTCATGTCGAGCACGAGATGAGAAACAATGCCACGAGGCGTACCATAGTTCCTCCGGAGTGGCCACCGTCAACTCAGCATCGAGAATGACGCCAGCAGGGGCAATCATGGGGTCGGAAAAGCTGACCTTGTTGCCTTGCTCGTCAGTGTATCCAGCACCGCCCTGATGGAATGAATCGTGAATAGGGTTTTTTGATGTGCCACGACAAACTCACCCTGTACTCGGCTGCACTCAGGGTGGTTGGAATGGCAATATGATTGAGAAAACTGCCCCCGCTCTGCTGGGAAAGACGATAAACGATAGTTTTTGCTGCATCGATTGGCGAGCCACCTCCGATGGACACGATAATATCGGCGCCTGCAGCTCTGAACGCCTCGATGCCGCGGTTGATGCCTTGGACAGGAGCATGCTGCCCTATCTCGGAGAAGGTCGCAGCAAAGGCACCGTTATCTTTCAATATTCGTTCAACGTTGGTAACCACGTTTGTCTTGCAAATAGAGCGTACGTCAGCGCGGAGGATGAAGTGAGTGTAAATTCATAAGGGTTGACCTTCTCCCGGAGCGACTTGCCAGTGACGACGAACGCCCTGCTACCACCCAGGACGGAGAGTAATTTTGGGAGGGCTGTGTGCACACAGCCAGGTCCGTAGTATACGCCTTTCAACGTGTCGTGATAAGCATAGAATCCATGCAGATTGGTGTTGGCCATTGTGATTAGTGAGTACGAACACGCTTCGTTCGCGGTGGGTTGGTGTGTGTAGCTGCGACGACTTGGCAGTGTTGAACGTTCGTCCCGGATGTGGAACGTGATTGGTCTTTGCCTCGAATGCTATCTGTAGGTGATCTGCTCTCCGATTTCACGAAAAGTGTATAACGGGCGACCTGACTGTGAGGGGATAGTACTCAGGCTGGCATGCGTGGGTTGAGATCTGGCTCCGCAAATCAACATGTGCATCGACGAGGCTTAGGACTCCATCGGATCCCCTGCAGAGCCCAAGTCGACGGATTTGGAGCGGCTCGATTTCTTGGCCAGACTCAAGGGTTCGTTGAAGTTGTGATCCCCTCGGATGCGCAGGGTCGCCTCTCGAAGTTCGACCGAGACGGCAGTTTCAGGTAGTTGGTGATTCCATCCTGGAAGACGATGGTTCTCGGAAAGAAGAAGATCTGGGTGTATTCGACTAGCTACGCGTCAACACAGTGCAAGTATCCGGAGTGGAGGGACGATCGGCCCGTGCGACTTCGCGACAGGGGTCAAAGTGTATCATCAGACTTTGGGGTGAGAGTCAACGCGGGGTAGGGCTTTTCTTGGCCGTACCCGTGTTTCGGCTGTGGCTAGTCATTTCGTTCGATGATTGTCTTATCTCCAGTCAATCTCCCCTTCAGTGGAAGCTCGGACCGAGATGGACCTGCATGCAAGGGTCACACCTCCACGAGAACCCACGGGGCCCCGGACAAAACGTGTGACCACCGGTAGACTACCCGACTCGATTTGGACGCGTCAACTCTGTCATGCCCCGCGTTCTGTTGGGATCCTGGAAATCGTGTCTTCACAGTCACTTCTTCAAAAAGTCATGGCAAGTGTCATCCACAGCCAGGCGGTTCGTGACAAGACCCGACGCGGAGCAAGAAAGCAGGGATTTGCCCGACTTTGATCCCGCCCCCTCGTTTCGACTGACCATGGCCCCCAATCCAAAATGGGAGCCTTGCCAAGGAGCGTCGCGCGACACGGAGCTCGACAGGGCCTGGACACATGACTTGCACGGTGTGAAGACATGGAATCCGGTTATGATGCCTTCCAGGTATGTGTGATCCATGCGGACCTGGTGGGCCACGAATGCCGTCGGCGTTCAAATTTAACTTTGTTTCTGCGCATGTGGGATTGACTTTAGGTCTCACACAGGCGTGTGCATTCATTGTTGACCAGTGCGGTCGTTCCTCGGCCGATTGCGCTGCTCTCGACGGTCTCCACCAATGGGCGACCTAACCTGACACTGTCCAGGTGAGCGCGTCGGGTTGCATCACAGCCCAGCACTAAGCTCCGGGCTGGCCGGGTATAGCTACTTCTCACTGGTGGGCCATATTCCTTCCCTCCGCACTACGTTACGTTGTCATCCATTTCCAAGGTTGCGCACAATCCCCCACTTCTCAGCATTTCATTTTCGGTGACGTCGCAGAAACCGGAAGAGACCCGAGCGAATATAATGGCAACCAAGGAATTTACGGTCAGCATTGTTAGCGAGCCCTTCGTGGAAGCAGCGAATGTAGTATCCACTGACACACCGGAACACGTGGATATGTGGGCCTTGAGCGGACTGACGATGGCACGTAGTGTGAGTCGATTGTTATTGGTCAAACTCCGATGGAACATGTCACACGACAACCTTTTAACGACATGCGTTTGCTCGCTTTGGACGAATTTCAGTCGGATGTGAGGCCTGCATGGGTAAAGGAGAGTGGGGCGGGCTTCGAATGCAAGGTATGTGAGATGCCCGCTTGGTAGGTGAGCTGATGGATCGGTCGGTGATATAGCTGTATCACGCGTTTGATATCCCCGAGCCAGAAACGGGAACGGTGACCCAGACGATGGTGCTGGGACTCATCAAGCGCATTCACGTGCGCAGATCCGTGTTGGGTAGGGACGGAACCATCGACCCGGCGAGGCTTCGAGCTGTGTCACGCGTTGGGGGGTCCAAGTATGCGCGGATCGGGGAGGGGTTTGAGTTGAGGCGCCCCAACTGGAGTGCGGTCAAGGAAGGGTATAGAAGAAGAGGCAGGGCGGGAGTGAGCCCTGGATAGATTCCATTCTGTGGAAGATCTCGCGTATGGAAGGGGTTGATGCGATTCCGAGGGGAAATAGTAGACATGTTACCGAGCGCAGGGCACGCCCCGGGAAGCAAGGCAGGGAACTTGCGCTGATCTGGAGAAATGAAAAGCACGCCGTGTGCCGCGTTCCTTATCGATGCTGACGCGCTCGCTGTGAAAAAAAAGAGCGCAAATCCGCGAGGCAGAGGGTGGTGGATCCAGATCGAGTCTGGTCTGGTTATATACGACGACGCTGCTCGACGACGAGGACGACGACGGGCATTTGTTGCGGTCACGGTGTTGTTGTTGCCACGTGTGACCCCATTCGCTTCTCTTTGCTCGGCCCGTGCCTTTCTTTCTTTCCTCCAACCACTGCGCATACATCCACCCTCGCCACCCGGCGCATCGTGCGGCCCCGTACGCATCTCTCCCGTCGTCCGTTGCTCCGAGCTCACCACCAACAGCCCTCGCGCGCCAATGGACAACGACCCCGCCTCGGTCGCAGAACAGCGCGCCAATGCCGTCGCAAAGCTCCGGCGCGCCGCGTCCTTGCCCCGCATGAAAGACGGCAGACGCCCTCCAATGCACATCGAGGCCGTGAGCGACGGAGAGAAGTTCCAGGCAGAGGACGAGCAGGATGTCACCGAGCCCACCGACCACCCATCCACTCCCGATCCCAGACCTGACACGCCCTCACAACAGAAGCCCGCCACGCCCGAACCATCTACCTCTGGTCGTAAACGCCGAAACAGGTCCCGCTCCCGCTCTAGGGGCTCGAGAGACTTCAAGGGTAAAAAACCCCCCCAGTCTCCCGTACCCCAATCCGTCACACCGAGCAACGACTCCTCCCCGGACGATTCACCCCCATCCCCTTCACCCGCCTTGCTCCAGCCCTCTGTCGTCGCACCGATACCCTCCTACTTTTCCACTCCTCCTGCGTCGAGAGTCCTCATGTCCCCCAATTTCTTATCTCCGGGAACACCCCTCCTCTATCCCGGCACCTCACCACCCACGCCCTTGATGCCCACCCTAGATGCTATACAAAAGGGTCTTTTGCGCTCGAACAGCGTGGCTGCGCGTATGCAGGCTCTTCACAAGCTCACGGGTGGCAATCTCGAATCTCAAGATCCCGCGTTTCCTTCTCCGTCCACATCTCCACAGCCCGGTCTAGTAAGGCTTGGCCGTAATAACACCGTCTCGGGCGGTGAACGCTCCGTTGCCCGCATGAAGCTCTTTACCGCTCTTGGCGAAAGGATTAAAGAGGCCGACGAAGCTACTAGCGGAGGAGAGGAACGTCCTGCAGTCTCTACCCATGCAAAACGAAGACGACGCAGATCAGCGCGGAACTCGGCCAGCAAATCAAACCAGGCTACGGCTACCGATGAATCCGAGCTGGTATCTACCTCAACAAGCACCCCGACCCACCCCTCGATGCCTCTACCCTGCACCCAGCAATCACTCACAGAACCCATCCGCACAGCTTCCACAACGCCTATCCCTGTTCAGCCTATATCCACTCCTGATACCAATCTTGATGAGACTATTGCGGGCAGCCGTCAGACAACCCCTGTCCGTGCCGTGCCTAACCAGTGGAAGCGGAGAAGTATAGTCGTCGAACAGGACGACGACGTGGCCGTCCCTCCACAGTCTACCTATCCTGGACTCCCCACTACCCCGAGGCGCTTATCTCCTGGGCCCCACCAACGGTTACCTCACTCGTCAGATGCCCCTTCGATTGAATCAACCGACTCGGCTACGGACGATGTTGGCGTACCGCTATACCTTTCGGTCAGCTCTCAGTCAAGGCAAGATCCCTTCCCGTCCAGTCCATTTGCTACACCCCATAAGGAAGTGTCATTGTCTTCGCGTGATGAGGGGGATGACATGGAATCCGAGGAGCCTGAGGAAGTTGT
Source organism: Boletus coccyginus (assembly GCA_025782845.1). Taxonomy (NCBI): domain Eukaryota; kingdom Fungi; phylum Basidiomycota; class Agaricomycetes; order Boletales; family Boletaceae; genus Boletus; species Boletus coccyginus. Next base: position 439,088 of record JAHZSR010000007.1, on the reverse strand, counting down.
GTACCCCGCCGATCATCTTCGGCGGTCACCCTACCATGACGCTTATGACAGACAGATAAGCTGGGTCGCAGACCCAGGTCAGTCTTTTTTTTTATACCGCTGTTCTACACCATGATAGGAGTACTGATATTCTTTAGTTCCGGAGTCCAATATTGCTGTCCATAACGAAGACGACGAGGACGAGGAACAGTTGCGTGGTGTGGTCGAGGAAGACGACGATCAGATCCCTCCAGAATCGCCTCACGAGGAATCCTGTCCTCAAACTGAGGAATCGTCGCCTCGCGCATCTTCAGATTCCAAGGAGCTCGTGGTCGACATCGAGCCATCCCTCGAACAATCTTCTGCCGCGAGTTCCCATGATTCTTCGTCACAAACAACGACATTGAACACTACTTCACCGTTCGTTGTCGGTGATGAGTCGGATTCCTCGCAGCAAGCTTACCCTCAGCGTCTTTCGGTCGCGTCGCGCATACAAAGCGATCGGTCACCCCTGGCTAACGACTTCGATGTGGACAATTCACTAACCGTGCCAGAGACGCCGCCGAAGCGGGAGGGCTCTCTTGGAACATGGGGCAAGATGCTTGGGGCTCTTACGAGGAGCAGCTCGGGCAATGGTCGTCGATCTCGCACCAATAGCATAGCGACTCGGGAACGAAGGCAAAACACGGACTCGAGCATCAGTCGGGAGAGTGGAGGAAGCCTAGCAAGCCCGAAAGCGGACAAGAACGAGATTGGGTCGACATATCCTCTGAGTGGTCAGCAGTCGGTCATGCAATCTTCGTCCGCTTCGACGTCGATGCAGTCGCTGGTACTGCCAACGCCACCGAGAAGTGGCGTCTCTCCGATCCCTCCGGCCTCCAACCTCGATCTCACCAAATACAACCAGGATGCTAAATTGTTCCCATTCCCAGGGATCAAGAAGCTCGAGGAGCAGCGCATCAATAGCCGGAATCGTCGGGGGCTGTCGATATCGTCGTCTACTCCGGATATCGTCCTATCTCTCCACGGGAATGAGAATGAACCACTGCCCTCGAGCTCGTCGAGCAACACACCTTCTAACTCTCCCGACATTAAGCGAGATCGAGTTCTTACACACCAAGCGTCAGACACTCATCTTCTTCTCAAGTTCAAGAACCTCAATTCCCCACCTCTGTCGACCGCACCCTCATCATCCTCGCACGACTACCTCAGCGGTGGGCAAATACCAAATTGTCAGTCGCCCGGCTCAGTCCTATTGAAAACACTCCCTACCAACCGCGAGGGTGTCCGCAAGTGGCTGAGCAATAGATTTGGTTCATCGACGCCGACTTTGGCAAGCAACTCACTTCTGACTTCTCAAACCATTCGTCCTACTATGCCCTCCAAGAAACCTTCTCTTTCCGAAATATTAAGGTGGAAGAAGGAAAATGATCTGACTTCGGACTGGGAGGACATCGGTTCTCCAGAGAAGTCGAGGACGCCAACGAGCAGTACCAATGGAACTCTGTTGTTTGGGAAGCCGCATAATGGAGAGCTTTCTCCTGTCAGCCCAAATGGAAGCTTCGCACACGAGGACACGCAGAAGACGCCTCGAGCAAGTAAGATCGCCAGGTCAAGCAGTGGTGTCTCCCCATCTCCCGTCGAACCCTCTGCGCTCTCTGCTCTTGGGACTTTTACATCTCCTACTCCATCACCACCGGAGCCTGCGCCACCATCCACACCTGAACCTTGGTCGTCCTTGTCCGATTATCCTCCTCCAACTAACTCGGGGTCATCTTCAAATACGTCGTCGCAATACTCAGAGTTCCCCACCAAAAGTGCTGTTATCATGGAACGTCTCGATGAGATGCTAGTACGTGGACCAAAGTGTCCTGTCTGGCCGTCGGCAATCGATGACCCGCCTCGGAAGCTGTTATTGGCTGCGCCTGTCCTACAGGTAGTCAACTCTGACACGGTCAAGGATCGTTTCCTTTTCCTCTTCAACGACGTCTTTATCGTTGCCAAGCCTATCATCCAAGACCCAGACGTCTTCCTCGAGCTGACGAAGCCAAATCCCTCGGATAGAAAATTTGTCGTGAAGAACGTCGTGCTCCTCCGTAACTTGCGGTTTAGCGGGGAACGTGAAGAGCCTCAGTCACGCAGTGTGCCGCGCAACGCTCTTACTCAGTCCTTTGTCGAGCAATTTGCCAACGACGCCGATCAAGCCATCGTGTCTCTATTTAACAATCTGGGACAGCCTGATGATCCCGTGGCATTGGCACAGCTATTGTTCCGCACGCCAGAGATCGATCGCGCACAGCTCGGTGATTATCTATCCAGGAGGACATCACGCGTCGTTCTCAGACACTACCTCGATGTGTTCGGGTTCACCGGTGTCAGGGTGGACAAGGCATTGCGCATCTTCCTGCAGACCATCAGCCTCCCAACACGCGCTACTCAGGGGACCAGCCCGCTGGATGTCCTCCTTGATTCCTTTGCCGGTCGGTGGTACGATGCCAACGGGAAACAGGTTGCGTACGACAAGGATCTGGCTTCCAGGTTCTCGAGAGCAATCGTGCAACTCAATGAAGTTTTGCATGGCGGAATATCTCGGGAACCTGGCTCAACTAGATACGTCGGGAGAAATGTCACTGCCAGAGACTTCTTGGATGCATTCCGACGTCATGATCCTCGTTGCCTGCTGTCTGATGACACTCTTGGCGATGTCTACGAATCCATCTATCGTGAGCCCCTCGCACAAGCGCGCCACCCGTCGTTCAATGGGCCCGCCGAGATCACTGTCACCTTTAAGCGCGCATTGCCCTCGCGTCTTACTTACAAGGTCCAGTCTGAACCGGTAGTGATCCGCATCCCACAACCCGACCCTAACTTCACGATCGAGCTGTTCGGACACAATCTCGCCTTTGAACCGCCTGTTCTCTCGTTCGCCAAGTCGTCCGAGGCATCGTTCAGGGTGACAGGGACGTTGTTCGGTCTGACGACGATGTTGGTGTTACGTTCAGGATCAAACGCACTGCTGTACGCCGGTCTCCCACCAAGTTGTCCCATCTCTGTGGAGCGCCCTTTCATGCGGAACACCTTCCAGGTCACATTCCTAAACCACGTTGACGCTCCGCGAAGATACATGTTCAGCTTCGCTGACCCACTCGTCCGCCACGAATGGGCAACCTCGTTGAAGAGATTGACAGATGCGTCAACGAGTGTCTCTTCCGCACCGAATGCCTCACCATTCCAAGCGAGGTTCGCTCGAGCTGTTAGCGATGTCGTATTCCGGGTATTGCAAGAGACTCTTATCGGCCCAGAAGTCTTTTCTGTTCAACAGTCGCCGGAGAAGCTGAATAGCGCACTCAAGCGACTCAATTCTACGAGCACTTCTCGTCATGATTCCCAGTTCTCATGGTCTTCTCGCGACATCACCGGTCCTGATCTCGTTCGGTTAAAGTCGGGGAGGAGAGGGTATCATCACCACGGTCCTGGGAAACCCGAGATGGAGAGCAATGGTATCACTCCTTCCCATTCGAGAAGTAGCAGTGAGGACGATGGAAACGGAAGTAACCCACGGTCGCGAGCAGAGGAGCGGTTATGGTCTGGAAAAGATTTGGAGATGTTTTGCCAGCAGAACAGCTCGATCGCGCAAGTGGTCGAGTTGTTATTGCCCGCAATTTCTAATCAATCACAATGACATGCTCATTCATTAGTAAGTCACTTTTGCGATTCGTTTCTGGTGGGGGCACTGACGACATCCCGCAGGTTTCTCACTCTCGTTATCGGTTTCAGTCTGATCTATATCTATCACCACTACCCCCTACTTACTCACATCAGCTCATTAGTATGTATAGTCATTCATCGTTCTGCTGTAAACTGTCCACGGACACTGCTATGTCGTCCTACCACATCCGAGTCATCATCGCATCTACTTTTCTTTCTTCTTTTATTGGTTACTTTTCAATGTCAGGATGCTTCACTTCTGGACTTTTGGATGGGTGTTCAGTCAACGGGAAGCAACCGTGGGCAGAAGCCAAATTGGGACACATTAACCGCAAGCATGGCGAGTCACCCGCTGAGGCTGTCCACGCTCCCTGCTGGCATGCCCTTGACCTGAGTGCCCCGTCTGGGCCACTCCATCACCCTTCGCCTCGAGACAAGTCCTGGCTCTTGGCTCTAACCAGCCTGGTCTGAATCAGCTATGGCAAGAGCGTATGCTGACGTGAACGCTTCTCTGGGACGCTCCTGGTACGACTATGGTCAGTACCGGACACCACTCGATGGTGATGTCTATAGACCTAACCGGTGCTGACAGAGAATTTCAACATCGAGTGGAGCTCGTCAGAGCGTTACGAGCTTATCGAACGCATAGGAGGTGGAAGGTATTCTGAGGTAAGGGCTGTTCCTCCGCGGCGAGTGTGCACAGCGCTCGATCACGCCATGCAGGTCTTCAAAGGCATCGACATGGTCAACTCGGAGATCTGCATCATTAAAGTCCTCAAGCCCGTCGCCCCAAAGAAGATCAAGCGCGAAATCAAGATACTCCGCAACCTGACGGGGGGCGCGAACGTCGTCGCCCTGCGGGACGTCGTCCAAGACCCCTCTAAGCGATACCACAGTCTCGTCATGGAGTATGTGGAAAACGCGGAGTGGAAGTCGCTGTTCCCCGTGTTGAACGAGCTTGACATCAAGTATTATGTGTTTCAACTGCTCAAGGTGCGTTGAGATCGTGTTATCGGTGAGGCCGCCAACGGGGTTCATTCGATCATTCAAGTAGGCACTCGATTTTGTGCACTCGAGAGGAATCATGCACCGAGACGTGAAGCCAGGAAACGTCATGATTGATCATCGGCGGCGCAAGGTGGGTCCCCTAGCGTCATCGATTTTTTTTGGGGGGGGTCTAATCCTTGAACCTGTGTAGTTGAAACTGATCGACTGGGGATTAGCCGAGTTCTATCATCCTGGCACGCCCTACCACATTCGAGTCGGGTCTCGCTATTACAAGGCTCCTGAGCTTCTTGTCGGGTACAAAATGTATGACTACAGCCTTGACATCTGGAGCGTGGGATGCATGCTTGCGTCGATGGTAAGAATGGGTCTTGTTTTTCACCCTACGTTTCCGATGCAACTCAATCACTTGGTCCTGTGATAGATATTCCGGAGGGAGCACTTCTTCCGTGGTGTGGACAACGACGACCAGTTACTAAAAATACTGAGAATTCTTGGTACTGATGGCTTCGATGCCTGGCTGAGGACGTACGGCATACCCTTTGAAACTGATTTGGATAGTCTCCTGCAAGTGTCAGTACACATGCCCCTCTCTCCTTTACCTTTTTTTTTCCGAGTTAACACGTCCCACAGATATCCCAAACAATGCTGGTTGCGTTTCATTAATCCCGAGAACCTCGACCTCGTCACCTGCGAGGCATTGGACCTCCTGGACAAATTTCTACGGTACGACCACCAGAAACGGCTAACAGCGCGGGAAGCCCAAGGCCATAACTATTTCAGTAAGAGGCGTCATGTCCGCGCGCTCCAACAAGTGTTCTGAATCACACCTCATTTCCACAGATTTGGTCAGACTCGAGGCAGCCTCCCGCAAGGAGGATTCTGCAGAGTATATCAGTGATTCCGGTTTTTGCTCCATGTAAACACATGATCGAGTACCTTTTAATTTTGCCGACAGTTTGCAGGTCAACGGGAGTGTGTGCTTTCGTAGTAGTATTTCCTAGGGGCGATTATGTTGACCATATGATCGCGGCGATGTAGCGTTCTGCCTACCATACGCACAATCAATCAATCAGCGAGAAGTCGACCAACGTGTCGGTGCCGTTTGATCATTCTGGCAAGGCGAGGCCGTGTGTACGTACGCACGCAAACACGCGGGTCGTTGGCGGCTTGCCATGTTTCCTCACGCGTGTTTATCATGCCATGGCAAGGTGTTCGGCCTGCCAGTCCAAGATATAACCCATGGGCCAGCCGCCCCTGATGACTGAGACCCCATTTCCCCTACCGCTTCAGCCATGGCAGCAGATGTCCAGTATCGCTCGCGCGCGATGAGCTCGCCTCCGAGTCACTTTGACTACTTTCACCCACCCTGTGCTCGCCCAAAGACGAGCGATTCGCACCCGTCGCCGTTTTCCGTCACTCGATTGCGCTTCCCTCCGCGGGCTGACGGCGCATGCCGCTGCGAACCCACTAGTACGCCCAACCCTCCACACCGGAAGCGTACGTCAAAGGGCCCATCCTGGGTCCGAGAAGACGCCTTCAAACCTGCGCACAAGCAGAGCATTGAAAAGTGGGTCGACGAACAGATCCATTTGACGGACCGCTCCAACTACGAGCGAAGAGCGCAACCGATGGGGAAGGAGGAGCTACGACAGCGGATGTGGGACGAGTTGGTTTACGAGTACGAAGCAGAAGCGCACAAGTGGATGAACCATGAAGCGGAGGTGCGGAGAAGAGCGCAGGAACGGGAGCGCGAAGAAGCACGGCGAAGGATCGTCCAAGAAGATATCACGAGGATCCAGGCTCGGGTACGGGATAGACGTGACAGCGAGAAACAGGCTATCGCGGAGGAGCGAAGGAGAAGTACGGAGAGAGAAAAGGAGAAAGTGCGGAGGGATCAAGCCCGAGCGGAGCGCGCGATGCTGGAAGCGTGGAACGCGTACGAATCACGGTGGGCTGCCATTTCCGCCTCGTCCGAGCCGCTCGGCTTTTGTGATATCCCTTGGCCACTTTTGGCTGCCCCTGCAGAGGTAGCAGACCTTACGCCCGAAAATATCAGTGGCTTCTTGCTGCATCCTGCACATTCATCTAATCATTCGCGACGAGAACGGATTCGTACTGCTTTGCTCCGCTGGCACCCAGATCGGTTCCGTCGCATCCTCAACAGAGTTGTCGACTCAGAGAGGGGCGTGGTCGAGGAAGGCGTGGGTGTAATCGCTAGATGCCTGAACGAGTTATTAGCAAAGGAAGGGAAGGCGCCGCAGCGGGTGAGTCATGAAGCACAAAGCAATCAAACCACCGCTCAAATGATTCCAGGTTAGATGAGAGGTTCCGAAATTCGCTCGACATGACAATGTTCATACTATACTATACTTTTGCCTAGCTGGTCGCAGGGCTCGCAGGGCAACCAGTTTCTCTGGCGGCGCCAAGAAATGCTGTCGATAATAATTAATCATGAAGCCTAACGATGTACTCACTGGCACTGCTAGTGTAATGTATGATACCTGTAATGCATGTTACGAGACTCGTGAAGTAAAATGAATGTAGATTCTACGTTGATTTTTCGAGTTGCAATCTGGGGCGCCTCCGAGTCTTTGTCGATTATCTTTCGCCAACCATTGTGGCGGGAAAGGAAAAAAAAAAAAAGGCTTGCCCCTTCAGCTTTAGGCTATGACGGTCAAAGTGCACTTTTAAGATGCGCACATTTGAGAGAACAGCGCGCACATTTGGGACCGACAGCGCACACATTTGAGACGGAACTCGACAGCGCACATACTTGAGAACGGACAGCGCACACATTTGAAACGGAACTCGACAGCGCACATACTTGAGAACGGACAGCGCACTTATTTGAGAACGGACAGCGCACTTATTTGACAATTGTAAACGTCATCAAAACTTCTCTTCAGGTCACCAGTTTGTAACGGATACATGCAGTGAGGCTGTATGTACGTAGAAAGGTTCGTATTGTACCCATGGAAGTCATTAGTGAGGTGAAGGTTGGGATGTGGGGTGATAAATGGGATAACGTGCAAGAAACGTATTAGGAATAAGATGGGTCACTGACTGCGTCCAAACGTGACAAGGGAGCTAGGTACAAAGCTATTCCCATGGGTTTCGAGAAGGGCCTCCTGGGATGCGTACAGTAGTTGATCGACGTCCAATCTGAGTTCTTGATCCACTAGGTCCAGCTTTAGCAACTTGACTATCATCGAATGCTTCATCCTCTGAGTCCTTCAAGTTGAGACCGCTGGTACGATAGTTTTCCGATTTGATCCGCTTGCCGCTTGGCCCCGGGCCTGATGGATGAGACTCGGACGCAAGTTCCGAGAGCGACACATGACGTGGTCGCTTCGATCCAGTAGTAGCTAAATTACAAATTGAGTATTTGCTGATTCCCGGAGGGAGTAAACTTACCCGCGTTCACCGGCTCGCGTGCGATAAGGTGTGTGAAGAAAAAATCGTCGTCGCTTTCAGAAGCAGGGGGGACAGTGGAAGTGGCTATGGACCGAGGTATGGTTGACTGGCTTGGAGCAACCTCATCGCTGGTGGTAGCAACTAAGGAAGCTTGACGAGCGGGATTGAACTGTTCCGTGGCCGCAGTGGTCCCTATGACTCGAACATCGGAATTGTCAGATTCATACTCTGTAGACAATTCTAACACCGTGACCAATTGGGCCGGAGCTTTGCCTTTACCAGTCGTGGTGCTGGGTGGCCATGCAGAATGGGCAGCCTCGTCTGAGAATTCTGCATCTGAGTCGTCAAGATCCATATCGGCTTCATCCTCGGCATCAACGCAGCCACTCAATGCCCTGGTGATGGCGTGGTCCCAGTCTCTGTATACGGATTTTGGGATCACAACATGAGGAGCTAAGACAAGCAATAGGTTAGTTTCTGCGTCAAAAATCGAAACAAAATACGTGAGTTACTCACTGCCCAGCTGCGGTGAGTGCTGCATCCGAAAGCGCACAAAAAAGCTCTCCAAGTCTATGTGCACTTTCCTCAGCCCATTCCATATCTTCAACCTCTGTTTGTAACACCCCAAACAGTGGAATCATCTGGTAACGTATGTGATCAGCGTGAATACGAAGACGAAGTGGGTCACCGCCGTCTTCTTGACGTAAAACCTCCAGAGCATGCTGACATGACTGTTGGATAATCATGTGGGCTTGGAGGATGTCGGCTTGCCAAAAGTCCCTGACCTCCCGGTCAGGGAAATCTTGAGGATGCTGCATGGAATTTCTCGCCTCCGCCGTTCAAGGTGTGAAGAAGAAGTGTGAAATTCAAGTTTATCACGATCACGTGCTGATGAATCTGAATCTTTTACCGCCATGACCTTTCGTCATCCACCTCAATTCCAGCACCCGAGCTCGACAATAGTACTTATTTATGCCGCTCCAGTGCCCTATGATGGCTCGTCTGTTCAGTATCCCACCTCAACCACCTCATTTTCAACACCATCACTCACCACCGCTCGTACGACCAGCTACTGGAAACCATCGATGACTCCACCAGATCTCCCTCGTGAACGACATTCCACGTTCTACTATGCGGACGGGACGGTCATATTTCTTGTAGGCTTTCACTTTCACTTTTTGAATCACGGTGGTATGCTCATTGCTAACCGAAAATCACAACTTGAAGGTTCCCGAGTCAACGCGCGAAACACTGTACAAGCTATACCCCGGTCACCTTGCAAGACAGTCACCAGTATTCGGGGCGATGCTGTCGCTACCTCAGGGTGAAAATGAGCAGGCTGCAGAAGGGCGATCCGACGACAATCCTATTGTTTTACATGGGGTTGTCTGGAAGGACTTCGACCATTTACTATGCTATCTCTTCGGCCGGTAAGTCATACTGCTATGGAATTGTGAGAATAGCACTTGATGTGATGATACCGTACATCACAGTTATGGCGGTAGCAACTTGGAGCTGCAACGCCAAGAGTTTCTGATTTCGGTTCTCAAACTTTCAGACTTTTACCAAATCGACTTAGGCTTTCAGTATGCTGTCGCAGAGCTCAAGCGTCTCCCATCAGCGACGTTTGAGCCCTCACTGAAGCTGCAACTCGGGCGCCAGTTCCGGATCCATGAGTGGGTTGAACCCTCTTTTTGTGCAATGTTGGAACGACCGGTGTCGTCCATCAGCCGTCTGGAGGCCCACTGGATGGGCATGGAATACTTTTGGATCCTCACAACGACAAAGGCAAAAATTGACGATCACTATCGCGCACTTGCTTACACCGAACCACCATTAGATCAATTGGATGACCTTTGTGAAACTCTGGAGGCCTGTGCAGCGGTGTGGAAGGACGAGTGGTGGAACGGCATTGCTCGTCACCTCCTCCACCCTGAATCCCCTTGCCGAAGCCAGAGTGGCATTATTTCCCTCTTGCAAGAGACTGACTTTGATGGCGGCATCTGTGTCAGGTGCAAAGCTGGCATCATGCTGAAGCTGATGGACTCCTCCACACTTTTGTACAAGGAGGAACTGGAGGATATTGCGGCTGTAATGGTCATGGATGCCCAGATGAACGACGTCTAGTACTACCTATGTAACAATCCATTTTACTATGTTGTAGTCCATTGAACATGCGCGCTGTCTGTCCCAAATGTGCGCGTTGTTTCTCAAATGCGCGCGCCTTAAAAGTGCACTCTGACACCCATATTAGGCCACAGACTAGCGACTCGAATGGTCACTGGTGAGTCAGAGGAGACAATTCTTCAGGAATCTGGACCAACTGGTTGAGCTACAAGACCAACTAGGTCTTAGTAGGTCGCTCAGGGTAATAGGTTCGATCACGATTCACAAGGGACGGGGTCCAATTTTATTTTCTCGAGAATAACAACCCTTGTGATGCAGCCATGGCTGTAGAAATACCGCGATGATGTCCGGTATTTCCCCTGCCTCTTGTCCCGGAACCTTTAAAATATATAAATTGAAACGATGCATCATAGCTTCCTCCCGCATCGAATTGCGATAGGGGACAATGATGCAACAATTCCAAGAGGTGAATACTGTGGTGGTAGCACAACGGTCGGTAACAGACCTAGTGGGGTGCAAGAATCAAGGTGTCTGTCCCACTGTCGTTTCTGCCGCGAAAGTGAGTAGGTTATTGTTGATCAGACCATCGACGATGCTCCGGTGATGTGTTTCTGATTTCGATCCAAGACAAATTGGTAGAACAGCTATGGTGGCGTGGATGTCTGCGTCGACCAGATCGTCGGTGAAGGCCAGCCTCGCGATTATTTATGCAATAGTGCGAAGGTCATGGTTAGCGATCGACGAGATCGTCAGATCGTTGTCTTCGCACTTGCACTGAACCTACCAGGCTGCGTACAAGTACTATATGTATCGCCCAAGCTGGGGAATGGATCCAAAACCACAAAGCTTCACCGGGCACCACCCGTGACTAGGGAAGAATTTTGTGTCCTGGCGACGCAAAACCAAACCGAGACATACCTGAACTGGCGCATCACAGCTCTCGATACATATTTGACGGATTCCAAGGCCTGGTTCGTTATGATCCATGTCACTCCTTATTTATGCTTCTTGCTTCGCATCGACCTTTTCCACCATGTTCAGGGAAGAAATGGATATTGGTAGTCATGGATAATACGCTGCGAATGTTCGGCATATGATGAATGATCTGTAGTCCACGGACTCGGATGTGCATGACTGTCAAGCAACTTGTGTGCACGGATTTTCCAGAAGAGTAAGTTCAAACGTAAGTATCTGAGCCTGAGGTACTAGTACACAAATAGCGGAACAACTTAAATTGCATCGCCACTGCTGAGGTAAGCAGCTGACAAGACTGCGCTATGAATTTTGAGTGCGCTCTGCCTACTCCCCAACTGTCATGTTCCGCCAGTTTGCGCGTCTTCCACTTCGCAGATGCTTGCATTCACAGGCAGGTCCCAGTAGTCGACCGTTTTCACGAAATACCCGTTCAGCCTACGCGCTCGGTGCATCAATAGCCGTCGCAGGATACTTGGCCTTGTCAAGGAGTTCCAACAGTCGGCATATATCATTAGACTCGGAAGCCGTCTCTAGTATGTGTGTTTCTCGTCGAGTGGGGTCTTAGACTTGACGGTCCATATGCTTAGCACCCAAAAAGCAGCCTACGTTACCAAGGCCTCCGAGACCTTCCGATGCACCAACGCCTTCGGCACCTCGAAGTGACGCGTCCGAGCCAGTTACAATATTTCCCGAGGGTGGAGAACCTTCCCCAGTGCCATTAGAAACGCCAATAGAAGGCGAGGGATCCCAGGAAGAGTCTTCTGGCGGTGCTTTCAATCCGGAGACAGGGGAAATTAACTGGGACTGTCCATGTCTTGGAGGGATGGCTCATGGACCCTGCGGCCAGCAATTCCGAGATGCATTCTCATGTTTCGTGTATTCCGAGGCAGACCCAAAGGGCATCGACTGTGTAGAAAAGTTCAAGGCCATGCAAGATTGTTTCCGTGAACACCCGGATGTTTACGGTGATGGTATGTGATCTACCCATGAGAGTGTACCGCTATATCATTGTTACCGCTGCAGAAATTATGGATGACGAGGAGGAATCTCCTACTAACTCCTTGACCACCGAAACAACAGACGGTGACGTTCACCCGTTAGACAGCCTTCCCCCAGAGACGACAGAGCAATCACCAACCTCTGCATCATCCTAGATTTATGCTCATCATATATAGACACTCACTTATCGCATTCATAATCACTACTCAGTACTGAAATACATTGTACAAAGGGTGAGTAAGCATTGTACCGTTATGCAAGATTTTGGCGGGTGAGATCAATTTTGGAATCGTTTCTCGATGACTTGGTCATTCAGCTTGTACCCGTTGGTTGCAAATAGTTTCGAACTCAAGAATGGCGACGTGTCGTAAATGTCGTGATCTTTGGCCTGCATAGATGTGAGTCATCATGATGCACACCGGAGTTGTGTCTCACCCTTTCTTCGAGTTCAGAGACTTTGATAGTTATCAAGTCCGGTTGCTCATGCCTCTGGAGTTGGTAGAATCGTGCTTTCTCCTTGACGAGCTGGCCAAGGATGAAGGCGAGCAATTCTTCGTAGTCCCGAGCTTGTGTGACATACTTGCGGAAGCTCTAAGCACAAATAGTCAGCCCTTTGCGTGCGACACGTTACAACACACCCACCCTTTCTAGTGTCTTCTTAATAGTGAGTTTCTGTGCATTGACAAAGCTGCCAACAGCGACGGAAATAGCCAAGTCAATGTCATCGGCACGAACATATTCTCTGAGGCACATCTTGGCGCTGGCCTCTGCCATCCGAATCATGCTCTCCAGGTGGCGTATAGTGATGGGGTATGAGCCTGTGGCCAAGGACTCCCGTCGGAGATCGACAAAAAGACGCGAAAGCTTTTCCTGGTCCATGTCATACAATTGGGGTCGGACTCTCTCTCGAGCGTACATGATATACTTTCGAAGAACGTCCTGGGGTATGAGCTAACGGACAGTCAGTTCGGCTTCCCTTCAAGCATGGCATGACGTACATCAGCATCGAGGGAAGTGCCAACGTTCATCTCCTCCTTCTCGGGTGTAAACTTGGGGTGGCTACGCAGATGGCTCCCAACCACAAACCGTGCAAGGAGCTCATCCTGCACCGGGTCTACGGTATCTTTAACGACGCAAAGCACATCGAATCGTGAGAGAATGGGCTCCGTCAATTCGACATTCTGTTGGAATGGTATTGTAGGGTTGTATCGTCCGCGGATAGGGTTAGCTGCAGCGATGACCGCACACCGAGCGCGGAGTGTTGTCACAATGCCAGCTTTCGATATCGAAATGGACTGTTGTTCCATGGCTTCGTGAATAGAGGTTCGATCCGCATCATTCATCTTATCGAATTCATCAATAAGGCATGTTCCTTTGTCGGCCAGGACAAGTGCTCCCCCTTCGAGTGTCCACTCACGGGTGACGGGATCTTTGCGAACACTAGCCGTCAGACCCACAGCAGATGCCCCCTGCCCGGTAGCGAAGACAGAGCGATGCGCAGTTTTCTCCACGTATTTCAAGAACTGAGATTTTGCCGTACCAGGATCACCAAGAAGGAGGAGGTTTATGTCACCTCGGATAGGATGCTTTCGCTTGACATCCTTTGGGACACCGCCAAAGAGGGAGAGGGCGATGGCAGTCTTGATGTCTTCGTGGCCATATATTGACGGGGCAATAGATTTGACTATCCGCTTGCGGATGCGGTCATCCCGAGCGAGGGCTCGAATTTCCTTTTCATCCTCTTCCGTAAGCCTGAACGCAGCAAAGAGGTCCTCCTTTTTATTAATGTGGTTTGCTTCGATGATGGTGGAGAAGACGGGAAAGCCGTTCTTAGAGTTGAGGGATGCATCGAAATTGTTCCGGTATATTCCAGTCACTTCCTATCTCTGAGAGTGAGACTCGCTCAGTGGTAGAGAGCCAATAGATACTCACAACTTCTTCCCCTGGCTTTGCCTGGTCAATCAGATCCCAGAGGAGAATGACCTCACGATGTCTTGGGAGACGTCCTGGTGGAACAGATCCTGGGGACTCCTGCAAAGTCATTTTCTGATAGTTGCGATATACTGTCTGGAGAGTGGTCAGTGAAGGAAACGATAGCCACCACTCAACTCACTTGCTCAGAGTTGACTGGGAATGGACCTTTGCTTTCGCAGTTAGGGCAATAACTGATCTTCACTTCCTTGGTTGCATCTTGGTAAAACGGACCCAAAACAGCACCACACTTGCGACAGTCGAATTTCACATATTTTAATTGAGGGAACACGCCGGTCCGACGAGTCACAACACCAGATACTCGAACGAGATTGTTTAAGTTGGAGCGGCGAAGATCGCGAAGGGACGAGCTGAGTGGAAGATCGGCGATGCGGACATGAACCTCGGAATGAATGCGTTCATAAGATGGATAGTAAACAAGGATTGCATTCAATGCCACTTCATCGAAAATGGTCAGCATTGCTGCCGGAGAGTTGGTGAGGAAGTAAGCAAGGATGGGCTTCGAAACCGCAAGGTGAAGATATGATACTTCGAGTGATTCAGCATTCGCTAGGGAGGGTTGTCAGGACACGGCAAGTTTGTTGCACATTCACCTACTCTCTCCGAGGTTGCGGATACGTTGACCATATACCGAATTTCCATTCTCGTCCACATAAGTCATCAAAAATTGGCGGAAATGTTTGACGATTGAACGGCGAACACGATCGTTGGCTATCCACTCGACAATCGACTTTGCCTTGATATCGCTCAGTTGTTCTAGGGGAATTTCCTGTTAAACCAGTTATCAGCAAAAGTGACCGCTCAGTATGAAGCATGCTAACATCGTCGAGTCCATCCATATCATCCAAATCCCGGCGTTCATCATATTGACGACGAGTACGTCGCTTCATGCGAGCTACGCCGAGACCCCCATCCAAGGCATCCTCGTCCTCCATGTCATCGCTCTCCAGAAACCGGGGTGCACGACTTCTAACTGCAGCACGACCCCCCGTTCTACCGCTGCGCTCTAACCGATCCCTTCGATCCATTTTCGCCTCTGCGGCTCTACGGGCAACGCCAGACAGCTCTTCAAACTCTCCTTCATCGTCGATATCTCGGTCAGAGTAATGATCAAGAAGTTCATTAGCAGTATAGTCTCTTCCGTGGATCAATGGAAGGTGAGCGGGCGAATCATGATATTTGCGTAGACTTACTCCTCCATGTCATTCGCGAAAAGATCTTCACCCTCGCCGTCTTCCTCCTCATCTTCAAGATCCCTGACTGCATCGCGTTCGTCCAGGCTATCATCTGTGTCCGAGAATGGAGCTGGAGGGGACGAAGGAGGTAATGAGGACGAGGACTCGCGCCTCTGGGGTGTGGGACCTAGAACGGGAGAACTGCTGGGAATTCCGGGAGACCTGGCACGCTTATTACGTCCGGGTGTCTGAGACTGGAATAGATTCGAGAACCGTCCCAGTGGATCAAGAGCAGAAATCTTACTTACCATGATGATGGGAAGATGAGAAGGGAATACGCGTCGCGACGCGTCCCAACTCTGTCTGAGTTTGAAAGCGTGTAATAACGAATTTTTATTTTTGCTATTTTGTAACGAAATAATCTACACTAACCATGTCGGTTGACTGGCAGACAGCAGTGAGGCAGGAGGCGGAGTACCTGCGCAAGGTGCATCCAACCACGGACGATATTCCGGGATGCATATCTCTCCTGGACGGATTTCTCCTTTGCCATGGCGCGTCCCCAGTTATCTCTTCTCTCTTCCTTCTCACATGTCTCGTGCAGTCGTCGGATCCCAGGTGAAATCTCTCTATAGACATGGGCGGATGTCCGAATGTCATGACAAGATGGAGGACTTCAAATTCTGCATGAGTCTCAAGTCGATGGAGCCAAAAGCCAAGAGAGAAGCCTGGATCCGTCGGCGTGCCGAATGGTGGGCCAACAGACGACTCGGGAAAAGCAGCGAGAACGTTTGGAACGTCAGAGGGTACGTCTGACAACTCTTTGGTAATGTCACTCATCACACCGCACATAATAATCAGGGAACCCCTCTCAAACTGGCCACCCACCCTTTCTGATGACGCTACACGATCTTCTGACATCATTGCTTAGATTGCGACATAAACCCCGTTGACCGGCAAACCACAGCGCCTTCTGATACATACCTGTACAGTATAGCCGGTCTTCCTGATCTGATCACACCGGAGCATTCTGTATTTGGATATTTTACTCTATATTTGCCGTGAGCCTGTGACGCATAGCCCACGTTGGTGTCGATGTCGCGATAGCGAGCTGCGGAGTTGTTTGAGACCAGGCCACTATCAACAGGTGTCAGCCTGAGCTAACTATCATGGTCCCGCAGACGATGTTTACCGTTCAGCCCTGGAAGGGACTCTATCTTGCTTATGGGCTTTGCTCCATCGTGTTCCAAATACCCTTATGGATCTTACGTTACATATGGCCTGCCAGTCGCCCATTTCCCTCCTGGTCACTGGGACACACTATTGCCGTACAATTGATCAGGCGCGTGGCGCACATCTCCTCTGTGTAAGTTTGAGTCTGGTGCTCAGCAGGTTTCTAAGGCTGACATTGGTTTTTGCAACGAACAGAACAGGTGGGATTGTGGGACTGCCAACCGATCATGCCACTTTACCATCAGTTGATGCAGAATCTGTCTGGATTGATGGGACCCCTGACCTCGTGACGGCGAAGCTAGAGACATGGACGTTTGTGGCTAAAGTTGAGGCGGAATGCATTCCAGGTTACTGGTATGGCAAGAAGGGTGGTCCTCCAATGCCCACGACACCAGTCCCCTCCGGACTGAGAGTATTCTACTTTCTTCACGGAGGCGGGTATATTCAACTGTCTGCCCACCCGCACGACATGACATCGAACATCACACGCGCTCTCATAGAGCTGGATGATTCCGCGTCCCATGCCCTTTCGTTGGAATATCGCCTATCTTCTACCGCACCGCTTCCTGATCGAAACCCTTTCCCGGCCGCTCTCCTTGACGCACTTGCTGGATATAACCATCTGGTAAACGTAATGGGTTACTCTCCCTCCAATGTCATTTTGGTCGGTGACTCCGCTGGCGGAAATCTTGCTCTTGCTCTAACGCGTTACCTCGTCGAGAACAAGAATACCCCTAAAGTGTCCCTTCCGGCCCCTCCGGGGCATCTCATATTGCTCTCCCCTTGGGCAGACCTAACTACTTCGCACGACTGGCCAGGATCTTCTACTATTTCCAACACCGCCGACTACCTGGGATTCCACGACAGTGGACGAAGTCTATATGCAAAACATGCATTCCTAGGGCCGTTTGGTCTCGGGTTCGCCTTTCATAATCCCTACATATCCCCTGCTTCGTTGTTCCCCTCTGAGTGTCAGGCACACTTCGGAGGCTTTCCGCGAACGTTCATCGTCACCGGTACAGCCGAGAGGTTTTATGATGCGACCCGAACCTTGGGAAGGAAGATGGCAGCCGAAATGGGTGAAGGGAGTGGAGAAGGCCAAGTCACGTATTTCGAAGGGAAGGATGCAGTACACGACTTTCTTGCGTTCAAATGGCACCCTTGTCGTCCCGCCACACTAATGGCCATACAGCAGTGGCTAGCGTAGTATCGGCAACACCATACAGTCTCGTACGAATGTTTATAGACCCTCAGACAGATTTATCTCTACGTAAAATGCATGTATATATCTTCGTTATTTGATAGACAGCAACTTTTGCCGGTCGTGTTCAAGTTCCCGCAGATCCTGCTCCTCATCTGTTAACCATGTCTAGGTACTGTTCCTTGATCGATGAATCAAACTGAGTTAAAATCACGTTTCATCGAATAAGTAGTCCATGTGGTTTCGGTATACTCAGCCCGACTTCCAATGTTGGCGGCACTCCACATCGTTTTGAACTCGTTGGTATCATATAAAAACAAACAGAACACATACGTAGAAGTAATGGGTAATCTGGTGATCACCATCATCACAGCTGATGGGATTCACACTCATAAATTACAGTACGAAAGGAAGGGGAAAATCGTAACAGTGTGGCATACAATCGCACGTGGAGTCATGATCATCAGCTACAACGAGAAAAAGTGAAGCAAAATAGGTGCGGCAGGCGCACCCGCATTACTTGTCCTGTGATTTGTGCAAACTTTCCCGACGTGCTTCGTCGCGCGCTTCCTCGGCGTTGAGCAATCCCCCTGCTTTCCAGTCATCGAGGTAGAAGTACACCCCTGGAAGACCAACGAAGAGAGCACCTGTGAGGTTTCCGATCCACGACGCAATGAGAGATCTACGAACAGGTCAGATTGGTTCCACGTTTACCAAATTCACTAGGAGGGATGTACGACTTACTTTTTGATGTAATACGCGGTGGTAAGCTTGGAAAAGTAGTGTGGGGATCAATTGAACGGTTGTGAAGCGATGTGAGGCACTCACATCGGCGTGAAGCATGATGCCCAGTGGCAAGAAGAACATATTGGCGACAACTATGGGAATCGTGAGCTGGGTTGGAAAGCCTCGATAGACGGACTTACCGTGATCAAAGCCACATGCGACGAACACTTAGTTAATCATTCGTAATGAATCACGACCCACACATGTTCCTGACTCACCCAAATCGGGAACCAAGCGGCAAAAATCTTTGAGACTGTCTCGTTGGCCGCAGCAGATTGCTTCCAAAACAATGAATGAAAAGCAGCCGATTTTCTTTGGCGTGTACCTACCCAGATTTCCACACAAACCAACCAGTTGCAACCAATACCTCTAAGGAAGATTTGATACCAGGCAGGGGTTACCGCTTTCGCACTAAAGAAATTTGTGAGCTTCAGGTTCCCATCGCAGGAGAGTGGCGAGCATACACGACAAAGTTCTGGACATAACCGAGATATGGTTGTTGGCTAGCGATACCATCGTCTGTTGTGACCAAATATTCAGTGAAGACCAAGCACAAGCAGATTGTTGACCAACATTTCCCAATAACAGCTGCAAAGAATAGACTTCCGACCAAGTTTCCGAAAGTGACTAAACAGAAGACCGTCAGCAACTATATCACTCGCCAAAGAAGAAAAGCATTACCTATGATCCAGTTGACTGGAACGCCCCACCATGGAATTGCACCTTTCACTGCGGCCATAGGGAAGGTCTATGACAACTCAGGGCTTATGGCCCTTGATGGCATCAAGTGGCTTACCATGAGGTTACTCGTAAGCAGTTCAAGTCCTTGTAGTACAATCCTGAAAAGTGTGAGGTGGGTATGGATCTGGCGCTTCCGTCACGCTTGATTACATTACGAGACCGACGGGAAACACGAATCCCCCGAGGACTTTGACGAGACCAGGATTACTGGCGGTAAGACTTGCCGAGCCACCTGAGAGGATGACATCAAGTAGGCCGCCGAACGACAGCATGACACCAGCCAACACCTGGAACATTCGAATCAATGTGCAAGGTGAAGTTGCGAATAACATACAGCTTTAAAGAATGTTTTGTCCCAACGAGTGTTGTGCTTTGCAACAGCCATCTCGATGAGAGCAACACTGGTCTCTGCCGGGCTGAGAGTGGAAGGTACGTCCGCCATCGTGAAAGTTATAGCGAGCTGCAGCGTCTACTTGACACAGGAAGGTTAGGTTACCGGGGAAATGAGACCCCACCTGGCGTGCTTTTATAATATTCCCCTGTGGTGGCTTCATGGGGAGGGTTACGAAACGGGGATAGTGTGCATTCGGTGCGCAAGCTCGCGGGGCCAAATAGGAGATCCATTTCACAGATTGTAATTATTACCAAACGAAAGCGCGAACAGCCTTGATGATAATCAGCTGATGCACCCACAGAGACACTCACTTGGTTCCTTTGAGGACAGCGCCTGCCCGTATATTGGATAACAATCAGCTATCAGTGTGTCATGAGATGGGGTTGGACGGGGCACAAACCGTTTAGCTTCTAGGAGCGCGGGGGACTCGGAACGGTGGAACCAGCGAGAATATTCATGTCTTGATTTGGTTGTGATTACAGATTCACGGACTGTCACATCTTGCACTACTTACAGGGTCCAAGTTGTGGTGTAACATTTTTGACGAGTCACATCAGCTCAATTGGTGAGTTCTGATTTGGTTAGCCACTTCAGGCACACAGGTGGGGGAATGGACTTACCTGATGGCCCTAACCATAAAAGCAAGCGACAACACTATGACAACGCTTTCAAGCTACTGCCTGGCGGACGCCCTTACACATCGCTAGACGTGGCACCCAAGTAGTCAACCACGCTCAGTGGGCAATTGTAATGAACCGAGAGGTCTTCCGTTGATTCTTGGAGGCGACAGACAATATTTACCTACATTTGGCGAATGGAAGATGCGGCGATAACAAGAAGCCGGAGCTTCAAGCAAGGCGCTCTGTTGTGCGAAACTTTGCAAAGCCATCAGGCAGCTCAGGCCCACCATGACAGCTTGTGGAGCCACAAGGGACTCGGTCTGGGAAAGACAAGCTGGTGCTTATCAGAGCGTAATTTACGGATTAGCGCCTTTGACCCTATTTTTACTTCCTGCTGCTTATCATGACGTAATAACATCAAGTAAATGGCGATGATGATAAGCCTCTCACCACGTTTTTAACTTCAAAAGTCAGCCTGGCAGAAAGGGTGTATCTTTTACTGTTATGGTTAGAGCCTTCCAATATTCATCAGAACTCATCAATTGCGCCAAAGGCTCGTGAAAGAGTTGCGCGACAAAACCGCAAGAACTTGTATTGATAGCTTCGAGAATTTTTCATTCGATCGAGAGAGTTTCATTGCTATCTACTACCATCTATTAGTACCCTGACAACATGTGCTTAGTAGACTTATCGCCCAGTACCTAGTCACAGTTGCCTTTGAGGATTTGAAGTTGCGTGGATGATACTCAGTGAATCGCGCAGACATACGATATCTAAGTCGCGCGCATTACACTAAAGTTGCGCGGATGATGTTTAAATCGCGCGCGTTGCAGCCAAAAATCGCGGGAATTATTGTGCACTTGCAGCACCATATATCAGAAGCACTTTGACACTGACATAATCCGTAGGGAGTTGGGTACGGATGCAATTTTGATAAGTGTGTTTCTAAATCCAGAGAGGCTCCTGTCGGCCTGCCACCAGCATTCTGAAGCACACTACATCTCGTGAGTATATGTGAAACAATACAAAAGGAATTGGATAGGGTATATAAGAATCTGAAATAGGTGGATCAAGTAGAGACTGTAACAAATGGTACTATTCACTATCATGCGAAAATGTCAGTGCTGTGGAGTAACTTTGGCGTTTGATCATTTCTCTTTTGCCACTCTCCAAATCGGCGTGAGAGCCTGTGCTACTGTGTTAGCAGCAACTTCCAGGTAACCACGCTCTACCTCGTCCGTCACTGCTGTCCATATCTTGCGAGCCCGCCATCGATCTGGGTGGAATCTCCGATGACTCTTTTCGACAAACTCCTTGTAATCCTGCAGTCGCATATGAGACTTGACTGTCGAAAAGAAGGTTTCCACCGCCGACCAGTCGACATCTTCAATCGTCAGACGTGACGGTGGGTGTAGCACAGGCCACGGGATATCGTGGAAAGTGATTGATTGTTCTGGCGTAAACTTGGCCGCGTCGAACTCGTCAGCGAGCATTCGATAACGTTCCAGCGCCCTATGAGTCGTCCACGGCCCTGATTCCCATCGCTGCCTCTGTCGCCTGTTGACGGTTTTCACGTTGGCGAACTTCTTCTTCCCGTGCATGCCTCTCCGCTTCCTGTTGAGCAAGCCGTTTTTCTCGTTCGGCGGCTTCACGCTGTTGCCTCAGTCGTTGCTCTTCTTCTCTTCGTCGCCGTTCAACCTGAGCAAGTCGCTCCCGTTCTTCAGCCGAGTTCACGAGCCTCCCTTTGCTTGCGTTGTGCTTCCCACAGCGGTCGGTCCTTCTCAAGCTCGCGAAGTTTGCGAATGGATTCGGCAATTTCAGCCTCGCGTGTGCGCTCGGCCTCCAGTGGCGTTTCATTTAGGTCATCCGTTCCTTGAGAATTTGTTTCTGTGGTGCTGGCTTTTGCTTCATCTTCCTCTACTTCAAACACTGGTTCTATAATCGTGTCAGCATACATTCGAAAGTATCGAACATAGAGATAGACCTGGAACTTCAAATGTAAAACGCACAGATTCGGCAAACTTTTTCTGTTGGCATTGTCGATTGAGGCCCGCATAATGGCGCAATCTATCTAACCGTTTCTTCTCGTGCCTGGCGTGGCTCTGGTTCGCGCCTTTACGGCTCTCTGGAGGCGAGGTTCGAGCTCGTTTGTGTCTACGCGGGGACCGATCGTACAACATTCGATCGCTGTCATCATCGGATTCTGGGAATGAATCCCCTAGAAACCAATGTAAGAAAGAGAAAGCTCGACCAGAGTCCAGCAGTACAAACTGACCTTTTCGCTTGACGTTTTCTTCGGCCTGCCATGGGGTACTTTGGGAGGGGAAGGTGTCGTCGCTATCAACTCGCATAGAGAAGCTGCCGTCTGCGGGAACAGTGGCATCTTGGACTTGCTTTCCATGGGCCATCCTATTCTTTGCCCACCTGTCAAGTCGTGCCTTTCTGATTTTCTCTCGGCTGGTCGGATTGGGTCTTCGACTAGACCTCGGTTGTTGCCAGAAGGATTCATCTATAATCATTTCTTCGACCTCGACCTCGTCTGAATCAGAGTCACTTTCAACCAGTTCTTCTGGGGAGCGAGACCGGGCTTTCTTCTGCCCAACCGGTTCGCTCATCTCTGGAGATGACCACCGCGACCGTTTGCCTGAAGAGAAATCTTCGGTCTCGAAGTCTTGGTTTGCTAGTTCGGTGCAGGTGACAGCAGAGCATTTGGGCCAGGGGTATACGACGCAATGATATTTAGGGTCAAGTTTGTATATCTCCCATTGTTCCTGGTAGCATTGAAATTTTTCGCTGGGGAATTCGATAGGTGAATGCCGCGTTGGTCGGATCGTCCGACGTTTTCGTCTTGCTCACCCGCATATGTCAACGACGCGTGGCCAAACCCCTTCGTCTTGTGCACCCTCTTCGAGACGCGCCCGTGGCACAAACCGCCAGAAAGCCGCGCCTTTGGACATGGTCTCGATGACGATGCGTTTGGGAGGCGGGAGGTTTCCCGAATTTTTGAGCCTCTGGATGCTGGGCTCCCCCGGAAGCGCGGTCTTGGGATCAAAGGAAGCGAAAGACAATTTCGATTCTGGGGAGCGTAAGAGGCGGGAAGGTTGGGAAGGATCGAGTAGACCGGGCTGTGTACCGCGCAATATATGCAGGTTTGCATGTTGAGAGGAATAAACACCGTTTGGTGGCGGCGCAGAGTAGGCCGCCATACGTCGTGGGCTCGTTATGTGTTGCGGGGGATACGCACAGGGATTACATTCGCTCTCGGAATCGCCTGAACACGCCAAGACCGGCTGAACAAAAAGGACGTGTCAAGCACGTGCCACCACAATGATATTATACGCTTGATTGTCTTCGAGTCTCCGCTCAAAAAAAGTTTGCACGCGATTTCACACAAATTATGTGCTATAAGTCGCACTGATTAGCCGATGTCCTTATGTTCCCCGCATTCTCGTGTTTTAAATTGTTCGTCGTCGTAAATGATGCAGATCGCCAACGGAAGAGAGTCTAGTACTTTAAAGTGACCAACGAGAAGGCCCGACTTTCCACCCGATCTCAGTGTCATGCTCAGCGTAGATGACACTGACAATACGATGTAGTACATGGTGAGGCCACTGGCCAGCAGTCTAGCGGCCGTACGATCGATCTTTTCCTGTGAGCCTAGCGCTGAATGGAAATCTGTCCTGGTAGGGACTTGGATTTGCTTGGCACCGTGCTGCACTATTTCTGGTTAAGTGACTATATATGACTCTAGTCCGAGTCACATCACCTGGATCGACTACATCATATGAAACCCTAAGGGAGTAGTTGCAAAACAACCAAACCGAGGTGAGTGTTCGGATTTTTACGGATGCTCCTCTTGCCCTAAGCTCTTCTCTCCTGTGCTACGTGTCAACTCGCTGTCAGGCCTATGTATCTTTTCGCAACACCTATTTCTCAATTTATCCGAAACTGTCCAGCGTTATGACTACTTTAAAGAACTTTCAGGCCGAAATCGAGGAAATTCACGCTCGCGAACGAGTGACGCAGCACTCGCAGGGCGTCCGTGTGTTACCCTCCGGGCAGCGGCGTGAAACCTGCGCGCCGAGCGTATCCGGAGCGGGTAGTACTACAATATATGGAGAGTCTGATTTGCATTCATCCGAACAGGAGGAACGAATTCTAGTGAGTCACTGCTCGGTCATCAT
Organism: Boletus coccyginus; assembly: GCA_025782845.1. Lineage (NCBI taxonomy): Eukaryota > Fungi > Basidiomycota > Agaricomycetes > Boletales > Boletaceae > Boletus > Boletus coccyginus. The sequence continues at coordinate 414,552 of JAHZSR010000007.1, read as the reverse complement.
AGATGAGCACTTGAACACCTATGTCTCTATAGGGACTACTTGCTGTACATAACGATGAGCAGGCGCGAAGTGCACTGGCATCACTCATGGCCCAATTCCAGGGGGAGTATGTTTTTCGGATAGGTCACCGCCCTCCCCTTGATTCTCTCTTTAACGGAGAGGAGTTCGATAATACCCCGGGTTGGACCGGTATTAGCCGGACGCAAGAAGAGGTGGACAAGCTCGCAACTGAACTTTCCAAGGCCCAAGATGACATTGGAGGGAAAGTATGAGTCTTGTCACAAGTTTGACGCCGCTCTCGAACTCATTTCAGATATACGATTAGGCCTCAGTACTTCTCCGCATTGGAGGATCGCATTCACGGATCGCTCTCCTGCTACGTCTACCGCCACCCAGTGTTGCTATGACCACTGAGGTTCGTTGTGCTGTGGTTGGGAATGTCGACTCGGGGAAGTCTACTACGCTTGGCGTACTAACTCGAGGTAGTTTTAATGGACTGCATTCCTCCGTTCTCCTTGAACCTTATCCACAGGTGCTCTCGATGATGGGAGGGGCAGAGCTCGAGTAACGCTGTTCCGACACAAACACGAGATAGAGACCGGCCGGACTTCTAGTGTTGGCATGGAGGTTGGTGTTTCCCCAAGGTTAAATCGGCCATTTCTTATGCGCTCCACATAGATTCTGGGGTTTTCAGTGTCTGGTGTCCCGATCTTACCTGGAGCAGCTAGCCCTCATGACGTTGAGGGCGCTCGGCGCGACAAGCTGGGATGGGACCAAATCTCTGCCCGTTCAGCAAAGATTGTCTCGTTTAGCGGCATGTGTTTCTGTTTCTCGTTTGTCCCCATCTAGTTACAGTAGTCCCGCAGATCTGGCTGGCCACGAACGATATCTGAAGACAACTCTTTATGGGTTGACATCCGGTGCTCCGTCCTGCGTCATGCTGATGATTGGTGGAAATGCGGGTCTTATCGGAATGGCCAAAGAGCATTTGGCAGTAACATTGGCTTTAAATGTCCCTGTTATTGTTTGCATCACAAAGGTGAGAAAAACTTGTAGCACCACCCTCGCATATCCTTGCGTGATGCTAAAATTTCGCGAGATTGACATGACTCCCCCTAACATCCTCGCTGAGACAACCAAGCAAGTTGTGAAGATTCTGAGAAGCCCTGGATGCAGGTAAGTACTTGTATTATTTTGTGCGTTACACATCTTAATCATTTTCAGGAAAATGCCAGTGTTCGTGAACTCGACTGAGGTGGCAGTGGAGCTAACTAGCCTGTTTGCACACCGCAAGTCAGTGCAAGTGTTATCGCGCCTGCATCCGCTGACCTTTGCTTCAGACTCTGTCCCATCTTTCGAATCTCGAACGTTACTGGGGATGGTCTCGATTACGTCGGTTAAGCACCCTCTCCTATGATTTTTGGCTCATTGATTCTGTAGCTTCGCACGTTCCTGAACCTCCTCCCCCCTTCCGATACCAATCGTGAGATTTTTGCGGTTGATCAACCCCTAGAGGTGATTATGCTTGGTTCATCTGCGATATTTGGCTGACTTGTCATAGTATTCTGTGACCGAAGTGTGGTCTGTGCCCTACGTTGGCACTGTGGTTAACGGTATTTTAAACAGTGGCAGGGTGAAGATAGGTGACCCAATCTTTCTCGGGCCCGACTCCAACGGCAACTTTCAGCAAACGATTGTTCGTAGCATGCAGAGAAAACGGTTTGTTGGTCCTTATATCAATGTTGGCTGAGGGGTCTGACGACGTAGGATAGGGCGGACGTAGCCTCAGCCGAAGCTGGTCAATGCGTGGCGTTGGCACTCAAACGAGTCAAGCGTGCAACGGTCAGGAAAGGGATGGTTATTGTACACAAATCCGACACCCCACCGAAAGGTACAGATCAGTTTCATTCTCCACAGACCAAAGCTGACTCCTTGAAGCCACCCTTCGGTTTGAAGGACAAGTGCTCATCCTATAGTAAGCGCTAGCATAGTCGGCGATGTGAAGATGTGACAACTATTTGCAGCCACAATACTACTATGCAACGGAACTATCAAGTACGTGCCCCCGTGTTCGTCCCGATGATGTGTCAATTGACTCCAACTCTCTAGGCCATGCTTCACTGTGGAGTGAGTCGAGTAAGTTTATAGTCTATCTCAGAGCTGATCACTTGCAGGCTGTGCGACAGACTGTCCGGATTGTATCTATGGACCACCCACAGGGAGTACTGCGCACGGGTGATCGTGCGACGGTCCAATTCGAGTTCATCTCACACCCGGAGTTTATCAAGGTTGGGATGAAGCTACTATTTAGAGAAGGAAAGACAAAGGTCAGTAGAGGATCAGAAACCACGACGTGCATTCCCGCTTACAGACTGTCATAGGGACTTGGAGTCGTCACTCGACTACTGTAATGGCTTTTGACCCGGAATCTCAACAGATGTTATCGTCTTGTATAGTATGGTATCTAAAGAGATTTGGTTGTGTTGTACCATATTGTGCGATGACGTCACGTAGTTGCGCAGGGTTGGCGGTCCAGGCGTAGGTATTTAAGTTAGCCGCACATGTCTTCAACTGCGTATCAGCGAGTCCCTTCCGACGAAAACCGCGCTGCGCCACCCGCAGCTGCTCGACCGCAGCCCGCTCGCAAATATCTTCTTATCCTTCTTCTTATCATCGCCTTCACTGCTGCCTATAAAGCTTACCAGCAGTATTCAACCCAACCCATCCATCCCCCGTTACCGGACAACCAAGTCATCGATCAAGATCAACCGGTGACCCCGCCCGTCTTATCGCAGCTTCCATCGTCAACTACGCCAATTGCAGTATCGACACCCTTACCGTCCACGGAGATGCATGGGCAGCATGGCAAATACAGCGTTGGCTAGTAAGCCTTCAGATCCTGTCTTGGATGTCTCACTTATGCTTACTCACCACCAGCTTTGTCAACTGGTATGTCTCTCTGGTCGTCTGGTGCATCGGATTAATCGCTTGCAGGGGTATTTACGCACGCAAGTTTCCACCTTCCCAGATTCCTGTACATGACTTGACGTGCGTCACAATGTCGTCAGCGCTGTTACAACACTCATATCATCTAGACATATCCTTTACGCTTTCGCCAACGTGAAAGCTGACACCGGTGAGGTGTACTTGTCCGACGATTGGGCGGACAAAGATATACACCACCCCGGCGACTCCTGGAATGATCCCGGGAACAACCTTTATGGCAACCTAAAAGCCATCTATAAACTCAAGCAGCAGAATAGACATCTCAAGGTCCTCCTCTCTATCGGAGGTTGGACTTACTCTCCCTCTTTCCACCCTGTCGTCGTCAATCCACAGGCACGCCATAACTTTGTACAGTCTGCTGTCAGACTGTTGGAAGACTACGGTTTAGACGGCCTTGATGTTGATTACGAATATCCGTCTAATCATGAACAAGCAGTCGGTTATCGTGAGCTGCTGAGGGAGCTCCGGATTGCCCTAGATCAACATGCCCATAGCAAGGGCATCCACCACAAGTTCTTATTGACTGTGAGTACAAGCTCACCAAAGGACTATCACTGGTTGACAGTCTCTAGATCGCTGCTCCGTGTGGACCAGACAATTACAGGAAATTGGATATTCGTGGGATGGAACCCTATCTCGACTTTTGGAACCTGATGTCATACGACTTTTGTGAGTCATTGCAGAATGTTGTGAACAAATAATGACACCCTCGTCAGCCGGATCCTGGGACTCAGTTGCCAATCATCAAGCCAATATGCATGGACCACCCATTAACGCTGCCGACGCTGTTCAGTGGTATCACTCTAACGGCGTTCCGAGATCAAAGTTAGTTCTAGGGATTCCACTCTATGGCAGGAGTTTTGCGAACACCGCCGGTCCTGGAACCCCCTTCTCCGGTCTTGGTCCGGGAAGTTGGGAGACAGGAGTCTACGATTATCGTGTCCTCCCTGCTCCAGGATCCTACGTTTTCCAGGACGACCAGAGGATTGCAAGTTGGTCATATGACTATCAGAAGAAGGAGATGATCAGCTTTGACAACGAGCAGATCGGTGCGATGAAAGGTCGGTGGATCCGCGAGCACGGGCTAGGTGGAAGCATGTTCTGGGAGCTCAGCGGTGACAAGGGAAGCTACAGGGAAGGTATGGAGGCTGGACCGGGAAAGGACCCAGTTCCTGGACACAGTCTGGTGAGGATCGTGAAGGACGCGATGGGGCCGCTCGATCAAAGCCACAACTGGTTGACGTATGAACGTAGCCGGTTTGACAACCTACGGAACGGCACAATCTAGTGCCCAGCCTACATATCGCAAAATTACAGAACCGGACTCGTTTTGGAATCACGTAGGATTAGCACATGGATGTACGAGGACGAGTAGATTTGTACTGTCAAGTTTCTGCCTGTATCGATACGTATCGCCCAATTTGTCAGATTTGCCAACAAGCGAGTAAGCTTTTCTTGTCAACTTTTTTAAAAGTTCAAACGTTCCTTGATCAAAGGAAGGTGCTGGAACAGCCCAGACCGGCCACGTTTTACTGCCGTTTTGTGCCAGCACTTAACTCAAGTTAAACAAGCCATCGTCGACACCATACCACAAGCACGCCTCCAGCCTTGCGGCCAACAGACGGTCGTACGACCTTTAGACTGTAAAATCGTTTCCTGTAATCTCACTCATAGACCGGAAGAAAACATACTACTACCCTATTCTATCGGATATCCAGCGATCCTTCCATCTGCACCTTTCAATGTCTCCCGCTCTTGCGATTCAACCGACGGAAGCTGACTTTGCATTAATCCTCGAGTCACTGCGTTCTGCACCAACGGGCCCGGGTGAGTCCAATCAGATGACAGAATAGAATGCTAGTGCAACTTACTTCGCACAGATGCTAAAGCAGCAGCCGATAAGCTTGCACTTGCCGTCTCGAAGGCTGGAGTGGAGACACTAATGTCCGTCGCTTATCCTAATTGTCGACGGCCAAGCTAGCTGATATCTACTTGTTTTTGATTTAGCGATCAAAACATAATTTCAAGTTTGCACGCCTTTGCGCTCAATAAAAAATCAGGCTATGAGCGAGAGTCTGCGGCGTTTGGGTTCCAGTCACTACCTGTTGTCCTCGGAGCGTCCAGTGCACCGTTCTTGCTCCCTAGTCTTCCTACCTTGTTTGATCTCTATTCCGATAAGGGAGAGGTGGTGCGGGCTGCCGCCGCCGCCGCGGCCAAGGCCATATTGCAACTTTTCCCTCCAGAGGCGACGAGGACCGTATTTAGAAGTTTGGAGGACATCCTGGAAAAGGGAAAATGGCAAACAAAGGTCGGCGCGCTAGACGCGCTGAAGAATTTTGTGGCAACCGCCAAAGAATCCGTGGCTGATGAGCTGGGGCACATACTCCCAAAAGTCGAGCTTGCAATGCACGACACCAAAAAAGAGGTACTTGTCAGGGTAGCGCTCAGATGTCATTACCTTCTGACGACTCGCTAGGTTGCCACTGCGGCTGTCAAGTGCGCTACATCGCTCTGCAACACGCTTGCGAATCCAGATCTGGCACCTCATGTACCTGCGCTGGTCAAATGCATGTCTAATCCCGACACGGTCCCTGCATGCATCAAGGCACTGTCATCGACGACCTTCGTTGCCGAGGTGACTGCGCCCGCTCTTGCAGTCCTCGTACCGTTGCTTGTACGGGCGCTGAATGACCGGAGCATGGAGGTTCAGCGGCGCACGGTGGTGGTCATTGACAACCTCGTGAAGCTCGTGAGAAACCCACAGGTTGCTGCACGCTATCTGAGCCCTCTCGTGGACGGCGTCAAAAAAATCGCGGAGAGCGCTGCATTCCCCGAGGTTAGCAGTCGGGTTGAAACATGTCACCTCGTGTACTTTCTTATTAGCCATGTAGGTCCGCGCGTTCGCGGAGACCGCGCTGAAAACGCTATTGAAGTCTGGAGCGTCAACCAGTGGCACTCCTCCCCCACGAGATCTGGATGCTGAGATAACCGAGATATTCAAGATCTTGCTCACTCTACTGGGTGACAACTTTGTAGTGCGGTCTGCAACGGAACCCAATCAACCCTCGGCAACGAGGCACACCTTGCTGACGTCGTCCCTCGAATTCCAGGCGTCCATGATAGTGGATCTAGTCTATCAGAAACGTTTTCTTGAGGAATCCAAATGGAATCGATGTGTTGGGCTGTACATGAAGCCATGGTTAGGGGAAGATGAAGCAACAAAATTTACTGAAAGGGTTCGCTCACATTTGCATGCCGTCGAACAAGTAGGTTCACTACCGTTCATTCTCCGTCACTTCCGTTGACCGGCGGACCCTCCAGGCAAAACATGGAGTGGTGAAAAGTGGGTCTGGCGAAGAGGGCGAGTTGCTGTGCGATACACTCTTTTCGCTTGCATACGGTGCACTCTTACTTCTCTCACACACTACTCTTCGCCTCTTCCGTGGGCGGAGATATGGTATTCTGGGCGCGAATGGATCGGGGAAGTCGACCCTCATGCGTCAGCTACGTGATGGGAAGGTGGAGAACTTTCCACCACTGGACCAAGTACGATGTGTTATGGTAGAACATTCACTACAAGGTGAAGATACCTCCCTGTCCGTCCTGGACTTCGTAGCTTCTGGTGGGTTGTTCGCCAGGTGCTCCGTCCAAAGCATTGGCTTATCCGTCCAGACAAATCACTCAAGGATGTGCCAAGATCGAAGATCAGGGACCAGCTCCTTGGGGTTGGCTTCGACGATGCTAGGCAGGCCGACATCGTCGGCGGACTTTCAGGGGGTTGGAAAATGAAGCTGGAGCTGGCCCGCGCCATGCTGTACAATGCAGACTTGCTTCTGCTCGATGAGGTTCGTATCTATTTTTTTAATTAGTATTCTATCTAGGGTCTGACGGTTATCACCGCAAATAGCCCACGAACCATGTATGTCGCCTTGAGTTATCTCGGGCATTTCGCCCGATTCACGTGTTCCTCGATCTATAGCTCGATCGCGCCTCTGTGCATTGGTTGGAACAGTGGCTTATCGCCCAAAGGAATGTCACATGTCTCATTGTCAGTCACGACTCAGGGTGAGCACCGACCGCAAAGTTCTGTTTAGGAGGAACTGATGGATGCTAGATTCTTGGATAACGTCACGACGGATATAATTCACTACGAATCCAAGAAGGTGATTTCCTCCGCTTCGATTCACCGCGGTGAACTAATAACTTGTCTTAGCTCGTTTACTATCCGGGGAATCTCGCTACCTTTGTGGAAAAGCACCCCGAGGCTAAGTCTTACTACACTCTCGAGGCCACCTCCGTCAAACTCGCGTTCCCTCCCCCAGGTTCTTTGATGGGGGTGAGGAGCAATACGCGTGCTATCCTCAAGATGTCAAATTGTACATTTACTTACCCTGGTCGGTCGAGCCCAAGTCTTTATAACGTTAGTTGTGCGTTATCGCTCTCAAGGTAAGTTTCATTTCCGCCACCGTTGCTTTATCTACCGCGAACGACTTCTTTTCCTCCCACAGCCGAGTCGGCATCATCGGCCCTAATGGTGCTGGAAAGTCAACTTTAATCAAGTTATTGACTGTACGTGAATGTGCACAGCCCGGGGTAATTGTGAATAATCTTTTCAGGGAGAGACAGTCCCTCAACAAGGCACGGTCTATAAGCACCCAGCCCTACGTGTAGGTTACGTATCCCAGCACGCAACCCATCACATCGGTCAGTTCTTCCGACTTCCGTCGACCTAATTAACTAATAATTACATGTATGATAGAGCGTCATCTGGAGAAAACGCCCATCGGTTATATTCAATGGCGTTTCCAGGACGGCCACGATCGTAGGTGACAACCCTGACTCAGCCGGTTGATGTAATGACGATGTAATTTTGCCACGTCATAGGAGAAATCCTGGAAAAAGTGACGCGTGTTTTGACGGATGGGGAAAAGGCCGTCCTCGAGCAGGAATGGGTTGGGAGAGACGGGTCTAAACGCAGACTAGAGGTTTGATGAAGCAATATTGACGTGAGGCATGTTAGCTGATTATGTCACAGCTTATTATGGGACGTCAAAAACTCAAGAAGTCGTTCCAGTACGAGATCAAGTGGCGGGGATTGGATCACAAGTGGAATACATGGGTCCCGCGAGACCAGCTTCTCGCCAAAGGGTATGGGAAGGTAGTACAACAATTCGACGACCTGGAATCTTCCAGAGAGGGCGCTGGTGCGAGAGAAACTCGTGCAGAGCTCGTTCGGAAACATCTTGAAGATATTGGGCTGGATGGAGATATCGCTCAATACAACGAGATATCAGGGCTTTCCGGAGGTAAGGCGCGCCATGGTTGCGATGCAAATCGGTTGACTGTTCGATTAAAGGCCAGAAGATCAAACTTGTGATTGCAGCCTGCCTTTGGAACAATCCTCAGGTATGTATTACGGGACACTTCTACAGAGGCATCTCTGAGGGTGCACATGCAGATTTGCGTGCTCGACGAACCCAGCAACTTCTTGGATCGCGAAGCCCTGGGTGGGCTCGCGATTGCAATCAAGAACTGGACTGGCGCGGTTGTATGTTTCCCTCACCCACCCCGATCGAGGCTTTTCTGACGCGATGTTCGTGTGCACGCAGGTGATCATATCCCACAATCACGAGTTCGTCTCTTCTCTATGTGCGTAATACATCAGAACGTACCCTGTTTCATTTCATGCTCATTTTAGTAAATCAGGCTCTGAAACCTGGGAAATCGAGGCTGGGCGAATGACACATAAAGGGAAAACTGCCGTGATTGAAGACATACTGGGCGATGCAAAATCACCGAAAGGAAGCGGAGCGAATACTCCTGTCCGTTCGCGAGTAGCGACTCCGGTTGTCTCCAACGCTGCAACCCCTGTAGTAAGCGGCGCAGAAGAGGGGGCTGCTGCGGCGAACGCGGTTGCTGTGAAGAAGAAGAAGAAACCGACTCGCAACCAATTGAAGGTTCAGGAGGAGAGAAGGAGGCTGAGGAAGCTGGCGTGGCTTACCCATGGGGGGCCTAAGCCGGAGGATACTGACAGCGATGGTGATCCTTAGAGGGTACTATAGATGGATAGAATTCCGGTGGTGACCGGGGGTCGCTTGATCACTTCGCATTTATCCGCGGAAGCATCGGTGACGATCCAAGATTGCCTTTTTCAGTAGAAAAACTTACCGGGAGAATTATTATGGATTGGGTGGCCAAGTGCGAGTTGGACTTGCCCGGCGGCCTTGTCGAAACGGTCGTTACAGCGCACCTGGGTGTTTGCGGGCCGCTCAGTCTCCCTCTGTCCGCGATCAACGGGCTGAGCTCTATAAGTAAATCTTCTTCTCTGTAGGCTGTCATGCCCAGTCATGATCGCCACAAATTCATTTCCAACCGCCACACGGGATGATGTGATCGTACGTCGAATCACCCACTGACACACACAGCACAGTGCCATATAGAAATCGGATAGACCGAGTCGTCCACTGTCAACTCTTCTTGATGATTGGGCGCAAACAAACATTACGGGTTTGGCCCGGTATGTATTATAGAAACCATGGCCAAGGTTCATCAACCCCATCAGGTTACGAGGAAAAGCGCTCTCCCATAGTAGCCATGTCAACGCGTGCGCCTGGGCGGGCGGGCGTCGTCCCAAAAGGCACGAGATAACGTCCATGTGAGCTCCACACAAACCCCAAGGAAGGGGGGTGTTGGTTGCGCAGCCCATCAAATCTCAATCGCGCAGTACTCCCCCCTCGCCGCCCTTCCATCGACGCCCGTCCGTCTCCCGCGTGCACGGCCCCCGTGGTGTGCCAGGAAGAAAAAATAAATAAAGGTCCGTCGATACGAAGAAGAAGGTTGTACGAGATGACCTACGACTGAAACCTCGTGTATCTTATCGATTCTGTTGATCTATCTCCATATCGCAAAAGGTCGTCGAGATCTAAGTTTAGAGATCAGTTGCTGTTCCAAAAAAGTATGGTTTACCACACACACAACACTTGTTTAGTCGTACAGGGCGGCTTCTGAGCTCAAAACAACACCCCGTCTAACAAACCGCGGAGCTCCGGTGGCATGTATTCCTGATGGCGGGTCCAAATAATACGTACTACTTCTATCCCCACTTGATCCAGAAAAGAAAAGACGCCAGAAGTACATACGGCACTACAGTCACATTGGGACACTATTCAGTACAGAAAAAACAAACAAACAAATCGGGTTGTGTCGATGATGTGTTAATGTAGGAATGGAATATGTACAATATTAAGGGCTCATCGGAGCACGTGTAAGTTAGAGGCATGATAATGAATGATCGTTGTCCTGGCGAAATTTGAGATGCAGGGATTCCAAAGAGTGACATGAAATGTATACGAGAATCTAGGAGATGAAATCAAAATGACCAACGATCGAGATCAATATCGACCCGATGACCACTTGCGAGAATCATCCTCGCGACGGGACTGGGCAGGGGCGCGAGCGTCAGTAACTGTGCGGGTGTCTGCGCGCTGGACAAAATTTTGATTAGGGAGCGTTGTGGGGCTCATGCTGCCCCCATACGATGTGGCCCCAATGTCCTGGGTCTGAGATGAAATTGAAAAAGGCTGATGTGACCCGCTCGTCGCAGAGCTAGCCGTCTGGCGACTGGTCTGCCGCATTGATTGCCTCTTGTTTTGAAACCTGTTTCGAGTGTCAGGTGTTGTAAAACCAAGGTCTCAGGTAGCCTACCATATCTGAACGCTTCGAGCAGACATATCAAGCTTCCGCGCCAACTCGGCACGTTCCTCAGTCGATGGGAATGCCGTGCGAGCATATGTTTCGTTCAAGACCTTGAGTTGAGCTGCATCGGCTCTCTTGCGCTTTTTCTTGATGACGGGTTCTTCAGTGACCAGCACGGAAGCAGGCTCTTGAGTGAGCACGCTGTTCGTCACTTGGCCCCTAGCATAGGGAGAAGGGCCATGGGCCTCTACATGTGCAGGGACCCCACGCTCCTGCTGGTATACTCCACCCATAGACAAGTGTTGCTGGTGCGAATGATGAATAGAATGATGGCCATGATGGCCTTGGTGGTGGCTATGGTGATGGCGTGGATCGGGCACAGGAGGATAGGAATAAGAAGTATGAGGCTGGAACTGCGCGTACTCGGGAGGATAGGTTGCGGTGGGGGAGCGAATGTCGGTATAGTTGGAGGGGTGAGGTCCCACCGAACCGTAGGGGGGGCTTTGCCAGCGGTCATCTCTGACCGCAGGGGGAGAGACGTTGAGTGGAGGAAGCTTACGAGACCCTTGGGGATCGGCGGGTATGGTAGTTGAAGCCCGCGAAGTATATGTCGTGTATGTTGGTTGTTGGTATCTCGAGTCATAGTGCTCATAATAAGTATGGGCGTGTTGGGGAGCAGCCGACGCTGTATGATATAGGGAATTAAGGAGATGAGAGCGAAAGAGGATATAGAATAGAGCGCACGCGTCGCGGAAGCAGGCCACTGATGGTAACCCGAGGGGATGTGTTCGGGTTTTGGAGGAGATGAGCGAGGCTGCTGCGAGTAGGAATGAGAATAGTCTGCGGGCCCTATAGGCGGGAGCCATCAAGTTGAGCATATTGGATGAACACTATGTAAAAAAACAGACCTGGAGAACGTGAGGTTGGAAATGCTGAAGAAAGAGGAGGGAGCACAGTTCGCCCACCCTGTCCCGTCTGAAAGAAACCACTACTTTGCGGATCCCCCCCGGGAGGGCTTCCGCGTGTTTTGGCAACAGCTCCGTACATACGATCGTCCCTCGGGCTCGTCATAGTAAGTTAAGCAGATAGGCAAAAGAGGAAGGAAAGAATATTATGGTTCAATGAAAGAAGAAATTTTGGGTTTATAAGTATGAAGAGGCACGCGCTGGGGGTGCTAATGAGCGGGGTGAGGCGGAAGAGAGGCTTGCGGCAGGAGGCGATGAGTCGGAGCAATAATCAGGGCCGTTGGATGAACGAGGAGAACATGAAGACCGGGAAATTGGCTGGCACGAGGTGTGGTGGACGGCAGGGTAGGGCGAGGGCGAGTGCGAGGGCACGAGTGCGATCAGGAGTGATGGATGCGGAGTGAGGTGAGGAAATAAATGGGAGAGCGGAGCGTGTTCGGATGATGTATGATGCATCAAGAAGGAAAACCCAAACGAGATCATGGGCAACGATGGTATTCTTTTTGGGCTCACCGGGTATGTAAGAGGGGTAATCTTCGCGGCTCGCGCCATATTGGATGGGTGGTCCGAGAAGGCACGGCGTGGTGCGAGTGGTCAAGCCCAGATGCTGTGTACACGCGGAAATTGCCCGCAAGATCCATCGGCCTCGTGTTCGCCTGCAAAATAAGTCGACAAAATAAATCATCATCAGTGCCGTGATCGAGGTCCGTGTCTGATCTCAGATTGCCTGCCTCGTCCCACCGATCATCATCAGCCCCAACATTGTCGTCTGCCCGACGTCCCGATATGGCCCTCTCCCAACTCCCACCGAGCCCCACTCCGATCCCGACACCCATGTCGACACGCCCTCCACGACCCTTGCCCCGCCCCCCCGGTCCTGCCTACACTTACGACGACTTAAATATTCTCCCTGCCCCATATCCGTACCCCGCCTACGCCCCCCATGCCCGCAACGACACCATGCTCCCCGCCGGAACACTCCTCCACAAGGGTTTCTATGATCTCCTCGCCATGATCCCCACCCCGTCTCCTTCCCGTCTTCTCCAGTGGGCATCTAATCAGTCCCCGCCCGGTGCGATCGCCGGCCCGAGGTACCATCCCCTCGGCCCGCCCACACCCTCCCCGTCTTCCCCGTTGAGAAAGAACAGGCGGATCCGCAAGGACATGGTATCCAGCCCTACTGGCTTTGTGTGCGTCCTCAGACAGTGATGCCCGTGCGCGATGATAACGATGCTCCTCCAGCCACCTTGTCCATGCTTCTGATGCAGACCAGGCAGAGGCCCTTCTCACTCGATGGGGACCAGACGGAATGGGAAAACTCGGAGGTCTGCTTCTGTATAGTTCTCACTTCTGCCCTTCTTGAGCCTTCCAACTCCAGATCCGCGGTGGGCCAGGCCAATCAAATCCCGTGTGAGGCAGACCAACAGGGCAAGAGCCATCAGCCAGGTTGTCAGCGCCTTAAAGCCCTCGGCGACCAGTGCCCCTGATGGCCAATCACCGCCGCTGCGGGTGGTAAACGGAGCGACCACTCCCACTTCGTCGACCATAACTACAGCCGCACAGGAAAACATTCGCGTCTCTTCCATCGTCGACGGCCTCCCAGGACGCCCTGGGAACTCGTTACTACCTTGGGGCGGCGGTCTCATCGCACATCCCGAGGTTGGCGAACACGAGGACGAGACCCCCGTAGAGTCCAGAAATGCTCTGCCTTCTTTAGTCCACTCTCAGAGAAAGCCGATCACTCCATCGCTGGCTACGCTCGAGAAAGCTGTGTCCGCTCGGATCTACTTTGAGAACTTGTATTTTCCCCTTCTCCGGCAGCCCCCGTCCCGTGAGCAGAGAAGGGTCGCCATGGAGAGAGACATGATCGCCATGGGCCTGTCCGAGGAAAAGAAAGACGAACTGCGCTCTCGTTGGCGCCAGAACGAAACCGATCACCTTCGTGACCGCCGCAGGAAAGTAGACGTGACGGCCTTCATCAAACTAAAGACTATCGGACATGGTTCGTGCTTTGCATGAATTTGATATCCCTATCAATTTTCCATTCATCTTAACCCCACAGGTGCTTTCGGCGTCGTCTCGCTCGTCAAAGAACGAGATACCGGTCACCTGTTCGCGATGAAGCAGGTATTTATATTTCACACCTGCTAAATCTGTTTATCCCCAATTTCATTTAACAAATTGTCAATAGTTACGCAAGACAGACATGCTACGGAAAGGGCAGGAGGGCCACGTCCGTGCTGAACGCGATGTTCTCAGATCCGCATCATCAATTTCTTCTCCAGGTGCTGCGGAGTGGATTGTGAAGTTATACTACAGCTTCCAGGACCGCGATAACCTGTATCTGGTCAGTAGTTCTATCACCACTGGACGGCGTACACTGCCTAAAGGGGTGCAATTCACTAATTCATTTCGATTTCATTGAAATAAATATAGGTACTCGAGTTCATGGGAGGTGGAGATCTCCTTAACCTTCTGATAGAACGGGACGTTTTCGAGGAGGATTTTACCCGATTCTATGTTGCCGAGGTTCGTCCCTCCCGTTTCACATGCCGTTCGCGATGGAGCGCGTTATTCCCAGATGGTCCTTGCCATCGAGTCATGCCACAAACTTGGCTTTATTCATCGTGATATTAAACCTGATGTGAGCCTCTTAAATTCTTGGAAATTAAGGACCATTCTTTGGTGAACAGGTATCTTTGTCATTTCGATAGAACTTTTTGTTTGATCCGGAGGGACATATACGACTCAGCGATTTTGGGCTCGCGTCAGTATCGGCCAAACTAAGCGGGGACCTAGGGTCGAGCGCTAACCTACCACCTTTCATAGCACCGATCTTCACTGGGCGCATGACACATCGTGTAACCCGCCTTTCGTATTCCCATGGCAAGCTTGTAATTGACACCTCAACAGATTACGAACAGCAACGACGGCAACTGTTGCATAAGCATGGAATTGACCTTGACGATGGAAATGGCCTGATGGACGGAGCCAAGACAAGGCGCATGGACAAGAAGGATATTGAATCGCTCTTGGGAAACGGTAATGGACAGGATGGTATTTTCACCTGGCGCGAAAAGAATCGTAGGAAGGTACGATAGTTCCCATAGTTATTCCATTTCCGCGCTGCCATCGACCTCACGTTCGCATCACGCTGCAGCTAGCGTATTCCGTGTAAGCTCTTTCTCTTCTCGTGCTAGCCTGAATGCACATATTCACGCTTCCATTCTGACCCGAAGATGTGGTACCAACTCGTATAGTGAGATATCTTTCCCTAATCATTTTAATGACTCCTCCATTTTTTGTCGCTAGTGTCACCCGAAGTTATCAGAGGTAACGGCTACTCTTTTTCATGTGATTGGTGGAGTTTGGGCGTGATCATGTTCGAATGCCTGTATGGGTAAGGAATCGGTAGTTTGCGGCTCCGTTCACTTCGCTAATCATGTCGGTGCATAGACGCCCCCCATTCACCTGCAATTCTGTACGTGCCTCTCGTTCCCTGGCCACGATATGCACAAGATCGGAAACAGACTGATCGACATCTTTTTTTTTTTTCAGCGGCATGTGACTCGCCAAAAAATTTTGAACTGGAGGCAGTCGCTCAAGTTCCCAACCCGTCCTCATGTTTCGCATGAGGGTACCAGCTTGATGAAAGCATTACTCTGCGAACCAGAAGATCGTCTTGGTAGCCAGGTGTCCGCATCGGTTTTTCGACCTGATTCCCGCGCAATTCAGGCGCGCCGCAGCGGCTTCATTATACCAACTTCTCGAACAACTGATGGGGCAGAGATGATCAAGGCGTGTCCTCTCCACACCGCTTCGACTACGTACTAATGATGTTGGGGATAACAGGCCCACCCATGGTTCAGAGGCATTGAGTGGGACAATATTCACCGATTTCCTGCACCGTATCGCCCCGAATTGACAGATCCCGAAGATACGAGGCATTTTGACTCTGACATCCCTCCAGAGGCATGTATTCATTCATTTACACGTCCTGTGCACGCTCATCAAACACGTTGCCTCCTAGCCTCTGGCTCCTGCCAATGGTGTGCCCGCAAATGCTACCAAAGATCCTCTCTTGCGGAATGAGGTTCACGGCGAAGAAATCCTCAACGTCCGCAAAGCCCTTGCATTTGCGGGCTTTACGCACAAGAGCCCCCGTGCGATCAACTATACCCGGGCTGACCGAGCCTTCGACGAATCTACAGATGGGCACGGTGGAGGAGAGCATGAGCGAGGCCGCTCCCGTTTTCGCAGTGTCCACGACGTTGGCAGAGGCCGTGCCATCTCTTTGTAGCCTGCGAACGGCGTGTGCAACGGACCCCAATTCCAAGTGAGGTGACGGGATGGTATTTGATGACGCCGTTTGCGTGATGTGGCGCACGGGTGGCCGCGACCTCGCTGCGGTAATGATGATATGACGATATGACAGTAGGATCTCCGGACAATATGTGTCCTCGAGGGCACGTGTGGCTGGTTGCTCGTCTTCTCTTTTTCCTACTAGGCTTTAATGTACTCTCGCCGTAGCACTCTGCGGTTCGTCTAGACTCTTGGGGTGCTCGGTCTATTAAATCATAATGTTTTTTCGCCTTACGTTTCTGGGCATCGTGGAGTCGCTGACAAGCTCGAGAAGGGTGACTCGTCTGGACGACGCATGCTCATCGCCACTGCATGGTTGAAGCATGACTCTCGGGATACCGTAATTTTACGTGACTAGTTCTCTCTTTCTTATAGCTACCCGTCATCTCAGTTCACAGTCGACTACCTCGCGGCCCTCGACAACACCAAATGAAGATGGCTGTGTGTGTTGGACGCCGCATTGGACAAGTACATGGGTCTATTTTTCGACCTGACCGTTCTTTGGCAAGACCGAGGGGGGATAACGCGCGCAGTCGTAGTAATGGCCGAAACCAATATGAATAACGCCCGAGATGGTGAGGCTTGCTCTGGGCCTCTCTTTCCTGGAGGAGCGAAAGTTCGACGAACCCGGCGAACGACGGTGTGATCCGACGATGATGCGTGCACGCCAACTACATAGTATCGAACGAGTCCGTCGGTAAACATGGGTTCCTCCGCTCCACCCAAAGTGTACAACAGAAAATAACGGAATAATGTTAGGTCGTGTCGCCAGCAAGTACGATAAATAAAATCATAGCTGGTTCGTCAACGAACCCCGAATGCGAACAGTCGACGTAGTGGATGCAAGGAATACTACACGGTCGATAAATAACGATTAGCGGTCGACAGCGAACACGGAATGCCGAATATCCGGAAATACCCTCATTATGGGGGGTCGGATGGATGATGCGTACAAAGGAATGATGTGAGCTACATGGACAGTTGAGTCTCCTGCCAGTGTTGGCGTTGTTTTGGAAAGAGTGGGAAATGGGTCGTCGTTCATGTCGTGGTAAAAAATGCTGAATGGATCGTTTAACGTGGCGGGACGGTAGAGCACCTGCTTTACTGCCTATCGCTGTGTTCGTCACTCGAGCCTCCTTCTTGGTGGTGGCGACTAGGAGCGTCAGCGTGTACCCGTGCGTGCCGCCGCATGTTGCTGAGCACACTGAAGCTGCGCCCACAGCCCTGGAAAGTGCAGGTAAACGCTACCAATACCCAAGGTCAAACTCTGAGAAGCTGCATGCCCGCGAAAGCACTCACGTTTCTCTCCGGTATGACTATTTAAATGTATCTAGCAGTCATATTCAAGATAAGAGACGGATGGACGATGCAGCGATATGCATACCTTGAGACTACTGGGTCGAGTGAACCCCTTGCCACAATAATCACACTCGTACTTCAACGAAGAAGACGAGGATAGGGAAGAGTGACGTGTCAATTCCGACGCTACTTCCTTGGTACAGCCTTCGGAATAGGGTCCTGACGCCCGTGACAATATACCCGCGGTTGTATAAGAGCAATTGTAGGACTGTGCGGCTAAATTTGAATACGGATGAGACCCTAGTGGGGTACACTGATCGTGGGACGCGGGTCGTTGATCCGCCTGGGAAGTAGACCGAGCGTGATGCTGAGGATGTGCTTGTGAATGATATTGACTTATAGATGATGATAAATTATCAGGGAGCAAGGGGCGAGATCCAGTGCATCCATCATAGCGTTGCTGTGTGGGATGTGGATAATAAGTAGCCGAGGGTGTAGAGCGCTGCAAAGGATGTTAGTGACCAACACAGAGTAAGCGATCGAGCGCACCTGAACGCCCGGTCCATCCAGCTGAGAGTCTTGACGACGTTCAGCTTGAGGAAACGATCGGTCGAAGCTCTGGTCAACGCGAGGGCCGGGGGTGATCCACGGAGATAGATTCATTGGGGGTCTGGGTGAACGGGACAACTCATCTAGGTAGAGTGTCAGATTTACACCCACGCAGGGGGATTCTGGCCTACCTCGGAACAAATCTCGAACAGGGGGGAGGGTCGGCCGTGCGGGGTCCTCTCGATACATCTTCCGGTCAGACATCGAAATGGTGGAATGCTTAGAGGGCAAAATGCTGCAGGCAGTTCCGTGGCTTATATATGGGGAGACGGCCATTGCATGCTAATCGTGATGGTCGAGTTGTAGAAGAAAGCAGGCCGATATGAAAAAGTTCACTACCGTACTGCGGGAAAGGTGGGAGATTCATGGACACCGTTACCCATATGCTCCGGAGTCCGTGCGGACAGCAACCGTTCTTGATCGTCGCCGAGGCTTGTTTGCTGTGCACGAGCCGACGCTGATCCTCGGTTCCACAAGAATAGTCACAAGGCAGCGCACCTATCACATGAGCAAGCAAGAAAGTAATGGCAATTGCATACTCGAGTGCGTGAGGAACACAGGCTACCAGCGGAGCAAGTATGTATGTAGCACCTCGGTGTAGTTGCAAACAGCCGGCGGGTTGGCTGTAGCTGGTAGCGGATCAACCGGAGTCAATATAAGCTGACATCAAGACTACGTCTTCCAAACTCGGCTGCAGGCTGTCAAACAGGATACGTTTCTCATGGCTGCGGATTAGCATCGCCAGCAGGACCTATTTGACTTCCAACAACTCGAGCACTGGAGAATCGCACTGTAATTGACGGTAGGGGCAATGACCGCAAGGACAATTTGTGGTTGGACGGTGTATTAATTAAAGGACCGCTCTCATGATTGACCAAGAGGGTTACATTTCACAACATCACTCTGCCTGTCCAGCGGCCAACCGGTGTGCCTCGTCTGGCGTCGTTGTTTTCAAAGAGAGGGCGTGGAGCCCTTTGGAAAGTTCGTCTGACAAGGTAGAGTAAACTAGTCGGTGCCGTTGCAAAGTTGTCTGAGACAATGGATGAATTGCAGCCTTTGAGCTGGCAAGTGTGTGTATGTACCTTTTCCTTAAATGCTTCTGAGATGATCTGCACTGCGAAATCTATACGCCACACCGGTGGCAGCACGTGAGGGGGGATTATTGGCGACACCTAGAACGAGAGACTGACGTGTTTCACCATTACCTCCGCCTTGGGCCCTCATGGCAGCATGATGGCGGTGGAGGTGGGATTCGTTTGTAATGGTGAGTTGTGAAGGTTGTAGCAGAGTTGTTAGCTAGGAAATGGCTGGGAGGCGGTTCTCGGTGTGCTGATCGGTATATCCTCACCTTGTCGTGTATAGCGATCTCAACTGGGCCACGAGATCCACATTCAGTTGTGGTCGTGGCCATGGTCCGGTGAAATTGTCCCAGGAAATGACCAAGTGGCCCCGTTGTGCGAGGGCGAAGCATACAACTGGCGAACAACGCAGTGTGCATCAATACGCAGCACCGGAAGTAGTGGTAGCAAGGAACCGTACTGACCGTGCACGACACTAGGCGTTTCAGCACTGGCGCCGGCAGTTTTGGTCAGTTCCGAGCTGGAATTTGTCAGCAGCTGTCAGACGAGTGGCAAGTCAGACTCTCAGGCGGGCTTTAGTTGCAACGAGGCGGTGGGTTCTGACACATAAAACTTGGCACGATGATGATCGCTTGAAGAACAGCTTCAAGGTCGACCCCCAAATTCCGCACAAGCACGCGGCGACAATGGCCGAAGTGAGATAGACAACCTCCGCACAGAATTTGAATCGCGATCGTGAAGTTATTCTGCAGATTTCTCCTACGAACAACCCAATCTTGCAGGTCATCGAGTGCCTGAGCACATCGAGTCTGCCACCCACTGAATTGTCACGTGCAACGCGTTCCACAACAGCACGACGCGCCTCGCGTCTTCAATCCTCCCCGCATCATGGCGCCTCCCTCGAACCAAGAACGGGAAATGACCACACGCCAGCGTAGTCTGGTCAATAACTGTTTCGAGGAGGGCCAGTATGAAGCCGGCATAGCAGTCCTGGACCAATTGCGATCCTCGTCCTTCATACCACCTCCGTAAGTCGCCCTGAATGCTATTCTAGATCACGATCTCATCGCCTTTGAACAGTGGTCATATCCGACAACTCCTCTACATAGCTCTCTTCCCTCCGCCTCCACCCACCGGTGACAAAACAAACCATGTACAGGAACAGTTCCCTCCGTCTCCTGTCAACGGGTTCTCCCACGAAACAAAAACCCGCCCTTGCCAAGGCTTCGCTGTCTCCTTCGATGGTCGAATCTGAGGCTGCTCAACGTATCTTGTTCTCCTTTCTTGCTACAAATTCGCCCGGGTCTTTGTTTAGAGCACTCCCGAGATATTCATTAGATGATGCCAATCTACTGCCGTGGTCGAGCGATAACACCGATGACGAAGACTCGCTCATCGCCCGAGAGTCCCTATGTCTCAAGGATTGCAAAAACTGCTGGACCATCCTCAAAGAAGGGTTCATACAGCGCAAAAAGCTCTTGCCTCAAGATGCACGGAAGAAACGCGGAAGACGTACCTACGACGTCGACGACGCTGCTCTCGACCAAGTCAATGACACACCAGCAGTGGTTGCTGAACATGCGTGGTCTATCCTTCAGTGGCTGGTGTCCTTGTTTGAGAAGGACGAGTTGCTCAGTTCCCAGAATTCTGGAGGTAAGGCCTAACTCCCCGACAAAGTCAGAAATAACCACCATTTCGACGCAGAAACGTCTTCGCCGCTTCTCTTGTCGCAGATCCCTCCCCCGAGGGGAGGTACTGGCCCACGATGGGACGCAAGTGCTCCACTCGACATCGTCTTTCACTCTCTCGAGCAGAAAGATGGTGAGCGTCGAGAGATGGCAACTCGGCTGTTGACACTTGTACGTCCTCGCAGCATCTCGGATGAGTCCAGCGCACAAATTGAAGTATCCCGCAGCTCATCAACCTCACTCTCTCAGGATCTTTTGATGGACCCATGTTTGCGGCGACACTGACGACTCGCTTATATACTTCTCCTCCTCAAATCGCCCAGAACTTGCTGGAGAGCCTACCAAAGACAGTTGCGGTTCTGACCTTTAAAATCGCTGTATGCCAGAAATTTCTGTCGTCGTCGTCGTCCATCGCTGGAGGGACCAAGCCCCGACCCAAGCCTGTCCCCAGGCGTGGATCGCAGCGCGACTCGGGGGCCTTATCATCCGTCATGGATCACGACGTTGGTCGGGCAGCATCCAGCCTTTCGCCGCGACTTGCGCTCGCGACGTGTTCAGAAGTTTTTCAACTGCTCAGTAGTGACCACAAGTCCCAGAAATCGGACTCAACACCACCGGTACTGACCATCAAGTATGCCCTTCTCGTGTCATACGCTCAACTCCAGGGGTTATTGCCTCCCGAGGAAAGAGATTGTGACTGGAAGGATGCACTATCAAACGGCGTGTTGAATCACCTTGTCGATATTGCATTTCCTAGTGAGAGCACGTATCACACCGCTCTCATGATTATCACCGAGTTTTGGCCAGCGGGTTAAGGACATGCTCTGGCGTACCGAGGATGGATGTCATTGTTATGCACTCTTCTAGGCATCGAGCCCACCACTCTGTTAGTGCGCTAATAGCATTGTCAAGCAGCTCGGAATATACTGTACTAAATTCTAATGACATAACACAATAACTTCAGCTCAACCGTCTGATTCATCATCGATCTGTTCCTCTTCTTCGACTTCCATGTCCAGGAGGTCCCCTTCGTCGGCGCCAGTGGTGTCTTTACTTCTGTTCTGTTGATCACGGTACATCTGAGCGAGGAACTGGGAAGTGGTAGCATGCTCTGGTCGTTTATCCTCCCTAACGCGAAGGAAGCGCGGAAACCGCAGACTCAGACCTCTCACAGAAGACACTTCACCCAGTGCAGCCAAGGAAATGGGACTGAGTGTGATGCTTGATCATCGTGTTCCAAAATGGTTAGCAGAAAGAGATGCGAAAACCGTAATTCTGCTTACTCCGCACCTCGAATCTCCCAGACCTCACTCGGCCGAAAGTAAACGTCAGGCTTAAAGGCTAGATCCGAGAGCGTGGGTGTCAGGGTCAGAGGTTCGACATTTGGCAGATGTTAATGATCCCAACCTCCAATATCACAGTCCCCTAAAGGATGTGATGAGCAATTACCACCACTCTCGAAATACCTCGAAGTGAGATCCTGGCATGGATTTAGAATGAGCATCGCCCATCCGTGGGCCACACGAGAGGTATTTGTCATGCCTTGTAGAACGTGTCCGAAAACCCTGAGCATCTCATTACCACAAACGCATAAGTTATGGCACAATGAACCATACCAGACATGCATTTGCAGACGGCAGTCAACCTGTCCTTTGTGGGGTCCCAGACTGCGAGCAGGACGGGACTCCACCACCCTGCTTTGCGTCCATTTCCATGCCAAGCCCCGACAGGAACCAAGTCAAGTGTGTCTCCAAGACCAGTCCACGTAATCTTTCTTAAGCTTCAGCCATGCGGAAGTTCGCTTATCTGAGGGGGATCATATAATCTGTCAGCCCCAGCTTTATGGAGGTGTCAAATATTTACTTACCGGGCTCATATGTAGCTAGCAGGGCTCGCTTTCGAGTTTTGGCCATGTGATGCATGGTAGTTTCCGTGGTGTCTAGAAGCTGACCAAGAGTGAGAACACGCCGAATCAATGATTCACTTAGTACTAACTTTGACCATGAGACCTTCGCAACGACTTTCCACGGCTTCATTCCAGAACCCCTCAATATGTTCTCGCCCTAGTTCACTTTCGCAGCTATTAACATGGACAAGGGAAGCTGTGCCTGGTTCCCCTGGTGTCAGGGCCGAGAGCCGAGTTCTAAGGAGGTTCCGTCTCTCCCGAAAAGACCGCTCCAAGAGAATCTAGTGGAGAAATGCAATGATGTAGGGTCGAACTCATCACAAAAATGATGGTGAAATTAAACTCACCTCGCCATCAAGATACATCAAGTCAAAGGCAAATACACGCACTGGGACTCTGATATCTCGAGTCTTTACATCCTTCCTAGCCCTATTCGAGAGCTCTTGGAAAGATCTAAGGCTGCCGTCGTTCGGATCTATGGCAACGATCTCCGAATCGATAATGAAAGACTGTAGATTAGGCGCCCTTGCAAACATGCACCTGACCAGTGAAACCACATCAGGATACTGGGACCGGTGCACGGAATTAGTCGGTCTGCGTGTGCAAGATGACAGAAATTTCACTTTATCTGTCATGTTTTCTAAATGCCGAGAGAAAATATGGATGGACGGGCAACCATTAACCACTTTTGAGGCGTGAATCTGTGCACGCTGACCATCATACTTGAACTCCGCTGTGAATGGCATATCATTTAGCCGATCATAGATCTCATCAAGTGAGCGAGCTGGAGAGCCCAGTGTGGGATGGAGAGGAATACCTGACTCAAGGGGTTACTAAAAACGTTCGAGTCAGGTACACAATGTTGCCTCACCAACAGTGAGCGGGACCCGCGTAGGGAGTCCATCGAGCCCACCAGCAATGGCTCCAGCAACGATGTGATCGTAGTTGGGATGTTGGACATACACCTTTTTGACAAGCGCTTCGGCGTTCGCAAACTTCAGCAGAAGCTCGTTACGTTGAGAATCAACACTTTTCTTTTGCTTGCCGGATGCTGATAGTTGAATGGATGCGAGGAATTGTGGTGTTGCATGTAGTGACGAATCGCTTAGGATGGGTATGCTTGGGTTTGAGGACGTAGACAGCACCAAGGCTCTAGCAAGCGCTGTCAATACGGACGTTCGGACAGCACCCACGCGCAGGTTCTGTGACAGCGTGCGGACCAGGAATCTTGTCTCTTCACCCCTCGCAGTGACAAGCAGGCGCTCCACAATGGACTGCTTTTGCCTCGCTGCTCCCTGGCCCTTGATGTGAGCAATTTTCAACATTGACTGATATACATCCTCGATAAGTAAAGGAGGGTGGGCCACGAGTGTGCGAACGTTGGATTTGGCCACGAACGCGACATCTCCTGGGTCGCCTGACGAATTATATAGCTTCCGGAGCGCCGCAGACGTGAGACCGGATACATGTTGGATAGCTCTTGAGATGACAGAGCCTCCAATGCCGAGCTCGAGCGGAGAATAGGCGGGGGAGAGTGAATTGGATAAGAGATAGATTGCCGACAGCAGGGACGCGGGATGATATAATATGAGACACCTCAGAGTGTTAGTGAGCGCATCAAGGATGGCGATGCGGGAGCGAGTGTCTACCAAGGCAACCAGGGTATGGACGAGGAATGAGTATGGCGCTGGAGAAGCAGTCGGCCAAGGACACGTTTGGATAGGATAGACCAGCGGGTCGACTGCCACTGGACTGTAGTCAACATCTAGCTCCATTGGGCAAAGAGCCAGACCCAAATTCGTCTGGCTCTTTGACGGCAGAGATGCCGTAGGAGTCCCGCTCGGACCGGGAGGGGATGGAAAGCGATCGCGAGAGGATGGCAGCACTGATACTTCCATCGAACCATGCCCGTTGTGTTCGTCTCCTAAATCAATCTGGATGGGGGTTTCCTGCGTCCCTATGTCCGTCCTTCCATAACGTATGACATGATATAGCATCGTCGATTGTCTCAAGAGAGGCAAACGTCTCCTCCGAAACGACACCCGCCGAAGACCCGTCCTTGCGAATCTGCCGTGACGGTGCTGTTGTCGTAGTCTGCCTACCGTTGGTGGAACTTGCGGCCCGGAAATAAGTGTCCAAAACGGCCTGGTCTGAAGCAAGTTTAGTCTTTTTCTTACTCGAGATTGACAGGGTGGCCCGGGATGAGGCACGTTTCGACATGAGGGCCAGCGCAGCAGATAGAGCGGGGAGGTCGTATCAGAAGTACGTCATGCGTCGATCAATCGACAGGCCCTTTTCGGGACACTCTGCTTGGAATCCAACTCACTTCCAGACTTTCTGCGTGAGCGGCGCGGCAGCAGTAACGTGCAAAAAAGTCGTGGAGGAAAGGTACAACAAAAAGAACAAAACATATCAGGGGCCGACCGGTCGCCGACGTTGCGCATTGCTCGCACTGATCATCGTGGTACGCCACGACTAGGCCATGTGTCACCGTCAGTGCCTCCCGCGAACCCTATCACTCATTCCGGTGGTATCGCCCGTTGTACCTGATCTTGTACCAGTGGGAACCGTATGAGGAGCCCTCGAAGACGATGGTTGGTTCCTCAGAACGTGATTTCGTTGTGCCTGCAAGATCCGTCCTGCGTGACGCGCCGAGGCAAGGCCCACTCCGTAACAGGCATAACGCGTGTTGGATGTCCTGGGTGTGAAGCGAGCCTAAGGGGGCTGGCCCCTGGGAGCGGTACGGTCCGAGTGGAACTTACTGGGGAAGAAAACTTAAAGGTTCGATCACACCGGAACTGGGCTATGCTAAACAACCATAGTTAGTCACACCAGTCCGGCCGAAGTACACACTTGTGTCAACTATCACATAGGGGATCTTAGGAAACCGGTCCTAGTTGTCTGACCGTACCAAGAGGTCGGTGGGACCCACCCGCAATGCAGACTAGGCCTGACTAGCATCGCCACGATGTTACATCCCCGGCTAGCCACTGTACTGGAATTGCTTCCGCTTTGATGGTTGAATCGACGAATGGTTACCAGAGAGCATTGATGAGAAAGTAATTCCCCCACTCTACCTCACTTTGGTTAGACGGCAGTTATCCTCTTCAGGGTCGCCTTATGCAACCAGACATTTGCTATACACCCAGATCTGGTCCACTATCAGGCACGTAGGAAGTAACGCTCCGATCGGGCATCCTCAGACGAGATCTCGTACACCCAGTTACGACCAGTTATGTTTGCTTGTGCCGTTCTTGCCCTGTTGCCGCGCCGGCAAATTGCCTGCTCAATTGCACTGTTTATATGAGGATCAAGCGGTCCCGAAAATGCTTATGAACCCGAGGGCTCCAGCGCCTTGCGACACTTTCAGCCCCCCTCCTCACTCTCACCATGAGCGATCGACGAGGATACTCTTTCCCCACCACAGATCCTGAGCGAGCCAGTCAATGGGCGGCTGGTTCCCAACATCCTCCTCGTTATCCTGCACAATCAAGCGCCTACCAAGGAGTGCCAGCCAGTGCCTATCCAACGATGGTTGGCGCTGCACACAATATGGCGCCAGTGCACCCATCCGTTCAATATGGAGTAAACGATTACACTGAACTTCCGCCGTCGGTGTCAAGTCAGTATGTAGCCGCCGCGCCGAACGCATACCACCAACCACGGCAAAGTTACCCACCTCCAAATCTCGCCCATCAGGCACCAGGTGCCGTGCCTCATTACACAGTAGCACCGCATCAATATCCTGCACCGCATCAGCAACACAGTATTCACCAAACCTCCCCGTATTATGGGCGTGACGATTCTCAGTACCAACAACCACAATATCCAGCATCACCATCGCGACCATTTTCATGTGACCTATGTGCATTGTCATTCAATAGACAGCACGATTTGAAGCGCCACAGGGAAACGCATTCAGGGGAGAAACCGTTCTTGTGTAATGGTGGCTGTGGAAAGACCTTCACTCGTAAGGACGCGCTGAAAAGGCACCAGGCATGTTAATTATCCCGCCATCGGATATACTGCTCACCATCTTTCAGTTGGTGAAACACTGTGGACACGATGAGGAGGTATCCTGACAACCAGCTGTCGTAAGTGGCTTAATGAGCAGGTCAGTTTCTCAACGATTCGGACATGTCATTCGTGTGACTGATGGCGGCCGGCCGCTTTGCCAGTTTGAGTTGCTATTTCATTCGTATCATATTAATCTCGTCTGATCGCCGAGGCCCCTTAGTGGCGGACAAAACCATGCTTACCCTTGCATACGTACTGTAAGTTATGAACATACGTATTTTTCAAATTCGAGGTCTGTCATATGGCAAGGCGAAGCCTTGCATTTGCTCATGTAATACAAGTTGTTGGGTGTTTAACTATTGTTCTGGTGCGTGTTCGATGAGTTTCTCCAATATCCACGCATCACGGGGTGTGATCTTTTTGTAGTAATTTTTGTGGATGCCAGCTTCTCTGAACCCGTGGCTCTCATAGAACCTCCTGGCATCTGCGTTGGAGATCTGTACGT
The DNA here is from genome assembly GCA_025782845.1 of Boletus coccyginus. NCBI lineage: Eukaryota > Fungi > Basidiomycota > Agaricomycetes > Boletales > Boletaceae > Boletus > Boletus coccyginus. The sequence goes on along the minus strand of JAHZSR010000007.1, from coordinate 387,421 downwards.
GGAGGGACATGCGCTTGATTTTGGGTTTATCGTGGAGAGACGCGGCCTTGATGATGCGCTGCAGGGCTTGAGAGCCTAGTTTTCGGGATCGGTAGGGCTTCGTGACGTGAGCATCAGCCCACCTGATCTATCTAGATTAAGATAATGACTTACAGCGAGAATGCCCAAGGTCGTCAAGTACAACTCTTTGTTCTCGAGCCTACAGCAGATGTTTCCGACGGGAACATCGTTGTAGTAAACTAACATTCCTGATCGTGTGAGAAAGTAGTCCAAACGGCCACCTCAACGAGTAAACGGACCGAGCTGGCAAAAGGGTTCAAGCTCGGGCTGCAAGATGTCCTGGTAGTACTTGTCGCTGTACTTGACAGGAAACAGGACCGAGTTGAGCTTGCGGACCGTCCCTATATTTTGATGAGTCAACGACGCGAATGACACGCGTACTGCTGGAACAGGAGGCTCTGAGCTTGCCATGGTGCACCTCTGCAGAGTACGAGGGAGTGAGCTGCGAAGCCGAGTGTTGTGACAAGTGTCCGTGGGAATGCACCACTATGTCCCAGAACGAGGGATACAGCCCCAGTGCTTACCTCTGTGTTCAATTCTTTCTTATCAACCTCCGTAAGTATGAATCACTTGACGCGACTCTACAGGGTCCAGCTGTCTGATGGGGCTCTCAGGAGAATCGCCTACGCTGCGCTCATCAAAGTTTGACAGCACTAATAATTCCACTTTGATAATCCCTATAATAAATCGAGGGGGTCGCCCACGTAAGTCCGCTGTGTGACCCGTATCGGTTTGATGCTGCGATAACGAACTAGACAAAACCTTGTTAACCCAATTCACAGTAGCCATATGTGATCGCGAGTCCCTTTCCAGCACTCTTCTAGTTTAGCGCACTCGTTGATGGGCCCCCGTCGTTCAGGCAGCACCGATTGTCGGTCAGTTTCGAATACGAGTTGATAGCTGAGTGTCGCTGCAGCCTCATTCCCGACCTTTGCAATGTTCACGCTTGGGGTGTGTGTGTTCTAAATTGTCGTTTTTTTCTTTTCTTTTCGCAGCCTTTTCTCCGCATGTGACAGTCAGGACTCCTAACTGCCGGAAAGTTGTAATTGAATCGAATAGGCAACCCAACACCGGTTTGTTCGATGTGCCTGGTTGGTATCATGCATACTCCGGTACCAATCATTCGTTACTTTTCTGACCAGGACCTCCAATCAGGCAAAAATCAACCTCATGTTCTTATAATACATCTCGGACGATCAGGCCGGCTTCTCTACCCGTATGGGATTCTTTTCATATGCTTAGACGTCCTGCTGATGCTTCAGCCGCTTTGTGGCACACTCTTAGACATCACAGCCTCGCGATTTCTAGGTTTGGCCCCGTGACTCTATTTGCCAATTGCAGTGATCTCTTCACACCAAGCATGCGGTAACCAATCGAGAGAGGGCATTCGAATGGAGCAAGTTTTCTAGTCTTGTTTTTGTCATCGTGATCACCCAATGCAGTCCGTTTAGGCCCGGATCACGCATGCTACGAAAAAAAAAAACATATATTTTGGTTACACTCAGCGTGTTTGCTTGGGTAACCCACCTGTCGTCTCTGATCATCATCAAGGACGGGCGTGCGACGCAGTCCAGAACGGTGCGCCAAGCATGCACATGAAATATATCCGGTGCGATTTAGAACACCATATGATGGGCCACATTCGTGGCGGCCATCGCGGACAATTATGATTGCCGACAAAGTGAGCCTACACCATTGCCAATGGCGCATCAAATGGAACGTACAATGCAGTGGAGCGTTGCTTCCCAAAGCTTTAAGAGAGAGGGCCATAGTCACTTTTTCGGGGTGCAGCGCTGGCCATCCGCTCAATCCGTTGCATTTCACGTGCCTACTTACTCTGGGGACTCGTGTTTTAGGTCTCGCCTCAAGAGCAACCGCATTGCGATCCAAGATTCCACCAAGCGCCAGATAACCGAAGCTTTGTTGTGTCCTTGGAGTGTGATGAAGAGGTGATAGCATTCAACAGGTATGCGAATGACGAGGACGTACGGTGGATATCATGCGGTCACTACTCATTGAATTTTTGTCCATATATCTCGCGCAAAGGATATGTCCTCTGCATGAAATGTAATGTCGCGCTTCCATTGAGAAACAGTGGGAATCATGCAACCACCACTCGGGAAGGGAGGAGATGATCGACATCAAGCTCCAAGACCTGATCAAGCAGAACGGCAGAACGTTGCTCGCGATCCAAGTTAAAGTCACGAGCAGCCATACAGTCAAGACCAATAACAGCATCACAGTCCAAATCGGCTTATCGGACACTTGTCGACTGCAATGTGATCCTCGAAGGCTTTCTCAGACTCGCCATTGAGAGATCCGACGGTTTCCCTCCTCGCCGCTCGTAACGGCGCAACTGGAAGCTGCGATCAAGCACGATCGAGACGATCAGTGGCGAAGCACACACCGGGCGGCGCCAGTGTGTCCAATATCCAAACAGTGTTTCGTGGAAATCCCCGCCGTGACGAAACCAGGAAGAACTTACGTAGCGGGAATATATCACGTCTGCAGAGAATTCGAAAGATCTCCCACCGCGAGCGCATCAAATTTCTGGGAAGCGGGTCCACTATCGACAGGATCATGTGACAACTTGAAGTCCAGGCATTTTTAGCTTTGATGTAAACGGTGAACGATCAGGTTACCACTTGCTTGTGCTGTTGCACGAAGTGACCGTGGGTTGTATACCAAACACCTCGGATGACTAGCCTAGAGTACAGAATTGGGCATCAAGCAGTTGTGGCGCGTGATGGCTACTATAATTGGAACGTCAACAAGTCAGCTGTTCAATCAAAACAATGGGGTGAAGAAGACGAAGTACAAAAGCAAAGGGTCATGATGGTTGTTAGTACAGGTCCGCAGAGTTGGCATGGTATGTATACACTGCCTGTTGTTACACCGTAAGAATAATGTTAACGTGGTTTCGTCGGGGAGGAGGGTGCGCGGGCACGGGCACGGCGTTTGCGAGGCGGACGCTGGAGCTGGTCCAGATACACGTCGTCGTAGCTGCGGAAAACACATTGACCGTTTTCGTGGTCAGTGAGGGTGGCCCAGACGCAATGCCAGGATCGATCTTCACGAAACTTGAGTGCCACGCCGATGTGATTTTGATCCCACCGCTGCACTCTCTGTTTCGAGTCGAACGCTTTGTCGGTCAACGTGATGAGGACGCAGTCTGCGATGGTGAAGGCAAGGTTGAGTTGACCATCAGCAGCGTCGAGAAGCGACGCTAGAGTGGGATCCATTTCGAGCACTTTTGGAAGACCGCTGGAATGCATTGATATGGAGCTGGTGGCAGCATGTCGGTGGACTCACCGATGCACCGGGTCGTAACCGTCGACGAGGATCTGGAAGGAGGTGTCATCTGAAAAGTGCAATTGCATGCTCGGGTGTCTGGACGAGCGGTGAATACGTGTGAGAACCTTTCCAACAAGGATGGATGGGTCGACGCCGACGCTATGTAGGCGCAGCGGGACGGGACGATGTCGGGGCTTCATTGGGGATGGGGGAGTGCTGGTGCCCGCAGAACTGGGCTCTGGACTGGACATGGTGCATGGAGGAAAGTTATAGGCGGATCACATGGACTCGGAGTGGACAATGGACGAAAAAGAGAATGACAGTGACGAGATTCGAACTCGCGCGGGAAACCCATCACGGATTGAGGATGGACCTAAACGTGACGCCGTAACCACTTGGCTACACTGCCATGTGGAGGGGTGGGTCGTGGACAATGGGAAGGAGGTGGACTGCCGTATTGGGAGAGTCAGACTGCCGATGGGTTGTGGGCGGGAGTCAAGACGAGGACGACCATGCACCGTCCCCTCGGCCCGCGAACTCTCCACCGCTCCCAGTCCCCGTCCATCCCAGAAACCCGCCCACTCCAGATACGCAGAGCCGCCCTAGATCCTCCTTCCCTCCGCCCCCCATCGCCCTCATCAGTCGCCCTCTCCTCCTCCCCCACCCCCTCCCGCCCCCTTCTCCCCGGCGCTTCCCTCGCGCCCAGAGCCAACGGCTCACGCCCAAAGCTACAGCTCCCCCTCTCAGGCGCGGTCAGCGAGTACTATGCTGGTCCTTCCCTAATCCCACCTGGCCTGGACGGTGAGAACCCCGGTGGCGCTACCGTCCGCCCTTCAGACCAGATCCAAACCGCTCACCCCCCTGGCTCGAACGACATCAGCGAGAGCACCATTGACCAGCTCGTCGCTAGTTTCGATAGAGCCACCATCGATTCATATACTCCTACCGAAGAGACCTCGACCCACCAGGCGTTTGAGCGGTGGTCTGATGGCATCTTGGAAGAACTGTCTAGATTGGGTGAGGGTCAGGGTGGTGCAGTCCACAAAGTCAGAGATATCCGGACAGGTAGGATCTTTGCGCGCAAGACAATCACCACTCGCGAAGCGCCTTTGAAGCAGCTCGAGCGTGAACTCTCCATCTCCTCCTCTTCCAAACACATCAACATCGTTCAATTCTACGGCGCCTACATGTCTCCCTCTTCCAGCGAAGTCAAGGTCATGATGGAATACTGTCCTGGTGGAAGCTTGGAAGCCGTCAGCCAACGCATCAAAGAACGTGGCGCACGTATCGGTGAAGGTGTCGCAGGTCGTCTAGCAGAGGGGGTGAGCTTGTTCACAAACTCTCCGCGCTCACCCTTTGACATGCATCTCAGGTCTTACAGGGTCTTGCGTACCTGCACACCCTCCGAACAATCCATAGGGACATCAAACCTTCTAATATTCTCCTCACCGGAGAAGGCGTAGTCCGCCTTGCCGATTTCGGGGTTTCCGGGGAGCTTGTCAAGTCCCTCGCAGGGACCTTTACTGGTACTAGTTTTTACATGGCCGTAAGTTTGTATGTTGAACAAATCTTCATTTCGTTTATCTGCCACACAGCCCGAGAGAATCAGTGGAAAAGAGTATAGCATTCGCGCTGACGTTTGGTCGACGGGTATCACGCTCTTGGAGCTTCTGCAAAATCGATACCCATTTCCAGAGGACCTGACCTCGATTGAGTTGCTGGTCTATATTACTCAAGGCGAAGTAAGAACGCGGGTTCAGTCGCATTTCTTGCTTGTTAATATACCCTTTTTCAGCCTCCACAGCTCACTGATGAAGCCGATGTGAGATGGCCTCAAGAAATGAAAGAATTCGTAAAGCAAACGTATGACCACTATAATGGTTACATCATGCATTCACCTGAATTGTATACCCTCCAGTTTAATTGTAGACCATACCCTCCGCCCAACCCCCAAAGAGATGCTGACACACCCGTGGATCGCCAGCGTCATGAAGAAAGAAGTCCCAATGGGGAGATGGATCCGTGAAGTTTGGGGATGGCGTTCTTCTCAGTCCACCAATGTGTACGTACTCTCTCGTGCCTGCTGCAATACTTCACCGATGTATGTTCACCGTCTAGCTCTGGCTCCAGACCCGGCTCTAGTCGAGGTCCTCGCACTGCAACACCCTAGAAATTTCTCAACGATAGTTCTCTCCTTTAGTCGCCAGTTCTCTGTGTTGTGTGTACAGCAATTACACTTGTACTCATCTGCTTCTAGTCGTTCCATTGCACCCCAATCTTGTTTGTCGCAACAATGTACATGACTACATTCTCTCATCGCCTCCCCGCCCACTCACTATATCTCATGAAGATGTAGGGTATGGACAGTCAAATACAATGGTCTTTTTGGATGTTCTTCGTTCGAACTCGTAAATGCTGGACATCACCAGCCTTGAGTGGGTATGGCAGCCACGAAGACCAATGCAATAATCCAGGAAGTATGATCAACGTGTTTTACTCAAGATGAGTGCGGGCGTGCTGGACTTTGAAGTCCATCCTGAGGAGCACACAGAAAGCCGGAGCAGTCCCTAGATGATATCAAGTATCAAGTCACAACACCCTCGCTCATGAAGAGTTCACAGAAAATGGGATGCTTCCAGAGGGAAGTCTTCGAAAGAACTTCTACCTCCCGAACAACCCGCCTCAGATTCCGCGTTTTATGTCACCATCAACTTACCTATCTCCACACGACGCACTCTGAACATCACACGACGCACTCTGAACATCATGTGAACCTCTAACGGGACACTCGTACAAGGGATGACGACGCATGAGATGAGTGGAACACCACGATCATTCCTCTGAGATAGGTGAACGGGGTTATCAGAATTATCCCACAAACGTAGCCGGTCACTATTCCGACCGCGGCGACGGCATAATCTAGAGCATGGATCTTCCAAGGATCGACAGCCCATCATCGGAGGACTTAGGTAGCGATGAACTGGAACGAAAAGTCCCATGCTGTGTCAGGTCGGATCAATTGCCCGACACTGAAGGGACTCCCAAAACAGGAGCGACAGGGCTCGTCCCACGAACAGGCCCGCGGTTTTTCGCCTCTACTCGGTACAGTGCGGCCGCGGTGCAATTGGAGTAGATCGACGACTTACCACTCCTTGAAGCATGATTCCCATTTGAGCGTTCGCCTCCCCTTAACTGCACCACAGGAAACGGCGCCGCAAAAAAAAGTAACCTGTCTTGTCGTTTCAATCCGTAGCTCGCCGTGAATGTGAGTCGAGACTCACAGGACAAAGGAGGACATACCAAGACACCATCGATAAAGCAGACTAGACCGTTCGTGACGGATCATATTCAGAGGGAAATTGGTGCCTCCGTTGTGCACGGCGCTGCAACGTCAGAGGTGCAACACCGATCGAGATCTGGTTTGGAAGAGGAGGGATCCCGTCAAGATCACAAAGTGTGCAAGTGACAACTGAGCGAGGCCCCGCCTGTATGGAACAGTGGGATTATATACCGTTGGACATCGGGTGCCGCATCAATGGTATACTCCAAAAGCCAAACCGTCTGTTTTCAAAAACATCATAAGCGATCCCGCGAACATTTGCCGATCGGCGTTCTAAACCTCGAGTGGGCAACAAGCGGCGACGCCTTTAGACTTGACCATGATGATATGATCGGAATCCTCGAATCGCTTGAGCAGAAGAGTCCCGGAATAGTAGAATTCCCCTTCGTTTTGCTACGGGCCGATCTCGGGTCTGCCCTGAAGACCACTGGACAGCGAACTGCTTGGACACTTGGACCCCCTGCATGCCCTCGTTGCTGAAAATCCCGCTTTCATCGTGATCCTCAGGCTATTGTTCCGAACCTCAACACGCGCAGATACATCCGGATCGGTTAAGAAGACACGGATATCTAGCGTTGAGGTATGACCTCAAGTGCCTGAGTCTTGGTCCGCCCTTGCATTCTGCCCCATGACCCTGATATGTGGGAAAAAATTGAAATTCTGCCAAACAACCACGTCGAATTCCAGCTGTCGTTGCTGTACTCTTCAGGTTCCTCGCCGTTACAGGTTTTTCGATCTTGGGGGCTTCGCTGGCACTTTCAGCATTCCGTTTCCCAGGTTTCAGCGAACACAGGTAAGTTTCATCTTGTCCTATCAGTCAGTCAGTCACTCGATCAGGGCTTAATGCGGCTGAAACGTATCGCTCGACGGTGGCCAGGCTGTGCCATTATGGAGCTAAATTATTGCTAGTACGGCGATAATCTGTTTGCATTCCAACAATTTGGCTGCGGAAGTGCGGCGGCCGAGGGAAGCTAGCACTGAAAGGGCGACAGAAAAACGAAAGATCTTTCCAGGCGATGAACATGAATAAATTAAAATAAAGCGAAGCACGACGTTACGGCACTCGATATCAAGCTATCAATTGAGCACGAATTTCTACACGGTGACCGAACAGTTTTGCGCCCGACCCCGGGTCAGCGGGTGTCAGCGGCCAAATTCGTTCCGGAGGAGTCAGCTTTTATTACTCTACCAACCCCCCAGTGTGGTGAAACGGCAACTTTACGTGAACTCTGGAGAAGCGAATGAGAATTTACAACGTTAGCTGCATATCAGAACTCGCAACAAATTCTGAGCCCATTCCAATAGTTGTCGACACGATTGCACTTGGTGTTCATGTAAGTATTAGGCAGAAGTGACTGCTGGTAAATTACAGGCGGAGGTACAACTACCGTACAAGTTGGTACACACGCTGTCAAAGCAAGCCTTATTTTGAGTGAAAAATGCAAGTATATACAGGGTTCCGTGCTGATCGGAATCTAAAGCCTGAGAGAGAGAATCCTACGATAAACCTGTTGGAGCCTTCAAGTTGGTTGCAAAGAACAACATTCAAGTGTATGTGATCCGTTATACAAAAGACGCCTTTGCATGGGAAACAAGCCTAGACGAATGGTTTCTGAGATCGACGCCCGGAATTGAATTCGACAAATCAAGAGACTTATCGTATCTTGGACTGGACTGCGAAAGACCCCAGTTTTAGCTAGGCAAGCATCAGGGAGGTGATGTCACACCAAAAAGGATCGCAGTCATATCCACTATTATGATATGACGATTGTTTACTCACAGGGACGGTGATTCTGATGAGCATATGACATATTTGATTTGATTGGAGGATGTGCTGAGCACAGTACTGAGGGTCATACGTTGCTAGTCAAGACAGACACTGTCAAGCCAAAACTGCCAGGTGAGAGGAGATGAGGATGTCGATCGAATAATGATATACGTCTGGCGATCAAATTGGTTGTGTCACAAGCCGCAGCGACTGAGAAAGTCGTACCCGAGTAATCAGGGTAAATAGAATTCGTGGCACTTGACATTTGATTGAGAACGAGAACACCTGACGAAATGATATAAAATGCCGCGGGGATGGAGATTGGGGTGGAGACGGAGGACACGCCGGAAACGACAGTATATGTACGTGAACAAACACGACTGATGGTACGGGGACCTTGGGGTGTGTGGACTGTGAGGTGTGAAACCTTACATGTACATGTGTCCTAGATCACACCGGAGCACCATGGCGCTGATAGCGGCATTCACATGATGTGCGCGCGTTTCTGATTACGGAAAGGTGAGGAAGTTGTACGGACGAGTTTGAATTGTTGGTCTATCGCAGTCGTGCATGTTACGGGGATGCAGGAATCAATGGCGGCGGACATGAACATGACAGTGACGTTTCGACATCGAGGGCGGGCTGTGCCAGTGTGTGCAGTGACATGTCGGGGGGATATGTCGCCGACGGAATTCCTAAAGCGGAAAGATGCGCCGCGATCAATCATACAAATCCCAGCCAAATCACTCGTTTTGGGGTTCTCCGAAGCACAAGGCGGCGTTTTGACAGGAGAGTACCCCCGTTTTGGAAAGGATCGTCGAAATTTGCAAGAACGCGCCAGCTCGCTGCTGGATGAACGGGCGGGACGGGCTCGTCCTTGTCGCATGCGGTACGTCTTGTTGAATATTGTGTATTTTTCCCACCAGTTTGAGGAAAACCTGACGAGTGTGGAAATTTTATTAAAAACCCCCCACCTTCCGTATACGAAATATTGTTATGGCAGACTGAAAATGCCATCTGTTACAACGCAACACGACCCTTAGATCTGAATTTAGTGATCCAGACCGATTTCCGGGTCCGTGACAATGGTGTTGTCTCCGTCCATTTTCCACCCTTGGACCTTCCCTGCTTCTTCCTTGCAGGCTAGTATAAAACAATGAAGGAAGAGCCACCCGAAAACTTACCTCTCATCGCAAGCCCCATGGCTGATAGCATTACATAGTCTGTACTCTCCCCTCCCTCCAATCCTGCCGCGCTGACCCCTTCTCTTCCTCTAGCCCGTCCACCCCTAACGCCTACACCACCCTCCCTCCCGCCAGTTACTATCCCCCGTCTCACGCGGGTGGTCATGTCCATGTAGTGGCGCCCCAGCCCCGCAATGAGCCCCAACAGCGGAAGCGCCCTAAGTATACCAGAAGCAAGACTGGGTGTCTCACTTGTCGCGTCAAGAAAATCAAGGTGAGCGAGCACGCCCCCCGCTGTCAATCCAAGCTGGACACCGCTCCGTCAGTGTGATGAGACCAAACCCATCTGCATGCGTTGCACCCATGGTCAACGAGACGTAAGTACCCATGCCCATTTTCGGCACTCACTCACTGTCCTGTCCAGTGCACTTGGCCCGAGGGCGTCCCCACCCGGAAAAAGGCAACACCGCGGAAGGAGAGTGTCGATGGCCGACCCTCGACAGCGGAGTCTTCTGGTCTATCTGAGACGTCCACTCCTCCCACCCGGGATAGCACCCCCCCACGGCGACCCCATGCAGATTACAGCCTTCCCCCTGTGGTAGCGCGTCGTCACAGGTACCCACACATCTCATCTTCAACCACATCCACTCAATATTTTTTTGCAGCGAGCCGTTTGTGCCACCATTGGGCCCAGATCCTGACCTCGTCACCCGCCGACAAATGTAAGTGCTGTTCTTGGCGGATCTAGATTGGAGCCTCATAGTTTCCAGCGCTCCACACCCTTATCAACTTCATCATCCTTCTCAAACGAACGTCCTGTCCATAATACCCGAAATGCCTGCATACCAGTCGACTCGTTACGATCCCGCTTACGGCGGTACTACGTCTATGCACACGGGCTCTCGTCTTCCGGGCTCTTCGCACCAGTCGAGTCACCCACTTCAAATGCGCTCAATGACACAACACCACCAATCGCAGCACCAACACCACCAGCATCAGCATCAGCCACAGCCCCACCATTGGGCGCAGTCCCAGATGCTTCCCCCGCTAAATCCCATGGAATCATTTGTGAGTGCTTGTCCCCCATTCTAATTATTCAGTCGGCGCTCAATATTGTTTAGTTTCACACTCCACAGGAGAGGAATTTGGTGGGACATTCGTCTAATGACCACCACCCCAGATACCAATGATAATGACGATCCCGTTTGTTTTTTCTCTAATGATTATTATTTGCGTTGCGATAGATTGTTGAGCATCATGACCATCCTGTCTGAGAATCTCATAATCACTACTAGTTCTTGTTTCCTCGATCAAGCGACACAAGAAGGGGTTGCGAACGTGCTCAGACTTCCTCTCATTTATCCATTCTTCCTGGAACTGAAAGTGATGGATGACAGGCAGCGCACATGCCTATTTCGTTGATAAGCTCGAGTCGTGACATTTGAAAGCTACGAGTCACTGCCGGGTAGATGGCCGGAATTAGGCGAAGAACATGGGATTTCACTCACTATCCGAGGGGAACCGTCGCGTGGGTCTCATTTCCAGACGGGGACAACGGACGAGAAAACCAGGACACGTCCGCTAAGAGCCCTCGCGGCATATGACATCGCGGGTAGTGATCGTCAAGGCTGTCGTGTGCTCATTTCATCAATGTTAATGAAGGGTGCGTTTGCTGCGGAACGGAGCCAACTACATATTCTCTCGGGATTCAGCGATCGGTGGTAAGACACGAATTCTGCACCCTGGACATCGAGGCAATTAATGATCCCTATAGGCTGGACAACGGCCAGGGAGTCGCTTCATACTTCGATCGAGTCCTTTCCTCATGCCCATACCCGTACTTGCACGCATCCACCTGCGTTCTATTTCTAGGTCCGGAGGGGCTAATAACTGCCAATGCCAATAATCTCATGGATGGTCACTTTTGTTTCACAAACGCTTGGCGGCGGGAATGGAATAACGGGGGCCGTAGACCCAGGGAATGAGCGTTCAAGCTCGAATATGATGACCGAATGGCATGGATCGAATAATTGTTCGAGACCTGAATCCGCGCGATAACATTCCGCGACGCGAGTACAGGCAACCCTGTGTATCAGAAAGCTGGACAGGTGTGTTTCGCTTGTTTGATTGGAACCAGATCCCGTGACCCTTTCGGTAGTTTCGTCCCCTGCGTGGCGTTCCTCAGGCCTCAGGTTGTTCCGACAGCTCAATTAGCCCATCTCGCTGTGACTAGATCCTGACCCTGTCATGAGCGTAGCAGGATCTGGTAGCATGGGGGTGGAGTATGTTTTACATCTTAATGACGATAACGTCCACTTCCTTCTCACATTACCGTTCATTCACGCAGCTTGATACGTTGTGGCATACCAGCTGCTCGCCGCGCTTATGGTGACGATCGTGCTCGAGCCCGATAATTAATCAAATAGTTAAGGTGTGTACTTGCACCATCTGGGCATGTACTTATCTTGACAGAGCAGGGTTCATTGTATGCTGAGTGGAGTCTGGTTTATGTATAAACTGACCGCCGTATTACTTCCAGGCTACTATGAAATTCAAACTTCGGAGCAACTAGTTATTCAGGTATGTCGGCTGGTATTCACGCGACTCTCTCATTGTGCAGGTCTGGAAATGGCTGGATCAAACATTGCCAGGTGCCGACTGTTTTTCGGTCATGAAGGATCTGCAGCTGTACGGCTGGGTGTTATGACCAAGTATACTTTTTTCCGGGACCTCGTTGCGCCGTGTGTGCGTGTGTATGTAATCTCATTTTTGGGTAGATGCCAGCAGGTAAGTGGTGAGGCTTTGCGCCAGGCCTGCGGCCAACGGCTTGGCACAAGCTTGCGAATAATCATGTTTGTCTCACTCACAATCCAGTCCGTCTGGTGCCTGGCCAACGAGGCAGTTATTCTTTGCTGGGAAAGCTGATTACTTACATATGATGTGTAACCAAATTAAAAGAAACTTTCTTTTCGTGGTGGCCATACACTTCGGAGGTTATGGATGAAACTTGAACAAATTGGTCAACAAAAAAAGAACAATCTAGGAGGAGTTGCGAACCTGAATGTGGATTCTCGAAATCCGGACCCTTGCACCTGATGTGATGCATCATGGTCTTGTACGCAATCAACCCCCTTGGGAGGTTTTGCGTTATGCTGACGTGTTAGCAGCGAGGGTCCGTGAATGGATGCCAGCAATGCATTACGGCGGTCGCACTGCACTGGCAGCCCAGCCCGGAGGAAGATGGGTATCGGTATCTCCGCCCAAACCTACGGTCGGTATCAGAAAGTGGTACGGCTGTCCAAACTATAATATTGGAGTAGATCAGTGTATGCGGGTGGTCTCTAATTATTACCTGGTTAAGGCATCGCGATCTACTCCCGATGGCTTCTTGATGCGCCGTTGCACAGTAAGTAAACTCAGGCGCGAATTCTTCTCTTCTCGTACCATGGCACCCTGGTTGACGACATTTACTTGTATATTACAGTGGCGTACTACATAAGAAGATTGGCCACCAGACATATTGAATGGGGCTAGAACCTCACCGGTGACATTTTTCGACGGTGGCGTCGTGGACTGATCAACACCATTCTAGTCATGTCAATAGTTCGTCGGAATTTGTTTGCAGGTCCGTCACGGTTCTCAAACCTGATCGAACGACAGTGACCTCGGAGATTGGTATGAATTGGGTTTGCACAGCAGAGGGCTGAGTTCAGGTAGCCTTCTATCTCCAAATAGGACGCCGTCATGAGACCCCCCGTCTGACCTGTGTGTGTGTGGTTTTTTTTTTTTCGTACGACGTAAAAGTGCACACGGATGCCATTGGATACCGAAAACAGCCACGCACGCGCGGAGTGGGCCTCCAATAGAAATGGATGCTCTGTCACATCGACGAAACCTGGTGTCGTTTGTCAGTGCCAGTGGTGTGCCTGCTCAGCGATTTGACCGGGATGATCGGGCACCAGCGCTCAATTGCCCCACTGGCAGGAGTGCTTCGAAAAAATGGATGACCAGGTGACCCCAAGCCAAAGAATATTCTCGACATTGCCGTAGTGCTCCAGCATCATGGTGGGCCCTTACAGAAGGCGAGATCTTGTCTGATTAGTCTGATTTTGTCCGTTAGTTTAAGTTGACCTATCACGTCTCTCCAGGAGACTTCGGATCATGAAATTTTGAAACGCGGACAAGTTTCAAGCTTATTGTTATTTACAGTAACGTTCATTTTTGATAGTTGTCATGTTTACATAAGCCCATTGATTCATGATAAGATTGAATAAGAGATCGTATTAGGTCACCTTCAACGTCAACACGGACCGTGCACCATGGGTTGGTTAGGAATTTTACGAACTGTGGATGTCTATTTACCTCAACGATGCAACAGCTTCAGCAGAGGAAGTTAATCTGAACGCTCCTCACTCACCACACCCAAACGCAATCGAAGCGTTCAATCGCGTCCTACCCAAGATCAAACATGGGATCCTTCAGTCTCGCCACCATTGGGACAAGCACGAGCCACAGATGTGGTCCCGCGCAGCAAGACTCAGTGACGCAGAGCTTACCCACTTCACGATCGAGGGAGATCTCGTTCAAGTGCGCAGTGGATCTGTGAGCTATGGCACCATCATCTTCGGAAAAATCAGGATTCCAGCTGTGAACGACGACGAGTTAGGACAAGGATACGTTCACGTCAGGTGCGTGGGCCAATGCCGTCCTTTAGTTACTCGTGGACGACACCCACATGCCTATCAACGTATGGGCGTCTGTCGGTGTCGGTACTTGCGGGCGTATTTCCACGTTTATGAAGTGGTGACTTAACGGCGTATTTCCTTTTTTTTCTTGATTGCAATATTTCTCTTCCGCGGTATTCGTCCATTCCGCAGAATCCACGATCCTCCTAACAGGGTAAGTACGACAATCTCATTCTTGACTGTCCGGTCCCACAGATTTGTTTTATCCTGACAGGGCGACGAGGACGTTATGTTCCATTCCATCCTCACCGTAGAGGGCAAGAGAGATGCGGACGGACACCCGCATCTCTGGCGGGCGATTCAGACTGAAGACTACCCCCTTGATTTTTTCAACGAGTAATGCCGGACCACTCTAACAGCCAGCTCCTTATCCATTCGCTGTCCCCCCTTTTTTTGACGAAACAGTACCTGTCACAGCCTTGTGCCAGCGAGTTAGTACGATCCCGTTCAATTTCCAGATATACTTTTTTTTTCTTGTCCTCTGTCTCCGCGGATCTCTTTCGACCTGCACCACCTTCACTGCACCCACTGTTGGGAGAAGTTTGGGGTCGTTACGTTTGTATGTGTTGGTACGCAATGCTGCTATGTTTGGTCACGGTGTAACGCCTTTGGACCATTCCGCGATGCTAGAGTGCCTTGATGATACGTGACTGGGCTATCCACGCGGACCGCCGGGCCCTGGCGCTGTTACTGGCTGGTTTCATCGTCACCCTATCCCGCTTTCAACGGGGTACACACCTGTACGTGGTGCATGAGCTACTGCTGTGCGAGGCCATGGGTTGAGAAGTTTGACTATGCACCGGTGTTTCGGACGTTCGTCGGCCGACAACAGTCGCTCGAAAGCAAAAGTCTATGGGGTATGGCAGGTGGTACACTTTACAGAAGAGACAAAAAATGTTCAGAATATCGCTGATCCCCGCTCCTTCAATCCCCCGCCTCGTCACAACCGCACATACAAGGCAAGCAGGCAAGATAATAACAATGGTGAAGAAAAAAAATACAAGAGACATAGGACTTGCATGTTGAAGCTGCAGTACAGGACGCACGGTCAGGGATCGTCGAACATCCATATGCAATTAGGGGGAGCAACGCCATTGGTCACGAGATATTGCTGGTCGAACCGTTGCGCCAAAGAGGGCAAGACGATGTCTTGCGAGCTTGTGTACACGTATAAACCATTCGATGGTACGGACAACGTCGCCAGCACCTTGTCGTTCTGCGCGCCAGTAAAGGTGGCGAACTGACCAGGCGGCGGCGTGGATACGTCCATAAATGTGGTCATTTGTACGGTACGATCGCCAAGCGACGACTCCGTCGAGGTTGGTGAATAGCTGAGCGGCGGGGTCGACGGGCTGGAGCTGCAAACTGTTGGGCTGGTATTGTCGGTCCCATTGACTCGTGGGCCATCCGAATATAGGCTCCCGGCCGGTAAAGTCTCACACCTCCTGAGTGCAGAAACATTGGAACCAGGGGGCTGAGGTGAGTCCATATCGCTAGCCGCGTGTACCATAGGCAAGTTTCCGGGAAAGCGGATGTCGCCTTCGCTCTTACTCTTGATGAGAGCACGTCCAGAGGCGGATTGCGCTGCAGGCAATTTACCGACCCAAAGACGCCACTCAAGGGCTTCTCCGAGCGCGCGTTCGCATCGGCCAATCTCACGTGGCGGGAGACCAGAAAGCTTAGCCCAAGCCCGGTTCGAATAGCAACGATCTTGCATGAATTTTGACGCCAAGATGAGTGATGCAAGGAAGGTGCGACGAGGACAAAGAAGCGGCGATGGGAGAGGGGGGAGGGGGGGGAGGAAAGTATTATCTGTCTTTGACTTGTGTGCCGTCACCTTGTCAGTATTGGGGCCCGGTTCCGTCGAGAAAGAAGTATCGGCTTCGTACGAAATCGGATCGACGCGTACTGTGGCGAGCAGACCGCCGGAGGACGATATTTCGGTGGTGAGAGCTGGACCGCCAAAGTCAGGGTCGATGTCGATGCCAACCTCGCTTTGAGATATCCGCGCATCATCCGATGCCACAGGGGAGGAAGATGACAAGCCTTGCTTTTCTTTTCGAACGAGCTCCGGAACCTTTGAGCGGATAGCTTCCAGGTAGCATAGTGCCGTTTGGAGTACGGTCCCTGAGGTTCGCGAGCGACGAAGAACTTCGTGAACGAAACCTTTGATCGGCGCGATGTCGCACCGCTGATGTTGTGGGCGCACAGCGGGCTGGACCGAGTACGGAGGGACCGGCGAGATAATAAGAGTGGGTTGAGTGGTCGGAGAAATCGGGGAGGGTAGATGAGTGTTGTTGGAATAAAGTATATTGGTGGCACGGAGATGATCCGAACCTGACATCGGGGAGACCATTGGGCGACTCGAGGTTAGGAAGGCGATGGGTATGTCTTGTTGAGGCCATATATCGCATAACGATTTGACGGCCTGGTCTTTATTGCAGGAGAGACCTAAATATACGAACCACTGAGAATTGAATGGAAGTGGCTCACCGACGAGACTGAGAGCAAACTTTGACTTTTGAATATCGCGGAGTTTGGACTCGCGGGGTGGATGATGCCGTGGGCGGTCGGGTTCGGAGAGAGAACGGGGAGATGGAGAGACGGAAGAAGTGGATGAGGCAGGAGTGACAAAATAGGCAAGTGGCGATGAGCGAGGGGGGATAGATGGGAGTGAAGCATGGTAGGGTTGCCAACGAACCCTTGTATGTGAAGTTGAGGGGGAGCCCCGATGGGGGAATGAATGCGCTGCCGGACGAACCATGAACTGAGCGGAGAGTGTGTGTGAAAAGTGCGAGGCGGGAAATACGAGCGTTTGGGGGGTTATCTAGAATACAATACGGAGACCATTGGTGCAGATAGAGTTGATAGAAGCGACGGGCGAAATCTCGAATTTGACGGCAACGGATTGGCGAATGGGGCTGGCGAATCGGAATCTGGTGTATGGGCACATTGTGGCACACGTTTGGATGGTAGGACGGGTCTAAAGTCTGCGAGACTCTAGAACGTCCTTGAGGCGTATAGAACACTCCTTGCGTAGGAGGGTGCTATACAACAGTGAGAGCTAAAGCGGGGAGCTGTTGGGCGTTTAGTGTGGGGAGGAGGAGGAGGACCTGTAAATACTTTTTGTCCAGCTGACTCGGGCGCTATAAACTGGAGGAGTCACTCTCACCCCTGTACCCCTGACACCACACTACGGGGTCCGTCCGTGGCACTGCCCGTCGCCGCCGCCATCAACTGACTCACCGCCAACGTGCCAGTTGGTGGTCGCTGTGTGTGCCGGGCGAGGCCGTTGCCACAGCAGTACTAGTCCTTGTCCGCGCTACAGATAGGAGGCCCAACCTGCCCCTATCCGGCATCGGTCCCATGACTCCTTTGTGACAACCTCCGATTGTGCAACGGATCACCTCGTGTCACCCCTTGCCGCCGCCGGGGACATCTCCGGCGCTACTCGGAACGCTCGGTCGGATTCAACGATTGTTCCGGGCCCGGAACACCTCCTTGATCCTGCCGTCATGTAGCCGCCAACCAAGGAGCTAACGTGGATTGATTTCCACTTGACAGCTCCGCAGCCGGACCTTGTTCCGGGACCAATCACAGTTTGTGGGTTATCTGTGTAAAGTGTACAAAGTGCCACACTCTGCCAAAAGACTGTCACTTTGCAATTCCTACGAACATGTCTCTGGCAGCGTCCGAGCAGCCATTTCCACCAGAATGCTCGATCACAGTGCGTCACGGGTCCCTAAAACACTGCGATTCCAATCGCTAGGAATGCAATTTGAATAGTACATCTCGGCTACTGGATCTGCATTCGAGTAAACAGCATTTGTATCCCTCTTCGCTCTCTCTCACTTCTGCATACCCGTTTCTCGCCATCCATCCCTTTCGGACTCGAACATGAAAGTCCCAGTGTCGTTCATTACTCAGGCTGTTCTTGTCACTTACGCTGTTTCCGTTGCGGGACATACAAGTGGAAGCAAGCCCGCTTTAATGGCAAGACACGCCCGCCCGGCACGCGAAGCCGTTTCTTCAGTTAGCCAAGGTCGTATCAACACCCACGTACGCAGAACCTGCAGATCAAAGCCAACGGTGAGTTTCACTGGCCTACTCCTCTCGTCATGGAGGGGCAAGTGTGTCATAAATATATATTATTTGTGACCACTCCTGATTAGAATTCGGGCCATCCTAGACCAGTGTTGTCTCCACGCCCGTCGACACTTTGCCTAACGCACCTGTGACCGCTTCTACCCCCGCTACCCTACGGCCTACCCCCTCCGCAGCTAGTGCGTTGCTGGCGGCCGGCCCCATCGGCGGTCTTGTCAATGTCGTATCAGCTGGCTCTTGCGGTCCAAGCGGGGCTACCAGTATGATTATCAATCACCTTTGTTCGTTCGTCTTTGACACGCACATTAGTACAAATAACTGCGTTAAGCGGACCCAACGGGAATATCGATTTCTTGAATTGCGGCCTAACATCAGGAGGATGGACTCCTCCTCTCATACTCATTAACGGTATTATCAGCGTTAAGCCCTCGCAGGTCGCATACAATCCCGGATCCGCTTTCTCTGCCTGTAAGGATTTTGTCTCTCTCTTTGAGGAGTACGGTCGGCAATACGGCGGTCAGTTCTTGCTGTATCTTCGAATCTTGACAGGTCACTAAGCATCGGAAACAGTCCCTGCTATTATGCTAGCATCATTTGCAATGCAGGAGAGCTCTTGCATTCCTACCACCGTTGGAGGTGCTGGTGAGCAGGGCCTGATGCAAATCACAGTTGATAAGTGTGATGGAGCACCCGGCGGCAATTGCCAAGACCCTGTGGGTGTTTCTGTTGGTAGCATCTCACATCTTAACCATTAATTCTTCCAGGACTTCAACATCCACAAAGGTGCTCAATTCTTCTCGCAAACTCTAGAAAGTGTGAATGGCGATCTCCTTCTGGCGATTGGTCATTACAACGGTTGGTACAAGGGTTTGACATACGTGAGTTTCTTTTGTGTGCTAGGTGACGGGCATACCGAGCGTTTGCGATAGGCTGAGGCAACCGCTGCTGCCCATAACGGCCACTGCCGCGAGCAAAACAACCTGGACTAGTCAGTGTTACCTCAGTAGTGTTGCGTAATGCCCCGCGGCTGACCAGTCTACCCAGCCTCCACCAATTTCTGAACGGATGGATGCTGGCCATTAACGCCTACGAGACCGACCCGCCTCTTGGCAAATACTTTAACATCAACAATTGCTCAAACTGAGTCATTCCCTTTGCACTAAGCCCATGGATCCCGTGAACGTGACGTTGACGAGTATCGTATGACGGCTTCGCCCTTCGTTATCTCTCCGCCTGATCTGCCCTTGTCTTGATGTTGGATAGCGAGGTGTTTGATAGTCGGGGTAGCCTATATTCTTGTCGTTTTGTCGCTGCGTATTGTTAATGTAAAGCTTCGATTGAGCACAGCCACCGATCGTGAGATGATATTTGTGTTGCCTTCTCGGACAAAAACTGGAGGACTTGAAGTCGATCTATTAACACTGACATATCTCTAACCGATCCACGGCCCACCATGAGCGATGCCTCATCTTCATCCTCGGCATTCCTCTCTCCTGTTTCAACCTCGTTGACACCGTTACCCTCGCCCGAGCTACAGACACTGACCCTGAGGGATGTGACCGACGAAGACAGGGCACGGGCCGCGAAGCTGAAAGCAGAGGCTAACAACGCGTTTACAAGTATGTACCCCGTCTAACAAACCACAGTAGTTTGACGATTTGTATCCAGGTCATAGCTTCACGGCGGCCGTCCATCTTTACTCGAAGGCCATCGAGCTGAACCCTAGGGATGCCACCCTCTGGTGTAACCGCGCTGCTGCAAGAACGAGGCTGGAAGAATACGGGTTTGCGCTCGACGATGCGTGTGAGTGGATGTTGCATTTCGACTTGGTCACGCGAGATTCATGACGAACAGCCAAGGCAATCGCAGTCGATCCCAAGTATACAAAAGCATATTATAGGTGTGTTGGACTTCCCGAAACGTGTGGTGACATGCGTTACTCATCGGGCACGTCAGACGAGCAACCTGTTACCTTCAGATCGCCAAACCGCAGCTAGCGGTCGCTGATTTCAAGAAGGTGGTTGCGCTGGAACCAAAAAATGATGTCGTCAAAGCACAGCTAACAGCGACTCAAAAACTCGTTCGGAAAATTGAGTTTGAGAAGGTGTGAAACGTGGATTAGGTGTTGCCGTTCATGTCCAACCCCCTTTAGGCGATTGAGATGGAAGAAGAGAAGAATGCCGTGGAACGCTGCTCGGAAATTATTGCCCAAGGTCTGCCTGAGCTCATCTGCGCAGCCACTTTTATTGACGGGCGTATTATCCAGGTGGCTGCGACGTAGAAGCCGACTACGCGGGCCCGAAACTATATGTGACCGAGGACGGAAAGTATACCATCACTCATGAATTCATATCAAACATGATCGACTGGTTTAAGCAAGGCAAGAAGCTTCCACGGAGATATGCATGGGAGATCGTCCTCGGCGCCCATTCGTCTTTTGTGAAAGAGGATACCCTCGTCAATCTCGATCTTGGGGACGGAGTAACCTGCGACATCATCGGAGATATCCACGGTGTGTTTTGAGATCGAACTCTTTTGGTGTCGTGACTGGACACATTTCATTCAGGGCAGTTCTACGATTTGCTGCATTTGTATTTGCTCACGGGACCGCCGTCACCTGATCACTGTCTATTGATGAACGGCGACTTGGTCGACAGAGGATCCTGGTCTATAGAAGTGATTCTGACTGCGTTTGCCTATAAATGTAAGTATTAACTGAGCTACGTAGCTTTCCATCGTGGTTGAAGGACGTCAGGGTTATACCCTAACCGAATGTTCATCAATAGAGGCAATCATGAGGCCAAAGACATGAATCGGACCTATGGCTTTGAAGGAGAGGCTAAGCACAAGCATGGGGAACAAACGTACAAGGTGAGGCAGTAAAAGTTTAATCATTCAAAGACTGAATTGCCGGACTCAGCTTTTTGCTCATGTATTTACGGAGAGTACGTGACTTGAGGGCTAGACGTCATCTGAAGACCTGACTCTTCGTATAGTGCCTCTGGCAACTCTGGTCAGCGCAACGAAGCCTTCCACGGATATCACCCCGAAAACAATATTGTCTCCGGAAAAGCTCAAGCGTTATTTTGTCGTTCATGGCGGGCTGTTTAGCAAAGACGGTGTGACATTAGAAGAAATACGGAAGATACCACGAATCGGACGACAACCTGGACAGGAAGGTTTGATGTGTGAGTGCTTGGTTGAAACTTCCTTCAATCCCAGATGCTGAGACACCTGGCCTCTAGGCGAGGTATGAATTCAAGTAAAAGCGTTGTATACCCCCTCACGCGACCACAGCTTCTCTGGACCGACCCTCAAGATACACCAGGGCGCGGGCCTAGTAAACGGGTGCGTAGTCGGGCCGGTTTCCCGTTACATATTGTCTCACTATGCTTCAGGGTGTTGGCATTGCTTTCGGACCAGATGTCACAAAACGGTGGTGCGACCTAAATGGTGTCACCGGTATCATCCGCAGTCACGAAGTGCGAGAGAGTATGTAGCTTCATTGTGTGCTGATCTCGTTCGTGCTCAAACATATTGTAGACGGTTATGCCATCGAGCACGACGGACTGTGCACAACCGTAAGTCCCAGCCCACTGGTTAATCCTGGGAACCTCACTCTCGCCCTAGGTATTTTCTGCACCAAACTACGTCGATCAAGTAGGGAACAAAGGCGCATATGTACGTAGTTCGGTATGTTTAATAGTATAGCCGCACTCTGATGTTGTTTCGACAGATTCGCATAGACTCTGCTGGAGACCTAAAGTACCACCAATTTGAAGCACAAGCTCATCCGCCTCTGAAGCCGATGGCATACGCCATGGGAGGTCTAGCTAGTTTGATGATGTAGAAGCAGACTTGTCTTAGGGATATCTGGGTTCAAAGTTGTGGCGATCGGTTTGGTCCATGTATGCGTGGGAACTTTGTATTGGTCTTTGTCTCTTGTCTTCAGGTGCACTAGCTACAGTACTGTCTGGCTACCCCATGGATAAAACGAAATCCAAGTTAGCGGCGTTCTTTGGCGACGACGACGAAGAACCTTCGTTCCCAGTGCGATGGATAGGACCTATTTCTTTGATGTCAAGTCACTCACCAATTTGCTTCATCTAACCAGCAAAAGCCATTGGATGACCAAAAGTTGTCCCAGTATACTCAAGGGACCGCGCGCAAGTCTCGGCGGGAGAAGGAAAAAGAAGCGGCAGAGGCAAAGAAGAGAGAGGAAGAAGAGAACGCGGCCAAAGCGTATGCCGACTTTATAGACGCGTTCGAGGGGGAGGACGCGGGCAGAAAGAAGTCGGCGTCGACTTTTGTTCGAGGCTCAGGAGATGCGAAAACGCATTATCAGCCTTCTGCGAGGGGTACAATTGAGAGTTCTTCTCGGACGAGGGCGCTACGGGAGGAAATGGAAGATGAAGTGAGGAGCCGTCGTATGTTTGCCTCTTAGACTGATGGACCTTTAGGCCTCTCCACCGGCGAGTGCTCCGAAACCGAAAGGAAAGCGCGCCATGGATTCATTCCTCGAGGAAATCAAGAGGTATGTAAAAGTGTAGCCATACCCTCTCTCTCCTGAACCCCCTCCCGTAGGGAACAAGCTATGCGAGAGGCCCGGTATTCCCGTTCCGGTACGTTGAGGCAAATCAACATCTCGAAAGGTTTCTCAGCTTCGTATGTAGCCCAAGGACGATCCGTGACTGCTTTAGCAGGTTTGTGCTCGTGTACCTATATAACTCGTTGTTCTCAGTCAACTCCCTTTAGCTTACGAGGGCCAGAGTGGGAGCAAGGACCGAGGAGATCCTGAGGTAGGCACCACAGAGGTTTACCTTTCTGCGTTTTGAACACTGCTTCCTTAGACGTCCAATCTTTTCGTCGCTAATTTGCCTTCCAACGTCACGGAGCAATCCTTGGGCCAGTTCTTTGCGCGGCATGGACCTGTTGGCTCTGTACGTCCTTACCTTTTGCTGAGCCCCCTCTCAACTTACAACACGTCCTCAGGTAAAGGTCATGTGGCCTCGTGGTGATGGCAGCAGCGGTCCTGGGAGTGATATGACCACGTCGAGACGAAGTCGTAATGCTGGCCTCAGTGGTTTCGTCTCATTCATGAAACGCAAAGACGCAGAGGTTGCGCTGAGAGAATTGGACAGTTTTGATTGGGGGGGTTCAGTGTTACGCGTGGGATGGAGCAAAGCCGTCCCTATGGCAGCAAAGCCGCTGTATGGTGGGGATTTGGCCCACATTCTCGTTGTGTATAAATCTCAACCCATTTCTGTAGTTGCGAGTCGCCAGTCTCGCTCGCGCTCCCATTCTCGAGATCGACGTCGTGGCAGGGGGACGAGCAGAAGTCGTTCATATTCTTCGGGCCGTCGCTCACGTTCCCGTTCTGGTGGTCACGGACACAGGTCTTCCCGACGGTCACGAAGTGGGTCATACGGCTACAGTCGGTCCCCATCGCACCGACGGCGCCGCTCGTACAGTCATTCGAGGCGGTATGACAGTCGGAGTCCTCGCCGACGATCACCCAGCTCCTCAAGGAGACATGGAGAAGACGAGTCTGGCGTTACAGATACTTTCATACGGGCAGTAGCTGCTGAGGTGAAAGGTCACGGCCACAAATACGCAGAGAATCTCAAAGAGTGGGAACGAAACAATCCAAAATATGCCTTCCTCACCGAACGCAGGGTGGGTTACTTAGGTATCGTCTGATTATTTTCTTACAACTGTATTACAGCACCGCAGACATGCCTTCTATCGGGGGTTGGTTGAACGCGACGATATCGTGGAACCGGACTTTGAAGATGATGTACGTTTTCGTTGCTATATATTTTCCGGGTTCCATTGACACGCTCACTTCAGGGTTACAATTCAGTATATTCTACCGACTCCGCGGAGGAATCAGAGCAGGAACGTACTAAAAAGATCGTGTTGGGGAAACTCTCACGGAAAAGGTTCGAGGCGATGTTGCGTGCCCTTTCGGGCAAGCGCGGCGAACTCGCTCGTTGTATGACATTCAGCCTGGAACATGCCGAGGGGGCTCGTGAGGTTTGCATTTGACTTATCATCTGACCTCCTGAATCTCATTCCCTTCCTCGTAGGTTTCCGATATCATCATTTCTTCCTTGTTAGTGGATGGCACTCCAGTCCCACGCAAGATCGCACGCCTTCACCTCATTTGTGATATACTCCACAATTCAGCCGCTCCAGTACCGAGCGCATGGAAATTCCGTCAGGAATTCCAGTCACGCCTTGGCATCGTTTTTGACCACTTTTCCACGATTTATCATTCATTCCCTGGGCGTATCACGGCAGAAACCTTTAAGAAGCAAATCACGTCGGTCGTGGACATCTGGGAAGACTGGATCGTTTTCCCACCCGAGTTTACGACCGAACTTCGAGCGCGGCTTGATGGCACCACCCACGCGGAGTTGAAAGCAGATCAACAAGACGAAAACGGTGGCGCGACGTTGGAAACCCAATCGGTGTATGCGTCTCGGTTCAAGGCCAAATCGTTCCAACCGGCTCAGGAACCTGCCCCTTCTGCTCCTCAGGTGCCCCAAAAACGCGATGATGATGACTTGGACGGCGTGCCAATCGATGAGATGGATGTCGATGGTGTGCCACTCGATCAGGACGTCGACCAAGTTCCCCTCGACGAGGACGTTGATGGTGATCCCCTTGATGAGGATGTTGATGGTATTCCCTTGTCAGGTGGTCCTGAAGCAGACGATGCTGACGTAGATGGTGAACCCATGGCAGAGGATGACGTGGATGGCGTGCCGTTGTGATCTAGGACTTTGGGTCTTGTCATCTTACTTCTTTCTGTTGGACTATCCTAATGAACTTGGCGCTGAGCCCAGATGAAACAAGCGTGAAAGCGAACAGAACTGCATCTACTCCATTGCAAAGTATCCAGTCTGTAGGGTCATCAAAATGTACAGAAATCGTCAAAGTTCCGTCCGTAGAGGGAGAACTGCCTTGGATAACCTTTGCCAGATCTCGGACAGTGAACCAAGGCATGTAAGGGTATGTCGTCTACAATCGTCCACCAAATCGAACAAGTGCACCACAAGTCTACTCCAAACATTTCCTCGCAAAGAGGTCGGTGTCGGGCGCGTAGCGACAGGAGGGAACTGTGTCGGCGGGGTATGTACGCCAGGGGTTGGTCGTGGCTAAGGTTCGATATCATTCGATCGTGCGTAGAATACTAGGCAAAGCGGACTCACATTTCCGGTGACGGCCCTCTCTGCTTCGTGGATCAACCTGGCAGAATCCTCATCTCCGGTCTTCTCCCACATCTCCCGGAATTGTTCAACGGCATGCAGACTCTCGCTAAAGCGATGGAGTGTGTTGATCAATGCGACGACTTCTGAATGCTGCAGAAGATTCTGGTTTGTGTTGTGACTACATGACCGAATGAGCCTTCACGGCGGATCATCATCCGGAAGAAAAGAGACGCACTGGAGGGCTTTCTCGTCTATTTCAAACAGGACTTTGAGCGCAGTAGCCAAACCAGTGGTTTGGACTTTGCCCCATAGACGACATTTGTCACAACCAATACAGTCCATGATCTGGGACACGTTGCGGAAGTGTTGTTTAAATTCCTGTTTCAAGACCTGCGGTATGAATCAGTCGGCGACACCGAGATAACTAGGATGGGGGAAAGTCCACAGACGTCTGCATTCGCTCCACGGAACAGCACTCGTTCGTCGAATTTGCCCACGTGCTTTGCGATGTTCATTACATTGTCGAGTCTCGCGAGAGTCCGGACTTCGTCCTCCAAGTCAGGCGAATGAGGATGCTCATGAGGGGTGAGGCCGTTCCCTGACAGGGTGCAGTAGTCATATTCGGATAGATAAGGTGCGAGACGGGCGACAGCACGGAGGAGTAGGACCGTATTGAAATAGATGTACTGAAGGCGTTCGGGATGGGAGGCGACTCTGGTGACGAAACATTCAAGATTGGGAACCTAAAGAGAACGGCATCAGAGAAAATCAATGTTTTAGATTAAGGACCACTTACCCATTCACCGGTCGACTGATTCAGCAACTCTGTGCATATATGTGTTGAGATTGATGCATGAAGGCCTACGTGGGATCAGAATAGATACGATACTCTCTCGGCCGAATACGTGCCAGATATGATCTTGTAGTACACTCTCTTCTCCAGACACTCTTCGTCTGTATCTTCACCATCCAAAGGCTCGCGCAGAACATTTGTCAGAGTGTCAGGAAGGGTAACAGGTGCAACCGATTTTCCGGCGAGAAGATTAAATTCTGAGAGACCAAAACAATTCTCCTCGTAGATTGCTCGCCAGACACGATGGGCAGATTGTCCCGAATATCCCGTGTACCGTTCAGGAACAAGAGTCAGATCAACATAGTCTCCCTCTGGTACAGAG
Source organism: Boletus coccyginus (assembly GCA_025782845.1). Taxonomy (NCBI): domain Eukaryota; kingdom Fungi; phylum Basidiomycota; class Agaricomycetes; order Boletales; family Boletaceae; genus Boletus; species Boletus coccyginus. The sequence continues at coordinate 360,534 of JAHZSR010000007.1, read as the reverse complement.
GGATGTAAGCTCATGAAATACAGTGTAAAAATACGGAAAGGCCAACCTGTCATGTCATCGAGAAAACAAAAGTCAGAGTCATGATAATAACAACCCGGTAACTGGACCCGCTAGGAATTCGCGTGAGTAGTAGCAGGGGCCAACAGTATTGACACATACCTGATCTGCGGGAGGAAGATCTATTTTGCTCAGAGCAGCCGCCCTCCATTTCTCGGGTATTTCGCTCTGCAACAAGAATGAAGGGTAGACTTCGGCAGAAAATACACTCACATACCTCATCTACGGTGGTTATGCCACACTCGCGGTTCATACAAAAGCCGTTCTCTTGCCAGAAAGGGCATTCGCGGTACAAGTCGACCTGGTGATTGAGTCGATTGAGTACGAGCCCTTGCATAACTCAGAACAAAGTACGCACCTGGAAGTACCGAAAGAATGGAGTCTGGACAAGGTCATGGAGGTTCGCGTACAATTCTTCATTGACACTCTCGATGGTCTCATAGTCACACGCTGTGGTTTCAATAGGACCTGTGGTCTATAATCATATGCTTGTGATAATGCTGCGAAGAAGCTACAGATCGAGGCCGACATACTTGGCGCTGGCACAGAGGTTCGCCGCGGACGGGTTTGTGTTCTAGGACATCCTGGACCTGGTCTTTGCGAACGAGGGCGTCACCAAGGAAAGATGAGCCACGCGTTGTTGTGCAGATGCCAATGGCGAACACGAGTGCGAGACAAGCCCTGCGGCATGCTCGCTGCATTTCTTGAGATGGTCGTAGTACTGTGGACTTGGCATTTGAGCGCCGGCGATCATACATCCACGTATGACTATTGGTCACGTGATTAGTAAATCAATCCAGTTGACTCCGAGTCAGAACGGCATTTCTAAGACGTCGGTATCGGGCAGTGCCATCGCCATTGGCAACAGCCACAGATAAATTGCAGCGCCGGCTCTGATGGGCCTGACGCCCTGGCTTCAGGCCCAGGCCCAGATAGAGGGCCTTGGAGGGGCCAGTACCTGCCTAATAGGCTGTCTGTAGCAGGCCCGAGTCCCGGAGGCCTGAGTCCGTGCTTTTCGGGTGGCGATGTGTTCGCAGACATAGTACAAACAAGTCAGTCCCCTATGGAAGTCTTGTTTATGATCAATCTCTCGCCAGACTCGTCGCAATCAAATAACTCCACGGCCACTGTCTGGGACAACTCGCGCCCGACGCGGAACACTCGATCACGGGTACTATGGAATGGTAGCAGCAAAATATTCGCCACTGCCTACAAGGTGATCGAATCCAGACGGACAGTCCTAATTCCGCACGAGGTATGACAGCAGCGAATCACCGCTTGCTCGTGGACATCAAAGTCAAAGTAACCCCGTGGTACAACAGTGGTCTCGTCTAGTTCAACGACCACCCCGTCAATAAAAGCTATAACCGGCGGGTCAGCGGTCTCGGAATGCCCGATTCCGGATACCACCAACTCCTCCTGTATTGCCCTACCATGGGAAATCCATCACATACTTAGCCTTGATTGTGCCGTGGATACTATTCAATATGGCGGATGGCGTAGAAAGCGATAGGAATTCTAGAACTCTCGATAAAGTTGCGCACTGTTGGAAGGTTTGAACCGTTCGCAATGCAAGGAGAGCTGAGTATATTAAACCAAGTTCAAAGTGTCAGTGCGTCGTCAACTTCACTAAAAGTCGCATTGCATGCAACTCCTGCGGGTAAGTCCATGGGGTCTTTCGGAGTGAACCCGACGTCCACGTTAACTACAGAGAGAAGCTGTTTAGTATTGAGGAAGGGGCTGTCTCTCTCTGTAGTGTGAGGGTCATCCATCGAGAATTCGTCGGAGGCCACAGCGTGCATAGTCATGTTCCAGAGCACAAGTTTTCCGACGATTACATCTGTGCCAGAAGACTCAGGAACCCTTTCCAGGGGGGTAGCACCACCAAGCTCACAGGGACAGTTTTTCCCTGACTTGAGAGTGTGGCTGAGAAGGTGGGAAGACGTGTCTCTGTTCCGTGTTTACAGAACAGTACCCCAGTGCAAAACCTGTGCCGAATACGATTCCGCGAGTGATGTCCTTGTCTGCATCTGGATTGGGGTCAGAACCCGTGACGAACAACACAAACCGTGCAACAGAAAAAGAGAGGGCACAGCCCAGAAGTGATGTTCATGAGGAACGATGGGATCTTGCCTGTCGCGATGAAGGCAAACGGGCGGAAAGCAGCAACAGCAGCACACTCAGAACTCTGAGGGTGCCACAACTCCACTACCCCAGCCTCCGTGCAACAATGAAGATCGACGATTGTAGTGCGAGTATCCAATGTGGTGGACACGAACTGATCGTCGTCATTTGCCTCTCCGAATCCCCTTGACATTCCATTGGCTTCCACAGTTTCCATGGAGAATAAGGTTTCAGTGCTCGTGCATTCTGAACCCCATCTAGACATGCGTCGAGTAGTAATGTCTGAAGGGTGGATGTAGTCACAAGAAGAATGGGTATAAGAAGGTGAAGGGACAGGTCATATGGAACGGAGGGTCTTCATCAAATGGAAGACGTCGAGTCAAAGTTGTACCTAGATAAAAGTTGGAGGGGGACGCAAATACCTTGCCTTCAGTTTCCAGCTCCACAGAGAATGGCCCCTCGACTCCGGGAACATCGGCACACATAACGCGCGCAAAGGTACGTCCACCCTCACATTAACAGCAATCCGTGGAACCGGCGAGATGACAGTTGGAAAGAGGGGCTCCGACTTTCTACGTGGCGCATCCTTGGGAGAGTTGAGATTAGATTGAACAGCATGTCATGCCGATCTGTGAAGGATGGGGAGGTAATCTATACCTCACGGAACACAGGCGATGGATTGGCATCACAGCAGGGCGAAGGAGGGAGAGACAGCATTGACGGCCAATCTGCCAGCATAGCATCTACCGAGGTGGAACCGACAGATAAAATAGGAAAGTCGGACTGTGCCACCCCGCTCGGCCCATGCAAGGAAACGCCATGGAGCTTTAGGCGGTAGACGGTTCCTTTCCTAGCCAAGCACGATGGGTGGAGCTCACCGTTGTATTGCTGAGTTCGCAGGAGCAGGTCGCTGCCTCGAAGACGACGTTGTACTTGTAGCGACCAATTTTCTGTGATACTGTAACAGAATTCAGATCTAAACGGGTAGCCGCCACAAGGTCGAGAAGCTTGAACGTCGGCTAATTAGTGGATGTGCTGAGATGAATACCCCGGTCCGCACCTTTACATTTTGCTTCATCCGCTTTAGCATGACTTGAACACGAACATCTGATGTCACAGAAGACTTGGCAGTGTCAGCACGTTACGAATGTGATTGACATGAGTACTTGCTGCACTGAAAGGGCTCCTTAGCCATGGAGGGTAGCTGTACCGAGAGAGCCGGGAGGCGGAACTGGGATGTTCTTGGCCACGTTCTTGAAGTGCAATAACCAATGATGAAGATTGTCGGCATCTAGATGAATGGCTCCAACCTTGACTTGATTGTGGATGCTGCATGGCTCAATGGTACCAGTCTCTTGGGCTAAAGCCAGGCGAACCACTAACAAGAAACGGCCCGGGCGAGCGCAGCATCGTTCTGCTATCGGATATCCGTCACGTTTTTGGAACTCCCCACTTCCTAATACACTGACACATCACAAGGGACCGAAGGTTCCGCGGGTTCTGCAATCCGCGAGTCCGACGTCCCTTGAGGACAAATTTTTGTGACCACGAAGTTCCCGTATGTCGAAGGCTCCTCCCAGAGTCATCGGAGCTGTCACAACCACATAGCTGGCACCGGCCGGGTCGGGTCAAGGAGTCAACAGAAGAAAGTTTGGCGAATGCCATGTCAGTTTACTACGATCCCGTCACTTGTGGCCCATTTCTCACTGCAACTTCTTCACTCGCCGGAAGAATCACACACCTTGATACGCTGACCCTAGACGATCACTCGTGGACGTAAGGGAGCGGTTGCACGCCGCTGAATTTGGCCCTGTGAAGCTGATCAACTTTGCAGCGAATGACGAGGTGTTGAAGAACCCACCCAGATAGGGCCTTCAAAGCCTTTGAGTGCCCGACTTTCAACGAAGCTTGGGCAGAGATGGACCAAGTCCTGGCTAGCGGCCAAGTCCTATTGACATCACCATCTTCGTTTAAAAGTTCGTGCTCCATTAACCAACGAGGTCACGTCACTGACATGTCTACAAAAGTGAATCAGGGGGAGTAAGCATATCGTCTCTCATGCTCTCCAGACTCCATTGATACCTTGCGCAGTCCGAGTTGTGTGAATTACCTCACCGCTTACACCCCCACCCGCAGGTTTACCTCAGAAACAAGAACGCAGATAGGCTGGTTGGCAGGGAGGTTACGCCACCGTCCATGGTGACCTCGTTATCAACGAGCTTGCTGCCAAGTATGACCCGATGCCAGCATAAGTGATTTTGGCGTGGCATGTTGCCCGAGGGAATACCGCGGTTCCCAAGAACCAATCAGAGGCAGAGGGACAATGCCACAGTAGGGAACAATCGTTCAAACGGAGATCATACGTGATTGACCACGATGCAGTTGATCACCAGAAGACGTAAAGCGGGTGAGTGACCTAGCCAGAGACTGATCAACGAGGCGGAATAGCAGAGAATAGTGCATGGCTGGACGACAGAGCAGTTGGGCTGGTGAATGTAACTTCGGCATCCAGGCTGTACTGTTTGTATGAACGATGTGTTGTCTGCTAAGTATGACAGAGCTTGTGTTGAGACCAATAATAGGATCATGTTCGCACGTCTATTACCCGCAGGGATTTGTGTAAGACTCCACGTCGGCAGTTTACCAAATTCGTCTTGTATTTTTCCCGGTCATTGCGTTGAGTTCCTCGCCGAGCTCGACGTTCAGGTATTTTCAGTTAAAGGTTCTGTGTTTTGGACACCCGTAAATCTCAGGCACATGGACACGTCCCCTGGCCCTGTTGGCGCGGCTGAACTTCAGGTGTGGACACTGTCGCTATTCCCTGTCTCCTGGCTGAAATGGCTTTGGCTCTTGTTGCAATATGTTTAGAAGTTACATGGGCTCGAAGGCACACCGGATCCCTTCTCAGCTCCGGTAGAGGATGAGACGCCAGTCAAATCACCTGTCAATGACGTGGTGGATCCTGATGATCAGATCGCTTTCCCGTCTCTCGCACCCTCTGCCGCTCCTGCAACTCAGCCCGCCAAGTCTGCTGCTTGGGGTGCCAACTCTGGTCCCCGCTTCAAGGCAACCGTCCGGTCTCAGCCTATGGTCTCTGATTCGTTCACTTTATCCGCCATCGAACTCCCGGCGAACAAGGACGGCAAACCTACTTCACTTGGGGATATCATGAAACGGGTTATGTCTAAATTTAAAGTCAAGATCGAGGCTTCTGCCAACCGGGGGACGCGTCAAACTACATTCCATATGAAGTCCGAGTCTCAGAAGGAGCTTGACAAGGCGAAACGGAATCTGTTAGCCTTCTTGAGTCCTGTGGTGCGTTTGCGTGTAGCTCTTTCTGAAATTTCTTGGAACCCAGTGTTAGGTCACCCTTACCCTGCCTGCCCCTGTCTCTACTATTCCAGTCATCATCGGATCCAAAGGTGAGTCTCCGTTTATTAGTTTATTGAATTCAAGGTCCTAGCGTTCATCCCAGGTGCCACTCTGAAACAAGTCCGGGATCAAACTGGAGTAAAAGTGGATATTCCTCGTAGGGACAGTGCTACATCCAACGGTCATCTCAACGAGTCAGCTAATGAGACTGCCGCGCCTGCGGACGAGGAGGACGAAGTCATGGTTCCCATTACGATCACGGGTCCGCAACCTCTCGCGTACGAAGCTCAGGCCATGATAAACGAGATCATCTCGGCTAGAACTTCCAGGTCAACCCAGCGCGTAAAGAACATCCCAGATCACATCCTTCCTTTCGTCATTGCTCGTCGCGCACTCTTCATTGAGGCAGCGCAGGGTGGTGAAATTAACTTGATTTTGAATGCCCCAGAACGCGAGATCACCGTCAGCGGTGACCGCGAGGCCGTCGTCCGTGTTGTCGAAACCATCCAGGCAACCATCGAAGCTTTCAAGTCCCTGCTCATTCCAGTCAAGATTCCGTTGCCCAAGCGCCAGCACCGCCTCCTGATTGGCAAAGCTCTCCAGGAGATTATGGCAAAGAGCCAATGCTCTGTTGTCGTTCCGGAGCCACACGAGCAAAGTGAAGAGGTCGTGGTTTATGGCAAGCAGGGCGACATCTCTACTGGTCTTGGTGTTGTTATGGAGATGGCGAATTCACAGTACATCCACGAGCTTCCGATTCCCGGTCCTATCACGGTTTCCCGTCAACTCTTGGCTTATATCACGCACATCAACTATCCTAGAGACCCTCAGTACTGATCATCCTGATATTTCGGTTTTCATGCCATCGGCAATGGCGATCGACCAGGCCGCAGTCCTTAACATCGATTTTGTCGGAGAGAAACCGCTGGTAGATGCTGCTGTCCGACAAGTTTCGGAATTTCTTGATAAGCTGATCGGAGCGACAAAGGAGGTTTCCATCGATTGGCTCATCCACCCGGTTATCATGGCGAAACACGAGGAAGGGTAACTCTTCACGTGCACCTCCCAAAAGTCTGTCTAACATCACTTAGGATGAAGCAGTTCCACGATGCTCACAACGTTCGAGTCTTCTTCCCTCCCGAGTCTGCAGGAACATTCTTCGGTTCTACTGGTTTATGACCCTTTGTCCCCTTTAGGCTCGCCTGAGCCTGTTGAGAAAGAGAAGCACCTGAATGAAGTTGTCACGAAATTGCTGGAGATGGCCAAGGATGCCGCTGACGTCAAGAGCGAGTTAATATCGGTCGAGAAACGTTGGCATGATGTAGTGGTTGGCAAAGACGGTACCACTCTCAACGCGTAAGAAGTATGTGTTTCCACCTGTATACGTCGTATAACTGGTTCTTCCAGAATCATTGGCGAAGATAAGGGCCTTTTGGTCAAGGTCGGTGCTGAGGCAGGCGATCCATCCAGTCAGGATGTCATCATGGTCCGCGGGGTCAGCGCTGATGTCGATCGTGCTGTCAAGGAAATATTGCGGATCGTGGAGGATGCCAAAGAGGATGCTCTTGTCAGCAGCTACGTAAGTGAATCTAACCTCTACACTGTTTGTTATTGATCCGCGCGCAATGTTTTAGTCTACAGAATTTGAGGTAGACAGGGAATATGTCGGTCGAATTGTCGGTGCGCATGGAGTCGGTGTCAACAGGCTCCGAGACCAACTTGGTGTCAGAGTGGGTGTTTTTGATGCTGTTGAGGAGAAGGAGAAGGACAGTGCCAAGAAGAGGAAATCCCGTTCTCCAAAAGTCCAAATTAAGGGTCGGTCACTGCACCACACGGGTTGTGGCTTGGGACTGATGCCATGCTCAGATAACAGGGCGCAAGGAGAACGTCGAGGAAGCCAAGAAGCGCATCTTGTCTCAGGTCGAGAGATTGGTTAGTTCCTCGTGCTTGCGATATCCAATACGTCGTTGACATGCAATTTAGGCAGACGAGACATCGGAGACCCTCAAAATCCCCGTTGAATTCCATGCTTCCTTGATTGGCCAGAACGGTAAATATGTCATTCGCCTCGAGGATAAATACGAGGTCAAGGTCACATTTCCTCGGGGGTCCTGGGAAAGCGGCGAAAAGACCCGTGAAGCCCTTCAGCCTGACGAAGTCCTCGTCAAGGGTGGCAAGAAGGGTGTAGCTGATGCCAAATCTGAACTGCTCGAGGCCCTGGAGTTTGAAAAGGAGTCCAACAAGGTTCTCAAATTTACTGTTCCAACTCGTGCTGTTGCGCGCATCCTCGGTAGGGGCGGCGCCAGTATCAACGAGATCAAGGACGACACAGGCGCCCAGATCGACATCGACAAGGCTACAGATGACGACAATGCATTGACTAACATTACTGTTCGCGGAACCGAGGAAGCCATCAGTGATGCTAAAACCGCTATTTTGGCAATTGCTGAGCAGGTCGGCGAAGAAACGTCGGCATCCCTTGTTATCGAGACCAAGTTCCATAGGACTATCATTGGGGCTGGTGGTCAGGGTTTGAAGGACTTGATAGTTCGTTGCGGTGGTCCATCCGATTCCAAGCTGCAAACAGGACTTGTGCGGTTGTAAGTTATTTTTCGATGGTCTCAGTCCCCGGCTAATCAAGACACCAGCCCTCGGCAGGGTGAGCCCACCGACGAAGTGCGCCTTCGTGGAGAACCTGCTCTTGTCAACAGAATCATGGCAGAACTCGAGAAGACAGTTGCCACTTTGAGAGACCGCGTAGTGCTGGCCGTCGAGATTCCAGCGGTCCGACATCGTAATCTGATTGGCAGAGGTGGTCAACTCCTGAATGAATTGCAAACTCGCACAGGCGCCCAAGTACAGTTTCCTGCTTCTCGATCCTACCACCGAATAGGGGAAGCTGTCAATGCGGATGAGTTCAAGGATGCAGACCCCGCTGATATTGTCAAAGTTTCCGGATCTCGCTCTGCTTGTGAAGCTGCGATCGATGAACTCAAGGTACGCAGGTTGAGATAATGGACGCGCTGCAGCGATTGACCTCTTTGTTAGGCGCGAGTCCAGACTATTTCCACGCCTGTAGAGCTACTCACTGCTGTTGTCTCTGTACCCTTAAAATACCACCATGCAATCTCGCAGCAAGGCAACTTCTTCCGGAATCTCCGATCATACGGTGTGCAAGTCGAACAATCTGCTCACCCTCAAAAATCCGCAGTACCGACTCATCCTCCGCAAGACGCAACGTCCACCGCCCGGATTGACGATGCAGAGGAAGATGTTCTGGAGTCGAACTGGCAAATTTCTCCCAATTATCAGGACGCAGAGGAAGGTGATTCGGAGTGGACGCTGAAAGCAAGGGACGCTGCGAGTCTCGAACGTGCACAGAGTGACGTTCAGGCAGCCATTGAACAGGCCGAGGCGATGACTCATGTTGGCTTCTTGACCCTCACTGATCGTTCTGCATTCCCAAAAATCGTTGGGTCAAAAGGCTCCAATGTCGCTCGTCTGCGCGCTGAGACTGGCGCGGACATTACTGTTAGCAGAGACAACAACACTATTGTCATTATTGGTGCGTTCCCATACTGCCTTATTAGTGCGACGTCTAACTCAGACCGGCTGTAGGTTCGGAATCCGCTGTGGAGGAGGCGAGGGAGGCGATTCTTAAGCAAGCCGCTTCGCCATCGTGGTCAGGTCGTCGTTAGGCATATGTTTGTCATATGAGCTGCATATTTACATATCATCTACAATGGTAACTGGAATGAGGAAATACTACTAGTCAGCGCTCAGCGCGCATACAAAACTTGAACTGAACTCACAGCAACGCATACTTTGTGAAGGCTGAATTCAGGGATGATTACCATACCCCCGACCCTCTGGTCATTTGAGTCGGTAGCTTGAAGTCATGAGCGTCAACATCACTCGAGGTTACGACTCTTTCTTTGGCCCTCCCTCAGAGCCTATATCCGTCCGCAAGTTTCTTGATGACACCGCTTCACTTGCCTTCCCCTCAGCAAGCGACGCGCTTGATCACCCCAGCTGGCAGAAGCTTTCAGAAGATGAGCGGGCTGCAGTCCAAGCAGAATGCTCAGAGAGGTGCGTCCCTAACTGTCTTGCCCAAATTCACGACTAATCTACGCTCGACGCCCATGACAGTGTTGCCGAGCTAAAGGCTACTGTCGAGGAGGTGTGGGATAACCCTATACTCTCTGCACATCTTTATCGCACACATGCTGCTGCCGTAAACGCAATACATAGCCAGGCTGGCGGCCCAGCCTCGAAAGGACGCAAGCGGAAGCGTCTACCGGACCCCGAGGCAGCAGAGGCTCAGCCAGAGGTACGCGTGTTACAGGAGAAACTGGACGCCATTTCTCTTCAGTGCTGGGGGTACGGTTCCTGTCGCATGCGTTCCTCTACGCAGACTTGATCACATCCTGCCGTACAGGTTGAACCAGGAATCCGCGTTTTTCATGCGTGCTCCCAAGCATTCGGACTTTAATGCGCTCAAACATATCAAGAAATCGGGACATGGCACGTTGACTCGCCATCAACCGGGTTCTCCATCTCCCCGTCTGGCTGGGACCAATCCAGACCCCTCTTTGGCACTGATTGAGAGTGCCCCGCGTCGAGATGCGCTCGTTACGCTCACTGTGCACAACCGCGTGCCCTGGATTCATAGCCAGCTCACTCGTTTCTCCCAGCATGTCGTGCTGTCCTCTCAGACCCTCGCGGATTTCGTCCGGGTGATTCCCTGTGATTCAAGTGAAATGCCGGACGAGGTGGTAAACAGCCACGGCAATGTAGTTGGATATACGTATGAAAGCGAAGAACAGGGCGAAGGGACTGCTCCGCGTGCTGAAGAAGGATGCTTGTTGCTGATCGATGACGTCGTGTATGGAGATGGCCGGCCTGGTGATGACTATGCACAGTATGTCTAATCTCTTCCCATTGGAGATAAACCCGACGAACTTTTCGTCATAGCAAGCTCCTAGCTCATCTGCAAAGGTTGCCAGAAGAAAAGCGTCCGCAGTTCACCAAGTCGCCCACGTCGCTGAGCCAGACGCCTTTCACCCCTCTCACTCTCCGGATCAATCAGCCATATTGGATGCTCCACAAAGGAAACTGCGAACATTTTGTTGTCGTCGACCAGATCAGGCGTGTCTTGTTCTTGCGCGTTGTTGTCCTCGGAGTGGTTCCTGACTCATCTACCAGGTTAGCTCACCCCCTTGATCCACCATGTGGTTACCCTCTCACGGTACATGTTACGCCCACCCTTGGCGATGTCTGCAAAGCCTGTGCCAAAGTTCCTGCGGTGCTAACTGTCGTAGGGGATATTCGACTAGGTGAGAGTCCTTGTTTGCTCTGTGCGCCATGTTGGAGGAACATGGGCTCGCCAAGAAAAGAAGACGCGGAGCAGGTGATGGTGGTGCCGCTGATGAGACACCGCAGCGTATGGGAGGACGGGGTGGACTGATAACCCGGTTCTTGTTGCAAAATGCAAGTACAGCGAAACTCGGTATTTTTGTCAAAGGCTAAATAATGTTACAAGAACATGGTCAATGACAGTCCATCTATTAAGTTACTATCATACAGACAATGTATAATACGTTGAAGTCACTTTGCCATGCCAGCGGGCCAGAAGAAATCAGAACCAAGAGAACGAGGCGAATCGATAACAGGTTCAGTGAGCGGAAGGTTCGAGTCCGAGAGGCTGGGGTCGCCAGATCGTGGCCAGATATAGCTGCACTGGAAATAGGATAGATAGATTGGATGTGTACCGCTAGATCGGCCAACAAGCAAACGAAGGCGCTTGCCAAACTACCCCCTTTTACACCACCAACAACCGTTCATCCCAGGAAGGATAGAGTCACGTCTGCTAGCGAGGAGTCGATCAGTACTTCCCCTAGCTGATACGCATTCCATAGCGCCCCCTCATCTCCCCAGCCAATCCACCCATATGATCGCTCTGTTGAGTTCAAATCTGTCTGCATGGTTCTTGCCAGGCCCGGAACCCAAGGATCCGTCACACTCGCGTTTCCCTGCGTGATAGATGCAGTTGCTTGTTTCGTGGACACCTGGAATATTCCCTCAAAAAGGGAGTCAAGGGTAACGTCGACAGGACCAAGGTCATTGACGGCGCGTAGTTGGACAATCGCGGGGGGAGAAGCCGGGTCGTGCAAAAAGTTGGTAGTCAGTACGCCGGAGAAGGTGCGAAGGTTCGCAATGAAGTTGGGGCGCAGCGGAGGATCCTCATTAGGAGCTAGAATGTTGACATTGGCGGTCAAGTTGCTACAAAGAAGTAATGTCAAAACCGCATAGAAGCTAGAGATAGAAGCTAAGACGCACCTATTTCCAGTGTGTACTTCGAGGGTAGTAGGGAGCTTCCAACTGGGATCATTGAACAGGCTAATATTGGCGACAATGGGGCTATCGATGAGAAGAATGGTTGGATGAATACGGTTCAAACGGATGTCACTGAACGCGCTTACGCCATGATGGTACTGATGACGAGAGAGGTCTTGGCATGGAACGTCCCTGTGATTGGTTCTAGCGATGTGTCTATCAGTAATCTGTTGGCTTGTATGAACTGTCGTGATAAACGTCAGATGAGCTCGATGTAGCCAGCGAATCACTTACGTCAACCGTTATTCGAGAGACTGCGCCTTCGATAGAGACTTTGTTAAAGGACACATTGCCATCAAACGAGCCGAACCGTTGATCAAACATGGGTAGGACCGTGGAAAAGGAGTCGACCCGGGAAGGGACCGCAGTCTGTGGAAACAAGAGAGAGATGTTGTATAAGATACTGTCAGTTGGACCGAAGTTGTCCGGAACCTGGAGGAATGTGAGCAACGGATGGGATAATTGATGTGTGAACTCGGAAGACAAACATAAAGAAGGAGATCAGTGAAGTTCTCGGCGACGGCAAAGCAGACAAAAGACTGATTGAAAACGCTTGGAGGGGAAGATTGCATCGCGACGGATAAAACAGCATCTTGAACGGTCTGATCGGGGTTGATGCCGGTGTAAAAGGCACCCTGGACATGGTTGATATCACGGGAGGAGGATGCGTTCGAAGTGAGGCTGAACTGTCCGTGTGGGGAAACGAGTTGTTCAGTCCTGCAAAACGAGCGTCTGGAGTCAACACCAAAGGTAGGACAAAGGACAGACGTACACCGCGAAAATGGTGGGTGAACCGGCACCGTCAAAATATCCAACCGACGTCCAGTTATTGCAGACAGGATATATTCCTGATTGGACGGGGCTTGTGATGTTGCCAGCGTAGTAGGAAGCACTGTTTTGATCCGGCCAAGGAGGGACAGCAACGAACGCGTTGTAAGGGTATTTCTGTTCGTGTTCTTTCTGCTGTGGAGGTGAGAGGGAGCGGAGGTGGGATGGGCGAGAACGCACGTGGACGATGATAGGGACTCCAATGACAAGAGTGAGGAAAATGTAGACGACAAGAGAGATGATGACGGCTCTCCAGAGGCGGGAATCGAGGAGGCGGCGTCGAGGAGGGGGTTTGTAAAGAGTGACCTGCGACTCGTTAAAATCGTGAAAGGCCAACGCCTGAGAAGTTTCATAGTCGGGGAGGGGGCAGAGAGGACGGCGACTCGCTGCACGCTCTGGATAACGAACAGTGGGGGCAGCCGCGGGGGGGTCCTTTATCTTCTGGTCGTCTTCTTCGTCGGAAATGATCATGCCTGTTGGCTATGACATGGACGATGGCGGGGACGACGGTGGGGACGACGACGACAACGATGGCGACGGTGACGGGGTGTGTGGGTGTGTCGTTTCGCCAGTGCTCTCATTCCACCGCCTGGCCCTTTTCGGTAAGCCGCCTTATTCCCGGCCGCCGACTCGGCATCTCTGCCATCGCGGAGTTGCGGACATCCAATATGTTCCATCTCACCTTCCTTAAATACTCATCGTCCCCCTCTCCCTCGCCTTCCTCTTCCCCATCGTCCCCCCCGTCCCGCCGATGGGTCCCATCAAGGAATATGAAGACAGAGCAGTACAGACACTCCCCTCTCCGTATGCTGATCCTGCCGTGGTACTCGCTGCGCCCCCCGTCGCACGTCGTGATGCACAATCCACCTCATCCCACACTCCAGACGGCGCATATACCGTACCGCAATGCGCAACTAGCCCTGTGCTCGCCCCGCTGTTTTCTCGCCGACTCTCTAAGCGCAAACATGGTCGGTGCCCTGCGGGGGAAATCGTGAGCCGGCGCATCGTATCCATGCCAGAAAACAAGAGCGAAATCATCCCTCAAACTCACGGTAAACGGGTTGTGTCTATGCCCGATCGTGTTCGGCCAGCACTGGAGCCGTCTGCCGAGCTTTCCCAATCACCCTCTACTGCAGCTGGCGACTCATTTGGATCGTACGGCGGGCGCCACCGCGGTTTCTGCACGCCTTCCGATGTTCCTCAAACTCCTTCACCTCCCTCCTCTCCAGAGTCCCTTCTTATTATCGCGGCTGGTACTCAACTCCCAGAGGGGTTTTTGCGTAGAAAATACTCCCCAGAGCCGCTTATCGAAGAAGATGAAGGTAATTCACTCAAGATTTCTGACCCATCGCAGTGACGCGAACCGTTTCAGATTGGATTACATGGGCAAACTCTCCTCCTCGCCCAATACCCGCGCTCCATGGACCACTTTCCTTGCCATATGCTAGATGTCCATCGTGAGTTGTGCAATATTCGTTGTGAAACAATTTGAGGATCGATGCTGCATAGTGGTGCCGAGGGAACGATCATCGAGGAACCTGATAATGTAGCCCAGATGATCTGGGGTTTGGGTCCGGACGACCAACCTCATAGCCAAGTTCGTGCCGAAGGCCTCTCTTCCCACCCTGACAATCAGAACGCTCCCTCACACGGGCCCAGCCAAGTTCCACCACGTTTGCAGAAGAAGAGGACTCCTGTTGCCCAACAGGCCCCAAAGTCCCGGACACAGGTTTCCTCACACACAGGTCATGCGAAGCAAAACCCCTCTTGGACACAACAAGCCCACGATTATAAGCGCAGCCTGTTGTGTCGAATTTCACCTGACGTCGAAACACAACAAGATATTGCCAGTGGACTTCCGTGGACTGAAGGGCAGTCGATGCCGACCAATGTTGGAGCTTCCGATGACCTCGTGAACAATGCGGATATGTTTCCGGTCGATAACAACCGTATTCTGGAATGGAAACTTGCTCGTCTCCGACAGGCCCTTAGAACTTCGTTGGCTGATATGGATTCGTACAGTGCCTATCCAGGACGACTTGAGCCTATTGTTCCAGCCACTGTAGCCCTAGGACTTCCGCAGTCCTACCCTCGTATTTTTGTCGAGCCTCGTCCCAACGAATCGGTTAGCTCCCCTACAAGACAACCACCGATTGAGATTGCCCAACACTACCGCCAGCAACAACTGTATAGGCAGGCGCTTCAGGAACAAAAATTGCAAGCACGAAACGTTCTTCCGACGCCACCCAGTTCCTCGTCTCCTCAATGGTCTTCTCATTTTTCCCCGTATCTGACTTATTGTTCCACGTTTTCCCCCGAATTGGTTGGTCCTGCCGAGCACCCAGTCCCCGTCCCTTCACCAAGATATTGGTCCGGTGCTAACGCCTCGCAGTATCTTCGTCATGATTACGACCGACACGAACACGATAAGGTCAACAACTTCGACACAAGCACGAATACTTCATCTGCTAAGACCTCACGAATCGTGCCGAATGTTGACTCGGCCCCATCCCTTGGACAAAGTTCGTCCTCTTCAGGCACACTAGCCAAGTACATCAAACAACTGCAAGCGTTATCTCCGAACGCACATCTCCCGCCGCTCCAGCAAGTCCCAGTGCCAAATGCCTCTTTGTCTTCGTTGGCTTCCACCGATGAATGCGCTATCCGTCCCTTGCGAAGTGTTTTCCATTCGCCTGTTGTTCCTACCCCTCCTTCTCCAGAGTCTCCGAAAATGCTATCCCGCGGATCCTCGTACCGCAACGCGCGCCCAAAGGCCCACCCCGTGCAACGGCGTCTCTCATCCGTGCCCGAAGAGGACAACGCTCTCCTGGAGTTCTCAACTTCTGTATCGCCATCGAGCTTGCAAATCCAGGGCGCGATTGATAGTATCTCATCAAATCACGATGGAACGACGGGGCATCAAATACGCTATGTTGAAATGCCTTTTGTCGATGTTACTCGAAAGTCCGTTATTCCCGATTTGCCTGAGTTCGAAAGCAATCTAGCGACCCCGTCCATCGCTTTCCACCACGATACTTCTCCGGTCAAGGTTCGGCTGCCAGCAACCAAAGAGCGCAACGTTCGCGAGCAGACTAGCGGGCATCACGAACAAAGTAAAGAAGGACATCAGCATGGATACAGAAAGAAACACCGGTACAAGAAACTCAAAGGGCCTGCCACTACGAACGAAAAATAGACGACACGTGGACTTGTAGATTGTGGAGTATAATCGTAATTTCTCTTTGTGTACCAAAGTTCGATGGGTGCATCGTGTTTTTTTGGCCTTGTTTAGCGCGTGTCTGTAATCGTATGTGAAATGCATCCGAGTCAATTCACATTCTTTTGACTGTTGGATCCAGCTTTGTACATGATGACCGCAACATGTGTGTTGTGACATCGCCAGCACTGTGAATCGATTGAACTAAGTAGATGTAGGCCGAACATTCGGCAGGAACCTTGTTTACTTTTCCCATGGAACAGTAGACAGCCTGAGCGTTTTCGGGAATAAGTACACACAAAATTCGACAGTTCAACATACGGGCTGATGATCAAATAAACTCGCTGTGCAATTAATAGAAGGATGTAATATTTGTAGTATTATACCATGCAACACCACTGTCAGGATCACTGACCGTACATGGCTGTCATGGTGTCGGGGGTGCCTGCCATAGTATGAGATTTTGATGAGAAGCTGCTTATGAGCCATCCAAACCCTGGATCTTGAACCTCTGACCTGTACCCGGGGGTATTTACATTACTCATGCTGTAGGACAGCTGGATGGGCGAGGGCGAGCACGCGTGTGCACGCAGAAAAACTGTGGCACAGCCGCACAAAGAGGCAGAGAGCACCACATCAAGACGACAGGTAGACACGGAATTTTATTAGGTCGGTCCAGACCTTGAGGGAGGTACGTGATAAATCGGTCCGATCTGAACAGTGGGCCATCGGGCGAAGGAAGTAAGCATTTTTTTGGGACAATCCGCAGCGTTACTTTTATGGACTATTACAGGTTCATGATATATCTCTGATAGCCTAGTACTAGGTCGTGGTAGCTTACAGTAAACGATGTATCACCCTCTTTGTGGTAGCACAGTCCCGGGATATATCACAGGTGGTAGCGTTCTGGCGCTCAAAGCAAGGTTTTAAAACCAGCGTCGCGACATTTTGTCACCAAGCGTTTCACTTCCTGAGAGCGCGCGCGCGTTGTTACGAGAAGGGTGTCTGGCATGTCAACGATGACCAGATCGTCGACTCCGAGACAAGTGATCAACCGTCCAGACCCAGGGACAACAATCCCACCAGCAACCTGCTCGGTGAGAACTGGGGGAGAAACGGTATCGACGGCGATATCGTTATCAGATATGAAACAAAGCACGCACCGTAACTACTATCGCCAAGTACGCGGGGTTGATTAGATTCTGCAGGAAGGAGATCGGCGAGGGAAGAGAAGTCTCCAACATCATCCCAACCTGACGGAAGTTGCATCAGAGAAGTATACTCTTGATCTGTCAAAACCCACGGAACATACCGAAAGTCCCAGGTACAACAGCCACCTTGCCTTCGGCTGCAGCTGGTTCCGCAACAGCGTGATCGATAGCAATTTTTTCGAGAGTAGGCCACACTTCAGCTAACACTGCTCGACGTTCCTCTTCGTTCGCCCAGACGCTGGCGATTTTTTGGAGCCCATCGTGTAGATCAGGCTTGTAATCCTTCAGGAGGTTCATGAGCACAGTTGCTCTCGTCACAAACATGCCGGCATTCCATCGATAGTTACCAGTGCCAATGTAGGCAGCAGCGGTGCGGGCGTCTGGTTTTTCCTTGAAACTCGACACGAGTCTCGCGTTTGGCGCCTGCTTGATACCCACTTTATCACCGAGACGAATGTAACCGAACCCAGTGGATGGGTGTGACGGAGCGATGCCAATAGTGACGAGGTAGTCTTTCTTCGCCACCTCCACTGCCTCAGCAACCGCCGAAAGGAACGCATCGTCACCGGAAATCATGTGATCGGCGGCAAAAGACCCAATTATAGCGTTTGGGTCTCTTTGTGCAAGGACGGCAGCTGCGAGACCGATGGCTGCCATAGACTCCTTTGGCCCAGGCTCACACAAGAGGTTGTGAGGAAGGAGATCCGGTAGTTGTTCGTGGATAGACTCGACGTGACTTGGTCCGGCGACGACCATCGTACGCAGCGCCGAAGAAAGGGGTAATAGTCGATCCCAAGTGGCTTGAATCAGAGACCTGCCTTTCAGAGTGAGGTCGAGGAGAAATTTGGGGTGTTTTTCTCGGGATAATGGCCAAAGGCGAGTACCAGCCCCCCCTGCGGGAATAACGACGTAAAACCCTGGAATGTCTCGATGCTGTAAACTTGAAACGGCAGTGACAGCATTGTCTCCGAGCGGTGAAGGAAAGACAAAAGAAGGAACTGCCGAAAAGGTGGGAACATTATGAGGAGAAAGGAATGGGGACTTGGCGCGGAGTTGAGGACTCCCAGGGATGGGCGTTACAGTGCCAGGTGTAGCAGGGATACGACTTCCGTTGACGTTGTGGTTCTACCCCCAAGTCGTTCAGTCGGCAAAGTCAAAGTCGCGCTTGCTTGAAACGTACTTTGAGACTGTCCTGGACTTGCCTCTCGAGACTCGAGTTGGCGATTCTCAGTTCTGCGCATTCGTGGCGAAGTCCGGATATCTCAGCCAGAATCCGTCCGAACATGGCCTCTATGCTGGTTTCTTCCTGTGCGGGTGAAGCGCGAGGAGTGAAAGACATGGCGGTCTCAGGTCAAGGGTATTCGGGGGAAAAAACGTGGTGAACGAATGATGAAGTGTGCAAACGTGTGAAGGCAAGTATGTACTTGAATCTGTGCTTGATGGGCCGCTTCGCTGCGCTTAGCTGTTCGTCACATGTTTGCGTACGGTACAACGCGTAACCACGTGCCCTGCTTTAGCGTCCGCCTCGATCACCCCTTTTCCGACGTCTCTCATGGGAAGGCACGGTCCCGCTCGAGGGTCAGGTAGCTGACCCTTGCTCATGCCAGAACTACGACAATTCCTGATGGATATCGTCTTTGACGAGGCAGCTGGGAAACTGTTGAAGGAGGAAGATTGGTAGTTCGAGAAGGTACGTCGCGTCTTTTTTTTTTCACCAATCATATCGGCGCATCCTTGTCAACGGGGGCCCTTCATGTATTGGATTATTTTTTAACGGTGTGGATGTGGACGGTAACTCGCGCGCTGTACCCATTGGCCGATTGGTTTGATCCATGACAACCATATTTACATCCGCTTCAATATGGCCCACTGCGCCTGCCTCTGGTTCAGGGCTCAACATGCCGGTTGCGCCGTTGTGACTGATCCTCCACGCGTTGCCACCGACCGAAAAGCTTCTCCCACCCCCCTCGGCCGATTCCTGCAAACAAGCGTTCATGGGCCGACTGAAAGAAGCAGACTTCATTTGATGGGGAAACACGAAACGCATGACGAGCCTTCGAAAGGCCGAACAAGACGGAATGTGGGAGGGCATAAAAGAGCGTGAGTGAGATGTTGCTATTGACGTATTGTACTATGTAAGGGGGATGTTGATGGTGCAACCAGCGATATATAGGCTACATGGGCCAATGTAGACTTTGCTGTTTTTCTTGATGGCCTGGAATTGTTAGATGGCTTCAGAAAAGACTGTTACGTACTGTGCAGGCTTTCCCTAGTGATTAAGTAAACAAGTTCACAGAACGTTAACAATCAGCGTTCCAGCACAACGATCCGGAGACGATGTATTCGCAGTAAACGACTAGTGGCACGACTATCTCAAAACGTACACGATCGATCCGAATCCAAGACGCCAGAAACAACGGTTGTCAAGGCATGCGCCATGCAGGATGCAAAAGCAGATGCAAGACCATTTCATTGCTTCACAAACAGGTCCGTAAATTGATCCACGCGAAGCTTGTCCAGACTATTCGCATCGGAAACCACGTCCAATATCCTTTTGTTCGTTAAAAACACACACATACGTTGTCAATCGACCAATCGGACGCTACAGCATCAAGTACTCACTTCTGTTGGTGCGCTGCATCGTAATGGTGGGAGATGTGTCGTTTGAACTTGTCAGTCAAGAGGGGCGTGGCCTCTAAGCGGCGGCGTTTGTGTCCGACGGGATATTCAACCACGACCTCGTCCAGCACGGTACCGTCGTTGAGCTCGACCAAGAGTGCGTTGCCGATGGAACGCATGCTAGGTTCATGGTACTCGACGGAGAACGTCTTGTCTTCGACACAGAAGATCTTGGCGCGCAGCGCATCGATACGAGGATCAGCCGCAGACGTGTCAGTGTACGACTCGGACGTGAGCTCGCCAAAGATGAGCGGGTAGGCGACCATGTAGCTGATGGCATGACTAGCGTGATCCGTCGTCGCATCAGATCGAATCCAATACAGAAGAAACAAAGAAAAAGTGCACATACTCTCGATCGGCAAAGTTGTCCAAGGGCCCTTGCTTGTCGATGATACGAACGGCAGCTTCCTGTGTACGGATGCGTACGCTCTTGATGTCGTCCGACGACTTGCCCAGCGCTTTGAGCTGTGCGTGAATGGTGTGTGCAGCCTCGACGGCGGTCTGAGCGTGGAATTCGGCGGGATAGGAAATCTTGAAGAGGACGTTCTCCATGATGTAGGAGCCAAAAGGCATCTGGAACTCGAATTGTTTGCCCTAATTGATCGCTGTTGTCAGAACGAGATCATCTGGACACTGGGAGAACGTCGCACCTTGAACAGGACATCGTAGAAACCCCACGTCTTTGCGGTGAGCACGGACGGGAGGCCGAGTTCGCCCTTTTTGACGAGTAGGGCGAGATTCACAGCACGCGAGCATGCGTCACCGGCAGCCCAGGATTTGCGAGGGCCCGTGTTAGGAGCATGACGGTACGTGCGGAGCGACTGCCCATCGACAAACGCCTGTGAGACCGCATCGATGGTCTGGGAATGGGAGAGTCCACTGCGATGCACGTGAGCCATGCAAGGGCAATAGGCAGTCAATGAAACCCTTACAGCAGCTTCGACACGACGGCAGTGCTGGCTACTTTGACGAGCACGACGTGGTCGAGACCGACGCGGTTGAACGAGTTCAAGAGGGCAAGGCCACCTTGAATCTCGTGTGCCTTGATCATGCTCTCGAGAATGTCACGGACCGTCAGCGGTTGACCCTGCCGCGCGAGATGGTCTGCAACTGCGAGGATTGCACCAAGGTTGTCTGATGGGTGACCCCCTACAACACACATTCAGTACGGCGGGCAAACGCATAAACGAGGAAACAGAAAGCATCCGAGGCAGAAGACATACATTCTGCAGCAAGGAAACAGTCGTTGAAATCCAGGTACCGGATCATCGTGCCAATATTGAAGGCACCACGGATAGGGTCCAACTGGTAGTTGGTTCCGGGGACCCTCGTTCCTACATGAGAGGTCAAACTTTTTTCTGTCAGATGGCATTGACACGCAGGACGCACCGTTTGGTACGATGGTTCCTTCGACGACTGGTCCCAAGAGTCTCGAACATCCCTCGAAGCGCAATCCCTCGAGACCGCAGCCGATGGTGTCAATGAGACAGAGACGTGCAGTCTCAAACGCAACGTCTGAAGTGACTTGGTAGTTGTGAATATAGTCCGCGATGTCCTTGAGGACCTTGTCTGGTTCTGGACGAATAGTAGATTCTCCGTGGTAGACCGACATGGTGCGTGTGGCAAGACGAGGGGAGTTGCCGCTTAATAATCGATAAGGAATCGACAGACGTCCGAACGAATGCGGCCCTCGAGCTCGCCGGATGAGAGACAACATCACTGAACCTGGAGAAAGTAGGAACACGGTGAACGCACAGGATTACAGTAAAGCGACGCGACTAGATCCGGTCGGTTAATTAGTTATCCACGTACTGTTGGCGTTTATGAATTAGGATGAACAATCAACCAGTGCTTGTATTCTAGTACAGGTGGTATCAACTACTGCAAGTCCCAAATTTAAATTTCTATCATCAAGATGAATGTGCTAAACCAACGACGTCGTTTCAAGCAGGAGAATAATGCCTGAAAGGGCGGTCAGCATGACTTCCCACTCAATCCACGGTAGGACATACTGTGGACAATGGATGGGATGTTCTGAGTGGTGACGTCCACAGTGAGGTCTGCCTTCTTGGGGGTTTCGTACTCGACATCGACCCCGACAAGGCCCTTGATGGTACCATTTCTTGCTTGCGCATACACGCCACGTCTGTCCGTGCTCTCGCAGTGTTCAAGAGGCGTGGCTACGTGGATAAGGAAGAAATTTCCCCCTGCACCGGCACTGGACAAGACGGTGTCCTTGACAAATGCTCTTGAGCGCTCCTCGGGAGCGACTGGGGTAGCGATGACAGCAGCGCCAGCGCGAGCCAGCTCACTTGCAACGAACGCAATACGTTGCAGGTTATCATGCCGCTCTTCCGGGGTGAGCGATTTGGGTTTTAGGTTGTCTTTGACATCATCTCCAAGCAGCAGGGAAACGCTCCTGCCACCCTGCTCGTTCAACGCAACTTGGAGTGCCTTGGCTATGATGTTCTTGCCAGAGTTGTGCAAACCAGTGAGGAACAAAACAAAGCCTTGCTTATTGCGTGGCGGGTAACTTTCACGCAATCTCTCGACGACGGCTCTATACAAACAAAGTGAGTTGCGCGTTGGTGAAAACGGTGCGCTGTGCTCACTCGTAACTAAACCAATCAGGGATGGGCGCCCCGGTCTTGAGGCGTCTGCGCAGCTCAGTTCCAGATATGTCAAGGGTCTGCGCGCCGGGAGGGACCTCGTCAATGGGTCGATACTCGTCGGTGGAAGGAAGGTAGGTCATCTGTTGGAATGGTACCATCTCTATCTGGAGTTCGTCCTTGTATTTCTCGACAAGCTCTTGGGCATCATATGGGCCGTAGAAATCCTTGCCTTGAGAATTCTTTCCAGGGCCAGCATGGTCTCGACCGACGATAAAGTGAGTTGCACCAAAGTTTTTGCGAATGATGGCATGCCAGACTGCTTCGCGGGGTCCAGCCATCCGCATAGCAAGAGGTAAGAGCGCTAGATGGCCCATTCCGTTTGGATACTTGGCCATGATAGCTTCGTAGACGCGCACGCGGGTGTAGTGATCTACGTCACCAGGCTTGGTGAGGCCAACTACGGGGTGAATGAGGACATTAGCCTGGTGCTGACGGGCAGCGCGAACAGTAAGTTCACGATGAGCCCGATGCATTGGGTTGCGAGTCTGGAATGCAACGACCCTGCTCCATGAGAGTTTCTTAAAGTGGGCACGGAGCTCAGCAGGGGAATCTGGCGGAAAGATTAGACAAGCTAGTTGCCGTGGGGAAGAGTCTCACATCTGAGGGCAACGTAGTCAAAGTGTGAGGGGGCCTGTATCGCCTGTACCTTGCCACCGACATAGTATTCTTTGACGCGGTTACGGAGATAAGAGACAGAAGGGTGGGCGGAGTCATCTGCACCCAAGACCTGGATAGCTTCCCTGACACGGTCATAACTGTAGACGTCCTGGACAGTGATTATGGCTAGTGCTTCGTCATCCCTAGGATCACGTAGAGCGAGACGGGCGCCAGGAACGATACCGAGACGAGGAATATCGTCCGACGAAACGTCGAGGGTGACGGGTATGGGGAACAGAGTTCCATCAGAGAGTCGGAGCGTGTCCACGACGCTGTAGATGGTGGTGAGGTTTATCGGACAGCAAGTCGAAGGGACGACTACCTGTTGTAGTCGCTCTCGTTCATGAAGCCTTGGAGAGGGCTGAATCCGCCATTGAGAATGAGCTCAAGATCACACAGTTGACGCTGCAGGCACCCAAGGTCATGAATGAGTGACTCTGATGGGTTCAGATACATACTTCGGTGAGGATGATGTCGCTGAGCGTTGCCGCTTCCTGCCTGAGGTGTGCCGAGATTTGCTCATCTCGGGCGAGAAGATCCTAAGACAGTAATCAATGATGAAATGGCGCTCGAGGTCAACAAGAACGGACCTTGAGCGAACCGCCGTGAGGAGCGTTGTCCATGTTTCTGCGAAAGTACACAGCTGCAAAACCCGGGAGTCATTGTCCTTTTGAATGATCCCTCCAACGACCCCGGAACGACCCATGAGACGATATCACGCCATCATGAGCAAGACCGAGTTGACCCAAGTCAGCGGATCAGTCAAACATGTGTCAGCACGGCTGTGGACGGGAATCAATATACACCACGGACACTACTGACTACTCTCCTTCCTTGTGAAAAACGTCGACAACTTGGACATCCCGCTCACATTTGCCTTTTTCAGCTTCTCCACCCCCTGTGAGCCCTTCTTCCGCTTCTTGGCTCCTTCAGAGGCCGTAGGACCAGCCTTTGACTTGTTGATAACGGGGGCCACCAACGACTGTTCATTTGCGAGGGATTTCACGTGTGCATCAAGTTTTACTAAGCTAATTTGGCTCGTCAGCATCAGTCACCCGGAAGAGTTGCATCGGATACGTACTCATACGTTGCGAGGAGCTCCTCGTAAACGCCCTGTGGAAGGTATTGTCCCAACAACTCACAAGCCAGCTTCGTCCTTCCCACTACGTGTCGCGTTCGGCGGATACTCATTTACACACAATCACCACTCACGCTCAAGCAAGTCCTCGTTTTTGTCCTCCATAAGTGCATCCTTGGCAAGGCTCCGCACCAGGCACCGCGACATTTCCGTAATGCGAGGTGTTGACAATGTCGCTACCTTCTTCCGCAGTTCTTGTACAAGTTTTTCAGACGAGTACCTGAATACGGTGATTTCTGCCGTTATCTCTAAGACGACTCGTGTAAGGACGCGTTGTATGTGAACCATCGGACTTGCCTTTGACGTCACAAACTCGCCTCATGGCTTTCTGTGTACACTCAAGGGCGGCAAACTTCATCAGTGTCTTCCACTCCCACAGACATGGATGCGTCCTGCGTAGCATTTGTCATGGATGCTTCTGCCATGTGCCTTGCTGCATCCTCAAATATGTCTTCTGCTGGACGAAAGTTGCCAACGCTGCCACCGGGCTTTCAGGGCGGTTAGATTGTATACGGTCCGAATGCCAATCTTTACCTGCTTAATCGCTCCAAGTATGGGTATCAGGAGGAACAGTGGGTCCACGGGGGTCATGACAAGGAGTCTTCCATCTGCCACCCATTCAGCACTCGACGTGACTGAGCCCGGAAAGACACACCTGAGATGACCTCGTCGCCATTAAACCAGGAGCGTGCGTTGGGTGGTTCCACCGCTTGCACCTCCAGTATTTTCGAGACCCGTTTTCGGTCGGGCTCGTCCTCATTAGGGACGGCCTCATGAGCTAAAAAGAGCGATCCTATACCTGTGATGCGACGCTCGGAACAGCCATGTCAGTGGTGAGACGTGACCCACCTGTTCTAGGATGAGGAAGGCGCAGAAAACGCGGTAAACGTGTCTTGTCAGGGAATTGTGACACCACGGTATCTATCACGTCTGCGACACCCGGCTCACTCTTGGAATTTCAGTTGCGGGGAAATCACAAACGTACCTAGAGGCAGAACAACAAAGTGGGTATCCATCCGAGTCACAACACTCTTTCAAGTCACTCAGGTTGGTCAATCCCACTTATTGATCACGTGTTCACGCGTTGTTTGGTCTGCACTTTGATTGCGTTATCAAAAAAGGGGGTGTTTAAGAACGAAAGATTGGTATGTACAAGCCAAAAAAGTAGGCTGGCGATCCAGACTCTGCTCTACATCACTCACTAAATTGCTACACAGATGTTTCCTGATGCCAATCCACTAACTGTCAGAGTGGCGACAACGGATGCTGTCTGACCTGATGGGCATGCAGCTACGGCCGCCGTAACCAATGCAGTTGTTGTTGCAAACGTCGCGGTTGTTGTGGTCACAGACGGTGTGGGTGCTGAGGTTGCGGGTGTTGTAGATGTTGTGGTTGCAGACGCCAAGAGTGCGGTAGCCGCAGGAGCGGGTGTCGTCTCCAATACGCCAATGCCCGACGATGACGAGCCGGTCGTACCCGTGCTGGAAGCACCTTGGTTTGTGCCCGAGGCAGCGCCTGAACTGGATGTCGCTGAACCGGATGCACCCGAGCCGGAAGCACCTTGGTTTGGGCCAGAGGCGACACCTGAACCGGATGATGCTGAACCACTAGATCCCGAATCAGACAATCCTTCGTTGTTGTCGCCCGATGAACCTGAAGACGCTGCATTAGCGCCAGAACCAGCGCCAGAACCAGAACCGGGGCCAGATGGCGCTGGGCCACTAGGTGCTGAGCCAGACGATGAGACACCGTTGTTGGCACCAGAGGAACTCGAGCCAGGGGAACCCGAAGACGCTGCATTAGTTCCAGAACCAGGTGACGCCAAGCCGCTAGATCCCGAGTCAGAGGACGGGACACCGTTGTTGGCACCAGAGGAACTCGAACCGGGAGAGCCCGAAGACGCGGAGCCAGAGGATGAGACACCATTGTTGACACCGGAGGTGCCCGAGCCAGGGGAACTCGAAGACACAGCACTAGTTCCAGAGCCAGAGCCAGAGCCAGAGCCAGAGCAGCAGATGACGCCGAACCACCAGATCCCGAACCAGAGGGTGAGGCACCGTTGTTAGCACCAGAGGTATCTGCGACAGGAGGACCCAAAGGCGCTGAGTTAGTGCCAGAGCCAGAATCGGAATCGGAACCAGATGACGCCAAGCTACTAGACCCAGAACCAGACGATGGAGCTCCGTTGTTTGCACCAGAGTTACCGCTGCCAGAAACTGGAGACGCTGTGGCACTATTGGAACCGCCGCTCCCTTGTGCACCTGGACCGTTGTTGAATGGCACTGAACTCCCTGAGCCGGCACCCCCTGAGCCATCGCCTGCACCAGCCGAGGATGGGGAACCGACTGCTCCCTGGTCGTTACCCGCACTCGCACCACTCGCTGTTCCAGCAGGGCAACTTGGGCTCTGTCGAGCAAGGAGCATACCACCCGTGGAATGTCCGCGTTCGTGACACCAGATAAGGAGATCGACGAATGTACGCTCGGATAAGCCGAGAGGAGGGGCGATGGCACGGCGGTTAAGGAGCAGCAGCGTCTCGTGGGGATTCGGGTAGCTGATATCTGCGATGACGCAGGAGACGGACGAGGTCTGTTCAATCGAATGTCAGTAGTTAGGGTGGGACAGAGACTAACGACAGGGACCTTGTGGGCCAGTGCCAATGGGTGGGACAGCACGGCGACAGGAAGCAAAAGGGCGAGGGAGATAAAAGAGAGCATAATGTAAAGAGCGTGAAGACAAGGTCGAACAGAGAAAGATGGCCAGGTTAGCTTTTAACGACAAGGCGGCTGACGATGGGGCTGACTGGTACTGTCATACTGTCAGCTCCTGCAAAGCGGTGGTGATGGGTGTGGAGGCTGTTGGGGGGGAGGGGAGGGGGGCGGGTGGGGTCGAGGGGGACTGGCAGGGTGGGAAGACGGGATGGGAGAGAGAGCGGGGGGAAACGGCGAATGGCGTGCTCGTCGTCGCAGGCAGTGAGGATGTGATTACGTGAGCAAGGTGTGACAGCGGGTCCCTTGATGGCACGCTGCAGACGCCGGTTTTGGGGCCAAAGTCGACGCTGTTGACAGCGACCGGAGCCAAAGTTGTCCCATTTCGTGTTTGTTCTTGTACAGAAGCCGAGACAATAATGGCAATAACGTGCAAAATGGCGAGTTTCGTGTCCAAAGAATGTGGCACGGTAGTGCCGGAGTTCGTCACGAGCGGTGACGATGGGGCCTTGCCCGGCGTTGTCCGTAGCGATGGCCACGCGTGTGAACATTTCCCTCAACAGCATCCTTGACGACCTCTTCCCTCCCCTCTCTCCCCCCAACCACCACCTCCCCCCTCCGTCACATGGCGCTCAATCCCGACACTCTCAACCTCAATTATGACAGCGACGACAGCATGCAGGTCGACTCCGACGACGACCATCCTCTCGAACACCCTTCCCCCGTCCACCCCCCTCCAGATCCAGACCCCGACGCCGACCCGGACGCAGATGCAGAGGGTGACGCAGAGTATGTCGACGATACCGCCTCTGCAGTCTTAGAGAACCCAGTTGCAGGTCCTTCAACCTACCCCCATAAAGACTTTGTAGGTCGTCTCTTTCTCTCCCCTTTCCGCTCTAATCCTTGGTGCTTCCCCAAGGATGCCGAAGACTCGGTATGTCCAGATCATCCGTCCTTATCGCTCTTGACCCATATCGTCTCCCAGGGCTACGAAGACCATGCTGAGGACGACGACGATGATGACGACGACGACGACGCTTCCTATGCAGATGACGAGTATGGCAAGAAGGCTTCCAGGAAGAAGAAGAAGAAGGTTCCTTCAGCCCCGCCCGCTCCTCGGCCGAAAAGTTCGTACACCCTCGTGTATATCTGTAGCTTCCATTGACGATCGACCCAAGCAGCCATACGCCACGCTTCATCTGATTCAGACTCAGATTATGGCGCCCGATCAAAGAAAAAGAAGAAGCCTCGTCTGTCTGGGGATGAGATTCGTGTCTCCAGTCGGGGAAACAAGATCCCGAATTATTACGAAGATAATCAAGACCTTGCGATGCTCTCGGAGGAAGAGGCTGTCGAGGCATATTATGTTGACCCCTTGCTCACTAAAGAAGACGACGAAATCGAGGCCGTCCTCAGTCATTGCAGAGACGAGGCCCATGAAGACGAGCCCGATGATTTGTGGTATAGCAACGTGGTATGTTCCAAACCACATTTCCATTCACTCCGTACTGAAAACAGTTTACAGCGCTTTCATATAAAGTGGAAGAATTTCTCCCACCTCCACAACACGGATGAAACCTACGAGTTTTTGAAGCGTTTCAAGGGTCTGAAGCGTGTGGACAACTACATCAAGGCCTACAAATTGTATCAAGCTAGGCTCAGCGCACCGGGTCTCTCCACGGAAGACGCCGAGGCTCTTCTTCTGGACAAGGAGCGCGAAAAGGAGGAGCTAGAGACTTACAAGACTGTCGAGCGCATCGTCTCACACCGTGACAGTGCTGAAGCATCCAATGGCACAGACTATTTCTGCAAGTGGACTGGCCTCAACTATGAGCATTGTACGTGGGAGGACGAACACGAAATTCGCCCGATAGCCAAAGCTCAGATTGTGGCCTATCGTGCCCGCGAGGCGGATGCCAAATTCCCTTATAAGAGTGTCCAGTACGCCCGCCATCAACGGCCAATATTTCAAAAGATAGTAAAAGACCCGGAGTATATATCGGCAACAGGAGGTGAACTCAAAGATTTCCAGCTAACCGGTCTGAATTGGCTCGCATATCTATGGACTAAGGGCGAGAATGGTATTTTGGCCGACGAAATGGGTCTCGGGAAGGTGCATCATAAACTTTTCTCTCTCTCTCTCTTGTCATGCTGATTGTTTTGCTTAGACCGTCCAAACCGTCTCATTCATCTCATATCTTTTCCACGAGATGCACCAATTTGGGCCATTTCTTGTCATCGTTCCTCTATCGACTATTACTGCGTGGCAATCCCAGTTTGCTACTTGGGCACCCGAGCTGAACGTCATCACCTACATCGGAACTGCAGCTGCCCGTGAGGTCATTCGTGCTTACGAGTTCGGTTCATCAAACAAGCGACTGAAGATGAACGTTCTTCTTACTACCTACGAACTGACCCTCAGGGATGCGAAAGAGTTGGCGGACATCAAGTGGCAGGTACTGGCCGTAGACGAGGTCCGTTTATAAGTGGTACAGGTTTAGTTTGCGCTGACGATCACTCCAAATAGGCACATCGCCTGAAGAACTCCGAGAGTCAGTTGTATGAAGCACTCCGATCGTTTTCTGCTGCATCAAAACTTCTCATCACGGGTACTCCTTTGCAAAATAATGTAAAAGGTAACGGTTCCCTCCGGAGGCTCCAACCACGTTACTCAGGTTTCACTCGATCGCAGAGCTATTGTCCTTGATGCACTTCTTAATGCCGGAGAAGTGTGCGTATAGCTCTCGAATTACCCCACACCACATGCTGACTTGACCTCAGTCGCCCTTACCAACGAATTTGACCTCAATGATGCTGATCACGAGACCAAAATTAAAGAACTTCACACCCAGTTAGAGTCGTTGATGCTGCGACGCTTGAAGCAGGATGTACTCACTTCTCTACCCACAAAGAGCGAGCGCATCCTACGAGTGGAGATGAGTACTCTCCAGACTCACTTTTACAAGAACATCCTCACAAAGGTCAGTTCCCTTCAATTCTCATGGTTACATATGAGTGATCTAGGTGAGACAGAACTTCCAAGGTTTGGTCAAGAGCGCCAATGGGAACAACAACATCAGTTTGCTCAATATCGCCATGGAACTCAAAAAGGCCGCAAATCACCCTTACCTCTTTGATGGTGCAGAGAATCGCACCGACAATTCCGAGGAGTCCCTAAAGGGCCTTGTCATGAATAGCGGGAAAATGGTGCTGTTGGACAAGTTGCTTGCGCGACTGCGACCAGATGGCCACCGTGTCCTCATTTTCAGCCAAATGGTCCGCATGCTTGACATTCTGAGCGACTATATGAGCCTCCGTGGATACCCGCACCAACGTCTCGATGGCATGGTCGCGTCGGACGCACGAAAGAGGTCGATTGCACACTTCAATGCCCCGGGGTCGCCAGACTTTGCTTTTCTGCTCTCTACACGCGCTGGTGGTCTTGGCATCAACTTAGAGACTGCCGACACTGTCATCATATTTGATGTGGGCAACCTAGACTCTGCCGCCAACGTTTTCTGACCCCCTGTAGAGTGATTGGAACCCGCAGAACGACCTGCAAGCCATGGCACGTGCCCACAGGATAGGTCAAAAGTCGCATGTCAGTGTCTACCGCTTTGTGAGCAAGGACACGATGGAAGAAGATGTTTTGGAGCGAGCAAAGAAAAAAATGATCTTGGAGTATGCCAGTGGGTCTCAGCCTCTCATCTCGGCCTCTATAATGAATGACATCTCGTCAGTTATAAATCAGATGGACACTTCTCAAGCTCATCTCAGCTCCAAAGGCGAGAAAGTCAAAGATTCTGTCAAACCGGACAACTTGAGCAAAGATGAGCTTACTGCCGTCCTCAAATATGGCGCCCAAAAGATGTAAGTAGCAAAATGCTTATTCCCTACGGTCCGTACTCAGTGTCGCAGGTTCGACAAGGACGACTCACAACAGAACCAGAAGCTGGACGAAATGGACCTCGACGATATCCTCAATAGGGCGGAGGACCATGAAACCATAGCCGCTGGCGGCGACGGTGGAGCTTCGCTCGGTGGCGAAGGTTTCCTTGCCCAGTTTGCTGCTGTGAGCGATGTCAAAAACGACATGAACTGGGAAGACATCATTCCGCTGGAGGAACGGCAAAAGTTCGACCAAGACGAGGAGGACCGAAAGGCGGAAGAGTTGGCTGCCCAGGAGCTGCGAGACCGCAAACGCTCGCATGCTCCGGTCTCCTACGAGGGCATGGACGTTGACCAGCCTACTTCCTCCCAGGCCCCGAAGAAACCCAAGGTTCCTGGACCCCAGCGCAAGACCGCAAGCCAGAAAGCGATGGAGCTAAAGGAGCGTGACGTCCGTGTGCTAATACGCAGCCTTCAACGATGGGGTGATATTCGTCAGCGTTATGATGTCATCGTGCGTTCCCAGGTTTCCTCCCGATATAAGTATTAATGATCCCGAAGGTCGGCGAAGCCAAGCTTGTCGACAAGCACAGGGCCATGATCATTGATGTTTCGGATGAGATCATTGAGCTTTGCAGCCAAGCAGTCGAGGAGAATAACCAACAAAAGCGGACCCGCTTGGCTGCTGGGGAGACATTGACGAACGCCCAGAAAAGCAAAGCGGTTCTCGTCACGTATCGCAATGTTGGCAATATCAATGCTGAAACTGTCCTTTCACGATATCGTGACCTCCGCATTCTGAACAACATCCTGGGCGATATGACACAAGAGGAGCTGTACAACTGGTCCATTCCCATCGAAAACATCAGACCAACTCTCAACTGGTCTGGTCGCTGGGGCCCTCAGGAGGACTCTATGTTACTCGTTGGCGCATTCATGTATGGTTTTGGCAACTGGGAAGCCATGGCCAAGGATTCGCGGCTCGGCCTGGATGGGAAGTTTTTCCTCGAGGAGGGCAAAAAAGGCGAAGATTCCTCCACGCGACCGATTCCCAATGCTATTCATCTCGTCCGACGAGGTGACTTCCTCCTGGGTATATTGCGTGAACACGACGAGAAGTTGCGTTCGTATGAGAGTTCCTTACGGAACAAAGGACAGCTAAAAGCCTCGGCCACTCCCCCCCCTACAGTCGTGGCGTCGTCGTCCACCACAAGTAGCCGGAAGAGACGCGCCGAAAGCGAAGCTGTCGCATCTGTTGAAGATACCTCTACCAAGAAACGCAAACGGCGGCCCACACCTACATTTACTGACTCGGAGTCATCCGATGAATGGTGCGTATCGATACTAAAAATCGTTATTTGATATTGATGGGCTGCCATTAGTCCGTCCATGGATGAAGCCACTACAAAGGAGGAGTTGCGACCAGTGAAGAAACAACTGGTGGGTTCCGTCATTCATGGTTGACTGCGAATGCTGACCCCTACCTAGAAACAACTTAAACTGTCGGGTGAGGATATGCCTCGAGACGACAAGGTTGCTATCTTGAAGGACTCCCTCGCTGCCATCGGTCGGCGAATCGAACTTGTGCTGCAAACCAAGCAAGCTGCTGGAGAAGACCGAGAAAGGTGGCGTCGGCACCTTTGGACGTATGTAGATGCAATCCATGCGGTGTGAGGTATCTGAGTTTCCCCGCAGGTTCGTCACACTGTTTTGGCCCAAAAAAGTCAAGGCTTCAAAGCTGGAGGAGATCCATGCGAAGATGGTGATGAAGGAGGCCGCACCTCGGCCATCATCTGATGCAGCGAGCTCAAGTAAGAAGCCCCGACCCACTACAAGTGGAAAGACCAACGGGTCACTATCCGCTTCCAGTACGCCCATGAAAACAAACGGCAAGTCATATTGATGACCTGCATTGGGATCGTCTATTTTGGTTTTCTTTCGATGTTCTTGCCTCCGTCTTATTATTTGTCGGCTTACCCGAGTAGAGTAATGCAAACCAAATCTGTCGTAATTGCGTCTCTTGTATCCCCCTTGTAACCTACGGCCGCATCCAATTCCAATTTTCAAACAATCTCTGTAAAGTGGATATATCACCGAGAGCGCGGGAGTCTAATGTTACAGGATCAAGGTACTCGTTGTGATAGGAGTCGCCAAACGCCAATACCAAACAACTTGATTTAAGAGGTTGAAAGCTCCGCCAATGCATTACAATCCCTGCTCATCATCACCGCGCACGCATGGCTGACTTAAGGTTGCCAGAAGAACTTTGTCTTCGATGTCGAGTTGTTTCGACGCTAACTATCGCATCATGTTCCACCAAAAATTGTCGAGAAGTGTTGGCGGCGGCTTGCCGTGCATGGTTGGTGTGTCGCTCTGCCTGAGGCCGCTCGGCCTTCTGAAGAGTTGGAAGGGGTAGATCGTTCTGAGCTTGCTGCCGTGCTGCTTTTATGGCTGTAACTGTGTACCCAGTCAGTATTCTACGAAACACTAGCACTGGGTTCAGAGAGACTGACCCTCCAGCAGACGCGCGTCTGCCTCTTTCGTGAAACTCTGCGTCAACGCAGTGTACCTCTTCACCTGCCAACTCATCTGGGCGGCACGCGCCAGATTTCCCTGAGAAAGCGCCCACTTTTTCTCCTCCTTGAACCGCCTCCGCTCACTGTCCGCCAGCGACGCACGTGCACGCAGTGTGGCAACCTCCCGCTCGAGAGGATCCATGACCCGATGTGGGTCGACCAGACCCTCGGTAGAGGAAATGATCGACGGCGGCATGGACGATTCCGTGCGCCATTTGCGCGCCGGGTCTTGTTTAGGGGGACGCATGGGTCTGGTGGAGGGTGCGCTCGCGTACTCGTACTCGGTCGCGGACGAAAACTTGACGAGGCGCTTGCGGCGCTTGGTGTCGACGACCGACTCGTTACCATCCAAGCTCTGATCCGCATCCCCCCCCCAGCCGCTGAAATCGTAAATGTAGCCGTCCTCGATGAGCTGGGAGAGGACGTCGGTGACGAGGACGCCGAGTGCGACGCCGAGGAGCGTCGTTGCGCACTTGGTCATGTCTTGGAGCATCGTAAACTCGACTACGAGACGAGCTGCGATCGCAAATGCGACTACGAATGCAAAGTCGTGGAATTCCATGAGGGTAAAATATAGTGCAACACCTTGAACGACACCGAGGAGGATGATGTCCCCGATGGCGTCGGGCGTATTGGGGTCGTTTGAGGCATTACCAAAGAACCTGTCGAGGGCAATGCGAGTGCCCAAGCCGAATAGCAGAGCGGCCGAGGTTGAGAACATGGACTAGTGTTGAAAAGCCAACATTGTATCGATGTGTTTCGGTGTTGGTCCATTTTGGGTGTACGAAATAAGTCTCACGGCACTCGGCGATAACGGATCCGAATGGCTAATATACACAAAAAAAAGTAACAAGGGGATCAATATCGATCCTCTGCGTCCACATAGTTGGCCATTGGATCTTCCGTGTTCCGACGATTCATCCGGTAGGCCTCTGCATGGACATATACCGGTTGGAATGGGTCCGTAACAACACGCATGGGACTCACCAAGCTCCTCTTCTGTGACGTCGTGGCCGCTAACTTCCAATCCCTTCTTCTTCTTGCTGAACCGATCTTCATCCTCACCTCCCCATGCTTTCCGCTTCTTCTCCTCACTCAGGGCTTCGGCTAAACGGTCTTTGTCGAGGGAGATATCGCCTTCTCCTACACGCTTTTTCGAATAGTTCTGCTCTATACGCCCTCTCGACTCCTCTGCTGCTTCCTCTGCTGAGGGATCGGACGTCGAGTTTGAAGATGATGCAAGAAGGGCCTGGGCTGTCGATGCGTACGAAGCTTCTTTGCCAGCCTGGCCAGCACAGTACGACATATGTACGCTCGAGTGGCAACACCCATAACCCCAAGCTCCACTCGAAACATCGTACCACGAGCCCCATACCGAAGTATGGTTGTTGATGTAAACTAAGGCGAAGTCGGTATCATGCTTTCCGACCGGGACAATATGACTCACCATCTTCGGGATATTTTGATCGTGCCTTTGCACGCTCCTTGCCTTTAATGATTTGACCCGCTCGAGAGTACTCGACATAATTTTCTGATTGACCATCCATGATTTCCTTGGGGGCCTTCTCGAGGTATTGCTCTCCTCCGTACCTTGCGAGGATGGATTCTTTAGTAACCTCCTTAAGATTATCCTTCTTGGTTTTGTATTCCTCATGCAGGAATTGGCCTTGAGTTGGACCTGCGTTCAGATGAACATCGTTGCCGTGTTGCGCAGCTTGCCACGCAAAGAGCTGGAGTTTCTGAACTTCCGGTGCATCACCACTGTAGCGGAAGAAGTTCTCTCCAGCGAATTTGGACTAGAATCCGTCGAGTCAGAAACGGTATGGGAAGAGAGCAAGAAATGACATACGTCTTCTGGAGCAACGTTCTTTATTGGAGCATCACGCATGGAACGGGTCTTGGGATCGTAGTAAGCGCTTTCAGGATCCAAGTTCATGAGGTATTTGGCAGTGTCTTCTCGTATACGCAAATTTCGAACTGTGATGCGAGTCTTCGTATCGAGTTTCTGACCAACTGCATCAGCTGCATCTGCGTATTTGTCGTCGTCTGCATCTTCCTCGTCGCTAGAGCCAAAGTCGGGGTCTGCAGCTTTCTTCTCCTTTCCAGCCTTTGCCACCTTCCGAACAGCAGCCAGATCAGTTGTGGTCTGATTGTCAATCTCCTCCTCGCGCAGTTTCTTTCGAGCAGCCTCGATGGCCTCATACTCTGCGTAAATCATTTTATGCTCTGAGGGATCATAACCATTCCACCGGTCCCGTTTCGCGTCATAGCCATTCGCGACGTCTTGTATTATCTCGTCTGCTTGAATGTCCTTGTTGGTGAACTTGGCGCCCTTTTTCCGAGGACGCTCCAGACAGTCCTGCTTCTTGTGTGTCATGGCTCCACAATTCTCGCATGCACCTTTACGGTACTTTTTGGCAGCAGGACCGGAGCGTGCGCCACGGTCATACCAGTTGTCGAGTTTGTCGGAGGTGCGATCATCCGCGGGCCGACGCTGATGACTTAGCGAGGGAGCGCCAGTGTCAAGATACCATGGTGCTTGAGAGATATATTCTGGAATAATGGGCAAAAGCCTGAGCACAACCAGTAAGAGATGAGACGGGGATAGAAGACGTACGCGGAATGTGTGGGTTGATGGGCTTTCCCTCTTCATCCAGTGCAGCAGGTGCGGTACCGGCCTTACGAGCGGCATCGAGGTCTTTCTGGCGACGAAATTCCTCACGCGAAAGCTTTCCGATAGCTGAGACATTGAATTATGAGTGCCTAGAATCCCGAAATTTGGCGAGCTAACTGAACGTACCAGACGAAGCCATGTGGTATGATGAGGATGACTAATTGGGCCTTGCCGTTCCAGGAAGTGTAATGTGTCGCACGTGACCGATTCAACATTCGGAATTCGGAAGCTTTCACCTCCTGCGATGGACGTTCTGGCAACTGACACCGACTCGGATGCGGACGAGCAGAATGTTGTCTTGCAAACATTGTCCGAACAAGAAATACCCACATCCGAGCTTGTTCGACGCGTCCTTGCCCAAGTCCAGGCAGAATTCACGGTGTGGGACGTCGCTCACTGTCGCCGAGTTCTTACCTCGTTTACTGCTGCATCCACTTGGCAGTCGTGCTTGCACCCTGATCTTCGCTTGCCTAGTTTGGCCTCCATGACAGCTACCTCCAGTTCGTCGCCCGACGCTCACACTGTTGCACCGGAGGATAACTCCCCATTGCCACTGGTCTCTCAAGAAGTGTATTCACCCGAGGGAACGGTTGTCGAAATTTCATCCGTGGAATTAGAGGTTATTCGCCTATCTTTATCCCTGGAACCCCACCCGCCATACGAGTCGTGCTCTCCCTTACATCGCAGTGTATTCAAAGGTGACGATAGCGACAGCATGGATTTCGTCCCATTTGCAGATGATCACACATTCGATCAAACTAGCCACGCACAACACTATGAGTCATTCTCATGGCAGAATCCCTTTGACCCTGACTGTGAGCATCATACACGTCCCATGATCGTTCGACAAGATAACATATAACAACTGTGCAGTGGAAGTGGTCGCGCTCGAGGCGGTGTATAGACTGCAAACTCAATATGCTCTTACGTATGATGAAGTCGAGGATTGCAATGTCTTGCCTCTCAGATTACGCTCACGACCCGGTATACCCGGCTTACTCTCTACGGTTCGGAGACGGTGAGTAATTCGGGCCCCTTCTCGACATCGTACTTAATGCATGTAAAGCGACCGCTTGGATTGGGCCGGAAATACGATCCCAATCTCTTATACTTTTCCACCGTCTACGTGGTCAGAAAGATCCGACTTCCGTAGTCGCCTTACCACCTTGAATTCAGTCTTCTGTCCCAACCTAAGCTGCATAGAGCCGCTCTGCAGTGTTCACGGTGTGCAGTATTACCTTCCGATACATGTACGCATTTTACCCATCACAGGTCACACACAGTCGAGCCTAACCCAATGCCCCCGAGGTTGCGGCCTCCGTTGTCCCGCTTTCTTGGTGAGGTACTAAGCCCTTGTCAAAATCAATGTTTTATCAGCAACAGGATAAAAGAGGTTCGCCTATCGTCTCGTTGCCTACAGTGCACTTATACTATGACTGTATCGCACTAGCCTAGTCCTTCTTGGGATGAAGCTGACATTGACATGTTCAGAGTCATCTCTGAA
This sequence comes from Boletus coccyginus, assembly GCA_025782845.1. NCBI lineage: Eukaryota > Fungi > Basidiomycota > Agaricomycetes > Boletales > Boletaceae > Boletus > Boletus coccyginus. The sequence goes on along the minus strand of JAHZSR010000007.1, from coordinate 322,833 downwards.
GTATCACCTAATACGACATCTTGTGATATTGCAGTGTTATGTCTTAAACCTTGTTATGAGGTAATTTTATCCATTCGAGGACTGCGCAAATGTTAAAGTGAAATCAGGTATTTTATTATAGGAAGCTGCTGTACTCGTGTATTTCGGAGGAAGCTCAACCCGCGGGCCTCAGAAACCAACGGCGCATACCCAGATTCAATGGTATATGCTGATCTCGCACTGGCTCTTACCGATCTTACCCATCATTCTAGATAGAGACCCTGCGCAGTTTACACCGTATGTCCTGCCCGATACCTTATTTGCCTTACTTAAAGCCTCGCGTTAGCAACGATCCTTGTCACCATATTGGCCCTTGCAGTAGTTCTTCCAGCTGTCCGTGTTTTACAAACCGGTCACGTTGTCAACGCAACTGCAGCTGCTCTCCAGAATGTAAGCCGCTGTCTTCACCGCCTACAGCACAAACCCATATTGCATAGGCAATCGCCGATGGCGAGGTTGTCGTTGCTCAAAGGTTAAGTCAAGGTGGAGCTGTATGACAGAGACGTGTCCTTGTGTTGAAGCGCTCCGAGAATGTGATCCAGAACTGTGCGTGAACTGCAGATGCATGTGAGTGTCACTAGACGCGCAGTTCGCTCTTTATACTGATGAGTTCGTTGGTATTCCAGAGGTAAGCTTACGCATTCTGATTCAACGCCCTCTTTTACTTGGAATTTTAGCTGATGACACATTGTGCCGCAACTCCCAAATCCTGCATGGTGCTCACAAGGTTCGTAATCCCCTGACACGTCGACATAGATGCCCACGTACAGCAGGATTTAGAGGCCAAAAAGAGTAGTTGGGGACTAGGAACCTTCTTGGCCGAAGCGGCGAAAGCAGGTGACTTGATAACAGGTACGCATTCCCAGTACCACGCAGTCGTGAAAATCATGCCGTCTATTGATAGAATACGTTGGGGAGATGATCTACGAGCCGACAGTGGAGAGCCGAGCGTAAGTCTCATTTTCTCGATGGTTCTAATCCATCTTTTTCTCCGCACACAGAGATCTTGCTGCGCATCGCAACCGATGTTACGTATTCGGCTTGAACAACACGTTTTCATTAGATGCAACATACGCAGGCAACATTTCTAGATTTATTGACCACTCTGACGCGGGTCGAAGTAAGCGGGTAAACAGTCAAGCCCGAGGTATACCCCTGGCCTTTTTTTTCCACGCAAACTAATCTTACACCTTAGTTCGGCTGGTTAATGGGGACCATCGGATAGGCGTGTTTGCCAGTGAGTCGTTTGCAATCCATCAGAGACTCCATCAGACCCATTTCACAGTTCGAGATATGGAGGCGGGTTCACAAGTCTTGATGAATTACGGCTCTGAGTTTTTCGTCAAGTGAAACAGCAGATGGACCTCAATTCACACCCATGGGGATTTCACATTTCCATAGACTTGGATTGTCACCGCCAACACAAGGACATTACACTCACATGATTTCATTACTTAAATGCTCATGAGTCTAGTGCTATTGGACTGTAATATCCTCCCTCGGGGCCGTTTCCGGAGCCGGGAGTCAAGACAGTAGGCAGTGTTGGGGGCTGTCGGGTAACACCTGCCACGCCATGGGTCATGGCTTTCCACGCACTTGCCACCGTACTTATAACAGCGCCACATGGTACAGCTGCAAAGAGAAGAAACCTCTGTTAGCGACTATCGCGTAGGTACAGGCACCACGTAGAGGGCGCCAATGGCGGCGCCACTCGGTCTCATGTCCACCTTGTCAGGGCAGTGGGTTGGGAGCGCTATGTATGTACGGCACCCAACCCCGAGCTCGAAGGATTTCGGTATTCTTCGGCCCGGACAAACTATTACTTAAATACTGGGCAGTTCTCACAACTCTTGATACGGGCGTGCGAGCCTACCTGCCAAGGCGAGCCGCTGCCGTCGGCCTGATACCAGCTCTTTAGGAAAGGAAGCTCACTATGGTTGGGAGCTTGAACTTCTCGGTGTACATACGTGTCCACGTGTCTTTACTGGGAAACCGTTATCAAGCCACTTATGGTCAAGTTGATTACGGCCAGGACCAGCGCTCGCTGGCACTAGATGGATATAAGTGATGGCGACCGTTGCCTGCCAATGTAGGTCACCGGTCTCACGTTCCCCCTCGTCTGCTTCATCACCAAAGCGCTACACTGACAAGGCTCGAGTTCTTGATAGAATACAACAATGAATGGGGCTGCATCATCATGAAGTAAACCTTCGTCTGGAAAATTGATTGCTTGGCTGTGGTATCGTTTCCATCTCCCTTTGTTTTGGCCTTGCATGATTTTCCCTAATTCACTCTGCTCTGCTCTGGGTCAGTCCTGCTTGGGGGTGAACTGTCCCTTTGCAATGCTTCTGGGGATCTTCAGCTTGGTGGTGGTGCTCTTCCACCAAGTCATGTATCCGTCCTATTTTTTATGATGATATGTGACCTGGTACCGGATTGCTCAACGTTCGTTGCATCCTTCGTCATTCAGAACACCATGATCGGGGAGAATCGGACCAATCAATTTCCCTCCCTGAAGTCCGGGCGAACATTCTGCAACTTACAACTTTGGTTGTGGTTTCTAATGTGGATGGCGCATCCCCACCCGCCACACAATCTATCTCACATCAGCGCGACCGAAAAAAGTCAGTAGGGGATCTTTTTGTTTGCAAACTGGACCCTTTGGCATTCGTGGTCGGGCAGCCTCCACCAGTTGGGAGGAAGATCTGTTGTTGCACTGATGCCGCAGAAACCACGTTCCTGGCCAGGTGATGCGGGTTCACCCGTACAAGATTTGGTATGCAGTTAATGCCTCGTGCAATTTCTGATGGATGGCGGGGTCTCTTCGAATGGAAATGGGGTGCGGGCATCATGGCAGCTTTTTACGGCGCGCCAACTCAACCTTACTCAGTCTCCGGCTCGAAGACTTAAAAAGACCCAATTCCCATGTTTTCTTTCTCCTTCTCCTTCCCCATCTCCATCTCTTCGCCCTTCCGTCTTCGACTTCTCCCGCGAACGCGATACTACTCCTTTCCCTCCCAGCACAGTGTCAGATAATACATCTCAATAGCCAGCGTCATATTCTCTCTCTCGCAACAATTCTTTTGTTCGCCTTTTGGGCGCCCAATCAGACGTGCCTCCCCTCAACCTGACTGGACCAATCATGCTGCGCAGACAGAACAGCCCTGTGCACAGGAGTGGGAACCTGCTGTGCAATGATCCAAAGGGGAGGGCCCAAACTGTTAATCGGTGCGGTCCAACGCTTATAAAGGATATATTCCTCATGACTCGGTCGCACAGCAGCTCGTCGGGGTCCCCTCACTGCTCTCGACCTCTCCAGGAGAGCGGCGTCAGCGAACGCGACTCCTCCCTCGCCTTTCCGTTAGTCCCCCTCAATTAAATTCATCTCAACCACTAATGGTGTTTCCTTCAGGTCCTTCATGACGCCAATGGTGGGGCCTGTTCAAACGTATCACCCTACGAACCTGATGGCTCCTGTAAGTTTTTTCGCCATTCACATCGAAGGTGCTCGTCGTTCGACATGATTCACAGGGTTACTACCCTGCCCCACCCGGGCCACCCCCCGTGTGCCCCCCACCCCCGCCCCCGCCCCCACCCCAATTCTCAGGCTATTACCCCATGGTCGACAGCGGGTTCGTTGCTGATCCATACGTCTCATTCGTACCTATCTATCAGCCCCTTGACACAGCTATGGATGTCGGCGGAATGTTCTCCGAACCCCTTGCTGCATATCAACCGCCAATCCCCCCCGCCCCAGCACAATCCCTTCCACCGAATCCAGCTTTCAATTGCTACCAATGCCGCTGGCTGAGCGGCCCACCGTGCGATGGCCAAGCTCCGGGCAGGAACCGCGAGATGGGGGAGCACCTACGAGCATACCATCGCTTCATCGGGCACGAGCGGGACACGGTCCAATGCGATTGGGAAAATTGTGGTCAAACCATGCAGCGCATGAATATCCCGCGCCACATCGTGTCCAGGCATCTCTTGGCCGCAGCAAGTTGTCGCTTTTGCGGCAAGCAATTTAGTCGGCCCGATGTCGTCGCGCGCCACGAAAGGACCTGCGGTGGGGTTTCCCCGGTCTCAAGCAGCTTTGTCACCATTGTCTAGATGATCCTGGCCAACGCACGCAGCCCCATTACCGTTCCATATTCCTACAGATAATTGTACTTATATTTCGTCAAGTCACCGGTTCGCTTCCGCGGATTCTGGATTGTAATCTACATATTATTGACTCGGGCATCCTGCTTACGTTTTCATGCTCATACACGTATCTGAGACGACCTATCTATGACAGGGATTGAAGCTTATTTTGATGTTGCCGTTGCTTGAAGCATCTGGCTGGAGAAGTCTTATTTAGTCACTTGAAATTGTTATCGCAGTTCGCCTGCTTCCTCGGATCAATGTATACTTCACGCCAAGTCTTAGGTGTGCTCACACTAACTAGCTAGTCCATTCTCGGTGGGTCATCCGACTGGATACCAAAACTGAATCAGCATGACATGGATATGCTCCGCGCCAGCCCTGGGGTCGCCACCCGTGAAACGTGTTAAATGTAAATGGGTTCCGAGCAGGGTCCAAAAGAAAGTGCTTCGATGTGCTTTCGTCAAATGCTTCCGAGCGTGGGTTGCTCCATGACGACGACTCAAGTAAACGTGTTGATGGGACCAGAATCTAGGCAGAATTCCCGCAAAGAAGATGTGTACTGCCGCGCTGCAGTGCATCCCTCAAACCTTTCCGATCGTAAATGGTTCCATGACGACCCAAGCCTAAAATCATATGCCGGATGGGGTTTGTATCGCCTCAAGCGTCGATTCACGAACCGGGAGATCGTTATCAAATGGGCGACATAGGCGGTACATTTCCTGATTGCGAAGAGGTGTATCTACTAAGAGGGCAAGGGCGGCAGAGGAGTCGCTAACATGATCGGAAGAACCTGTAGCTTCTCCTTGTCCCACTTGCCATGCGACGAGTCAAAAAAAAAACATTCCAAGCAACGTGTCCGAACGGACGAGTAAACTTACCACGTCAGTCGTGTAATAAATATCGTTCTCTACAATCTTGCGAGCAGCTTCCAAACTTTCTGCCTCGATGATAATGAAGGAACCAAAGAACTTTCGACCAGCGTCGGCGGGGTTGGCGGGGTCAGAGGTCAGAACGGCTCCGCCGACACCTGTGTGTTCCATCCCGTCGCCATCAGGACGAGCATGTTCGTGAACGTCTGAACGCCAAGTGATAGGCTTACGAATGATCCCCTCCTTGGCTAATTGATGTACGTTCTCGAGGTGCCGCGGCCGCACGGCAAGCCGTCTTTCATCAGCGCCAGCATCTGGGGCCCAAACAACGAACTTGGCCAGGTCTTGATTCGTTGCCATGGCGCTTCTGGGGAAACGATGAGGTGAGTTCACTACAAGCTGGCAGTGCCACTATAGATCCTGTAATCAAGACCTGCCAGTGGGAAAACCCTACGACATAAGATCACTCTAGACAAACTCCGCCCGAGGAGCGTGCCCCATGACAACGAAGCCCAGACTGACCCAGGTGGGTTGAGGAGATAAGGCTGTGGATCGCCACCGGAGTTGAACGGCAAGCGCCCAAAATTGGCAGGTGAGTACGTTTGGCTCGGGGCCTGGCGTTTGTCACTGGCACTCACATTGTCACGTTTCCGCCCTCTACAACCATCGAACCATTCGACAGTTCTGATCGGGGTACTGACCTGAAATAAATAATTTTTTTGACGAGCGTTCCTGTGCCATTTTCTAATTAGAAGGAATATTTGTGTGTTTACTAGCCCCGAGCGCCAGTGGCAGCGTTCCCACAGCCTGAGTGACGTGCGCAGAGAGCGCGGGGAAATTGGCCGGCGGACGTTTGACCACTCTACCACGTTCATGGTTGTCATCGGTGCATCAAGATACCTTTATCGGTTTGGGAGCACGCGTCCGCAACAGCTGCGGCGTTTCCATTCATACCTGGTTTGGGCACCAGACTGCACGGACGGTGGCGCGCTCGCGCGCAGAATGGCCGTTCGGCCGAAACACTTCATAACGGCGAACAAGCAGATCAAGCAAGGCATACTGAGTGAGCTCGGGTAAGGCTGAGCGCGGGATTTGCCGCTGACCCCGTGCTCGTCCCTTGCTTCATAGAAGTGGCAGGTGGCCTGATTACCCCGGAGAGCCAAGACGCTGCGCTTGCGGATAAGAAATTTGTCGGTTCAGCTCTACTATACGAAGCCGACTCCATCGAGGATGTCAGAAAATTGGTCGAACAAGATGTATACTGGACGGAGAACGTGGTAAGTTGGTTTACGAGCCCGATCAGCTGGACCCTCATTGTTCCGCAGTGGGATAAGGACAAACTCGTCATTCTCTCGATGCTGTTGGCCACAACACTCCAGGACAAGGCGGGAATCACACAGCCAACCGCAGAAGATTGGTGACTTGGTGGTGGAAGACCCCTGACTTCTGTTACTCTGTATATCTGTTGCGGATCAAATCGAAGCACGGGGGCGAGTTCTAGAAATAACTGCTACTTCTTTAACCAAAACCTTGTGACTATCGTAATTTTGGCTGAACCTTAGTGGATACCACACTGTGCCAAGACTGGCGGAATTGGAGCGATAATATGTCAAGCATGGTCAGCATCAGCATTATGGATGACCCAACGGGATTTTGATTGCAGGATGCCACTTCTGATCTCTTCAATATTCCCCCTTCAATAGCCTTGATCTTTGACATCGGCGGCCGAACATGCGCACGCCCGGCATTACCAAAATCATCATTACGCATTGCAAGGTGCGCGCTATGGAACCTCGATATGGGTAGACTCCCTAGCCACCGATCAGCACGTATCCTCCATGGGGACAGACAATACTCACCGATCCCAAGCCACAGCCCTTCGTCCCAGAATTTCACCGCACCCATCAATGGCCGTCTTACCCCCCAAATCTCACCAACTTTTGAAGCACCTCTGGCCCTTATGACAAATACCATACTGTAATGCCTGCATGAATGCGGGGAATATATGAATAGCATAGACGCATGCCCTGTAGCAAAGACCATATGTCTGCTTCAAGTTCCGTGCCGTCTTCAAATTTCAGACTCTTCTCCGTGAATTGTTCAGTCGGACTACCCTACTTGAGTTTGATGTCTCCGTTGATAATGTGTTTGCCGGTTCGCGTTACTTTGGAAGAAATCAACGACCGTCGAGAGCTTGCAAAACTCACTCACGTAGCAAGAAGCAATCAAGTGGTAACCCCCGGAACGTCCGCGCGCGAGCGGTACGATATATTAAGAAGCGCTGCTAGATGGCATCATTTACGGAGTGCGCACTTGCCTACGGTTACAATCACCTCGGCCTAGACGAAGCCAGGCCACGAAGCATATTCCATATCCACAAGATCTGTTAGCAATCTCTCTTTATAATCCTCTGTGAAAATGTGGTTCATCTCCTCGCAAAACGGATCTGAATAGAAATGACCCACCGGGTAACATGCTTGCTGCTTTTTGAGAAACGACGTAGTTGGAGGACCGCTGGTACCTGTCGCCGCAACTTTGGCGACGTGACATAACAGTAATCTCAACTTGCGCGCATGGCAACATCGATACCATGATCAAGGATATGTCATGACCTACAAACGAACATCTAAGCGAATTCGATAAAGGCACTGAGACATGACAGACCAGAATTTCAAGTTCCAATTACGACCACCTTCTTGCCAGGGTAGTTCGTTGCGCTCGTAAAGTTTACCGTGTGAATGGCCATTCCGTGAAGATGTTCCTAGGGATCTGGTAATATCACAGACGGATGGCATACTCTGCCAGGAATGTCAGGCGACACGGGGTGACCACTGTATCGCGTGGCAAGGATCAAGTGGCATGCGGTCAGAACGGGTTTCTCAGAAACTCCTTTGTTAGCTTTGATGTGCCAGATCTTTGGTGCATCGTCCCAAAAAGTTTCCGTGACGGTAGTTGATGTCCACATGTTCAGCCGAGGAAAGGGGCGTAAGATTCGAGCCGATCAACGACCTAAGCGTACAATGTCGTCAGCAAACTGAATCGGACAGGAGTCCTCGAGTTACCGTGAGTACCGGCATGTATGTTGACCATGTGCAAGGAAACCTTGTTGAAGTCGGGCAGTACGGCACGTCCAGACAGATCATTTCCGAGGGCTTACGGTGAATAGGGGGAAACTTTGATCATACCCTGCGGAAGGATGTCAACACCTTGTGATGCAGAGGGACATGGGAAACGGATATGTATGTTGTCCCGTAAAGGAATGACGACCTGTACCTATGTGTCCACCAATCCGTAATTGTGAAACCGAAATCCTGTTCCTTCCCTCCAAGCGCAGCGGTAAACGACATGACTTACCATATCTCCGCCGCGGGGTTTCTTGTCAATAGCGAAGGTTTGCACACCAGGGTACTTGAACTGTGTGGCGATTTCGAGTCCGGTGTGTCCAGCTCCGAGGATCACGACCGTAGAATCATTGTTCAAAAAATCAAACTCTCGTTCCCGATCTTCGATCAATGTCCCATGACTGGGCGTGGAATAACGCAGTGGAACGATGGACTGGGCCCGACTGTTCCGTGCGCTGGGGAGTTGCCGCCGCGAGGATGTGGACGGACAGACGGATGGGGACTCCTGCCACAACAAGGACCCAGCCAACCCTTGCCCGGCCTCCCCAGTCTACCGATCTAATGCCAGCGTGATTCGTAACAAGAGTAGTGCACGATCTGAAGCGTACCTTCTCTGGAAACTCCGTCGGACTTTCAAGGCATGTGAAAACCAAGTGAGGTATCGCGGTTGTGCCGATGGGACGGGAAGGGAGGTGCAGCCTGCATGGTGGACATGCGTTCACGCCCGTGGGATGGGAGGGATCAAGGGGGTGGGTATGCGCTGAGGCGTGCGCGTCGCAACGAGAGGTGGTGGGAGGGCTAGGCGTATGACACGCGTGCTGTGTGTGTGCGTGGAAGTTGCGCGGGCTAGGACGCGCAAGCCGGATTGGAGGTGAGGCGCGGTGGGTGCTGCACCCTGTGGTCCTGCGCTCGCGCCGGTGGAACGAGAAGGGGGACACAGTTGGCGTGGTGGACCTGCGCGCACATGGGATGGGAGGGACTGTGGGAGTGCTAGGTACGCGCCAAGGCCTTCCAGTCTCCTCTCGGGAGAGGTACGAGGTATGCTATTCCTGTCCCTTTGTCCCAATCCAGAAATGAGGTGACACCTAGCCAGGACCACTGTAGTGACTGACCCGGTTCTCGGAATGTACCGCGGTGGAGATGTAAATCAATCGAGGTCGAAGGGGCCAGACGTGCATGGAGTATACGTGTCACAGCTTCTTTGCCAACTAGGGTACAGGTGGATGCGAAGATGCCTTTCCGATTTCCATCGTCGGCAAAGGGGGCCGTGATGGTGCGTCACTCTCGCACACCAGTCCCTCGAGGGTTGGGAGGACTGGCACGTCGTGACCCGTAGTGATTGATATTCGAGCGCAGATCACGTGTATACGAGACAACAACTCGTACGCGGAAGCAGCCGTGCAGAAAAATGAGAGACGAACGTGGTCTGTCGAGAGGCGAGAAAGGAGATTGGAAAAGCAGACGAACCCACTGCGTGCGTGTCCCATACTAAGGCTTTGTGTATGGCGAGACGGGAGTAAGATAACTGCCGAAATCTGAAGTCTCGAATCAGAATAAATTATAAAATGAGACTGAGAGTTGCATTGCCTTTCGATGAGAAATCGATGATTCGCGTCCACTGGACTGTTTTACTGAGTCGGACGGGCAAGGACTCGGATCAAGTCCGAGACCCCATAAACTCTGTTCGGGTTAATCCAAATGGGGAAATACACATCGTGCGTTTTGGGGTCCCCTTTGTTCGATCGCAAGTTTAGCAGTCAAATATTTGTGCATGCCTGTTGGACAAACACACCGACATTCCTTCATGAAGAGTTTTTTACGTGCAAGACTCTTCTGTTGTACCACCACCTACCTTGCGGATTTAGCCGCATTTATTCCTGCTGTTGTTTGCAACTTGGATTCGCCGCACCACGCCATTAATTATATCTGTACTCCCACTCACTTGCGACATCACGCACCATGAGTGATTCAAACACACTGAACCCTCCGCTTCACGAATCCTCTCCTGATCATGACTACAATAACCATGAAAAGTCCTTACCGCCTTCTCCCCCGCCCTCTAGCAAGCACTCAGCATCGTCCAAGACTCCTTCTTCGCGATCATCTCGAGAGCGGCCCCGGAATGCTGCCCCCACTGCAAAAGAGCTCGTGCGAATGCTCGTAGAGGAACAAGAGACCACGCGCGAACTTCAGCAACAGCTCACTCTCACCACGTCACAGCTTGCCTACGATCAGGACCGTGCCGATACGGCGGAGCGCAAAATAAAGGAGGCTGTGATACGGTTCAAGGACGCCAACGACGGGCGAGTGTCTGCTCAGGCGGAAGCTAGCAGGATGAGGGAGGAGTTGAAGCTTTACAAGAGTGCATTGGAGGAGGCGCAGAAAGAGATATTCAAGGCGCAGAACATCCTCAGGGATGTCGAAGGGCGGAGGAGAGAAGCCGAGGAAGAGGCCACCGAGTTGCGAAGGAAGTTGAGGAAGATGAACGAGGAAAAGATGATGGATATGGCTAGGGAAGAGGGCAGGAAGCAGGGCCTCCAGGAGGGACTCGAAATGGGCAAGGACATTGGTTATTTGCAGGGACGCAACCAAGGGTATATCAATGGACGTTCGACAGCCTCCAGGATGGCGGAGAGGTACTTTTCACCTCCATCCGAATCCGAGGAACGGAGGTCGCGAGGAGAATCAGACCTCCCTCCCGAGAGCGATCCTCCATACACTGCAACAACAACGCGGTTCCCTCCATCTGGTGATTCTGCACGTTCTTCCCCCACCACTTCAAGTGAGGAAGCTGTGCCGCGGTACTCTCGAACTGGTGGTACGCGGACTGGGTCAGCACGAACGACTATGTATTCGCCAGCCCAAGCACATGCGGAGATCCCACACGACGGATTTATTCCAGAGGTGGATGCATCGATGATAATTCGGCTGCCACCTCCCCACGAACTCGTACGACCGCGTCCAACGCCGGATGGCCACTCACCTTTGTCGAGGTCGGGTTCACCTTTATCTTCATCTCGGATTCCACCCGTGCCTGTGCCTGGGGATGTTCCCGTGTTGATGATCCCCGAGCCACGTTCGCCTAGGAACCCCCAGTATGACCTTTCAGGCACACGGGAACAACGCAAGGTACGACGGAGGTCTTCAAGGGACAGTGTGGGGTCGTCTACACGAACATCTGAGCTGGACCTTTTGAATGTGCCGGAACAGGTGGCGAGCTTTGGACGTCGTTCGAGCGTGCTTAGTGACATTCCCGAGGTAGCAAGCTTACAAGAGGGGAGCACGCCCTCGAGTCAGAGCGTGAAGCAACAGGGAGAGGACCGCGTGGACGAGGTACGGAAATTGATCCGATGCACGATGGAAACATGATGCTGAGAAGGATGTAGGCTGGCTTCGTTCACGTGTCCATGCCTGCGCCATTGACAGCTGCGGAGATGGCGAGTTTGAAGGGGCGATCACCATCGCAGAGGAAATCACTTTCTGTTGATCAGAAAGGGCATTCGCGGCCAGGGAGCACGTCATCATTTGGCACGGTGAACATCACTGTTCAGCCACCGGTGAGTGTTTGGGGCACGATCGCAGTGCTGGGACTGATGAGTGATGGGATCAGTCACGACCAGCGTCGAACAACTCTGCGGCGTCAGGCACGCGATCTTATCTGCTCAGTCCAGCAGACGCGGACCGGCCCGTTCCACTTCCTCGCCAGACAGCGGCTGCGGACACAACGATAGTGATGGAGTTGCCTGACGGTGGACTGCCGCCCGGGTTCGTGCCGGCTGGGGCGGGGACGGAGACGAGCTACACGGGGGCTGGTGTCCCGCTCCCGCCGTCGACGATGGGGTCGTACCACAGTCGACTGCCTTCGTACGGGGGGAGTGTTCGGGGCGAGCCGGTTGTTATCCCGCCGCCATCGGGGAGATCTGGGCAGGAGGAGTCGGATGAGTCGACGAGCGATGCGGACACGCTGACTACGCCGCCCCGACGGTACCGTGCGCCGTCGAGCGTGGTGTCCACGGCGTATTCACATGGGCGGAGTGTGGGGGTGACACCTGCGGCGATTGGACGGGTGCTTTCGGATAGGGGGTGAATGTGTAGAGAACAAAGGATGATGACTAATCGGATGTGTTGGTTTTCTCTTGTTCGATGAGGAGTCGGTGAGGAATGCCGCCCCCGTCGCGCCAGCTCCGTCTCCAGGTGAAATACAACGTCACGACCGAGTGTATGTGCCCTCTCGCCTGCGTGCCGTCGCTTAACCCCCCCGCAGTCCCCCATCTCGGCCTCCACTCCGCCTCCGCCTCGGGCGACGTCGGCCTCGTCCAGTACGCACTCTCCCATGGCCAGCCCGTCAACGCCGTCCTCGACGGCGTCCTCCCCCTCCACGCCGCGTGCGCCGGCGGAAACGTCCTCGTCGTCACCCTTCTCATCGACCAGGGCGCAGACGTGAACGCCCCAAGGTCAGCCCAAATCCCCCTCCTTGCCCCCGCTCACCCGTCTCCAGACTCCCCCGGCGCTACTCTGACCGCAACCGCGACACAGCCGCCCCCATCGTCGGCACATCAGGCTCGACCCCGCTCCACTTTGCAGCCGCAAACGGCCATCTCCTCGTCGTCCGCACCCTCCTCTCTCGCGGTGCGACCCCAGACCGTGCCGACAAGCACGGCCTCACCCCAGAGCTCATCGCTCGTCAAAACGGCTGGATCGAGTGCGCGGACGTCCTTGCCGAAGCTGCCTCTGCCGCCACTCCGTCCAGCGCAATCTCCCAACACCGCGGTCCGTCTTGTTCTGTAGAGCACCTCGAGGCCTCCCTGCGAAAGCGCTTGCACTTCAAGCGCTCTGTCGACCACACGCTTTCCAGTGCCGGTGGCTCGTCCGACCCCGAGATCGTGCCACCCCACCCATCCCCAGGTCGCCCCGACTGCGAATCCCTCCCTCCAGATTCTCGCTTGGCTGACAACTCAGCCTCCCTCGCGGACCAACTTCTATCTACACGCCGTCCTTCCTTGCCACAGGCTCTAGATGAGTCATCCGTCAAGCTGTCCTTCCACAGCCGCTCCGCCCGGCCCAGATCAGCCGGTACCGGCGCCGACTCTCGTAAACTACAGTCCAAGCTGTCCCTCCTCAGCCTTTTCAAGAAATCAAATGTCGATGGCTCCAGCTCCAGCGTCGCCTCCCCTTCAGACTCCCCTGCGCCCTCATCGTCTCCTTCACGCTCGGTCCCTATTCCACCCTCTCATGTGCTCTCTTCCAACACCCCACCCGTCTCCCCCCGCAACACCCCAACCCCTCTGTCTTCCTCACCCCGTGACACCTCTCATGTCCAACATAAACGCCACAGACTGGAAGCGAGCGCTTCCTTGACCAACGTCCGCGCATATCCCCTTCTTCCTGCAGACCTTCACAGTGCGTTGACCGTTGAGCGCTCACGTAATCACACCGTCCCAGGCACCACCATTATCTCCACCACCATTATCTCTCCCCCCGATGAGGATTCTGGAAGCGCAGACGGCTCTGGTTCTATTTCTGGTACACCATTCAAATCCGGTATTCTGCGCTTGCAGAACCGCTCGCAATCAGGTCATGGATCAATACCGCAACCCGGATCCCTCCCTCGCAACATCCGCTTCGAGAGGTCTGCATCTGAATCCACCCCTTATCCAGCACGCGCGCGAAGTCCTACCTCTCGCGTGCAACCGGAATCTAGGATGCGTTCCCTTGGCATTGCCCCAGGTGGCCACCATAAAGATGAGTACGACAGGATCCCGGACACTATCGAGGAATCCCCGGTTGTACCAAACGTCATTCCACCTGTCTTTGTGAACATCGTGCTTGACCACGACGATGATCTTGAAGAAGAGTATGGTGTTCCCTTGAGCAACCCTGGGCTGCATCCCACCCAAGATCATTCAACAGCCAATAGCCAACTCCCTTTCAGCATCAATGATCCTCCGCCCACCGAAGACGCCCTGGCTGAGAGTAGATTACGCGGAGACTCTGTTAGTAGTGCCAGCACTACTGCTACCGCATCCACATACCCCCAGTCAAGTTCGAGTGACGCTACATGGAGTGTCGCCACTCCTAGCACTCCGCAGCTTCCCGGAAGCCCGCGAATTCGGCCCGCGCTCGGGGAGTATGAGGGCGACGCCGAGGAAATACGCGAGATACATCCTCAGAGGCAGCACCCCCCCCTTGACATTGATATTTCGGCGATCTCCTCACATGCACAAGCGGAGGAACTTGTTCGGCGCACGCAAGAATCCATCCTGAATATGGAGCAATATTTGGAACAGAACGTGAAGAAAGATTCCGAGACGGGCAGAACCCCCCTCAGCGCAAAGCTTGCTGCCTATGGGGAGTCCTTGGCTATCGAGAGACGGCTGAAGGAAAAGGCTACAGCACAAACCCCCGAGCAACGCGCGGACGTTGGACATTCCACCGGTATGTCTCTTCTCTCCGCAACTAAACCCTCCCATACCAGTAGTAAGTTCGGCGACTTGTCTCACTATCACTAACTAAACACGGACGGTCAGCTTCCCCGAGCAGAAAGACATCTGAACATACACGTCAGGCTACATGGACAGCCTCTTACGACGATTACACCCAGCCCACCCGGAGAGATGATACATTCCTCCCCGCGTTCACGCATCCACAACGTCGATACAGACGCTGTATCTGATCCCCACGCCGGTGTTCCCTTGTCCCGCGTATCGACGGCCCCAAGTTATGATTCCACGCCTGTGCAGCGCGGCCGCGAGCGAGACCCATCGCGCAGCCTTCAGAAACTCACCAAAATGGGTTTCTCCACTTTTGACAATTGGCATCCCTCCCCTGTGAAGGGTCGTGCGTCTAGATCACCACCCCCGAGTCTTCGCTTTGGACTACGGACGATCATGCAGAGTTTCCAGGGCAAGTAGGACACTTTCTTCTCTTCTCTTCTCCCCTTTTTATTATCACCGTAACCGCGTGCGACATCCCCCGTTTGTAATTTATTTTCTTGCTTTCGCGTTTTCAGTGTATCGCTCAAGTGTATGGCGCTCCGTCGTTATGTATTGTCCTTGTTTCTTGGCTGGCGCCGCCAGTGTTTGCCCTGTTATGTATTGGCACTATGTAAACTATTACCAAACTCACAAACCGATTGCGCATTGTCAACAGCCACAGATCCATAGGTCACCTCGTTGACCACATACATACTTGGTCACGAAACGTCACGCACGCATTCTCACTGCAGTTGTGGTATTCAAATCCGGGCAATGGGGGCGCAGTTGATCACCTACTGGAAACCCCATGGGTTCACTTCGGCTGATTCATGTCACAATTGCGCTGGGATTTTTGTATCTCAAATGAGGGCAGTACAGATTGACTTTTGTTCAGCTGTGACCTCGCAGAACGAAAAAAAAAAAAGTGTCGATAAATGCTTAAAAATAGGTTTGCGCTCTGTGGGAACGAAGATCGTTGAGGAAGGGAAGTTGTTTTGAGAAGTGACCAAGTAGTACATATATGCCGCTGAGCGGAAGCAATGATATGATCTTGTGATCATCAGCCCGGCTATAAAAGGTAGTACCTGTCGTTCACTGGGGGGTTGCCGTTCTCAGAATTTACTGCGCTTTTGCTTATCGATGGAGCGTGCGCTCGTTCCCGTTCTCGGAATAAATTAAAATCGGAGCCTTTTTTTCTTTGAAAGGGCTCAAAAGTAGTTCGGTTCGCATCGCAGTCGTGACGCGGAATTCCTCCACAACGGGGTCAGCAGACCTGCGGACTTGGATTCGCTTATGAGATCAGTGAGAAAATCGGCCGAAGGCTTCTATGTAATCGATAAGCAACGCCCGACTCGGCACGCGAAGAAGCGGCGTGGTTCTATGCGATTCGGAATGAAAATACTCGAGTGTCATCCGTCTAAATGACAGAGCCAACCAAAAAAAGTAACATAGAGTCTGCTTCTGCCGCCGTGCCTCAACAAAAAAAAAAAAGGAGAGGGAGGGGGGGGGGGAAGGGATCGTTGGACCAGGGGGCTTCTATTCGGCCCGACCGAGCGCACCAACGCCGCTAAAATCCATGCGCACGTCTTCCTCGGCTTCCTCCACCACCGCTGTCATCCGGACGCCCGTGCACGCCAGTCGATGTTTTCTGGTCGCATCCGCTCTACTCAGAGCTAAGCCGCACTGGGGGCACGTCACCTTGACCTCAAAGTGACATGCAACGATATGTCGCGGAATGTTCCTCCGTTGCATGGGTGTCGTGCATCCGCCCCACGCACACGCGATCGTCTGGTCGTCGCACGTAAAATTGTGCTTGTTTCGAAGGTGGCTCGTGACGCTCCTTCTATCGCCCGCAATAAGCGTCGTGCACCGCATCCCACCGTCTGTCCACAGACAATGGAACGTGGTCGTGGTGGACGAGAGATTCCATCGTTCACCGCGTGGCCGAGATGTGGGTGCTGTGTAATTTAATGAACTCCTATCAAAAAAAAAAAGGTTGCCGGCGGTAAAGAGGAACGTACGGGCAACCAGTACAGGATCACTATGTGTCGAAGGTCGCACAGAATGCGGAGTGGTAATTGAAGGAAGGTGACCGGTTGACACAACTCTGCGTTCCGGGTGTCCGGTGATCACAGAAGAAGCGGCCAGCTGAACAGGGGGTGTCTCGCTTCTTCTTCCAGGAAATGTGATTGTACTACTAAGGCCGCCGTGTCGTCCAGCAGTGTGCATGGCACTATCCCAGAAGAGAGTGGGCTGCCAAGGCGGGTCAGGAGCTTGTCTGTAGTTCAGAGGAGGTATACGAGGCTGGAATGCGGGTGATGCTCTCTGCGCAACTGAGAAGGTTTGCTCTAATGCGGGAGCTGCTACGTCCATTCCCATGAAAAGGCTCGTCCCTGATCCGTTACCACTGCTGCCTGCTGTGTCAAACAATGGTCCAGAGGAAAATTCACCAAGGCGATGATTGCCTGGCCACACACCCGCTCCATACACAGAGAAGGGGGGGTTGGGACGGCCAGTGTTTGACCAAGAACTCATGTTGGGTGCGACGCCAGAAGGTACCCAGCTGCAGTGAAGTTAATGCAATCAGTCCTTGTCCCTCGAGCTGGAGACTTCGTGATGCATACCTTTCTCGGTGGGGTCCACCTGCCCAATGCAATTCACTGCCCGACGAATTGCTAACGATTGACACATGTTGTGGTCGCGACGTCGAAGCGTGATGATCAGACCGCTCTCGGTCAGCCTCCCGTAAGAATGGCGTCCCAGAAAGGTCACTGTCCGCGAGTAGTTCAACACCGGGCCAATGATGAAGAACTGTGGATCTCACTTGCTCGTGAACGAAGACATTTCCAGCCTCGTAGGTTCGTGAAACAAAGTCGGTGGTCAGGCCTTCGTTCCTTATAAAGTAGCCCGGAGATTGTCGAAGCCACTTGTTCCATCTGCGTCGGCTCGGGAGGTTGCCTACACTCCGAAATGGATCGCACCCAAACAGGTTGTGATACAGCAAAACATGAGATTCGCTGCAGTTCGATATTTTACGAAATGACCTGCCAGTGCACCGCCGAAGAACCACGTCCCAGACAACGGCAACCAAGGGGCACCCCGTGGTCCATAAAGCATACGCGACTGCGGACAGTGGGAAGCCCAGAAGCGCCTTCTCCTAACGGGTTGGGTTGTATACTCGACCGTAGGACTGCGTCTACGTGCTTACTACCAGTAAGCGGTGACAACGTGTTCGAATTCTGTGGACGATACAAGGGCCGAGAGTGATTCAACGTCCCGAGCGATGCGTATCTCGTTCCGACCTGCTTAAGAACGACACATCAGGGAGCATCGCTCTGAGCCATGCTGCACGAATGCGCCCTAAATTTGAAATATGAGCCTCGGGCCTGGTCGAAACGCATGGTAAGGAACCTACCCTTTAAGAAGAAAATAGCCCCTGGTCAACCATGCACTCCGAGCTGGATTTCGTCATCCACCCTAGTGTGTTCCCCACACATGATTGAATCCGAGAATGGTTTCCCAGGCCAGACACAGGCTGGTGGACTCGGGGGGATGAAAAAAAAAAAGTGCACGTTCTCCGAGTCGGATCGGTGGAGAAAAACGGTGGATAGGATCTCAACCACATTGTAGTGACCCTGTGCACACTGCAACCCGCTATCAGTGGTCAGCATATCAAGGGTGCTGTGTAGGGATATTAAGTCTCGGATGTTGAACAAAGAGTTTGCAAGGCAGATTGAACCCCAGCATAGGCACGTCGGTACCGCCCGCTTCACTGCCGCTCCTGCTCCACTTGGAAAGTTGGTTCGGCAAAGCCCCGGGCCGGCCCGGGCGAAAACAGACACCTCTCTCTGAACGCGTGAAACACCCATGTCACGCGTCCAACCTACCCGCCTTTGTCGGGGGAAACCCGATACTGCCAGCATTGTTGTTCATCTGGCGGCGCGCAACGTGTTAGTGGAGGGAATGATGCCCCCCTTCCTGTTCTAGCGTTACAGCAGCTGCGCTTTGCTCATCGAAGTAACGGACTTTATTGAACATCGGGTTCGGGTTCGCTTAACAGACCGTCAGCGTGCCCCCTGTGACTTACATCGATCAGCCCAACGCCGTTAGCGGGGATGTTGGCAGTGCGCATCCGTTTCATCCCACATCACGCAAAAACTGTGGATCATATCGATCATGATGACGCGTTTTAATTGGAACGCACTATCGTCGTTTAAGCATACATGAGAGAATGTAACGTATAAGTCACTAGGCTGTGTAGCAGATAGTACAAGGAAGTAAAGTAGCGTGCGTTCCCCTGATCAAAACGCCAACATGTAACGGAGAAATATATGTAGAAGAAATACCATCGCAGACAAGCATAAGTCAGTGGATTCATCGAATACAATCGGGGCCGAAGAGTGTGTAGCAGATAGTACAAGGAAGTAAAATAGCGCGCGTTCCCCTGATCAAAGCGCCAACATGTAACGGAGAAATATATGTAGAAGAAATACCATCGCAAACAAGCGTAAGTCAGTGGATTCATCGAATACAATCAGGGCCCAAGAGTTCTAGCCGAGGACATCGATAATATAGCCAGGTCACCGAGAAACCAAAGGGATACATCAGTACATCCGCGCTCAGCGCCAAGTAATTGCTGCGGGACAAACACGCTGGTGCTTGGAAATGACGTCCTGACGAGACAGCTTCTTGAAGCACATGGGACAGGTCACCTTAGCTTGTAAGTGACACGTAACCATGTGCCTTGCAATGCTGCCTTGTTGCATCATTGCTCCACATCCGGCCCAGTAGCATCTCGTCTGTCGAGTATCAGAGCCACCAAACCCATGATATGCATGCAAGTGGCGATTCATGTGGGATCTGGTAGCCTGCACCATGACGTTACAGATAACGCCATCCTCCGCCCATAGACAAGGGTACGAAGCATCCAACGTTCCGATATACGGCTCCGAAGTGTTTTCGAATTGAGGATGAGGAGAAGGGCCGAAAGTGGGAAGTGGGAAGGTGGGAAGGTTGTAATTACGGGGGGCCGGCAGATCTTCATCCACAGAGCCGACCCGAGCGACTCCAGTGGACCAGCGAGACTGGGGACAAGGAGAGTCGGGATACAGAGTCGGATCTAAGGTAGAATGGTGAAGAGTCGGTGGGGAAACATCACAGGTGGGGTTTGGAGGTAGATCGCGTGAAGGGGGAAAGGAACTCCATGCACTGTATAACTCGGAGGGTTGGGAAAAACCCATATTCATGTAGTCTGTTGGAGTGTCGTCCGAAGGCTCACTCCCCACGGATAAGAGGGCATATGATTGATACACAAGTTGTGGATCAAGGTCTGGTTCGACATGATGTGGCGCAGATGCCAACTGGTGAGACAGCTGATAGTAGTGGCTAGAATAACAAAAGGTTAGAAGGGGATGCTCTTGTACGAAATCACCGGTCCCCTCACTATGTGTGCGCTACATCAAGACGCGGGGTCGTATGGTATAGGAAATGCGGATAGCTGCTAGTGAACGATCATCAAAACCTGGAGCTGTAACATCGATGTTCACACCTACGTGGCACCAACGCAATGCAAGTCCTCTGCCCCAGGAACGACCGAGTTGTAGGGGTGGGGCCGATTCCTATTACCACGGGGACTGATTTCGGTTTGTGGCCCGTGAGTTGGTACCCTCATCGGAAGGTCCATCGCTGAGCATGTCGACCGAGCCATCGCAGAGGACGTAGCCTGAGATGTAGGGGAAGAAAGTGGTGTGTGACGACAGTCAGAATCCCCCGTGGTTTGGGGACAATGCGATGGTAAAAGGACACATCCAAAAGGTGCCGAAGAGACCAAGAACGAAGAAGACCTGTGACCAGCGAAGATGCGAAGGGATATATATAAGACCCCGCTGAGAAATGATCATCGGCTAAAATGACACGATAATTCTCCTGCGGCAGGGGTTATCTCATGACATCGTTCATTCCCAAAGTTTGGCATCGAAGCACAGAGTGGAACACGTGCATACCTATTAGGAGTGACGGGGATAAAAACTAAACGCGGGAGGTGGGAAGGCATCTTGCCCATGTTACGTGAGGAGCCGAGATGCAGATAAACGGTCATGAAAACCGATATATCCTGAAAGATTGGTGAAATCTGTTCGTTCTATAAGTGCTACACGAACGATCCCTCGGGGTGCCGCTTATGGTGAGATCTTGAAAGCAGATTAGTTGCGATTTAACAATAAAAAAAGGTATTTGAGGGACTGATGGCCTCTTCCTAAAGACATAGCCGTGAATTAGTAAGCTTGGCGCGGTACCACGGACATGAGTCCACTAGCATTGTACTTGTTGGTTGACAGCGTGGTGACCGGCTTCGTCGAATCACGCAAGATGGCAATGCCAGTTATAGCCGCAGCAAGTCGGGCTCAGCAGTGATGGAAGCGGTCACACCTAGTAGGAAAAAAAAACGACAAAATGAGGACTATCAAATCCGCTGTGGGAACAAACACACAAGCGGGGGGAACCCACCAGCGCCAACATTCCGAACGTCACAGGAGGTGGGGAGGACTCCGAGGACATCTTTTCTGTTCTGTCCTAACTCTGTATTTAGTATTATACGATAGAACTTGTTGACGAACGGAATGCTTTACAAGGCCTCTGAGCCGGACCTGCTCAGTCACTGATCAAACGTCGACGCCGACCCTAACTCTCAAGTGCTATCCGTCCTGTCGCTAAACCACAAATGTTGTCAGTCGTCCCGCTACTGCCAGTGAGGTTTATTGATTGGACTAAAGACCCTCACAAACCGCGACAGCACCGTCCTCTGACAACACCTACGAAACCAAGATGAAAATCGCGTGAAATAGGTGGTGGACATGAGGCAGGGCAAGGGACTCGGACTCATCGATAACTCAAACTCCGGTTCCACTCTCTCCCTTCCAGTCCACAAAGAACTACTCAAGTTTCCCGATTCGAGCCGTGACCACTTGACTAGCTGTCGTTATACTGTTCCCGTAAGCGACTTGCCATTCATCGATCCCAGGTTCAATCGAGCCAACCTGTTTAGACAGCACCTTACAGTAATTCGGAGCGCTTTCCTGACACAAGTGTACCATGGCTAGACCAGAGTGAGCACAACGTCGAAGTGGTGACCCTCAACCGACATCATTCGTAGACGAGTGTACAAGGTCGCATTATTCGGCGTCACTGGCTGCGGGAAGAGCTCAGTCATCAATCTTCTCGCTGACAAGCAAGTGGCAAACGTGTCTACAGGTGTAGAGGCTTGTACAAGGCGAGCCCAGTGGTACCCAATCTCACTCGGAGAGAAGAAATTTCGATTATGGGATACGATGGGCTTTAACCAAGCCGAAGCAAAGGACACCAATACTCTTTCCCCTTTCGAACAAGCGCATGCTCTCTTGCGAAATTTACAGGATGGCGTTGACCTTGTTCTGCTCTGTGCTCGGAAAGACGGAATCAACGCTTCGCTCCGTAGCCTCTATTGGTTACTGGACAGTTTTTTCTTTGGTGGTCGAGCTCAAATCGCTCTCGTCTTGACTCACTTTGATATCCCCGACGACCAGTGGTGGGGCCGAAACAGGAATGTCATCGCACAGAAATGTAACATCCCAGTTCAGTTTCTCCCGTATGTGTGCATCACCACGGTTCAGAACGGGTCTCCAGGATCCGATCCTCTCTACAATCAATCCAAGCAGGCGCTAAAGGCGCTCTTGCAAGAGCATGCTACCGCCCCAACCCCGCTACGCCTCGATCTCTCATCAGACATTGCTAGCACTGCGGCTGCGGAAACCTTGAACGTTCACTGCCAATTGAACATTCCCGATGCTACGACATTGGTAGAAAAGTTCAGGTCGCCGAAACGACCCTTTCACGCTATACTCTTTGGAGAATCTGGCGTTGGAAAGAGCTCAGTCATCAATCTCGTCCTTGGTGATTCGGTCGCAGAGGTCTCCTCTGGCATAAACAGCTGTACGTTGGGTTACCGCAGCTACAAGATCAACACGGGATTGCACCAGTTCCTGGTCTGGGACACCGTAGGTCTCAATGACATGGTTGAGCACAATGTGTGCGGACGAGCCATAGAAAACGCCATCGAGCTGATTCGCGATCTGCACAAGCAAGGCGGCGTTGACTTGCTTGTATTTTGCAAGAAACACGGCCGTTTCTCGGCTTCGGAGTTGAGCAACTTTAGGCTCTTCCAAGAATTCCTGTGCGAAGGTCAAATTCCAGTGGCGTTCATTATCACACACCTCGAATTCCATGACCCGATGGAGGGGTGGTGGGAGACGAATGGAGAGGGCCTCCTTAAAGCTTGCAAGCTGAAGACTGGTGCGGTGGCTGGGCATGCGTGTATCACGTCGCGAGCGTTGGAAGATCCAGATGACCGGAAGCACCATGACAAATTATCGCTATCCAGGCAATCGGTCCAAGCTATGCTTGAGGATTCGATATCTTACGGCAGCGCATTTACCAAGGACGAGGGAATCTGGGTCATGTCGTTCTTGAAAAAGCTTGTAGGGTTGGTTAGGGTTCAACGACATCCACCAAGGAAAGAAAAGATAACTGTCAGGAGCCTCGTGGAGCGTTGTGGTTTGACCAAGGAACAGGCTGAGGAGTTGATCAAGTTGCTCTACAATACGGGAGGTTGGTCGTCACGTCCTAAGCGGTTGGTTCACAACTTACTACCAGTAGGTCCATGATACCGATCCCAACTTCTTATGCACCGCAAATACGAACTACTGAATTCGTGTATTTTAACAAGGACTAGCTATGTTACAGAATGTACCACATCCATACACCGAATCAGTCATGGAACAGAACATAGACCCCTACAGTGGCGTATCACCAGGTCACGAACAAGTCTCTGTGAATCCTCGTAACTCGCGCCCTGGTGTTGATGTTTCCAAGAGGGGTGAGCCGGATCCCAAGTATCCAAGCATATGTGATCCGAAAATGTGACTTGAGTGGCGTTTATAAGATCCTCGCCATTCTCCTCCCACCAATTCTCAATGGATCCACGGCGATATTCAACGCCACTGACGACGAGCACCAAAGGAACGTCTCCGCGGCAGAACGTCCTCCAGATGGTGCGCAGGTGCTTTACCTGCTCGTCTGACAGCCGGCCACGGCGAATGCAGTACACGACGAGGTCAACACCGCCACTGCGCTCCAAACGCGCCTGGATCGCACCCAAAGGTGACGGACGATATTCCAACCCAAGCGTGTCGTAAAATCTGAGCATAAGCTCCGGACCGTGGTGTGGCGAAATCTCGTTGAAAGAGATGGGATATTCTACGATGGCTGAATGAGCAACACCAATGCCGCTGCTCACTGGAGCGACAGTCCCCCCGATAAGCATGTTTACGAGCGAGCTCTTCCCGACGCCGAGTGACCCAAGGATGACAATATTTCGGGACTCCCTGTCCCTAGCCTGAGTCACTCATGGCATCGAGACGCAACGCCGGTGCTTACCCTTGTCCAGCGGATGAAGGTGATGATGGCAAGAGGGGTCTCAGGAGACGAAGAAGGATAGAAAAGCAATGAGGCATTGTCTAGAGACGGGTTTGGGCACCAGCGAGGAGACCAGGATCATGCCAACAGGGAGTCAGCTGAGGAGGTCCGAATCAGCGGCTTTCTAGAGCCAGGGCACGGTGTAAGTGGCGCTTGAGTAGGGTCATCAGCTACGGACGGGTGTGCGAGGTTCCAGAAGCTCCGAGGCTTCAATCTTTTGGATGCGTGAAGAGAATGGGGGAAACCCCGTTGCAACGGCGCTTCCTGGAGAATCTGATGCAACGTGTCAGGGGTTCGTAGGTTTCCCTGAGAGTTCCATCAAATGAAACGACGCGGAGGAAGCATCGAGGCTGCAGCATGGACCAGGGTGCTGACGAACGGTGGAGTCATTGGCCAGCCCTCCAGGTGCACTGTCGCGGCCAGAGCCCATCAACCTCGAGGCTGTGATATCGAATAGCCAGTGATCATCGATAATAACATTACGTCAAGCTTGTCGATAAGGGTATTCTGTTCGCCATAGCAAGAAAATTCCCACCGTGCTTGACTTGCCAAATGCAGGCAGGTGGAGTCTGAAAAAAAACTACTATAAGAACTCAGCCAAACCTTACTGAGCTCCTCGCATCGCTCTCTCTCAACCCTCTTCAATCATGGCTGCAAAAGTATATGTTGGGTGAGCCAACCGCCTCCTCAGTGACCATCACTCCCTTACTCACCGGCTGCCCAGCAATCTAAGTTGGGCCACGACAGACGACACCCTTAGAGACGTCAGTATTCTCGTTCCACGGTTTCGCGCGCCATCGTAGCTCAAACATTGATCTGCTTGCTCCCCTTTACAATAAATAATTAAATAGGCTTTTGGTCAATATGGCCAAGTCACCGATGTGCGCGATCTTGTCACGGATTCTCCCTATCATTGCACGACGATGGGCTGAGAACTCCCTTTTTCCATTGTTTGCTGAACCCATCTTCGTACATGTCTCCTCAAAACATCACATCTGATCGTTCATGATGTCGTCGCTGTCCTTTGAAACAGTCCATTGTGATGAAAGATCGTGAAACCGGTCGTTCCCGTGGCTTTGGCTTCGTCACGTTTGGCAGTGAAGGGGAGGCTCAGGCTGCCATTGATGGACTGAACGAGCAAGAGTTCGAGGGTAGACGTATCAGGGTCAACCTAGCAAACACTAGGCCCTCCGGCGGTGGTGGTGGTGGTTACGGCGGCGGCGGCGGTGGTTATAGTGGCGGCGGTGGCGGTTACCGCGGAGGCGGAGGCAGTTACGGTGGAGGTGGAGGTGGGGGTTGGTGATCAACCTGGACTTTAAATCATTGCCTCCCGATTCTAACACGCATGCATGATCATCTCGGCCTTTTTACTGCACGCCGGTCAACTGTTGGTGTTTATTGATGATGTTCGATGTGTTCCATGTCTGTAATTGCGTTCTCCTGTACATCATAGGATCGTTTGCGCCCGCTGTCTGATAACTGTGCCAGAATGTCTCTGAATATCTGGTTGTCCAGGGACGTCTCAGTAAACCTGCTAAATTTTTCTAGTAGGCTACGGCGCGTGGGCGGTGAAACGTGGAGCATTCAACAACTTGTCGTTCTTTAATAATACACGTGATAAGAAGAGGTGTGCAACCGAAAAGGAGGAAGAAAGAAAACCAAGAAATTTGAGCAACGGAACTACAACTGCATCCGACTGTTTTGCTTTACACTTACAAACTACATGAGCATAACACTACCCTGCGGTTGGGACAAGCCAGTGACAACAATGGCGAAAAGGAAGGATTGGGTAAAAAGGTAAGGAAATAGCAAGGTTCGACTTTCCGTCCATAAACAGTCAAACTCGAGGTTTTTGCATACTCGACCTAGTAGCCGTAGCCCCCTCCACCCTGTTGCTGATACGCTGGATATCCTCCTCCCTGGTAGCCTTGTTGAGCTCCGTAGCCACCGAAGGAGGGAGCGCCCTGACCACCGAAGCCGGATCCATATCCTGGCTGAGCATAACCCTGGCCGCCAGCATAACCACCACCTAGTTCTGATGTAAGCATACTAAAAGACACTCAGGTGAGGAGCTCACCGCCATAACCTCCTCCACCGAAGCCACCAGGAGGAGCACCACCAAAGCCTCCGCCTCCGCCTCCACCGCCACCGCCAGTACGGGCATTAGCCAAGTTTACTTTGACCCTCCTGCCATCGAGCTCTTGCTCATTGAGCGCTGTTATGGCAGCATCCGCCTCAGCGGAGGATCCATATGTTACAAACCCAAAACCACGCGAGCGACCGGTATCACGATCGCGCATGACAATACTCTGGATCCAGCAGAGATCATCACGAGTGACAATGCATTGCGACAAATAAGTTTTTTGACGACAAGATAGGAAACGACGCGCACATCGTGTACTTGTCCATACTTTGAAAAAACCTAATTTTTGAACATGGTTGATGCATAATGCGGGAGCAACAGCAGCAAGCGAGAACGGAGACGCAGCCATGCAAAGTAAAGACGCGTAAGAAACATTCATTCGGAGACAAACAAACAACATAGCAAAGGGCCATTTTCTGATCCCTGCTATAGTCAGCACTGACTTGTCGTAATGTTTCATCGGTGGTATTCCAACTTAAATTTCTACAGGCGCGAACAGGAACAAAGCCATTGAATCAGTTTCGCTTCCCTCCGCCAAAGACAGAAGAAGCTCGAGTTAGATATGCTTAGTGCGAAGGCAGACTGACCCAACATAGATTTTGCAGGACATGATGCGATCGAGACGAGAAGAGTGATGAAGACCACTGGTAATACACTAGATTTGGCTTGAAATCGTCGTACAGGAGACGAAACGAAACCGAGGCACGAAAACACTGAACGCAAAGGGACGTGGATGTGCGAGAGAGGGTTAGAATCAAATGGGGGTTCGAAGATACCCCTCTATATAGTTGTTCCCCTCGAAGTTTGAACTCCGGTATGAACTCTAAATGGTAGGCTAGATTTGGACTCGTGTTGCCTTTTTTGGGCAAACGATCGTACTACCTCCGTGGGGAAAACGCAATAGGCTCGCACGAACCTGGCCCCGGCGTACGCCGTTCATTGACCGGAGAGAGCCGGCCGCTGATATGATTGACCGAGTCGAGGCACTTTGTCGTGCCAGTGGCGCTTTGCACTTCGTGGTGGTGCCTTGTTATCAATTTCAAATGGTCCAACCCCGTTCGAGACGGATGATAAAGATAGTGGATTGCGGTCATGTGATCGAGGCGTAAAGTGGTCGTAAGCTAACTACACCGGGCACAGGGTGACTATGAAACAACTATTCGATCTTAGACAAGCTTCCAGAGGTGAGGCGGGCTGGGATAGATGAGATGGACCATTGAAGATATGCTTGACTGAGGAATGAGAACAGAGTGAAGATCCACAGTGGGCGAGCAGGGAAAAGACATGGAAAAGAAAAAGAGGAGAGAAAAAACGCGGAAATAAGATCACACAAAGAAATCCTTCACTCTACCTCACCGGCGCTCGGGCCTTGCGGCTCGGAATCCGTTGTCGGCGGCGTTGCGACGGCACCACTGTCTCCCCGTATCGCACCAACCACCTCCATGAAACTCTTTCTCTTCCGCTTCTTTTCCTCGCGCTCCTTGTCCTTCTCGGACCGCTCTGCGCTTATCTCCCCTGAATTCCTTGCACTCTCAGGCGCACTTGAGCCTCCACCAGCAGCATCAGTACTTTCCCTCGCACCGTTTTCCCCGTTGCCCTTGTCTTTGTCTTTGTCCGAGGATTTGGCGCTGGTTTCCCGCCTCAACACACCTGCAATACCAGCAATACCCGGAATCCCTCCCTTTTTAGGCGTCGAAAGTGAAATTCTCCTTGCCAATCGTTGGAAATTCTGCGACGAAATTCGTTTTCTTTTGCCTTCCGCTTCGGGAGATGAAGTGACAGTGGGATCTGGCGTAGACACTCGTGGGGGGGTGGCAGTCGTATCGAACGTAATCGACGTAGGGAGACGAATATGAGCCTGCGAACCGCTGTCAATAGACCGCGAGTCATCGGTCTTGGGAAATGCGATAGGTACTGGTGGCGAAGACGCTGGGGGCACATTTGGTACAACAGCATCTGATGAAGTGGGGAATGTGGTCGATTCTAGTTCTTCTGGGGCAGAAAGGAAGGGGACGGGAGCGGGGAAGTCTTTGGTTGGTACAGATGGAGCAACGCTGTCTGCTTTGATGCTGGCAGTGGGCTTGATTGACGGCGCACGGATGGAGGCAGTTACAGCACGTGGTGAGTCTGAAACAAACGTGTCTCTCGTAGAGCCCTCGCCAATCTGGGCGTCAACAGGTTGAACATTGTTAATCGATTCAGAAATGTCATAACCTTCCGCGACACCGGATGCTGTTGCAGAGGGGGAACCGAGAACAGGAGCACCGGCGCCAACATGGTCGGCCCACAACGATGCAAATGGACCATCCGCCTGCACGAGTTCTTTAAAAGGCCCAGATTCAACGAGTAGTCCATCTTTCAGGACCAGAATTCTGTCAAGGTTGGTAAGACATTACCTGAAAACGACTAATCATCACTCACTGATCCACACTGTCAACACCGTCGAGCGAGCTCGTCCCAACTTCCCAAACTACAGTCCTGCCACCGATGAATGTACGTTCCAATGAACCTTCGACGAGGACAACCTTGGCATCCTTCGCTAAAGCACGCGAAAGAGCCTTCGTGCGGCCATCGGAGCAGATATCGGGGACAGCGGCAACAAGAGAGCGAAGCGAGGCGAGTGAGAGGGAATGAATGGGGATACCGTTAAGAGAGATGGAGCCGGAGTCAACGTCGAAAAGGCGGAAAAGAACTTTCAAGATGCTCGACTTTGTAGAGCCGGGAGTACTGACAATGGCAGTGACGGAAGAAGCTGGAAGAAGGAATGAAACACCACTGAGGATAGGAACCGGTTCCTGTGTGTCGGTGCGAGGATGTGTGAGTGTCACATTGTCTAATGTTTGTGGATTAGCACAATCGAACTCTAGGAAGCCGGAGTTACATACCAAACTTGACTTCAATACCGCTAGTTCCATCCATAGTACATTTGCCATAAACAGTCCCCGCAGGTTGGTCGAATACCTTGAAAATACATCTCACATCGCTCGTAGCGGCTCGCAGTGAAGGAGGCCAAGTGAGAGGGAGGAAGAGGACACCCCAATACCACACCCAGGCAACCCAGGCACCAGCACTCCAGATGCCTTCCGTGACACCTTTCGCGATGTACAAACTGCCGAGTAAAAGCGCACCAGAAGCAAGGAGCGCTTGGACAAACGCAGAAACAGAAAGCCTGGCAGGGCAAGCAGAGAGAACCGAGGAACGAGAAGTAAGACAAACAATATATCCTATACAAGATTATTGCCAGGTCAATGGAGGCTAAGTGAACATACCATATATCCCCAACGCAATCAAGACAGCGAGACCAAACTGCCAACCGAAGAGTAGCCCAAGCACAAGCGCACCGATCAAACCATCATCGATCGCAGCTGCGAGAACCGAAACAGCATGCAACACCTTTGTTATTGCACCGCTTGCCGTAGAATGCAGATCTTCTGGAACCTTGGCTTTGCTAGAGCCGAGGCCGAGACCAAGCACATGGTCAACATAGTGAGACGACAAAGCATCGTCAGCATCTACACCCAGGCGAGAAACAAGAGCCTTGGTGAGGTTTGGAATACCGCCGTCAGAAACGAGCAAGTGCAAGACAGTAAACACAAAGATGTATGTGTATGGGGAAGTGCCAAAGGGGGTCGGGATCGGGGCAGATGGCGAGGAGAGGAATGCATTGAGGGCTGCACCGAGGGAAAGCGGAAGAACAGGGGTGATGATTCGGGTCAAAATGTGAAGCAATGTGATGAGCGACTGATGAGATAGTCCATCAGATAAGAGTAAATAAAACAATTGGTACTCACGACGAGACCCTTGGCAGGAAGAACGTAAGGACCCAATCGCCATAAGATAGCTAGCGATGACTCAGACTTGACAGAACAAGGGTTTCGATGAGCACCGATGCAACGCAATAGGAATATTAGCTTACCTCTGGACGAACCGCGACAGTACCCAGCTCGGGTCCTTGGGCGGCAAAGGTGCCGTACTTGCTATGCTCCCCACCCGAAACTACTTCGGTACACTCCTCCTGGAGAAGAACACTTGATTGGCCGACAAGGGGAGCATTTTCGGCCTCTGCAATGTCCGGTTGTGAGTCGGCAGAGAGATAGACAACGCGGGGAGAAAAGAGGATAAAGAACAGGGGAAGAAGGAAGACGACACGGAGGATGGGAGTGATGAAATGGAGAGTGTCTGGGATGCACTTGGAGAGCTTGGAAGCGTCACAAATATAGCTCGAGTCTGAGGTTGGTGGATGAGAATAGGTATTCAGGGCTTGCAAATGCATATCTGTGCTCACCACGACTGGCAAAGAGGGAAAGGAGAACCACCTGAGCGATATCGAGTGCCAATGCAACGAAGACGGCAGCTTTGACGCGCTTGCGAGACCAGATCTCAATGTTGTTCACATCCTTGTAAGCCCCGAGGGCGGCGAGAGCAGTATAAGCGATGAGGCCGAGGAAGGCTGCTAGTTCCACACCAGTGCCGGGCGTCCAGACGCCATTGAGGACGGCGTATGCTACATAAGCCAGCCCGTCAACGAGGAAGGAAAGGGCAGCGAGGGAGAGAAGAGAGAGGATGAGAGATTTTCTTGGGACGCGCGATTGGACGACGACGGGGGTGATCGGAGAGGGAGAAGGGGGAGAAAGAGGTTTGGATGGGAGAAGAGAGAGGGTGGCGAGGAAGACGACGGCGGGAGATGAGACCCGCAGGCCAAAAAGAGCGGAGGCGAGCGGGGAGGCACCCGCAGCCGGAAGCGAGGCTGCGGCGATGCCGACAAGGAGGGTCCGACGCGCCGTCATCACGACGTATTGGAATGCGGGCAAGGAGGAGTGGGTCGTAAGGGATGTCGTCGAGAGGTCGTCGTCGCCGGGGAGGATGAGGAGGGAGGCCTCAGAAAGGCGTGAGAAACTGGGACGGCAGCGTGCCTGCCTTTTGAGCTTGATGTGTGGCTGTGCACTTCTACAGGATCACATCCCGAGCGAGCCTCTGAATCGACGCACCGAACAATGCGCCAAGATAACATCATGATCTCGTTAGCCGATATGCTCTTCCACTCCTCAAGCACGCACATTACATGCCGACTGCGCGAGCACACGCCTCATGTTTTCCATCACCCCGACAAAAGGGGAAAATCAACACGTGTGACATGCATGTTTCCTCTTTCACCCCCCTCTCCTTCCGAGCTCTTCCTGCTCTCGGCAAGCATGTTCCGTGTCGGCATCCGCCCCTTCATGCCCGCACACGTTCGGCTCCCTATGCGCATCCAGCGACTCGTGTGCCTCGCTGCAGCGTCGGCATGCGCGGTCACGCAAGCCTTACGGTACCAGCCCTATCTCAGCTCACCTCTATCACCGTAACGCCCTGTAACGGGTCTGTTCTAGTTAACCTGATCTTCATTGAGCTTCTAGGAACAGGGCTGCTGTGCTGCTGTGCCAATTAGGACGTTCTACAACCCTATTTGCCACAACCCGGGATCACCGTCCAGTATGGATAATTGCAATGGTCGACACGGAGTAAATCTAAAAGTAACTTCCTTCATTTCCACTCCCTCTTCATTTTTTTTCGCAAATGACCACCATATCGACTAATTTGGCCGCTTTTCTCTTTGTCGACGCACTCCAACTAGGGCCGGAACTGAAACACTGGACTTGATGTCTCATCAATAATGCACTTCAAAATAGGTCCGCTGTGGGAAAAGAGGGTGAAGATATGCGGTGTCGTTTGTCCCATGACATCGTTCTCATAACCGTTATCGCTTGGCGCTATCTATTCCTCGGCGCTTCGGCAAAGTCTCCGTGTTTCAATTACTCATTGAATCATACGACATGGGTACGGTAGCCCAATTGTTAGCTCTGAGATCGATTCTTGCCTTTGAGATCATGTAGAAATACCTCAACCTGCTGATCAATGCATGTTCAATAGGTATCATCTATGGAAAAAGTCCTGCGTTCTTCACACCGGGCGGATCAGTATGATTACTTGGAGCCACCACCAGCCACTTTTTCCACCAACTTAGCCATATTGCGTTGCTTTGCCAACTCGAGTGACCTGCAAGTGCATGGATCTACTTGCGTGATGTTCGCGGATGACGCATTGCTTGCCCTTTGATAGGCTATGACATTGCTGTGCATCCACACTGTTCCACGTTGTTTGAGTAACCCAGACCGAGTCCGTGCCCACAAACGTTTTCTCCTGAGCGCAGCATGCTCCAGTCACACGCTGCTTTCCTTGTGGCTTGACCCACTTTCTGGTCGACAACCACCCAGCTACCCAAAGCAGTCAACTCCCGGGTCTTTTACGAATACGCAGGTCGTCAATTTGTACGAGCATTCCAAATGTCCTCGTCCGACGGTGAGCACATCCGCACAATGGATTCATCGACTACATGCTGTACTGTAGCAGGTTTCAATATAATTCTCTTCGGGGAAATGGGTGTCGGGAAAAGCTCCGTCATCAACCTCCTTGCGGGAGAGCAGGTCGCAAAAGTCTCCGCTGATGCAGAACATGGTACCTTGAAGTCTACAAGATACACCTTCCCCCTCGGGGGCACCGAGGTCAGAATTTGGGATACTGTTGGCCTTGAGGAACCTACGCTAGGGGTCAACGGATATCTGACTGCAATTGAAAAAGCACATACACTCCTCCGTGACCTGGGTAACGCAGGGGGCGTCGATCTTCTGCTGTTCTGTATTCGAGGCAGCAGGATCACGGCAACAACTCAAGGCAATTACCGGCTTTTCCACGAAGTCCTGTGTAACAAGGAGGTCCCCATTGCTTTAGTCGTTACCAATTTGGAGAGGGAGACGAGAATGGAGGACTGGTGGGTGAGGAATGAGGGATACATCAAGATGTATGGCATCCACAGTGTTGGACATGCGTGCGTCACCGGGATTGAGGAAGATGAAAAGTATGGCGAATCAAAAGACGCCTTGCGCGACCTCCTCCTGTCCCAGCTGAACAACAGACGAAGGTTCTCGATGCACCCAGACTCGTGGTTTGCAAGATTATTAGCAGGTCTAGGAAGCTTTCTACAGAGCAGGAATCCACCCAAAGGAGAGAAAATGGTCCGCACGTTAGTCAAGCGCTGTAATATGGACGGGGAAACAGCGAGGCGTCTAGCGAGTTTACTCACTTACTAGTCGTTGGAACTTGGCATGCATATTCTTCTTCCGTAGACCGGTAGATCTAGTAGCATCATCCGTACATTATGTCTTTGTGATAGCCTTGCGACGCTTGAGTCACTAATTTGTTTCACAAACCTGTTTATATCTTCGGCTCGCTGACTGGCTCAAAGCTTTAGCCCATTTTTTTACGCTGAATGTACGGACATCAAGCACGATTACCAGGACGCATTGGAATGAAGAGTCAGACATGGTCAAATGAAATTAACAAAAGGACTTCACTGGATACACTGGTGGCCGCATAATCATTTGGTTTGCTAGAGTGACTTCAAGATAATTATATCGCATTCCTGGATTTGGCACGGTTTACCACTCGTAGCGTAGCAGACTAGTTAGTCATCGGCAAGAAAGCGGTAGTAATCGGATCATGAAGCTTGCTGTTTTTTGACGCGGAGTGTCCCAAATGGTATCCCCGCTGAAGTGGCCAAGTGCTACCTATCTTTAGTTGCGGAAATTTGCTGTGCGGGGGGCACAGCTAGCAGGCGGGTCCCCATCGGACGCAATCCCGGAATGGCCAAACTGGAGTTCCGCTGTACGCCCGTAATGATGCAAACGTAAAACAATGATTCCTAGGTCCGACGAGCGGGTGAACGCCGTCCCCGCCATTCCGCAGTTCAAGTGGGTTGTTTCGTCATCCAGAAGCAATTCGTCCGAGTCTTTCCCGAGTCTTCCGGCCGACGAGACAAAGCATTATAGGTAATCGAGCGAAGAAGTTCGGAAGTGGCTCGCACGCTCATCTAGGAAGCAAGGTATGCGACATTGAAGTAGTGAGTGCATGAGTAATTGGTGTCGAGGAGCCCAACCTTATCGTGGTTCTATGGAAAGCCGGACGTTTATGCTTGTCTTCACACAAAGTTTTCTGTACCAAAGTCAACTAATCAAACTTTATCTGCGAGTGTGCCTCGTGTCACCGTTTTGGAAATTGACGACGAGCGACGACGCCGACGAGACAAATGACAAATGACAACGGACAAAGCAGGTTCAAGCAGTATAATAGCACATCGAGACTTTACTAGATCATCATTGAGAAAGAACAAGAAATGCCAGTGTGATCAGGCCGCTGTACTATCAAATACCTCCAGCCCAAACCAAGCACAATACATTACTACATTTATTGTTCGTGCTTAAAGCTCTCTAGTACCCCCACTACAACATTCCCCCCACCAAATAGCCCAGAGCCTATATCACTAAAAAGTGCATCAGAAAAAGATAAGTAGCATTGCTAGATAACGATAACTTACCGGTGGTGGGGCGATCGTGTTACATCGTTTTTTTTTCCTCTCGCGCTGCGCGCGAACTAAACTCAATTTTTAAGGGACACGTATAGGTATACCCTGAGTGCCCAATCCTTTCTAGCTTTACTGCAGGGTTGGTAAGTCATGGTGTCATAATGAATTGTACGAACTTGAAACAGAAAGAATACATGTCTGCACGGACGACTCGGAAACTAAATAACCAGCATTCGTGAACATAACTACCTCGAAGCTAAGCTCCACCTTCCAGCTTGACAGCCAGTTCCTCTGCTACCTTCGGATCCAGTTTGCAACGTTTTGTCAAGACCTTCATTATGTCCTTCCGCTTCGACTCCTTCTTCAAAGGGGCGAAAAGTCCAAACACGCGCAAGAACTCAACCAACCACCCTTCCGCTGGCATGTTGAACCTCCCGTCACCCCTGTGTCCTTCCAACAACCTGGCGATGTTGTGTTGTGATTCCCGGTATTTGCTGTGCGTCGGCAGTCCGGTAACGCAGGCATGGCCCGCAGCTTTAATACCGTATTTCTCTAGACTTTCCACGTTTCTCTCCCACCATTTCTCCATGTTGGCTTCCCGCTCAAGGTGCGTGATGACGACGGCGATTGGGACTGAAGACCTGCAAAGCACTTCATAGAACAACCTATAGTTGCTCTGCGTAGTCGCAGTGACTCGATTTCCGCGAATGCAGAATAGCAGCAAGTCAACACCGCCTTGACTCGTCAGGTGGTGTATAAGTTCGCAAGCCTGCTCGATCGCAGGAAGGTAGCCGTTGACACCCATCTCAGGCTCCTCGAGACCGACCGTGTCCCAGATATGAAGGATTCGATCGTTGACAGGGAAAGTGTACGGTTTGAACGACATGGTGCATCCCTGAACGTCCGGAGAGGTCTGTGCGATAGGCCGTCCAGCAATCAGGTTGATCACTGAGCTCTTGCCAACACCCGTCTCTCCGAACAAGATAATGTTCAACGAAGGGCTCATGACGAATCTATCAAACGCTCAGATCGGGTCCCATCGACAAGTCGTGACATACGCACCACTGGTGTCTAAGGATGTAAAGAATGAAAAGGAAGTAAACCGTGTGCAGCAGCTAGGCAGAATCGATCACTACAGACGTAGTTGCAGGACGACGTAGTGAAGCGAATAAATCGACGATAGGTCGAGTGGAGAGAACGAAGACTGGCGGTGGTATTTGTGTATTGGGAGTAGGGTAGGGTGCTGTGCCAGTGCGTCCCGACTGGTCTGGCAGATGATCCTCGGTGATTAACTTGAATCGCGTGGTTAGAGAGAGGGTCGACACGAGGATCCATGCATGGTAAGACTTCGAAAAAGAAACGTGGTCGGGTTCCTATCGCTGATAATGATGGAGGCTCGAGATATAGTGAACTTAAACGTGCACCATAATTCGGAGGACTACACTCGAGATGGAGTACATGGCGATTTCTTCGACAGTGTCCACCACTCTTCAAAGCTTCACAAACTGACTGACACTGACAGATCGGCTCGGATGCTAGTACGATAAGAACCCTGGGAGAGCGGTGCTGATCACGGTTTGCACGTTGAATTTGGACAAGTCAGCATCGTGGACACCGTGCAGCAAACGGTCTACGCCAGTGTGCGGTGCACCCGAGTCGTGGGCACACGTGGCTAACGGATAAGACAGTCATACGAAGACTAGTAAAGGCTAGCTATGTGTTATGTTAGCGGACAACTCGGTCTTCTTTCACATCAAGCAATGGCCGACTCGGATTTCCAGCAGCTCGGAGAACACGTCCCAGTACTCGACCTCCATGTCTGAATGTCGGTCGCGGACCACAGCAGTCGTACCCAGATAGTTTGGACGAGCTACTAGGGACGAAGACATAGTTTTTCCGACACAGATAGCAACACTCAGGTCGGCAACCGTGCTGTGTACGCGACACACAATCACGTTTCGATTCAAGAATCAAAATTGTGCGGCCGCGTGGGTGTTATCACTCGCAGTGCCACTGAAGTTACTTGATAGCGAGACTGGCGAAAGGCTCTTGAGATTAGAGGCATCCTTCACATTCGTTGCGTAACTATCGAAGGACTGGTATCAAAGAAAAGATAGTCCAAGCAGTGACATCAAACATACGGGCGACTCGGAGAGATTCATGTGTACACCTTGTCATTATGAAACTCCTTGAAGGAAACTAGCCGGTTGGCAAGTTCCTGAGCGGTCTGCTCCTCCAATCCGCACTGGTTCATCAAGGTCCTCTCCGGCGTCGATACCTGAGAACGTAAGAAGGAGGTAACCGAACCGACTATGCGTCCCACTGAGGAACGTAGCGAGCTTATCCTATTCTTATGTCGGTCGGTGCGTGTGACAAAGAACGACAAAAGGGACTCTCTCAATTGCTCTTCCAAGTCCGCGTTGGAATCCGAATTTCTCTTTCTGCGTCCAAAACCAACGTACCCTGAGCAATCGATGCCATATTTCCGAATCGTGGCCCCGTGTCGATTCCACCATCGATCTGCATCCTGACCCTCCTCGAGTTTCGTGATGGCGAGAGCGAACGGCACTTTACCCCCGCAGATGACCTTCCAAAACAAACGGTAGTTTCTTTGAAGAGCTGCCGTTGGCTTGGAGTTGTCAATGCAGAAAAGGAGGAGGTCGGGACCATTCCCCTCGCCGAGACTGCGTATTAGTTTTTCGATGGTGTCGATGGGATCAATGAAGGGCTCGACACCCATCTGAGGATCAACGAGGCCTGGTGTGTCGTACAAATGGAAAGTTCTGCCTTTCTCCTCGAAGATATACTTGACGGCAGTCTTAGTACACCCTATGGTGTCTGAGGACACTTCGGCAACGTCCTCTCTCGCGATCAGGTTGATTAGCGAGCTTTTGCCTACGCCAATCTCCCCCAGCAAGACGATATCGATGGCCTTAGAACTAGAACTAGTGGATGTGCGAGAGGAAGGCTTCCCAGCTAACATGGCAGAGAGGGATGGAAAAGAGTTTCCCATAGCTCGTTGTTTGTAGGGAGCTGTACGTTGAAAATCCGAGTCCGTTTCGGGGTTAAGGGCATAAGCGCAGTTTTGGAGAATGAGCTCGCGCAGTACACGACGACTCTCTGAGATGTCTCCGATACGTGATTGGGCACCCGTAGTCGTCGTCTGGATGAATGCGTGGTCGTCAAAGCGAGACCCTTGTTCGGCAAAGGCATCTTCATTACTGGACCACCAACCGTCTTGCTGAGCCACATTAGACATTCCTGCGACAACGGCGACCGTGGGGATGGGTGGAGACGGAGTTGAATAGGAAACGATGACACGATGAATTTCGTGAATCCACTTTGTGGAATGCAGTGCGTTCATGCAATACACGAGCAGGTGGACACCTCCATTCTTGCGAAGGTCCGTCAATGTATTCTGAATTTGGGACATGGTCCCGTTCGTGGGTGAAGCATGCAGTATGAATACCTTTCCGTCGAGTGCAACGCTACACACATCATCGCAACGACCGGCGTGGCGAGGGGTTCTCTTCTGCTCCCCTGGACCTGCAACGAGATCGATAATAGAACACTCTCCGATGTTTGTCTCCCCGAGGAACAGAACATTGGAAGCGGCCATACTTGTGGGCTATGGACACCTTCAGCCTCTTATCGGATGGAACACACTGAGCAAAAAGGAGACTCACCTTGATGTGGGTGGAGGAAGCCTGATCTATCGAGTGCGACTTCGATGCTGGCCGAGAGGACGAAGGAGATGTAAGACGGGCAAAACTGCCGTGGCCTGATCTAGACATTCTGGATGCCAGTTCTCGTCCGTCCAGGAGTCGACAAGCATACAATAAACTATAACACACTCACCAACGACTCGAAAGAGAGAATGCTCGTTCCAGTGTACTAGTTTCTACACCTCGGGTTCGAGGGTTGTGGTATGTTGAACTACAGATGCCGAACGACTGAGTTCGCCTGCTGCTTCTGACACAAATCGTCACATGGGAGGTTTCTTCACAACATACACGAGGCAGACACATGGTATGGATACTTCTTCCCGGGTGCATCGCTGTAAAGCCCGCGGAAGGTGTCGGCCATACGTGTTTGAATGTGACGCTGTTTCAAACTTGCAAACTTTCACAAGGCTGTAGTCAGTGTGAAACTTGAAGGCATGGGAATTATTTTCCCAAAGCTTTTGGCAAACGACTATTCAAGTTTCTTGACCCACCACTTTCTCAGGAAGACTGCGCTGGCATGATGGTCAACGACACATGTATTTGCTATTGGACGCAGTTGGCAGAATTACATACATGTTTCTGCAATCGCAAGTACTAATATTTGACTCTCAATTCAACACCTAGCTGGCGACGACGTTGCATAGGCAAACAAATCCAATGAATCGTCGGAAAGGAATAAAGTCCTCGATGACTCGGACGCTGGCCGGGGCGGCACCTTGTTGCAGCTCGCCATTTGTGCCTGCTCGCGCGGAGTATGCCGGGATTCCTGTGAAGAGAGCGGTAGAACATACTTCTCGGGTATGCAAGAGGA
This sequence comes from Boletus coccyginus, assembly GCA_025782845.1. Classification (NCBI taxonomy): domain Eukaryota; kingdom Fungi; phylum Basidiomycota; class Agaricomycetes; order Boletales; family Boletaceae; genus Boletus; species Boletus coccyginus. The sequence goes on along the minus strand of JAHZSR010000007.1, from coordinate 283,600 downwards.
TGGCGGCTTTGGTTTTGGGCGTGGTCTTTGGTGCAATACGATACGGTTCGTCTGAGCGTCGGCTAATAGAGAGAAGAAGTTTGAGCTTCGACGTTGGGATCCCTTGACTACCGGCCGGGGACTAGGATAGTTCTCCTTGTCACTCTCATCTTGGTATTCAGACCCATCAGATTCAGAGGGGTGAGAGGAACTTGGGGAAGGGGAATGCGTGGATGAACACCGATGGTAAGTTGACAACAACGTGGGGAGAGATGTTGATCCAGATACGGCCTTGGAGGTTACGGCACCCTGTGGACGTGACTGACTGTGGAGTCGCAATGGGGTATGTGGGCAACTGTCATCGATCTTCCGTTTCTTATGCACTGGCGTACTCCGAATCCAAGAGCCAACCATGTCTTCCCACTCCCAGTGTCCGCTTAGTCTTCCGCGTTGTGTACGTTTTGCGCTCTTTGAACGAATGGACAACGGAATAATGAGACTGTCGCCCGTACCCCCTCCGAAGCACCGACGTTCTGCTGTATCCACTGCATCCATGAGCAGTTGTTTATATCTTGTTACGAGGGCAGAACTGTGCTTCTGAGAACTCGCTATAGACGTCTCGAAGTGGTGAAGTGCACATGCCCACAAGGAGGCGTCGAGCCCAAACAGCTTTTCGGAGCATAGGGAAGATGAATACATTTCGAGCTTCGCGAGGAATACTTCTAAGAAATCGCCGAGGGCTTGGCTGTCTTGAAACCGACTGAAGTACACCATGAGCTTGGAAAATGTAGTTGGAACAGGGCTTGAGTCATCAAGTATGGTTAAAAGGCGGTCGGGATTATCGATCGAGCTCCGGAAAGCGACAAATATGTGTAATGTAAAGATTATGATGATATCTGGAAGGTCGATAGGTGAACCCGGGGTCGGCATTCGCAAACAGTGAAGTCGAGCAGCATAACAATCGTAGAGTATATCGATGGCAGCGCATATTCTTGACGGTGGTAGGGGAGAGGAATATGAATCAGGCTGTGCGAAAAGCAGATCAAATAGGTTCGACATCAGCTCGGAGAGCTTGTCCCTTAGCATCACGGGTTGGGCATCATCTCGTGTGGCATTCGGCGAAGTGCCTGATGTCCCCAAGAAAGTGCGAGAAAGTGCGTGGGTGATAACAATATAAGAGTCGATATCGCAACTTTCGACAGTATCCAATAACCTGTTCAAAACCTTGGAGATCCATAGGGTGTGTGAGTTGCTGGAAGAAGACCGTGACAAGACGCCAAGTACCGCCTGGCAAAATGTGGATGTGGTGAACAGCAAAGGGCCAGAAGATGTCCCAGATGACTTGTTTCCAGTGGTCCACTTTACATAAAGGTCAAGAAGATAGTTTGTATGGGCTGGATGTGTAGCTGGGGGTGGGTAGGAGGAGTTATATGGGAGAAATGCTTGCGCGAGAACAATATTCAAGAGATGGGTAGATTCATACACAAGACCGAACGAGAGGCAGTGGTTGAGCAAGATGGTCGCAAGTGTGTGGTGATGAGTAGAGATGGATAAGATCATGGACAGGGCATGCGATACGACCAAGAACCTAGGATTGCACCAGCTCAGTTGTCAGTGCACTGGAGGGGGACGCGACAAATACCCGCGATAATGTGGCGGCACGGCCTCGTAGATGCCATCCGCGTCCAGGGGGACGTTCTCGTCGGTTGAATCCTCACTGGATTCGATGCTATCAGAGTTTACAGCAGGCATGTTTCCGCCAATGACCAGAGTGCACACCGCAGCAAGACTGGGAATGCGTTGACTGCACGGTCGACCGTAGGCTACGTGTGCGATATTCTTAAAGGCATCGCAGACCGCGTGGATCCGTCTTGAAAGCTCAAACTCGTCTGCGGAACGTCTGTCGAGCGTCAATTTCTTGGTGGCTGCTGGGGGGCAGAGCACAGTGAGAGGAGGGCGGCTGTCAGGATCCCAACTGGACGGCTGCTTGGAATAGGTGACACGAGACGCCGCCGCCGACTTGGGAAGCGCAGCCAGGCTGCTGCATTTGTTCCTAAGAGGTCTCAGCAGACGATTGACCCGAGAAGTCGTGAGGTGAGCACCACTAGTGAGTTCTGTCATAACTTGACTCGAGTTCAACTTGCTTGGTGGACGAGACGCGATCCCACACGTGATCAAAGTTCAAATCTACTTATATACGTACACCCAAGGCTGAATGAATCAAAACGACGGATGGGAAGGAGTCAACTACCAACAAACGAAAGAGCTTATCCTCAAAGATCGCTGTCACTTGTCCCGCTGTCGGTTTCGTCATTTCCCCATACAGCAAAAGCGCGACGATGTTGGTGATCGTCCTCCCTCGAACTCGATCCGGGGTGAGGATGGCTCCTGCTGTCAGAGACATGGCCAGGTATTGTGGGCGTGTGCAGATCATCGTCAAAGTCCCTATCTCGAGGGATTCGACTGCGTCCACTGAAGTACTGTTGTGCCGAATGGAGGTCATCTCTGGCGCCTCGCTGAGCACGGTCCATATTTGACAACGAGTCATCTGAGGAATCGGAGATACTTGGAGACATAATCTCAGAGGTAAATGCTGAGCGATGATGATCCGGGAGATGCAGCGGTGAATGAGTGGGTCCAAGAAACCGCCCCGGAGTATCAACCCCCGAACGTAGCCCAGATTTCGACCGCGACCGCGACCTCGACTTCGACGAACGAGAGAACCTGGGAGTGAGGCGGCGTGTGAGCATAGCAGCAGCCGCGTCAAGATCAGCATCGGTTTGTGATGCCGCTTCCCGAGCTTTGATGACCCCAGGTGCAAATTCCGTTGTGTTCGGCTCATTTTGGACGTGGATCGTGACATTTTGCTCGTCGTTGCCAGAGGAGTCATCGATATCAAACTTGTCATCAATCTCTGCCACTTCTTCATCACTCTCCTCCACTTCTTCTTCAAGGGGCTCAGAGGAGAGCGACACATCTGCAGCGGAACTAAAGGTCGTTTTCCGCGCGCGCCTTGTCTTTGCTGGTCCCTCTTCCACGACGACGAATGACTTTTGTCTCTGGCGTTCGTTCCACTTCAGAGTGCGAGAAATCGAATGGAACCAGTCAGTGGACTGCTTGTCCGCGCATACTGTGGGAAATGGGTATTTTGAGGCACTGATCTTGATATGGTCACCCTCTGTTTTCGACATTCAGCGTAGATACAGGCAACGTAACGAATAATGCAGGACTGACGTTTTAGTTCCACCCGCCCGCGGCCGTCGAAGGAAGCCCATGCAGTACTTCGAGAGTTGTATGGAACACAAATCCTGAGTTCCATGCTATCGGGAAGAAGCATAGGACGGAAGGAGAGCGTGTGGGGACAGATGGGGCTGATGAGAATGGCGGGTATCTCTGGATGGACAAGAGAACCACCAGCAGAAAGCTTTCACATAATTAGTATTCCTTCGGATGTAATGATCTATAAACCAATCTCACCGAATATGCAGTTGACCCAGTCGGCGTGGCCACGCATAACCCATCCGCTTGTACGGTGGTCATATGATGCTCGTCACCTGTACCATAAGTCAGAATGAGACACAGGACAAAGCTATGCAAACAAACCAAAAAGTTCCAACAAACTGACATAGGGACTTGGTCCTCGATCTACGACGAGGTCATTCAAGACTTCGAAGGTCTCCACGGGACGGGTGGTAAAGCACATGATTTCCCTGTCCTTGCTGCATTTGCCGCTGTCAGGTAAGACCCCGCCTGACCAGCCGCCCTCAAGTGCTTCCCAGCCCCCCTTCTTGAGATCTTTCATCATGATCTCGCCAGTCTCGCCCTTCTTAACCGCTTTCCTATACCTCCCTTTGTCGAATACCTGCACGATATATGGTGCAGGTGAATCGCATACGGAGGTTTACTCGGATACCTGCATCAATGGCAGAGTCGAGAACTGCTTGATGATCCGCAAAGTCGAAGTTTGTGAGAAAGCCTAGAGAGCCCAACGCAAACGGGAGGACTGGCGGGACAATGCGTTGAAATAACCACGAAGTAAACAACACAGTTCCATCACCCCCGAGCTGCGATCTGTTAGGACAGTATAACTGACCACCATACAAACACTTACAGTGACAACAAAATCAAAAAGGTGTGGGCTGCGAGTGCACATGTCACTGGTCCAATACCGGAGTTGCCCCTCTTGCTGCACATGAGAGTCATCTTGAGACGTGAATGACGACAAAGACGATAGCGAATTATTGCTCGACGATCTCCGACTGGGAAGTGGTTCAAACAGCTCGGGATGGTCACGTTTGATGCCGGCAGCATCGAAGCGCCTGGACTGTCGAAGCTGGTTATCTACATAACTGAACATGTGTATCAGGGAATGACAAGGGCCGTTGGTGTGTTGCTCACACGATAAGACCACGACGACTATGGCGTTGTTTGAGCATGAGGTAAAGCGCGAGCTCGCGCGTTAACTTGATAAGCCTGTTGTCTCGAGCCTTGGTCACGATGAGGACACTCTGGATATTTGCACGTATCCGAGCACGGCCTGTACAGACTGAGCATCAAGAACCAGAACGAGCACAGAACGACTTACCCAGCTGCTTACTCATTTCCCGAACACCTACGGCCGTCTCCGCAAGCTGCCTCGTCAAACTACCGCTGTGGGGTTCGTCGTCCTGATTACCAGACATGTGAGTGGGGCCATCTCTGCATGTAAACTCTATTGGCGAAGGGACCGCTTGGTTGTCAAGATGTCGTGGTCGTGGCTGCTGAAGGGATCTGGCTACACCGACGTCGGAGCCAAGGACTTCACTCTCCTTTGCGTGCAACCAGTCCTGGAGTGATGCACCCTTGTCGAGGTGGGAGTGCACGAAGCATGGTGATTTAGGGAGGAAATGAGAGGAATCCATACACAAGGGTATCGAGTTGAAACTTGAGGGAGAGCTTGAAATGAAGACTTGTGCGGGGCTATTGTCACTGGCAGGTTGATGCGTAATGGTGTCGGCTATCGTCGGTGATATGGCGGTTGCATCTGGCGCGGCCTTATTACCAACCAACTTGATTGGTGACGGCTGCTCGATTACGATGCCGTGGCCCCAGGTAATGTTCGTTTGCAAGGGAGACAAAGACGACATGACTGATAGTCTGCTGCCCCGACTCGACAGCAAGGGCTGAATGTCACTCTCGGCTGGTAAGAAGCTCATGTCTGTGGCGTGGTCCGTGTACGAGTTCGTTCGGGATATGGTGGGTGAGGTGGGTGGAGTACTGAAAATTTCCAAATCATCCTCGAGCGTGGACATATCTCAAGTTGCCTACCCGATGGGCTGCGAGAAGGCTTCGGAGCGACTAGAGGTGGATTGTACTGGGCCGGCAGTCTTTTTAAACTTTTGTTGCGTTGGGAAGTCTCCCAACTTTATACTCCACTCCCCCATTAAACTCTACTTAAAGACAGTCACCCAGGCGACACGAGATGTGGGTTTCGAAAGCAAGCCTGTACGTGTTTTGTATCTTGTCAGTGATAGCATCAACCTGATCGGGCCCACCGCGGTAACCAGGCCTTGCGTGTTCTCACTCGGGCATTTTTACGACATCTAATGGGTGGGTCGCTTCTCACAGGAGGATGCAGTTGTATCTATGTGGTTCTGTGCTTCTCACAAAGTCAATGTCAAAGGAGCTCCGCAGGGGTATGATTCCATTCCCTGCGGGTGACAGGCCTTTCCGGGACGCATTGAAAACTGCAGACCAACCGCAGCGCCTTCTTCGATCACAGCCGGCGACCTGAGGCCAGATTACGCGCACTGATCTCTGATCTTGCATCGCGGCACGCCGACTGCCCAATACCCTTGTCAAGGGTCCGCTCTCGCATTTTGCCGTCCAGCACATCCACAGGTGTGAAACCGACCACACGGCAGGGCGCAAAGTCTAGACAAGCTGCCATTCCCTGGGAATATGTATAGCATAAGCATTGATGACGCGCACCGCATCCAAGCAGGGAAATCTTGGATATCAGCGTCGCTGTGTCCACTGCATCAGTATATTGCTTCCAGTTCCATACGATATGTGCCAGTGACGGTGGGTTGCTGGTGAGCGACCGGCGGCGCACCGTGATCACCATCAATCAAATTCAACTTCGCACTTCGATTCAGATACTATCTAGCTAACATTCCTGATTTGATGGACACTCGCTTTTAATTTAGTCCTTTGCCCTTCAGCGTCCATGTGTTATTTACGAAGCAGCTCGTCGTCATACTTCCGGAAGAGACTTGACGGTCGTACATGTAATACTACATGTTACAAATGGTGCCACATCCTATCATTTCTATGACGCACCCACCCCCAGATGCGAGTCGATCACTACGTATTCTTTTCTACCTCAAAAGAAGACTGTATTGCGCAACACGAACCTCTCGAGCTCCCTGTAGTCCGATCTGTCTTTTGCGACTGCCCAAAGCCACACATCCAGCTCTGGAAGAGTGATATCCTTGATCCACTTCTGATCATCTGGCAAGCTAGTCTCGTCTAGTTGATGTGCATATTCAACGATTTTCTCGCAGGCGTCCACGGCAGCAGCGCGCAAAATATATGCCTGGTTCGAAGTGAGGACAGGTCCTTCTTTGGGTGGTACCTTCTCTGGTTTCGTGCCTGGAGCCACAGTAGTTCCTATCTCCGGCGTGTCCTTGGGAACCGTGAGGAGCATGTTAACATTAACGTCGTTTGCAGCACCGGGGAATATATTCCGCAACACAGCATCTTTTGCCCCCGAGAGGTTCAACACTCCCAGATGAATAAGTAGAGAGGGAATGACGTTATCTGTAAATACTGGCACTTTTGTGGTGTCTGGCAGCGAGAACGGTGGTGGGGAATAAGACCCAAAGCGCAGAGTCACCCCGTGGATGAGAAACAGTGCCTTCCCGAAACAATACACGGCTATCTCCGGACGACTGGCATTAAGCACGATTAGAATTTACAAGCCAGGGTTAAAGAACTGACGTCTTCCGTCCACAACTGCCATGTCCCGAAACGCAGGGAAAGCGCAGACGAGCTGAAAAATGCTGTCGACCTTGGCTCATCCAGTGTGAGGTGTTTGAGGGACTCACGTCTTTGAGAACGTCATCTACAGTCACATCACCCCCAGTGTGTTTTGGTGTTAGGCTCCGCAGGACAAATGACCCCAAGTCGGGCAATCCTGATCGCTGCAATATTTCACCCGTCTCGTTTAGCGTGGTGCTGATCAGTTTGACTAGATCGTATACACGTCCGCCGAGCTCTCCAACAGTTACGCCCGGTAACGTTTCATGAGGTCGTTCCAAGTATATCTTGACAGACATGAGCTCCGCAATTCGCTGCGGTGTGGCTGTTCTCATGCCCTTGGCGGATAGCAAATCGTCTTCACCAGTGGTGCAGGACAAGTACATGCCAAACACAAGCGCTCTTATGTTGTCCCATGCACCGCGACCAGTTTGTTCGTGGAGGGGTACACGATAGCCTGAGGCAAAATTAAGGAGACAAAGGACGGAGAGGAAGTTTAGTTCGGATAGGACCGAGGGAAATTTGAGTGGAAAACGGAGCCCGTGGTTGCCCGAGACACGCTTGAACGTATGGAGGAATGAGGGAGAAAATAAAAGCGCTTCACAGCATCGTCTGTCACCTGGGATTGGGGGTTGGGTAAGGCGCAATGCTCTACGGGTAAAATTTAGAAAAGCAGATGACTCGCTTCGCAGAGGCCGTGACATAGCAGCGACACTACTAGCTAGTAGCTGCATCGTGTTCATAACCCGCAGAACGTGATACGCGTGAAGGGGGACTAAATGTATGGCAGACACCCACATACCTGGATATTTTGAAATTCCCGAAGCTCTTTGCAGGACTCTCTAATTGCGTCGACATAGCTGCTGGGAAGAGGTGGCGTGATCATAAAGATCCCAGCAACGCGAATGTGGGATGTCTTGGGCAGTGGTTGCACGCGACTGTGGGTGGTGGCAAGATAATCTTATCGTCTACCACACGTGATCGCGAGCAAAACTTGGTTATCATGATACGGTCACGCTAGACTCTCAATGAGCTTGAGGTATAACTAGTAGACCACCTGCTAACCATTCAGTTACTGGTCATGAACTTCCTGTCTCAATGTTCAAGAGGTTCCAGAATCCTTTTTACTTCCCGTCGCTTTCTTTCGAGCACTCCATTCGCCAATGAAGGTTAATGTTCGTGAATGTCAAAGGCTTCAAGTTGGAGCTAATCTCTCCTTCAGGAATCCGTGAACAGCTCCTTGCAGGAGTGAAGCAGGCTATGAAGGTATGCACGCAGTTTCCTACTTTCTAACCGTACCATGGTGGCTCGTTCTGGCTTCTCACACGCAAGTAGAACAAGGACTCGGTGTCATCCATGACCTTGAGGGTATGTTCGCTCTGCGCGACTTGTCAGTGGAAATTTGAGCATTCACATTGCCGTATACAGTCCGTACTCTCCGAAGTCTACAATCTGGACAAGTCCTCTGGTTCCAAAATTTCGTCGTCCGCGATTGTCGCTGTCCTTCGCAAAGCGGTCCTTCGGCATGTTTGTTTTTGCCCAACCTTGTCGGGGGACACTGTTCACATTACTATTCCAGACCGAGTCTGCTTCTCAGTTCGTGAAAGGCGAGCGACCCGACCTTGCAAACAAAGAAGTACGCGAAGCAGAAATTATATCCGCACTCCTGCCCCCCATGCTCTCCGAAGCAGAGATAGATAGAGCACTCTCGGAGGTCATTCCGAGTTCCCCTCGGGACGGTAATCCAAAGAAAGTTCTTGGACTGATATTCAAGTCATTCTATTCCAAGGTTGACAAAGCGAATGTGAATCCAGACTTGGTAAAAAGTAGAGCTGAGGCGTTGTTGGGTCTCTGACGTCAACGATCACCTTTGTTTACAGTCATCCTATGTTTATACTACCACCATAGAAATCCTATATAAAACTCCGTGTTCATATGCATGAGATATCCTAAGAAGGTTCCCCAGAGGATGAACTAGTCGATGCCTCGGGCTCGGGAAATGCAGTAGTGGCTGGCTGGGAACCTCCATTTTCTGAACGATCAAAATAATAATAATTCAGCGATGCATGTGTCTTTGGAAGGTACGACAAACATACCCCGAGCATGGCTCGTCGTGACATCCGGAGAGAACTGTGGATGATGTTGTAGACAAAGACGGGGGGAGCACGCTTCTCACCCTGACGAGGTCTTCTGTACAGTGGGTTATCGTATTCGACACGCCCTGTAGGATTCGTATTCGTTCGTCAATCGCTTCTCGCGTGTTCCGATCCAGGAGCGCTAATTGGGCGTCGGTTACGTGATTACTGTTCCAGTTGCATGACTGTGGGCCAGTCGCTTCAGAGCTGGTAGGGAACGAACTGAAACTAGGCGCTTGCACAGGCAGGGCTGCGGGCGAGGGCGAATGTAGATTGGGTACTGTAGGCTGAGGAGTACGCAATCTTTCCGCTGCTGGGCTACTTTCTAGCGGTATCAAAGACGGAACCTTCCATGTTAACGTGGCATTGGAACCCGCAGCGACAGGTACGGATTCAGAACGTGGCGGGAAGCTGGTGGAAGTAGAGTGTCCGCCGAAGCGCTTCAAGGCTGCTTGAGCGGCGGCTTCAGCTGGTGTTTGTGGGACATCTCGAGATTGTGCCTGTGATGTGGGTACTTGGCTGCCACTCCCACTGGTGGAAAAATCCTGGCTAGCTGGTGGGCCACCTTGATTAAGCCATCGTTGATCAAAATCCCAAGGACGCCAGTCCTGATTGGGACCAACAAACCCAGTGAATGGCGGTACAGGCTGCGAGGATTGGGGTAATTGTACTTGGCCGTGAGGTGGCTGACCTTGGTACTGGATGTTGTACTGAATGACTACACCTGGCGTTGGACCAGGAACCCAACCATTGGTGCCTGTATTCTGTGGCCCTTGAGCCTGAGGGTGCTGACCAACAGCCGCCTGTGGTGGCTGAGCGGCATTGCGTGCAAATCTCCCTAAAACTCGAGCAAGGGCATCATTTTCCGGTTGTTGATGAGGGCCGGCTTGATGAAAACCAAATAAGTTCGGAGGCTGGCGCACTCCAGCCTGTGGTTGTGGTCGCACAGCTTGGGGCTGGCGTTGCTGATTATGTGGGGGATTGTCGAGGACACTCTGTCGGCTACAAAGTATCGAATCAACACCAACTGGTAAGATCATAAATATATCACATGTGGGCTAACCATGTTGGGCAACTTTGTTGACGCTCAAGCCACGATCGCAGGCAATAGAAGTGAAAGATATGTCCACAGGGTAGCTTCTTAGGAGACATATTTGGTCCATCAGGAGATGGTTGTGTCTCTGGTTCAGCGCCTGCGGGTCTTCCTTGATAATACATTTCCTCACGGCAAATGATGCAGGTGCGATCCGTCATGACTGACACCTCCTGCTCAGTTGCATCTGGATATCGTTCGTCCATATTACGCGTGGCTGCGCGGTATCGGATCAATGCGCGAAGCCTCGTAACAAAGGAGCGTCCAGTGAGGTATACGTCCCTAATAATGTTTAATGGCAACCCGTACAGAGCCACGATAAACAAGAAGAACAGAAGATACGTTATGAGCTTGAGGAAGTCTAATCCAATCAACCGGAAGATGAGAAGTGAGTACAGCACGCAAAAGTTGACATACCAGTCACCAGCTCAACGTAAAATATCCACATGCTTTTGTTTTGCCAAGGAGGGGCGTTCTCTCCACCTCTTCGTTGCGCGCGGCGAAGATCAATGACACAGATCAGGTACTTGGCTATGACGTTCATAGCACTAGCCATGAGGATAGCGTACTGTTGGATTTATTGGTAAGAAATTCGTTGCAGGGTCATGCATCCCTACTTCATTCGCGAACATCATCATCCCACCAACACCATTCTTGGTCGTACTGTCGACAGCGAATGCGAACAGAAATAGATCAATGAACCAAAGAATAGTGAACAAGCTGGTCATCCGAATATGAAATAATATTGGTGGTCCAGGATATGGACGCTGATCCATCTGTCACGAAACAGTCGTCTGAAAATGGATTCAAATGAGACATGGACAATCAACGCACCCATTCGATGCGGTCGGAAGCGAGCCAGTGGAAAGACTTGACGAAGAGTAAAAACCCGAACATGAGAAGGAACGGGATGTCGAAATCATCTCGGAAAATAGTAAACGCAAGGAGTGACTCAGTCACAAAGAACCAGAGACGGTCATAAAGTCGCTGGACCGATTATTAGACATGTCAGCTTTATTGATTACATGACGAGGTGACCCACCTCGATTTCCTGTGGCCGGAGGGAACCAAAAAAAAGGCGCTGGGCGCATTGAGCACATAGCAATGCCACCAAGAGCCCGAAATTGGCGAGGAATCTGGCGGAGGTTGAGATGGGGGGGATGTGGTGCGTTGGATATGAAAACTGACCAAAACACTCCGATTGCTCTTGGAGAGGTGGATAGCGAGAGAGTAGAAATTGCTATGCCTCCTAAGGGCACTGGCGATCGTGGCAGAGACGGCAATGGAGGATATTGTACCATAGAGTAGCACCTTGTGCGAACTCAAAGAAGTAAACAACCTGTTTTCTCTTGCCCGGAGTCCGTCGATCCATGGCATGGCGGACGAGGAGCCCTGGCAGGACGTTGGGTCTCTAACTAACCTGGTAGGTAGTGCTAGTTGGTGAGTCGACGTGTCGATTGGGCACTTCCCACGCCTGCATATCGCAGCGCCCTGGTTCTTCCATGACCCATATTTCTTACTGCCACCGGACTCATCTACCATGGACACGCACGAACAAATGTCACTTCATCTTATGTCTGATATCTGACACGGTCTGCATGCACTGATACTCTACTACTCGCGTCGAATGCGTGCATTTCGGGACATGCGCGTGACCTGTAATTGAAAGCCCTCCCTTTCTCCGAGACCGGCTAGGGACTTGGTTATTTTTCATCACGAGCGCTCATACATTCTAAAATGTCTCACCTACGCCGACGGACTAATATCGCAGATTCCATACCTGCTCCAAAAAGGACGCAAACTAACACTGATGCGACGCAAAGCAGCTTCCCGAGCTGCTTCCGTCGTTCTCAAGAGTGTCCCTCATCTTCTCGTCTCTTGCGGTCTCTGCATTTTTCTGGGTTTATAAACGTGTACCACTAGCATCTGTCAACTCCTACGCAATTTGCTCGCGCTCTGGTGCAAGAGTATATACTGTCGACGATGACAATCCCACTGCTCAGTGTTTGGTCATTCAAGATGAGTTCATCGTCGATACTGGTTCTCTGGGTGCTGTGTAGTGCAGTGGTTTCTGTATCTGGACGAACTGATGCTATACCAGACCATGTCTCGGCTCGCTGGTATACCGCCAATCCGTCTGGATTGCCACTTTGGGTTCGGTACATCGATGACTCGTCGATCGTGGTACCCGGATTGAGTGGTCGGTACTTCAGTTCTAGTACTAATTGGGACAACACTTCAAAGTGAAGATGCTGTGTAGACTCTCATGCGCATATACTAGAATATGGTTGCACTCAACAACTTCCTCTGGAAGGTGCCAAGTCCATCAATGGTAAGTATCTGTTATCGAGTGGTGGTCCTATCAACCTGTTTTACGTGACAGAAATTGTTGCGCTCGTAAGAGGCTATATCATGGAACATCCAGATATTTATCACAGTACATCCAAATTCGTAGAGGGCTGGGGATGGGACCACACTTCCTGGCTGGCAGAGGAGTGGCCTACTACGGTATGTATCGTTACTTGACTATGTCTGAGTGCTACATTCCCGCGGCCCGCAAAGGATGCTCTCGATGAGGATCCAGTCATCCATGGGCGGCCAGTGGTACTCCACAGCAAAGATGGTCATGCACTATGGGTATCCAAGATAGTGCTCCAATGGAGTGGTCCTTTACCTAGAGATGTGGAAGGAGGCGTCGTGGTTCGCGATGAACTTGGAAATCCCAGTGGTTCGTCGGATCCGCTAACACCTGCATGATACCTAGTCTCACACTCTGCAAGGCGTATTGCTAGATAGTGCACAGCAATTAGTGAAGATACCGATTCCGACAGAAGACGAACTTCGCAAACGTTTCGCAATAACTGCAAAGCATGCCTTATCTTGGGGGTTAACGTCTGTGCATGACGCTGGTTTCCAACCTGTATCACTTGAACTTTTCAAGAGGTAAGATTACAGTACGTTCCAACAGCTGTAGGCTCAACCTCGCAACTAAAAGACAGGGAGTTGAAGGTTTACTTCCCGTACGTTTGAGATCAACTTTGTCTTCATCTTATCGTCGTTCTCCGTTCAGATCCGCATATACGGAATGCGTTATTTCGACGAGGTCGGCCCTTACTGGGGAAATATTTCGAAACCTATCATCAATGCGGGCAATGGCCGACTGAATGCTAGAAGCGTTAAAATCTTCGCGGATGGTAAGAAGTCAGGTTTTTTTTACCAAATACATCCGTTTATGTCACTTGATTTTGAAGGTGCTTTGAGGTCTGGTGGGGCAGCAGTAAGTAATGCACGTAGGAACGCCTCCTAGGATTTACGGTTGAACGCTAGCTGCATGAACCTTATCATGACAATCCTGGAACAAAGGGATTTTTGCGTTTAGATAAGGAAGTATTACATGAGGTCGTTCTTCAGTTTTTGAGGGACGGGTGGCAAGTTGTGAGTCTTCCCAGACGTTACGTCGGTGTATCTACCTCATGGCATCTTCATCCGTATTACTAGAATGTTCATGCTATAGGCGACTATGCAAATAGCGTAGTCTTAGACGCCTTCGAGGCTGCTCTCAGGGATGACAATGTTACTTTGCTGAGGCCTCGTCTCGAGCATGCTCAGTTACTAAGAGAGGAAGACATGATTCGTGTAGGCAGGCTAGGTGGTGCGTCAGCAGTGTCTCGACTCTAGATCGAAGCACCATTTAATTTTTTTTTCTGCGCACAGTAATCGCAAGCGTGCAACCTACTCATGTGTGCGTCACGTCCCCCACTCCCTATGACATGCCTTCATCATTTGTTGTACAGCATTAGTGACATGTGGTATGCTGAGGAACGCCTCGTGCGTATACCGCAGGGGTTGTTAATCTTTCTTATTGACTGCACCTACCACAGGGACCTGAGCGATTGAAAGGTTTATATGCCTTCCGCTCTCTTTTAGATCATGGTGTTCGGCTTGCTCTCGGCTCCGACTTTCCGGTGGAGGACATGAACCCGCTATCTGGTTTCTATGCAGCTATAACGAGGTTATCGCGTGACGGTACTTCTCCCAAAGGGTCCTCCGGTTGGTGAGTGACTATACCATGTGGGAAATGCGCATACATGGAACTCAATCGACGCTCAGGTTCCCTGAGCAATGTCTGAGCCGTATACAAGCTTTGCGGGGTGTGTGCTTGTGGTATTTCTTGCCTACAACTACGGCAACTCACAGCCATTAATAGGCATGACCATCGACCCCGCATACGCTTCATTCGCGGAGGACGCACTGGGATCAATCACCCCTGGGAAGCGTGCAGACTTTGTTGTCCTCTCCCAAGATATTATGACAATTCCGGTGGACCAAATTCTTCAAACACGAGTACAAGCGACTTTCATCGACGGGGAACTCGTGTATGGCAATCTGTGAGCCTGACACAGGTCTTTAAATGTATTTTGCAGGCGATTACCGTATCTCAATAAAGCAGGATCCACCGATTGCGATCATGATCCTGCCGACAATTGGAGAGCCCATGCATGTGATAATACAGCGACCCCAATCAAGTACTCCAATCTACTATGCCCTGTTATATACTTCGTTGTGTGATCCTATTGTGACGGCCTCGGCAATGGCCGCGTGTAGTGCCACAGACGCGTCCTCGGTTTCGACTTGAGATTAACACCCCAGAAACCAACCAGAAACGAGTGATAGCCTGGCGCGTATCTTTCGCTCCACGGTCCAATGCCCTCGTTTCAGTCTCCTGTCCTCGGGGAGAAGCGAAAGCAGCAGCCAGAGGATCAAGCCGGTCGGAAGAGACTCGCGCTCGAGGGTCCTAATGGTCGCAGTGCCGCAGCTGAGCCTGCTAGTAGAGGCTTCAAGGAAGAGTACTGGATGATACAATGGTACGTTATTTTCGAACATCATTAATAATGGTTCATACACGTCTGCCTGATCCATGGTTATCAGGCGGATGCCTCAGTACAAGAAACATAAGACTTGGGATGGTGACGCAGTTCTCGTGTTGAATGGTGCAAAAGGGACCATGTACGATCTAGA
This sequence comes from Boletus coccyginus, assembly GCA_025782845.1. Classification (NCBI taxonomy): domain Eukaryota; kingdom Fungi; phylum Basidiomycota; class Agaricomycetes; order Boletales; family Boletaceae; genus Boletus; species Boletus coccyginus. Next base: position 268,354 of record JAHZSR010000007.1, on the reverse strand, counting down.
AGGCAAATTGTATGCGGCCTCTTTCTATTGCAACACCCGACTGAATGTACCCCTTTGCAGCATTGGCGCCGGCTCTCTGAATGCCCCTGGAGCAGAGGAAGGCGGAGAGTATGTATTCGGTGGAAAAGAGGTTGGGATTGATCGCCCAATTTCAAGGGTGGACTATTTGTCTGGGAAATGTTTCGGTCGTGGCTCCAGGGTGACCTCAGGCGCCGCCACCTCCGGTTCTACATCAATTATCCAGAAACAGCCCGTTCCGTTGAAACCTTCGAATCTTGCCACTCCTTATAAGACACCCACGAGGAAGGTTGTAGACCTACAGCCTGTCAATTTGCTTTCTCAGTCCGGTATAACTGCACAGGAGCCTCGAGGATTAAAGTCATACTGGACGGCAAACTGGTACGTATGTAACATATCTGGATAATCACATCGGCAACAGTGATCTAGGCGCCGACCTCAAACCAGAAAACACAAGACGTGGGATGGCGATGCGTTCGTCCAGCAGGTCGGAAATCAGTTGACTGTGATTTCTGAGAAGGGTAAAATGTTCGGACCTGACTTCCCATTGTTTCCCGTACTGAGGGCATATTCGGAATCACAGAATCGGACGTAAAGATTGGGACTGCCTCCCGCTCCAAAATGGATATCGGTTCTACGCCGGAAACAAGGAAATTGAACTAGATTCACCCATCTTACATTCGCAGTTTCCGTCAATTATTGGTGTCGAAGAGGAAACAAATGAGCCTGAAGATGTCGGACAGGACAGTTCGCCGTCAACCGTTATAGTCACCCTACAACAAGATAGATTGTCGAAGAAGGAAAACATTCCGCAGGTGACAGTTCCTAAAAACTTTGTTCCGCCCACCTTTTTCTACGGCCAACATCCTAAGAAGCGGCCAAATGGACCCTTGTAAGCATTCTGTATCGTTGGAAAAACTTTGTCAAACACGATCTTAGGCACGATCCGGACGCCGACGGCGCAGTGGTCATGAAGGCGCCAACTAAAGAGCACGCAGAGAAATTCAATAAAAGGTACCATGATCCACCTAATGCTTTTATCAGAACTCATACGCGAGCACTAGAGGCATGCCTATGGTTCCGGTTGTCCTTGACCCTATCGTTGCAAAGCATCTACGACCTCACCAGATTGAAGGTTCTTTTTCTTTTGGGCAAGGGGGCAATGATGAAACTGATTTTTAGGTGTCTGCTTCTTGTACGAGTGTGTGATGGGTTTACGGAAGCACGAGGGTCAAGGTTCCATTCTCGCAGATGAGATGTTGGTTGTATTCCATTGTGGCCTTTTAAAATGTTGACTTTGATGACTTTCAGGGGTCTCGGGAAGACGTTGCAGGCATGTTTCGTGTTCTTTTCAGTTCTTCGTAACTGATTAGAGATAGACCATCGCACTAGTTTGGACGCTTCTCAGTAAGGCAGTGTCTGTATCGTTTCCAGGTATCTCACAATGGCGCAGAACAAAACCCTTATGGCGGTGAAACTGGTGTCATTGGAAAGGCATTGATTGTTTGCCCTGTGTCACTCATTAACGTGAGCTCAGGCAACAAAAGCTAATAACCAGACTAAGTCCAGTTTCAGAATTGGCGCGCCGAGTTTCGCAAGTGGTGAGTTCGAGGTAGGCAAGGCTGCTCCTAGACAACTACCTTTGCAAGCTAGGTTGGGTCGTGACCGCATCGGTGTTTTGGCCGGGGACAAAGATAAATCACAAATCAAGCAGTTCTTGAACTCGTACGCAACATATAGCTTAAGGATTCCTTGGATCTCATGGCATCGTTTCTAGACGAGTTCATCAGGTCCTCGTAATTGGTTACGAGAAGTTGAGGAGTGTCATGTGAGTGGGAACTCGAAGCAATCGCCCGGTGATGGTCGTTTATTAAAGACTTTAATAGAAACGACCTCACATATTGCAAGTGGGTGAGAAAGTCGCTTTCCTGCAGATATATCTCAAGTCTGGAATATCAGTCCTCCGATTGGTCTAATAGTTTGCGATGAAGGTATGTAGGATTACTATTCGTATGGTTCCTTTTCAATAAAATGTAAATCCGAAACCAAGGACATAGATTGAAATCTGCGAATAATAAGACATCTATGATGTTTAAGGCACTTCAGTACGCCTAGGAGAATAATCCTCTCCGGGACGCCTATCCAGAATGACTTGAGCGAGTTTCATGCAATGGTAAGTTTCTTCCGGCAAGGCACTTGTCTTCATAGGCTAAGATGTGATTTATAGGCCGACTTTTGTAACCCCGGTCTGCTTGGTAACTATTGCACTTTGCCCACACTGCGGGTTGATGAACCCTAACCCAGATGACTACAATACATTTCGACGGGTGTACGAGGTTCCCATCCTGAAGAGCAGGGCACCTGATCGAACTGCGAAGGAACTCGAGATCGGAGAAGCGCGGTCGGCTCAGGTACATTCATTGCTGTGCATTCTCCCAACCGGTTTTACGACATAACTAGTTGTCCGCTATTGCAAAGAGTTTCGTGCTGCGACGTGAGGCAACAATTTTGAAAAACTATTTGCCACCCAAATGTCAGTCACCCCCGATCTAGTTTTACGTCGCATTAAATAGCATCACAGATGAATACGTGGTATTTGTGACTGCATCAAAGTTGCAGCTCTCCATGTTTGCCACTATCCTCAAGCCGGAGAAGTTAGAGACCTTAATTGAAGGATCGACTGCCGAGTCTCTTGCTCTCATTGGAATGCTGACAAAAGTCAGCAATAGCCCGGTCCTACTAAAAGCTCAACTCGACAAAGCCAGAATGTCCAAAGGGGAGCACAAAATACGCCCCGGCATCAAGGAAGCGGTGGAACTTCTTCCAGAGCGAGCCCAAATCGAAGACTTTTCCCTCAGTGGCATGTGTATCTTGACTTGCACGATACGGGCTAATGACACGCGTTGAAGGCAAACTAACTGCGCTAGCAAGCCTTCTTAAAATACTTCGACAGGTATGCCAGATTGAATGATGTATGTTTATCTAGAGGCTAAGCAACGAGCAGCACACGGAGGAGAAATGTATTTTGGTGTCTCACTATACATCCACTCTCAACATTCTCGAAGCTTTCTGCAAGAAGCATCATTATACCTACTTACGTTTAGACGGGTGCGTACAAAGAAAGTCTGGTCGAAACCCCGTGACCTGTGGTTGTAGACAAACACCAGCCGCGAAAAGACAAGAATATGTCAACGCCTTCAACAGATCTTCTCAACAGAGCCATTGTCTGTTTCCTTTACCGACACGCAGGAATACCTCCTGACATGATCCACAGTCTTGTTCCTGCTGAGTTCCAAGGCGGGTGGTGTTGGACTTAATCTCATCGGTGCCTCACGCCTGTGCCTCATTGACTCTGATTGGAATCCAAGGTGTGTTAGCGCTTCTGAGCTTTTCGAGCATCTCTCACCTTTTCTATTAGCCATGACCTACAATCAATGGCACGAATACATCGGTCAGTTGGTTCAAGCCTTGCTTCTTTACTCGATACTCATTCCATAATACAGCGATGGCCAAAAACGGCCAGTTTTCATATACCGATTCTTGACAGCTGGGACCATTGATGGTGAGTATATTCGATGTTCCCTCCGGGCCCCGCAGTTATTGTGCAGAGAAAATCTTCCAACGACAGGTCACCAAGATCGGGTTGAGCAATTGTTAGTGGCATCATCCGTCTGATCGTGCGTTTACTGATTTTGACCCCCTAGCTCTAATGGGAAATGTAAGACAACTACCCCTGCTCTTCTGGCATACTAAATCTTCGCTCAGGGGACTGCCGGATCCAAAGCGGATTCATTCACCCGGAGAGATGTGGGTTATTTTCTGATCAAACTGAACGACAAACTCAATTCCAGGTTTAGCTTCGTGATATCTTCCGCATTCAACCCGACACACCTTGTAACACCCACGACCTCTTGGGTTGTGAATGTGGTGGTCGGGGACTATCAGGTGCTCGCAGTACAGATACGACTATCAAACTGGAGGAAATAGAGGCAGATGACGACTGTTCTGGACAAGGATTTATCAGCGCATCCCAGCTTGACATAGTCCGACTCGACAAGGAGGAGGATGCGGTGATTAAGTTCCATTGTAACCGACAAAAAGACTAGTATTGACTTAACCTTCAGGAGCTTCGAAAGAAGAGGACCGAGCTCGCCGCGCTTGGGGAGTGGACTCATATCAATGGTCTGCAACACCACACCCAATGCGATGTTCACGACGATATCCTGCGACGACTCCTTTGCTCCGTGGACGACGACACGGATCAGGTCGAGCCAGCTGAGCCACAATCTAGACTGGAATCGTTATTGGCCTCTGTTGACATCGATAACATTGTGGCAATGGATGAGAGGCAGCCGCTGCTATCCGTACGGGATGTACCAGGGGGGACTGTATCCTTTTTGTTTGAGAAGATTTCGACGACCAGTCTGGACGATGTGGGCGACAGGGTTGGTCAACCAGCTTGAAGTGACGATTTCTTACCTTCAGTTCACGTTCGTTAAATCCATTAAAAATGTATAGTACCTCGCTAATTTGCTTCAACTAGTTTCATAGGTACTACATTGATGGGTACCTAGTTATACACATTATTACTTCGATCATAAACGTCATATACTTCGTCGACCGCGCAACAGTGCGAAGACATACGGGCGCAGTGGTTTGACGAGGGCCATGTCTTCGTCAACTGCGGTGATTTTCACCAAAAGCGCCGTTATCTCTTCCTCCCTGAGTCCATATTCACGAAGTTTTTGTGCCCTGACTTTGATAGAGTCTAAGCGAGGGTGAAAGCCCATGAAATCCAGCAACTGTTGGAACAACTCCGTCACCCAGCTAACCCTCTCCTGCGAGAAACCTATTCCACAGCCATGGGAAATTATAAGGTCGTGGACCGCCTGCCTAGAAGCATGATATCGGTCACCGAACTCTCGCTTTGCAGTGATGCAAGCATGACCGACAACGTGGATGCCGCACTCTGTGAAGTGAGGACGGTTGAATAGCCACCAATCTTCCATGTTCTCTTCATGCTCGAGGTGAGTGATGACGAGAGCAACGGGAACTTTCTTGTGACAGAGGAAGTCGTAGAAAAGCAGGTAATTTTGTTGCATATTGACAGTGATCCTGCCCCTTCGCATACAGAACACCAACAAGTTAATGCCCCCTGTGTCGGACAAGTACTTGACAAGACGATATGCCTTGTTGATGGCGCCGATCAGGCAATTGGGATCCCTGAGGGATTGGGGTTCATTCAAGCCGACGGTGTCGAATATGCGAAAGTCCCGTCCTTGAATTGTGACGTCGTAAGGCCTGGCGTCCAAGGTGCAGCTCGAGGCGCCGGACGAAGTCCTTGCTACATCATGATCCAAACCCAGGATGAGGTTGACAACTGAGCTCTTGCCGGCTCCCATTTCTCCGAACAGCACAACATTGGATCTGCGCTGAATCGGTTGGGGCTCGCTAGTCAGCGGCATGGGTAAAATCTGGGAGAGGGCACAAGAGTACATTTAGTCTCAGTTGGCACATAATCGGAGACGGTTTCTGACCTCGCTCTTCTCCAATAGTAGGTTTCCTTCATCCTCGGCGCACACGCCTGCAGGGGTGGTAGTGGCGTGTCTTGTCATGGTCGCTTCTAGCAGGACAAGAGGTCCAACGCGAATGCGGTGTCGGAAATGGTCCTGGAGGGCGACGGCAAGAGGGAGTGCTACAGCGGGGGGAATGAGTGGGACGCCCAATTTGAATGATGTCTGGTTTGAGATGACGCAGGCATGGCATTCTTGTAGTGCTGCTCAGATCGATCCATTTGACTACATCATCACTCGTGGATTACGGGGAAGATGGTTATTTCTCCCACAGTGCCTCGTTGATGTCAGGAGGTGTGATGGTACCGATCTGTGGTCCAATTTGCGCCGGCACCAGCATTCTAATTAAACGGGGACGTGTTCAGTTCACGACGTGACTTTTTCGAATGTCACATCCTCCTGCGTAAGCCACGCATACAATGGAGACGGAGGTGTATACGGTGTGATGAAACTCGAGACAGTAAATATGGGAACCAAGAATGGATATGTGCACAACTTACATACGGCTACTGAATAATACATTGTGATACCTTCCACTGGCGTTTCTTCCAATCACCCTGCTCTACCCTGCGAACCACGGCTTCTGCATCATCCACACTCATCCCACAACGAGACACCATCATGCGCACCATCTGCTTCCTGCTATGGACGTGCCGAGCAAAGACCAACTGTCTGAGATAGATCGAGAAGTTGGTGAACCAAGTTCGAGTTTCGATGGTGTAAGCGTGTTGCGTAGCACACTTGATAAGAAGATCTGAGATTGTTGTCTTGGACCCTTCATATTTGTCTGCGTACATGTTGCCATAGCCCGGCGTGCAGGTGACGCACGCATGCGCTATGACATTGATGCCAAACCTGGTGAACTCGCGCGAGTTCCGCTGCCACCATCGCTCCATCGGCGTCTCGGACTCCAAGTTTGTGATGACGAGTGCGACGGGGACCAGGCGACAGCAGAGGAATTCGTAGAACAGTCTGTAGTTATGTTGAGTGGTCGCGGTGATCCTGCCACCGCGAACGCAGAATACGAGCAAGTGAACGCCGCCGGCGTTGTTCAATGCAGTTATCAACCGGTGAGCCTTCTCGATTGCGGCGAGGTAATGCTCAGCCCCTAGTTGAGGTTCGTTTAAGCCCACGGTATCATAAATCCGGAGATGATATTCTCCGACGTCGGTTTCGTACAGGGTGGAATCCAGGGTACACCCGTCGGTACCATACGACGTCGCAGCGACATTCTGACCCACGATGAGGTTAACGAGCGAGCTTTTTCCTGAACCGGTTTCTCCAAATATGACGATATTTTGAGCGAGATCGCCTGAAGGCATGGAGTGCTGTGCGTAGGTTCGTCAGTTCGGAAATCCCAAATACTCCAGGCTTGCAAATACCTGGGTCCTGTTTGCGAGGAGACTAGCTGGTATGTGCCGGCGTATCGAGCGCTTTAGAGTAATGTTGATCAATTACCCTGGAAAACTCTGAAAGGCATTGCCCTCGCTGCACAATATGTATCGCCGATCAGCATGTGTACTCCTCGTGTGTGATACTGGACAGGCCAGGGTCAAGGGATTGGGGCGATATTGGCGGGCCGAAGGGGATTGTGTTTAGGCAAGTCAGAGCCCTTAGCCGTTACAGTGGAGCTTGGCTCATTGAATTTGGAATACGCAATGCATCCCGGCAGTCACCGCAACGGAGCCTAGTTTGCATTTACCATGCGTTCCTCGTTGGACCGTACTGTGGGCACGCAGATCCCACAAACTGGAAGTTACTGCTAGGTGGCCGCAGACATGAATAGGCTTGGCGAAGAGAGTCCCCCTCCAAACAATGGGACATTCCTGCCAGTAAGTGGTTGGAGTGCAGCGATGGCCATGTTATTTACCAAATCCAAGGAAGTTGTCACTCAGCCGCATGATCAACGTGGTAGTCCAGCACTACAAGAATCGCAGGTTGTAGGCGTCAGACATTCTATAACTTGCTGGTTGCTGACATCTTACAGGACCTTCGTCGGCATCTTGACAAGTTGGCCATCCCGGCGACTTCTGTCTGTAACCCCGAATCCTCGAGTTCTTGCGCGCAGAGTCCCTGCGAGTCGGTGTTCCCCCCATTCTCTGCTCTCATGCACGATCCAGACGTGAGTGCTACATGCCTCGATTGGCAGTTAGCTGTCATTGACAAAAACAAAGCGTGCACTGCTACGAGCCCGGAATGTCATCGTGTTTGGCGAAAGCGGCGTTGGAAAATCGTCAGTTATCAACACGATCGCAGGAAAGCATATCACCCAGACTTCAAATGACGCTGTCGGCTGCACCTTTCGGTATCAATGCTACCAGGTCCTCCTCGACGGTTTCACTGTCAATCTCTGGGACACCGTCGGGCTGGACGAAGGCAGTGAAGGGACCGTGCCGGCCAGACAGGCCGAGAGCAATCTCAAGGCTTTCCTCCGCCAAATAACCCGATGGAACGGTATCGACCTCCTTCTATACTGCGTTCGCGGCACCAGGGTCAGGCAAGCGCTGCTCCGAAACTACAATATATTTTACGCTGCAATATGTCGCAAGAAGGTCCCAGTGGCTTTGGTTGTTACCGGACTAGAGAACTATGAAGGAAACATGGAGGCGTGGTGGACCAAACATGAAAAGGATTTGGTCAAACATGGCATGCGATTCGATGCTCATGCATGCGTCACTACGATGCGCAGTGACCACCCCGCTATTCAAAACCGGCTGAAGCAGTCTCGAGATGCGCTTCGCAATCTCGTGCAACCCAATTTCGAGACTGCAACCTGGAGAGCGGATGAAGAGGCGTTGATATCCGCTTCCTTGCCTGATGCCCGTGCTCTACTCCAAACAGCCGAGAAAAGAGTGGCACCTTTGATCATGATCTGTGATGCCACAGAGCAGGCGAATCGGGTCCAACTCTTCCCATCCGTGGCAGGATCTCGAGCAACCTGCATCAGTGACCGAAAATATAAATGTCGCTATTTCGATGCGCAGCAGGTACTTCTTGGGGATTCAAAACTTTGCACTGAGACGGTGCAGCGGCCGGATCTTCTCATCTTTCGCGCTGACGCAGATTCTGAAGCGGACCGGACGTGGACCATTTTTGAGCGATTCCACGCGTCGTTTGGTGGAGAGACATGCCCAATTATTATCGTTTTGGGGGACTCGATAGCCATGAGGCTGCGGCTAAGATGTGGAGACTTTTGTCGACCTCGCACAGTGGAGAAATAATCGCCAATCCAACCTACTATCCCAGTCCGGGTAGCCCGAGGGAGGTGGTAGAAAGAGCTGATGAAGCCTTGGCCGCGCTCGTAGAGGAGAAGTGTCTGATAAAACTCGAGGAAAGGGTTACCAGGTTCCAAAAGCTTTGTAAACATAGCAGGTTTATCTTTGCTGGACGTATTTAGTACTTGGACCCTTTGTGGACATTAATCAACAGAGACACTGACAGTACTGGAGAACAGTTTCTTGATCTCTTACCGGCGAAGCCGACATCGTCCCCCTCTAGCTATGTCACCCAACTGTCGAACAATTTCTGCTTAGTGTGGATTCGAGTTACCACAATTTAAACATCGATTCCGCTACTGTTGTTGCTGTCCGTGAGCTAGAGATTTTACTCGGGTTACACATGGTACACAAGAATGTAGTCAAGCCTGGGGACCATAACTGGGGACCTGCCCTGGTGCAGAGGACCGCATCCTTAACTTCTTCCTCGTCTCGGGCTTCGCCTGCTCTACCGCGCTCGTATCCAGGAGTGTTCTCCACCGTTCCCGTTCATCTTTGGTCACCTGCCATTTATCCGCTCCAGCTTGCCGGCGGGGGCGGGGCACTACATTTTCGTTCGCAGCCTCATTCTTATTCCTTCCCTCCGGCTTGTCGGGACGGGACTCGACCTTGACATCGCCGTGCTGGCTCGCCAGGGCGTTATCTCTTCTCGCCTCCAGCGCATCGTTAGGAGGCTCAACCTTGACATCGCCGTGCCGGCTCGCCAGGGCGCTATCTCCTCCCGCCTCCAGCGCATCGTTAGGAGGCCCAACCTTGACATCGCTGTGCTGGCTCGCCAGGGCGCTATCTCCTTCCGCCTCCAGCGCATCGTTAGGAGGCCCAACCTTGACATCGCCGCGCCGGCTCGCCAGGGCGCTATCTCCTCCCGCCTCCAGCGCATCGTTAGAAGGCTCAACCTTGACATCGCCGTGCTGGTTTGGCGGGGCATCGGGTTTCGTCGCGCTCTTCTCCACCTCACTCTCACCCTTCCCAACTACTAGGTTAGACCCACCTTCACCTTCCCTGCTCCCCGCCTGCTCATCCTGGTTTCCGTCCTTCGTCTCCGGATCCGTATCGCCTTTTTCCATCATCTCTGCAATCCTCCTTGCGGTTTCCGGGTCCAGTTTACAACGGTGCGTCAATACCCGCATAACATCCCTCCTTTTCGGGTTCTTATGCTTCTCGATGAAACTCTTCATCCCCTTCCCAAGTTTCGCGAACCAGGAGTGTGGTTCCGGTTGGAAAGCCTCGTTTTTGAGAGCGCAGGTTTTCAGAAGCTCGCGTATTCTCTTTTGCGACTCCATATACTTGAGGTCCTCTCCGGGGATTTCATCCTGGACTGCTGTAATGCAAGCATGGCCATCGCTCTTGATACCGTAGTGCTCTATATGGGTCTTGTTTCTCGTCCACCAGTCTTCCATTTCCACTTCCCTCTCAAGGCCAGTGAAAACAAGCGCTATGGGTACCTTTGTGTTGCAGAGACACTCACAGAACAATCGATAGTTGCTCTGCGTAGTCGCCGTTATTCTGCCTCCGCGCATGCAGAATAACAAAAGGTGGATGCCGCCAGCAGCACCGAGCTTCATGATGAGTTCGTACGCTCTTTCAATGGCCTTCAGGTAGCCGTTGACCCCCATTTGGGGCTCCTCAAGGCCGATGGTATCGAATATGCAAAAATTCATGTCGTCGAAGGGGATATCGTAGCGAGTGGATTGCATCGTGCAACCATTAACGTCCGATGAGACTTTTGCAACCTCTTTCCGAGCGATGAGATTGATGACCGAGCTCTTCCCAACACCAGTTTCGCCAAAAAGTACGACGTTAATGGTAAGAGGCGGCGTTGAGGACGGTGGGTCCCCAGGAGACGATGTATTCCCTGGGAAAAGCATTCATGAGTTCTACTCGACGATGATCGCTCGCTCAAACATTACCAGCCCCATAATCACTTTTGGGTTCGGCGCTCCCAGTCGCAAGCAAGTTTGTGGAGGAACGGGAAAGGGTTTTGAAAGGATGAGCTTGCTTCACGAATGACTGTGACCCGTCTACTTGAGTCGCCGCGGATCCCGTCCCACGGAACGACAAGGGATTTGAGAGTTTAGACTTGACCTAGAGCGAAGGCAACGCAGTTGGTGAACATCAACGGCAGTACCGACAAGCATCTGTGGGAATGGGAGTAATACCTTCGAGAGATGGTCTTTGATGAACGAATCCGAGGTCATTGTCAGAGAGTGTGTCAAAGAACCCCAAATTCTGCAGGACTTGGATGATGGAGGATTGGAGGTTAAGTCGAAAGGTTTGGAGGGCGTTCAGCGAGCGCTGCCTCATGGCGAACCATGCGGCTTGGTGGCATACTGATCGATGGTCGTTCATCAGTGGGCTACAGGCTGGTCGCGCCGGAACTCATCATATCTACAGGGTTGAATCGTAGAGAATCTCCTCGGACAGTCTGTTGTCCATGGACAGTAATTCTAGTACTTGTCCTTGTCCTCGGGACGGCAAAACCTGAAACCCGTATTTCTATTATGTGTGTCGGAATCAGCAGAGGGTAAGATTGGGTAAAGGTCTTGCCTGATGTATTGCAACGTGTTATCCAGCTCATGATGCTGATGAGATTAAAACCTCGTGCTGCAAGCAAGGCCAGCCCAACCTGAGCGACCCAACTTCGGTGACGTTTGTTTGTTGTACCAAAGCAAAATCGATTTTCCTCCCAGTGATGGGAATATTTTGGTGGGCGTCCATAGTTTGGGCGTCGCTGATATCTTGTGCTTCTAGGTCATACCACTACAAGTTACGGTGGTGGGGTTCGGCGGCGACACGACTCTCATCGATATCAATGGCATTCCCATCAACATGTGGTCAGACTGCTTACCCGTGAACCCAGATCCATGCTTCCCGGCCTTGAACGTGTTAGGGCTAAAACGTTTGAGCGTTGCAGGGCATGGTCTTGACGCTAAGTTGCCGATAGTATTCGTCCGAGCAACTCGCTTGACCAGTCGACCCTTCATCACATTGACGGACTCCGTGACACGGAACCCGATGACACCAATGGTCCGTGAGGTTTCATACTTGAGTGTAGTCTATTCACGTAACCGCTCTAGGAAGAATCGGGCCCTGTGCACAACGTGATCGTCTTTGGCGAGAGTGGTGTAGGAAAGAGTTCCATCGTCAATCTTGTCGTCGGCTCGCAGGTCGCAAAGACCTCTCCAGATGCGGACGCATGCACCACTCGCACAAAACCATACGATGTGAACATTCATGGAAAGAAGTACAAGTTATGGGACACGGCTGGCCTCGACGGAGGTTCTTTTGGACTTTTCCGCGCTGCCATCGCAGAAAGGAACTTGAAAAAGTTCATTCGAAACCTCCTCGGAAAGAACGAGCCGTCTCTCTTGATCTACTGCGTTCGCGCCTCCAGAGCCACACGGGCGCTGGTCCGTCATTACCAATCAGTGCGCTCTGCGACCCATGAGGGCCCCGTCCCCATGGTCATAGTCGTGACCGGATTGGAGAACTCGCGTGAAGATATGGAGAGTTGGTGGCACAGGAACGTCACTGAGCTTTCGAAACATGGCATGGAATACGTTGATCACGCATGCATTACCTCCATTGATAATGATCCCCACGATCCGATACTCACTCGCACACGGCGAACTTCTTCACAGGACGCCGTCCGGGATTTGATATTCAGGAATTGCGTTCGTCGCGAACCGTGTGCGGTTGCGAATACCCCACAGTTCCGAGTCCCTGCGGAAAGACAAGACGATCTGAGAGGATGGACTTGGGTTGTCTGGACGTATCTTGTATCTACTCTAGTGCTGTCTGGACGGTAGCATCATTGTCCAATACTCCGAGGACACCCTGGTTGACTCGCAATGTCTCTTAGTGTAACTAGTATGGCTAGCTGCTTGGTTGTGAGCTCGGAGTGATGACTCCGCCTGTCTACAAACCACAAGTATGGATGGACTAATCCACTGCCAGCAGTCAGTGGGGGCAAGTACGTTGATCTGTCACATAGCTTAGCATCAGGCTAGATATCAATCATGAAATCAGCTCCCTGAGGCATCCAGGCCCATACGTGCGATGGCAAGCTCTGATATCGGACCCCTTTGCAAGGTGTCTACTCCTGGTATCGATGGCGTGGCATTGGCTGATCAGAGAGGCGTTGTGGGCGTCAAACTAGCACCAAGTGATTCGAATCATACCCTTGACGGCAGAGCCAGACTCACTGGCACTGGCATGCCAGTGACGCCACCCACCTGCACTGCTCCGTGATTACAGCAGGATCCGGTTGAGGATCGCCCTGCCGTGGTGACGTTCCCCGCTATCTGGAAAGGATAAATCAGAACCCTGTCACCCTAGACCAAATCCCACCTGACACAAGCATCACGATGGCGCAGGTCCGGGACTTGACATATTCCCCGCATATCACGCTCACCATCTTACAGACTCCACGCAATGTCATCTTCATCGGAGAGACAGGCTCAGGAAAGAGCTCTGTCATTAACCTCATCGCGGATTACAACCATGCTGTGGTGTCCTCCGATGCTGCGCCATGCACGAGCGGTTTCACCCCTTACGATGTGCTGATCGAGGGAAAACCGTACAGGCTGTGGGATACCCCTGGCTTGAACTTGGCATCGGGTTTCAAGTTGTTCAGGCGGAAGACACCGGAGATAGGCACCCTCAAGAGGTTTCTCCGGGAGAGATGTCATCGTGGGGAGCTTGAACTCCTTGTTTTCTGTGTCCGAGGGGGCAGGGCTCACGAGGCCATGTCAAAAGCTTACAAAATTTTCTGCCGCGCAACTCGTCGCATTGGGATCCCGGTGGTGATCGCCATAACTCACCTCGAGAGAGTACAGCCAACTATGGACGCGTGGTGGCAGGAAAATGAGAGAAGACTCGGGGACCTTGGGTTATTCTTTGACGGCTATGCATGCCTCACTTGCCTGTCCCCCCATCACCGCAGATGGGCTTCACGGCGGGATATTCGTGCCTCGATCTCAGCAGAATATTCACAAACCAAACGAGCTCTGTCCGCGTTGGTAGTCCGGGAATATCTAGACGATCCTAACGCCGGTTGTATGGTATGCTGACGATAGACGCATACATCATTTCCTCTTAAACGAGATGATTAAAAGTACACCTTGCACCTAGTTTCCTTCCTTGAACCAGACCTAATACTTCGAGATCAGAAGATTGACATTCCACCTTGCACGTATATTTGATAGCATCGTATTCCAGTTTAGTCCACTTGGAGATTGAAGGTGGAACCTGTGGTTTTCTGATACCCAGACTGGCCCGGTTGACCACTATTGCCATGTGTCGCTGATGGCCGCATAACCGAGTCCCGACAATGGCTTGTGTAACAACAATTGAAGGCTGAGCCGCGTACATCAACGCTGATCGTCTGACAAGAACGCCGTGATCCACCAATGGAAATCAACGTCGGTAGTTGTGAGCGAATAGGTGAAGGACCTCGTCACACCCGACTCGTAGGGAGAAGAAGGAAAATTTACCATCAAACGGCTATCCTGTATCACTGTGAGTATCATGTCTCGTTGGGTTATGGTGTATGTGAACTTGAACTTACTCTGATCATTTTTCCATATTCCATCCCTTTGTCTCGTCACGCCCCACACTGTGGGATTCACCCCATCCAAAATGACGACGCTGCGCTCCGTTCGTGGAAGCGCGATCATGCCGCGAACTTCAGGGAAGCATTATTGACCGCAGCAATTCCAACGTCTCTGGACACAAGCTATCAAACACTCGCTAGTCAAGCTCTCGTGAGAGGGCGTTTGAAGCGGTACGCTGACTGCTGACGCCAAACTCATCCGTCATTGGACCAATCACACATACAGCGTACTCGTCACCGGCGAACATGACTCACAAGTTAGGGCTATCGTGTTGCTATTGATGATCATCTTCGTCGCTGTCGTATTCGAGCGGGTCAGGGAACGTGCCTTGGGAGCAGGGTGAATTCTTTGGGTAGGAAGGTGCGTACCTCTCTCCGTCGAGTTCTTCCGGTACCCTGGTCCGGCATCTTCTTTCCAGCCCGCAGCCCATTGGCACAAGATTATCTACCACCAGGCCCTGGCCCGAGCCAAGCCAGGCCCATGGCCCAGCCCAAGCCCACTTTCTGGCCCGAGGTTTATGCGGACCAGACCCTACCAAGCCAGGCCCAAGCAAGAGCTTTCAGGCCAAGCCAGGTCATCATTAGACGAAGGCGGCGATTCATGAGACCATTGACTCGGAGAATGCCATTTGTGAATCCCCGGTGATGCTCATTGACACCGGTTCCGGTCGTCTCCTCGACGAGTCTATGCAAGCGTCCTCATTCGAGTCACAGCCAAGCATTCGCCTGCCAAATTGAAATACTATACATTTCCGTACGGACCCGAGCCCCACTGGCAGACGCCGTGCGCGTATCCCCAAGTACCCTCCAAAGCCACTCTGCCGTGATGACGTTTCTCACTGGAAAGGATAAAGTCAGCTCACGCTCTCGGTCATCCAATCCCACCGACACGGGCATCACGATGACGTAGGCTCAGGAACTTGTCACATGTGTCACACGCTCACCGTTCCCGGTGTTACATATCACCTCTTGATCAAAGGAAGAACGTACAGGTTACGGGATCCCCCTGGCTTGAACAGAGCATCAGGCTGGGGGTTGTACTGGCGGAAGAACTCCGTGACAGGTTCCCTCCAGAGGCTCCTCCAAGGGAGACGTTGTCGAGGGGAATTTGATTTCTGTGTCCAGGGAGGTTCACGAGGCCATATCAAAAGCTTACAAGCTCTTCTGCCGCACAACTCGTCAGATTGCGATTCCGGTGGTGGTCGTCATGGCTCACCTTGAGAGAACAGCCAACTAGGGAGCTGTGGTGGCAATACACTCACTGGCAACGAGGAAAGCTCAGGGGGACCTTGGGTTAATGTCTGGCCCACGGCCGTGCATGCTTGACTCGCGTGTTCCCCCACCATCGCAGATGGGCGACTTGTCCACATTGCCAGGCCGGGGGTACTTAAACCTAACAATTGTTGTGCGGTATGCTAATACCTCGAGATCACGAGGTTATCATTCTACCCTGTACATACAGTTAATACTCGTAGTCCAGTTTAATCCACTCGGATAAGGTGGAATCTAAGGTGTATTTATAGTGAAGGAAACAGATACCCGAACTCGAAGTCGGTTTCAACAGGCCTTAAAACACCCGATCGAAAGCCATCTGAACTAATCCAACTTTGGTCCTGCGAGCCTGACGCTCTCTTGGACATCACTCTCGTACAACTTGAACGCCCTCTGGAACATGCCAGCGAGTTTACGAACTTCTCTCTCAAAGGCTTCCTTGTCAGCCCAAGCCAGGCGGGGATTGAGAAGCTCGCGAGGGACACCCTCGATGCTGGTGGGAACCTGGAGTCCGAAGACATTGAAGGTCTCGTATTCGGCATCGAGAAGTTCACCAGAGTGGACGGCATCGACAATGCGGCGAGTAACCTTCAAAGGGCAGCGCTTGCCGGTGCCGAACTTACCACCCGTCCATCCGGTGTTGATCAACCAGCAGGGTACATCGTGCTTTGACATCCTACTGGCCAGCATCTCTGCATAACGGCCCGGCTATCCGTCAAGTCAGAATCGATATAGAAAGTAGAACCAGACGATAACGTACGTGGAGAACGATGAAGGGCGCACTGTAACAAGTAGAGAACGTCGGGATCGGTTCGAGCACACCGTCTTCAGTACCTGGAGTCTTCCTGTTGGCTCCCGAGTCAACGACTATAGCACAATGGCAACAAGTAGACGTACGAGGTATATCCAGCAAGGAAGTGATAACTCGCTTGCTCCGGAGTCAGCTTGCTCACTGGCGGAAGGACACCAAACGCGTCGCAGGTCAACATGATGATGTTGCTGGGCTGCCTCTCGACCATGCACGGAATCTTTGCGTTCGGAATGTGTTCAATAGGATAGGCACAACGCGTGTTCTCCGTGATGCCGACGTCATCATAGTCCGGAACACGGGAACTGGGTTGGTACACAACATTCTCGAGGATTGACCCGAAGCGGATGGCGTTGTAGATCTCGGGTTCTTTTTCCTTGGAAAGGTTGATACACTTCGCGTAGCAACCGCCTTCAATGTTAAAGACACCAGTGTCGGACCAAACATGTTCGTCATCGCCAATGAGCAATCGGTTAGGATCGGCCGAAAGGGTGGTCTTGCCAGTGCCACTAAGACCGAAGAAAAGCGTAACATCGCCCTTCTCCATTCCCACGTTTGCGGACGAGTGGAGGGACAACTGGCCGAACTTGACAGGCTGAAGGTAGTGCATCACAGAGAAGACGCCCTTCTTCATTTCGCCCGCATATTCGGTGCCAAGGATAACCATCTCCATACGCTTGAAGTTGATTTCCACGGAGGTGGTAGAAGACATGCCCTTCGTGAAACGGTTCGCTGGGAACTGTCCAGCATTGTAGATGATGAAGTCTGGCTCGCCAAAGTTGGCGAGCTCTTCCTCTGTGGGACGGATTAACATGTTGTTCTGAGACGCCGTCAGCTGTCGGAGGACACGGAACCCGAATTACGGCAACACGGACCATGAACAAGGCATGATAAGCGCGGGCACAGATAACCCGGACCTTGATGCGGTACTTAGGATCCCACTGGAAAAAATCAACAAGTAGGTAAAGGATAGAGTGGAGAGACCTCACCCCCGCGAAGCCATCGAAAACGTAGACGTAGTCGCGGGTGTTGAGGTAATCGATAGCACGCTCGCGATTGATCTCGAACGTGTCTAGCAAAAAGACTGCGTCAAGGAGGGCCACGGATCATAGAAGCGACTCACGCTCGTCCATCTTGATGTTGACGGAACCCCACCAGATGTCATCCTTGGAGGTATCCTCGTAGACGATGCGCTTGTCCTTGGGGCTACGGCCCGTCTTCTTGCCAGAGAAGTTGATCAAGGCACCAGACGAGGAGATGATGGCACCTTCGTTGCGGATGGCGTCTTCGTACAGCTGCGCTGCGGAAGCGTTGCGCTTCAGCTGGATGCGGTCCATGTCGAAACCGGCCTGCGAGAAATACTCGAGGTCACGGCCGATAACTGTAGGGGGATGAGGTCACAAGACAGGGATGACGGGGATGAGCGCCTACGTTTGCTGGAGCACTCGTTGTCATATGATTGTGCATAGTTACGGTGGAGGATGTGGGGGGTAACGTAGGGTGACTGGTGGGTGAGAACCATTTTGTAGGGTGTGGGGAACACGGTGTACTAGATGAAGGTATTTAAGTGAATATGATCCGCGGGTCTCGGGAATAGCCCGGGTGGAGCGCACTCACTCGGTTACGGGGTCGGACGAGGAAATGGCAGAGGGGTGACAAATTCCAATGGCGTTTTATCCTCGCCAGCCACTGCCGTTGGACCATCCCATAATCTCCCGATTTCCTCCGCACGAATCCCTCCGCGAGCGTCTAGAGTCCTATCGATACAGCCCCACTCGGCCCTGTTTATATTTCCTGCAAATCGTGCCCTCTTCGGTCCAAGCGAGTTGCTAGCCCTTCCCGGTTCGCTCCGAGGTCCGCTTCCGTACCAACAGTCGAACGTCACAAGTGTGTCACAAGTATGGGGGAGATCGAGCGGAATGGAGAGGGAGCCGGCGCTGTTCAACCGATGATTGTGTGAAAGGCACGTCTCGGGTGTCAACCACGCGACCGTCATTTTTGTCACCTATAATGGAAAGCTACTCCCCGCCTGGATCAGCCTAGAAATCTTTCAGCCTATCGACGTCCCCCGAAACTCGGCGATACAATGACATCAGCAATTTTTCTTCTTTTTGGGACACCTAGGATCACACTGGGCAGGGGAATGTCCGCATTAACACGATTGCCTAGCATCTCAATTAAGTGCAAAAAGGGTGGTATCATTGTATCAGGCAAGTTTAAAGGGTGGTATGCGAGAAAGGAAAGGGTCAAGGTTCTATGAGTGCAAGAGCAACTGAGACAACACGAAATAAAAATAAAAATAAAACTTGTCGGCGATTTCTTGCTACACATGTGCAACTTTACAACAACGATTCAGACATGTGTCGAGTTTCCAGTACTGGTGGAAGATGCGATGGTGCGGAAGATGGGGATGCTGGGCTGGGTGCTTTGCTAGTACTGGAAGGAGAAGAGGATCCAATGATCGGCTGAGCGGCCAAAGATAGATCACCGAGGGAGAGAAGGCCGAGATCATAATCCGTCGTAACATGCATTTGGTTAACATGGAGCCATGGAACCTGGTACCCATTCATAGCAATTCTGTCGATTTTTCGGTAAGTGGACATCGATAATAGAACGTCAAACACTGGTCCAAGCATACCGTGTGGTCGCAACGGATTGAACGTCCATGTATCCCAATGGAATGATTTCAAGAGAGGCCAATGCACCCTGAGTAAGAACCACGTTGGGGAATGTGCCGCTGTTCACCGTCTGACCCGGCGGAATGACGAAGTTGCTGAACGCCTGGTCAAAGTGAGCATAAATTTCTCCGTTAACAAGGCCATCCGCTTGGACATATTCAATGACCAGGTCGGCTCCCAGAGGATTGTAGATCTGATTTGTGCGTTAATTATTGGTTCGCATGCATCGGCTGATTAATGAGTTCTCACATCAAAGCTCAGCTGGACCTCATTTGTCACCAGGGTGTTAAGGGAAATGGTAGCATATAGATGAGTGATGATGGGCGGCACATTTAGTCCTTGAGGAAACATCAGTACACATGCACAAGTCGTCGCTTCCCATACTCACCGGTCACGCTAGTCTGAAGCGTTACTCCCTCAAGGGCGGGATTCAGCGACGTAAAGGGGGAGCTAGCGCTGTCTCCTCGCACGGTCAGGGGAAGAACGTCCCCAGATTGCACAAAGCTTGTTAGGAATGACTCGGCAACCGTGTTGTTGGAATCAGAAGGTTCATAATGGAACTCTCCGGCCAGGTTGTTTTCTCCAGGAACCAAGTTGAACATCTGAGCAAAACTCTGTTCAGGACAAAGGGGCCATGTGGGAGACGTTGACTTACATCAAATGCAGCACGCCCAATCATTACATTTTCGTAGTACACGGGAAGAGCGATATCCACCGTCGAAAGTGAGACATTAGAAGGGTTGTCGATCACCGTGGTGAGTGGCGAAATGATGTACTGATCACCATTCGTCCCGCCGCTACCCGTGATGCTCACATTGTTGATGGTAGCTTTGCCTCCGAAAGAGTTGATGCCTGAGTTGAGCGTGATAATTAAAGGTATTGGTCATGGAACGAACGACCTACCTTGCAGGGTGGAACTAACATCGAATGTAATGCCTGAGATAGGTACATCACCAATGGATGTCTTTGCTGTCACGTCGGCGGTTCCACTGAGGCCAAAGGTCGCTGAGCTCGTATCAGTAACCTCAGCAATCATAACTTCGAACGCAGCGTCATTGAGCGACAGAAGAGGGACATTATGGAAACTAATTGGAAGTGATGCAAGATTGCCCGTGGAGACACCACCGACGGTATCAGACGACGGGAGATTGAGCTAAATTCGAATGTTAGGAGAGCATTCGTTGCAAATGCAGACGTACTGACAGATGCAGCAGATACTCCTCCTGCGTCGAGAATCATGTTGACCACGGATTGAATGACCTGCAAGGAGAAACCGAAGGGATTCTTGTACTCTGCTACAGTGTTGTTCGAACCCGACAACGGAGCAAACGCCTCTTGCTGGGTTTCCATTATCAGACTGAGATCCATCAGCGCAATAGATTGGATGATCTGTTCGAGGAGTGATGAATCGAGGGAAACATGCTTCTCACTATGGGACTCACGTTGAACTTCTGGCCGGGGAGGGTGACTGCAAGAGTTAGGGTCTTGAATGCATCGCTCAACCAGGTGACAGGTGAACTTGCTCCTGTCGGTTGGACTGACTCTCCCGTAACACTCAATGTAATATTGTCCCCTGCAAGATACTCCGAGAACAGCTGGCCGATTACATCTAGACCATTTCCATTCTGAGGAATCATGCGACCCGCGAGGTGTGTAGTAGCTTGTCCTTCGGGAGGTAGCATGAGGTCTGTGGCAGTCAATGCTAAACAACCAAACCTTTTGAGACTGTGTACGGAAGTCAGAACATATGAAGGCTCACGTCCAACTAGGGTGTTGTCGAAGTACGCTTGGAATGTGACAGCGCCCATATCAATACCCAGTTCTGTTAGGGGTCGTCAAGAGCGGGATAAAAAGCCATTTTCAAAACACGTACGAGCAGGTGACGGGATAAGGGAATCGGTGCTAATCGTGATGCCTCCTGCTGGATCATCGGACGGAAGCTGGAAATTACTGATGATCACTCCGGGCAAGTTATTAAAGGCTTTTAAGGTGATGGTCTTCGTCAAGGACACGTTGTCAAATATCGTGCCAAGGGCGGTAACTCGAAGGCTAGATGTGGAGATGGTCCAGTCAAAGCTTGGGTTGTGGAGCAAGTAGGTGGCAAACGAGGTAAATCTGCATAAAGAAGGTCGGCGTGATGAGCACAGGCACTTCGGAATGACCTACTGTGTATGGTCGGTAATGACCAGCGTTCCTTGCGCAGCGTAATTTGGAACACCAGTGTCGGCGGCAGCACAGACTATAAATCAGGCTTAAATGAAGTCAGGAGGAACATGTATGACACAACTCGCCAGGGGGGAGCGAAATGGTTGCAATATTATTCCCTTGCCAGTTTACGCTAAAGTGGCCATTAGTTGGGTACTCGCGGCAAGTGCGCTCCACATACGTGACAGGATCAACAAATTCGATTAATGCATCAAGTGGCCCGACGTTCGTCAAGGAACCCTGGAGAGCTAGGTCAAAACCATCGTTCGAGATGTTCCTATGCGGCGGTAAGCAAAGAACAACTGCACAGATGGGAGGCGTACGTGATGTTGGCCTCAGAGAAAGCAAGGACAGCACCATTCACCAGATCTTGTGCTACTGGCGCCGCAACAGCTCCGATAAGATATAAAGCGGTCTGGTCCGTCTGGAAAGCGCCAAGGTCACTATATGTTATCCAAATGGGTGATTGCTCTTACGATCGCCGTCACTCCTTTCTGCAAGAAAGACAGACTCGTCGCATCTGCAACGAAACATGAGGATCCGAGGAGCAAAGCGAATAGATAGCTTACAGTCGTCCAACTCCAATGAGGAGACAATTGCCAGATCAATTTGGAGGCCTTTCAAGGCGTTGAGGATAGCATCATTGAAATCGAACTGGTTCCCGCTGCACAAACCAAATCAACACACCACAGCAAATTCGTGTTGTTGCTTACCTAACGCAACTTGGGGCACTGGTCTCAACAGAAGTGTTGACCTTGGAATCTGGCAGTAAACATCATGTGCAGAAGACTACAGCTTTAGGCACGCACAGGTGGATGGAAATTAGGGTTGTCGAGAACAAGCTGGAACAGCTGCGCCAAAGGTCCAAGATCTACATTATGTTGTTGCGCTGAAACTGCAATTAGCTCGATGAGCGTCAACGGATCTAAGTTGAAATTGAGCGGAAGAGTCGGAGATGTGATAGTCCTGTGACCGCCTGCGTGGATCGGCTTTGAGGATAGATCGACGTCTTTGATAGTGCCAACAGTCAGGTTCTGGAATGTCGCTGTAGCCGTGACCTCAAACAGGTCGATGCTTGCTGTGAAGGGATTTACAAGGGTGAAAGAAGTAGATGCCACTCCTGTCTGTACGATGTCGGTTGGGAATTCCAGGGTAGCGGTGTTGATGAGGTTCTGGTGCAGCGCGGGAATGGTGACAAGGGAAATTTTGATCTGTGATAGCGCAAGCTGCAAAGATTCAATCGGGGTAGAACTGGTTGTCCCGTAGATAACCGTGTTGGAATCAATTCCTTGTAGATAGTTCTCCAACATCGTCTGGCCTGCAGCAGTCTGAGAACTGCCCTGCGGTGAATATAGCACGTCTAGTGTGGTAGTATCCGTGAGTGCTGAGGTCACATCCCTGTAGAATATCCTTACTGGTTGGGTAGTTGACAGAACCAGGCTGTATGGCCATGTTGCTCTGTGCAAAGGGATCAAGCCAACTGACATCAACGCGAGCCTAAAGACCTTACCAGATCAGCAGA
Organism: Boletus coccyginus; assembly: GCA_025782845.1. Lineage (NCBI taxonomy): Eukaryota > Fungi > Basidiomycota > Agaricomycetes > Boletales > Boletaceae > Boletus > Boletus coccyginus. The sequence continues at coordinate 245,389 of JAHZSR010000007.1, read as the reverse complement.
TCCAATTATTTCGCCCCTGGTTGTAAGGTAAGTGCAAACGCAGACAAGAGGTTGAACGGTCTCACTCAAACTGCAAGGTGAAAGAAACGTCTCCCGTACCTGGAGGCGAGGTAAGTGGTTTACTTGAAAGCGACGCGTGGAATGTTACCGATTGTCAAGTTGCTGGACGACACACTTGTCAATGCAACACATCAGATAACATCTCAATTGCTCACCTGGGGTTGTAGAGAGTTGTGTCGACTTTGATAAGGAGGTAGTCGGAATACCCACGGTTGACATCCAGATTCGCTACAGTAGCTGGTTTAGCCACGAGACCCTGTAAACCTGCAATGGAAGAATCGACGGCGAATTCAATGTCTGATAGTGACAAGACCCCGACGGCAGTCGAAGCGGCTGCATTAACAGCTCCCGACAAGGCAAGAATCTGCACGTCCCCTAGAGTAGTCGCAGCAACGAAATGATCAAAAACGGGATGCTGATCTGCGAAAACGGCGAATGGTACGTCCGAAAAGGTCAGGTAAATAATACGAGATTGTACATCAGTGGTGCTTGGTGCTTCGGGAATTACAAGATCGGCGAATGATTGTCCGTTGAAGCCGACCGTAATGTTCTGTGACAACGACGTGATATCGACAGGAAAAGCGAATGGGAGGCTGAAAGCGGCGGTAGTCGCATTGCTACTTGACATCGGATCATATGCTGTGGCTTCGGTGAACAATAACTCCATTTGCTCCAAGGTAATTGACTGGATGATATTGAGCTTGCCCTGGTTGGGTAGTGAAGTCACGACTTGGAGGGTTTGTATCCCTTCATTGAGCCATGAGACCTTGATAGACCTCAGCGACACGCAGAGCGATAGTACTATCAGACTTACATCGGTTAGACCTGCGCTTTCTCCTTGGACTGTAATCTCGCTGTTCTTTCCCTGAATGAAGTTGTTGAAAATCGCCGACACAGCAGCCAAACCTTCAGCGGTGTCCTGCGGGATGAGCCGACCGGCAAGGGGCAGTGACGACGTAGACTGAGGAGCGAGCGTAACAGACGACGATGACGATATGGGTGCAATCTCGATCCCGCTAGCATAGGTATTGAAGGCGATGGAACTCAACTCGATGCCGACTTGGGAGGGCTATCGTGTGCTAGAGTTAGCCCCAGAGGTAACCGCATGCTGGCATTTACTCACGTTCGTCACTGTGGATTGGATTGTCAGTCGGATGCCGCCCGAGGGGTCATCGGCGGGTAAGTCGAACGAGTTGATTGTAACACCGTTCTGCAATCCATTGAACCCTTTGAGAGCAATAATCTTGGATGGCAATGAAATCCCTGGAACCTGAATGCCTATAACACCAGTTTGAAATGAGTTTCGTGCTCAACATCCCGGGAGGACATACCAAGTGCACTAACTATTCGAACGGATGAGCACAAGCTTATCTGCAACCAAACCGACTCTTACCAGTGAGATTCTCTCCAGAGATTTCCCATTGGAAGGACTCTTCATTAAGCAACACCTTGGTGAAGCTCGCGAGTACGTCCACGTCCGCCACTTCAAAGGTAGTCTGGGCATTAAGCGTCGCACCAACATCACCCACGACATCGACATCATCCATATGCATCGTTCCGAGAGCCTGACCGTTCCAAGAAACGGTCAAACCATTGCCAAAGGAGATAGTAGCATCGACTGAGAGATGTCAGCACATATGTATATGGCATTTGCATACACGGAGCAACGGACTCACAAGGTCCTGCGTCAGTGATGCTTCCGTTTAGTTGGATATCTTAGTAGTGGTTTTAGTCAAACGGGTCTGGATTATGACAATGCCTCGATTACCGAAAGAAGTTTCCTGAGGATTTGTTATTAAGACAGTGTCGACGCTGAATAGCCTTGAGCATAATTCGAAAAATCATCTAGTAACCATCATGCATACCCAAGCACAGATCCCGATACAATGTTCTGCACAATGGGGTGTGCCAACACAGGTAAAATGAGATTCAAGCTACTGTCAGTTGCAATCAGAACGCTGGGTTGAGTATAGTTCAGAGTTGTCATGTATTCGCCTGACCGAAGGATTATCGATTAGGAATGCCGGAGTGGCGACAAGAACGACAACGTACCAATCGTAAGTTGCGCAGACAACTGAACATCAGAGCGCAGCTGCTTAAAAGCTGTATCGACGAAGGTGGGTAGGTCAAAGCCACTAGGGAGCGCGTTCAGCATCAGAAATGAAGCTACTGAATTGTCGTACGTATAAATATTGCTCCTACGATTGACTGGAGTTGAGTCTGCGTTTGTGGTTGTGACATAAGAGTATCCACCCAATGCCACAACTCCGTCCAAGGGTGCCGGATCAAGGCTAGCCTGCACGGCGAGGACACGGGTAAGAGTAAATAACGTCGGAGGGTCGAAGTTCATGTTAAGGTCCAAAGGAGGTGATGTCGTCGTTGACTTTCCAGCGGCGGAGAAGTTGGTGGCCGTCTGAATGGTACCAAGAACGAGTCCATGAGATGTAACAGAGGAGGTAATTTGGGTGATTTCAAAGCCCGCTGTGAATGGATTGACAAGATCCACAGTAACCTGGCTGATATTGTTCTGGAAGGTTGTCGAGAGTACTAGCGAACAATCAGAAGTCAGCAAAATAGAATCCATTGCGACTTACTCTCCAATGAACCGCTAGACAGCAAACTCGACTTCAAGCCAGGTAGAGTCACGGTGATATTCAAGCTTTCGAAAGCGGACAACAAAGAGTCCACTTGCGTGCTACCACTGAACCCAGCGATTGCAAGCTCAACATCTGAAACAAAGTTGAGTTCAAAGCTAAGCGTATCAGAGAGAAATTTTCTTACCAGTGCCGCCAACGAACTCATTGAGCGTTTGCATCCCTTGAGGGCTGTTGTTTGGCTGCAGAACCACATAAGTGCACGCAAACGAAGCCGACGAAGTCAAGTAACCTCGAAATCCGATGTCGAGGTCAACGAATTATTTCCCATGTACAGCGTCAGATTAGGCATCAGAGCGGTACCAAGAACGGCACCACCCCTCTGCAACTGAAGGGCTGATAGGACGTGTAAAACTCGTAAATCACACGATGATCTCTAGGAGAGCTTACTGAGATCACCGGTGGCCAACTGAAGGTCCGACGGATTGACAATGGACACTAAGATGAGAAATCAGCACGATCTATGCGTTACGCTTGAATTACTAACCAGCGATGCTAAGATTCAGGGCTTGCTGGGTACCCCCTAGCACGTCCACGGATTCGATGGTAGTGAATCCTTTCAATCCTCGCAGACCGGTCAGACTCGTAGTCACATTGACTTGTATGGGATCAAGCGTGATTTGACCAAGACTTGTGTTTGCTACAGCCCTCGAGTTGCCTACCATATAAAATTCGACGGTCTGCGAGTCCGTAAGCTCCATGTCTTGAAATAAACGATGTAAGCAGCGAACTATTGGCAACAGGAGCCTTGGCTTACTGAATGCAGAGAACGATCCATGCTCTCCGTCCGTTGCGTTGAGAAATCCATCCAAAATGGTGATGTTGATTCGGCCTTGAGTATCCGTTGGTCCCAAGATACTGATGGACGAAGTAGAAGCACCGAGAGGCTTTGTCGAGCAAGTCAGAGGATGCTAATAGACAGACGTATCATTCAACCCACCGTAGAAAGCCCAGCGACATTCGAACCATTCTTGACGATATTGAACTGGTTCTGGATCGCAGAAATCGATACGTTGAACCCAAAAGGAAGCTCTATCATACTTCAAGTCAATCATGGATTATAACCGCAGCATGGATATTGTCTATTACCCATAGAAGCATAAACCGAGTTGCTATCTGCCCGAGGATTCCAAGCACTCTCTGGTGTAAAAGTGAGTGCTAGACTGCCGATATCAATGGACCGAATCGGATTGATCGGCGCTGCAGACTGGAACGGGACAATCAGCGTGAGGCTTTCGATGCCCTGACTGAGCCAAGAGATTGCTGTTCCATCAGATTGAATTGTGGACTTTCCAGTTGCAAGAACAGGTGACGTTTCGTGGTTGAGGAAATTGGTGAACAGTTGAGAAACCACGGCGAGGTTAGAGGCTGTGGTTTGAGGGACAAGAACACCGGAGAGCGTGATATTGTTATTTCCTGGGAACTATTGATAGGTATAAACGCCCATTCTGGACCATAGGGGAACAAAATATACCAAATGGGTATTGGGCCCAGTACCACTGCCCAAATAGACATCTTGGTAGGAAAGATCAAAAACCACTGTCCCAAGATCAAGCGCGAACGGACTAAGCATATCACTCAGACATTGTTCTGGCATGGTCAGAAACCAACCAACCTTGGATTGCTGAGCTGCGTGACAGTCATGAAGTTGATACCTCCCGCGAGATTGTCACTAGGCAATTGTAACTCCTCCAACTTGACATTTCCAGCAAAATTGTTGGTGCCTACAAGAGATATGAGAGACTGGTAGAAACATTCGAGAATGCAACTCGCCGTTGATCGTGACCAACTTGTTGAACGATATACCATGGGCAGTTGGGAACTTCTCTGCCTGGACAGTGAGATCGTAATTCTCGAGTTGCCAAGTGAAATTTTGAGAAGTGATCATGGCAGACGTGAACCAACCAAAAGCATTTTGGTCTGTGATGTAAAAAGTCGTTGTATCGTTTATCGTGGCACGTTTGTTGCTAGCATACAGGGTGGACAACTGCATATATCCAAGGGGAACCTTTGTGGAGCCATTGATCCAGCTGACGTTTACTGGAGATGGGAAGGAGATGACTGCAGAAAATATGCCGGTATGAGCGACCTGATGAAACATGACATTGTCGACTGCAAAGACCGAAGCTAGAGTGGATTTACGTACGGTTCCTTGCATGAACAATTGGAAACTGTGATACGGGGGAATAAGGGTGGATGTGGGAGCGAAGAGAAGAAACGTACGAGGTATTCGTAGGGCTGGTTATGGCGGCCGTTGTGATATCGAGTGTGGTTTCGTTGACAACATCCTGGACGATGGCTCTGAGGACTGGGAACAATATGATGAAGAGCAAGGCAATGCCAAGGCAGGCCCCTATGACGGCGGTGATGATGAACCAGCGACGTTTGTAGAGTGGTGGCTTGGGAGGAGCAGGGGAAGGCGCGGGGGGCTGTTCCGGCTCGGTGGGGGCCGCCGCGGCTACGGGAGCACCAGCGGGAGCTGTGGTGACCAAGGCATCGTTTGCCGGATCGGCAAAGGGATTGGCATCATCGGCAGCACCGGCCGGAGGAGCAGCATTTCCTGGAGAGTGTGAGTAAGCATGAGAGAGGGAGAAAAGAAAGCGCACGAGCGAGAGACGCGTCCGAGCGAGACGCAATGGTGGGGGAAGAGGGAGTGTCGTGGCAGAGGACGCTACCCGGCGCGACTTGCTCCATGGTGGGAGCGAAGAGAGTGGGTTCGCAGCGCTCATAGTACTGACAAGTCGTCGGGAAATTTATATCATTCGGAAAGAAGTCGCAAGTGATGTTGAAGAGTGCGGAACAGGTCACGCGGTGACGTTCACGTCTAACCCATCATGGTAACCGCACCTCTTCTTTTCATCTCTGATTGACAAATTCGGCAGCTCGACCTCTTCTATTCCCACTGAAAAAACACCGACCATATGGCACTGTCGATAACTTCATCCCTGATTCCTGAAATGTAAACCCCTGTTCAATGTTATTCTCGGGACATCCTGATATACAGAGAGGGAATGATTTAGGATGAGATACAATATAAATGACGATCATGTTGGGACAAGGAAAAGAATGGCCGTGATGCGTGAATACAAGAGAATGGTGATGAGAGGGTGATGTCATCCACATTTTACATGCTACCGCCTGCGACGACCAAGTGTCCCTAGTTTTCCTGTTGCTCAAGAACAGGGATGTCGTCAGGGCCAGCTTTTTTAGATTCAACTCCAGGAGTAGTGGCCTCGTTCAATGCCTTGTTGGCTGCGGGCTCATCTGATTCCACCGGCTCCCCACTAGACGCAACCCGTGGCGTGGTAGTGTTGGTTGCAGACACAGAGGGGGAACCTGATGTCGCAGTGTCTTCACTCGCAGTCGAGTCCCGTCGCACGATGGTTCCGCGCGAGCGGGTCGTTCGGCGCTCTGGTTTCTTCTCTTCAGCAAGGTCGCCTCGTCCCGCGTCTAGAGCAGGTGAAGCCCCATTGGAAAGCGCGGGCGAACCCTCTTCTCTGCTTAGGCCACGTGTGCCTGACAATCCAGAGGCAACCCCCGAAGATCGTGAATTACGTGGGCGTTTGGCGGGGTACGTGGCATCCCCGTCTTCTGCCTCCCTGCGCCTTCGCTTTCCACCCGGACCGCCTCCGCGTCTTCGGCGCGGGCTTGGCTTTTCCCTAATCTCGGACTCTGGAGCGGGTGTCACTGCGACGAACGAGGGTGGGTGGGACGTAGCAGGATCGTCCCCATCACGAATTTTAGCTGCGGGTCGGCGATGGCGATTGGAGGACCGACGCGTGGGATCGTCAAACACAGCCACCGGAGCGGGCAAGCCGAACGTGGTAGGGTCCAAATCTGGGAGTGATAGAGCCAGGGTGCCGAAAGGGTGATACAGCGGCAAAAGGGGAGCGGTCATATGGTGTCGGCGTGTAACGGTGCTTCTTTGAGATAGCTCGGGCATTTGAGAGACCTCAGTTGGAGGTGACGTTGGGAGGGGCGCGGTGGCACTTTGTGACGATTTCTCGGGGTACAATAGTGCTGTACTCTGAGCCGGGGATTGATATGTGAGCGCAGGTTTCCTGCGGACGGTGACTGCGCCAACGAGAGGCCCGTGTGGTTTGACGCTGGTCATCGCAATGTGATGTTATATTAACTTCGGAGGAATAGCGAGATCCTATGAGGTAGGTTCAATATCCTGTGGTTGTATCAGAAAATATACATACCTATGAACAGAAATGTTTGCTAGGAGATCCTGACTCTTGAGTGCATTCCAGCCCGAGCTTACTGAAGGGGGTCAGTGCCTGTAAAAGAGGCGCGGCGCAAAAGTGGATCTACCAATATAAACAAGATATGTTGAATAGATCGTGAAAGCCCAGAGACCGGGAACGCGATGGTCGTTGTCCTGGGGGCGTCCGAGTGCGTCAAGACATAAACCAGATGGCTCAATACTCCAGGCTGAAGAGACTATATTTGAAAGTCACGTGCCTGTCATCACATGGACAGTTTATGAGAAAGTATCTCCGCATTAGGAAACCAAAACATCGGGGCCGAGTCCCGATCTTCAACGTGCTGGCCAACTATATGATCCCAACACCTACTAGTAACCGGAGCTAACGTGAGTGGGATCAGCAACGGTCCTCCGCCGACGGTAGGCGCTGGTGATCTGTTTGATCAATCAATTAGCAGAGGTCCCATATTCTCGCGGGTGAATAGTATGCCATATGTATATCCCAAGTTATTCATCAGCCGGTTTCAATCATCAGATCAGACCGTGACTCCGTACAAATAGCGAGACTGTGCCATGGTGGGTTACATCTCCAGCACTCCCTCTTTAAGCATGGCCGAAGCAACCCAAGAATATGATGTCATATTCGCTGGAGGTATGCTTCTCCCCCACACATCCATCCAAAACTACTCTCAGAGTCTGACATCTCCATTCCAGGAGGAACCACCGCCTGCGTGGTCGCTGGCCGTCTTGCTGCAGCAGACCCTTTGCTCAAAATCTTGGTCCTGGAGGCTGGCCCACACACGAAGGACGGTCCATGCTGTGTAGAACCATCCCGATGCATCCAACACTGGGAACCCGGAGATCCTTTCATGTCATTCCATGTAGCAGAGCCTTCCCCGTAGGCAATTTGAGGTCAACAGCAAAAGAGATGTATTGGAGGGGGTTCAGTTATAAACAGCGAGTTTCCTTTCCCCTCGGGTGGACGACGGTATGGCTAACCATGTGTAGACATGATTTACACCAGAGCGGCAAGTTCGCGAATTTCTCATTTGCTCTCAGCTATGTATAACATTGCCCTTTGAATGAAAGCCTCCGACTACGATGACTGGGAGACGATTCGCAATAATCCGGGGTGGGAATCAGAGGACTTGCTTCCACTTCTGCGAAAGGTGAGGAAGTCAGTGCGCAGACCGATATCTGAAGAACAATTGATGTCATTAGACGGAGAGCTACGAAGTGAAGGAACACGAACCAACCCATGGATACTCAGGGCCGCTCAAAGCGTCGTACGGTGGTCGTTTCAAACACTGGAAAACAAGCGCTCGACGTCGCTGTGAAGTACGACCCAGGGCGCAAGATAGCGGACGATAGTAATGACCTATCGACCTGTAACACCTATAGCGTGAGTCGGTTGGTTGGTTGTTCACATATGTAACGAAACGCTTGCACTGGTCAATGCAGCAATGACAGAAGCAGGTCGAACCTGCTAGCAATTCCTTGCGGACCTCACACAGTTACGCGGATGATGCAGATGGATCTGCGGCAAGACCGGTCGGCGCTCAGATGCTGCTCATGGTTTCATTACAACCAAGAGGGAAAGACAAACTTCCACATGCTTTTAGAAAAGACTGTCATTAACGGGTGTTGATAGAGTAAAGTTATCCATTTTCTCACGCAGGTCTCCTAATAGATCCACCACGGTCCACGATCTCCCCGCTCGCAAGTACATTTGGCCTTGTTACCTTTTGGTCTGCTACGTGCTCCTTGGTTTTGCGTGAAGTCTCAACTAACTACGCTCAAAGTGTCACCCGGATTCGATCGAAAGTGTTCTTAGCGGACTTCCTGAACAAGTAACCATTCCATCTCTTCGTAGCCCTAGCGCTACTGACGTACCTCATAGTGCCTCTGATCTCGCGATCCTGCATCTGGCATGTAAGAAAATGCGAGAGTGGATTAGACGAATGCCACTTTACGAGGCTAGTTGCAGCTCAAACATCCGGTCTTCCGAGCAGGAAGCGCTGCAGAATGCAAAAAAAAAAAAAAACGGATGCGCCCGTGCCAATTGATGCCCCTGATATTGTCTACACACCGGAGGACAATGAAGCAATTAACGACTTCCACAGAATGACAGGTAAAGCATTTATTCTAACCCACGACTGCTATCACTCTCCTGAATGAATGCCTCTAGTTACAAGCGCTGGCAGGCACTCGGTATCGTACCTGGCCTTCGCATTACATGCTTGTGTGTCTCTAGCTTGGAACCTGTGGAATGAAACCAGGGGGTGCAGTTAATTCTCGACTGAACGTCTACAGCGTCCGAGGCTTGGGGGTAGCAGACGAGTTCCATTGATGATAAAGAGGAATTCTGCCCTTTTATTGAGTTCAACCTAGATTTATCCACTGGCATCGCTCCTTCAACTGTTGCATCGGTACGTGCATCTATGTCGATCCTCTGCGTACTGAAGAGCAACTTTCTACTAGAACACGTACTCATCTGTACTGGTGATTGGAGAGAAAGCTGCCACTATAATTGAGGAAGAACTTGTAATTAAGAAAGTTTGATATTGGGCATGTACAACTGGAAGACAAAGGCAGTTGTGTGCCAAAGTCCGAGCGTGACCACTAAACGCGTGACGTAACGCGACGATGTGCAAACGCGTGACGTTTGATTTTGCATTTCGACGTTGTGGACCGCACCAACATGTCACTCTGGGTAGACAGGGCAAGCCAAAATCCAGCGACCGTAGAAAGACTTGCTTACTCTCCTTGCAGTTCAGACCAAAAACACTGGACGATCTGCATTACCACCCGGGCTTGTCAGCTCGCTTAAAGTCCCTCGCCACATCTGGAGACTTTCCTCACCTACTTTTCTATGGGCCTTCTGGTGCTGGGAAGAAGACACGGATAAGCTGTACTCTTCGACAGTTGTTTGGGGGTGGCGTTGAGAAAGTAAGTCGCGCAGTTTGACTCGAGCAGTACTAAACCAAACACCACTCTCAAAACAGCTGAAAATCGACCAGAGGGTATTCGTCTCGCCATCAAGACGGAAAATTGAGATAAACCTTGTTCAGAGCAATTACCACATCGAGATAACTCCCAGGTCCGTCGCAACGCGCGAGGCTGCCTTGATGGATTAGTAAACCAATTTTGCTCCAAGTGAAGCGGGGAATTACGACCGAGTTATCATCCAAGAGCTAATAAAAGAGATAGCTCAGACGCAGCAGGTTGATCTCAATGCTAAACAACGCTTCAAAGGTGAGATCTGCAGGCAGTTCATGCCCCAGTGCTCACAAATTCTCTGCAGTCGTGGTCATTAATGAAGCCGACACCTTATCTCGTGATGCACAAGCCGCCCTGCGTCGAACGATGGAAAAATACATGTCGAATTTGCGGATTATCTTGTGTGCCAATAGCACAAGCAGACTTATTGCACCCATAAAGAGTCGATGTCTCCTCATCAGAGTGGCGGCGCCAAACACGGAAGAGGTGACTGCCTTTGGAACCTTCTCTCTTTGCCAAATGACATGTATCCGCACAGATGCAAACTGTAATGGAGCATGTCGCCAAGAAGCTCAAGTTCGACCTCCCACCAGAAGCCTCTTCTCAAATTGCAGAAGATGCTGCAGGTAATATGAGAAAGGCGTTGCTTGTCTTCGAAGCCCTCAAGATGCAATCGTAAGTCTTTATCCCTAATAGATCCCACGACCACTGATCGAAATATTGCCCACAGACCTGATCTTTCGGGATCTCTCAGCATTGCAAAACCAGATTGGGAGACATATTGCCATAAAATTGCTGATCTAATTGTGCAGGAACAGTCACCCGAACGAGTGATGCAAGTCCGTGCCAAATTTTACGAGCTTCTTAGCCACTGCATACCACCCACCATCATCCTTAAGGTAATGGTCCTGTCTTATGTGGGGAGCAGTGGCACGTCTGATCGTCCCGTACCAAGACTGTGGCAGACAGGGTGGTGGAAAGGGTTGACGAAGCACTCAAGGCTGATGTGATGCATTGGGCAGCTTTCTATGTACGCACTTGATCTTTCTGGGACAAGGACTCGGGCTGTTCTGATGGGAGTCACAGGAGCTACGGATGCGAATGGGTAACAAGAAGATCTATCACCTCGAGGCTTGGGTGGTGAAAATCATGTGTTTGTACAAGGTGCGATTATTACGCTTGACTTGCTGCAGAGGACTAACAGATGAGTACACCAGCACTTTACATATAACATTGATATGTCAGAGTTCGACTGAGAGAGCAATAGTACTACAATAGCATCCGTCTGACAAGTTCTGTGAACGGTCCTGTAGATCGCTTGACCATTTGATCAATGCTAGTTACATAAAGTTGACTTTACTGTAAATTGCCCATCTCGATCTGTCTAGGAGAGACCGCGACAACGACCAAGATCACGATGGTTGGTCCATTCAGCCAATCCGTCACTTGGCACATGTTGCTCATCTCCTGAAGCTCATCTTCTCAGTTTTCAAGACCCTTACCGACCAACGCGTCACCGTCGAACTCAAAAACGACCTCTCGATATCCGGCGTGCTCAAGTCTGTCGATCAGTGCGTACACGGAGCACCTGCGCCTTCCCTTTGACGAACACCCTCGACCCTGCAGGTTCCTCAACATCCGCCTGGATTCGATCAAGGTCCTCGATGAGACGAGACATCCGCACATGGTAAGCACCCTATCAGTTCGTGGGTTCGTGAGCGGTCCTGCATCCATCTTTCGTGCCTACCCTAGATGGCGGTGAAGAACTGCTTTATCCGCGGATCGGTCGTTCGATACGTGCAGTTACCTGCAGAGCATGTGGATACACAATTGCTTGAAGATGCCACACGGCGAGGTGGGCACGCACGTTTCTGTATCCCGAATGGCATCTCACGACCGTTGTTCGCCCAGAGGCTGCCAACCAAGCGAAGCGGTAACAAGCGTCAGGTCAAATGTTGACGTTGGTGGTCCACAACCACAACGGCTGGTATGCAGGAATCTGGTCGATCTAGGAAAACAAAACTTGCTCTATGCCTCTGTGGGAGCGAACCATGGATCGACAGTACATCATGGGACGACAGCCCGTGTATTCATGACATTTCGCTAATTCTTACATACGCCAATGTTTGCCAGTTTCGCAGCTTTCCTGGATCCAACAGGATCGCTTTCTGTGCACACCTGAAAGCATCTTTCCCCTTGCGAGCAATGGCAACTAATGGAAGCGTCTCCTTCATTTCCGTGATGCTCTCTTCCCACAGATGGTCCTCAAGAATGGCTTGTGCCGTCCGGGGGTTGTCTTGCTGCAAGATTAACGAGGCGAGCTCACGTCGTAGTTGCACGTTTGATGGCTCAGCGTGTAATGCCTTCTGTGCAATTCTGGTGGCTTGTTCGACATCGCCCTAAGGTTCGCGGGTCAGCGACTTCCGAAATCTCGTGAATGGACAACCTTACCTGGCCGAGATGGTGCTTTAGGAGAAGATATGTAACGTCTCTTCGCGGATCCAGCTCTTGTCGACGCTCGATGGAAAGAGATTGGATTTCGGACAGGGCGGCGTCTACAAGACTTTCGTCCTCTGTAAGGATGCCCATTCCCGCTAGCGTGTTGATCGCCATCAGGTTCTCAGGGTCTGATGTGATACTAGGTTGTTGTGAGCTGTGCATAAGAAAATGAGGGGGCTGCGTTCTTTACCTGTCCAACAACAGTGCCTTTGCAGACTCTTTAAACTCCTCCGTCCCGATTGCCCACATGCATTGGGCAAGCAACACAGTAACGTGGGAACGGAGGAGGTAGTCCTCTCCAGAACTATTCAGCGCGCTCTGGAAGGTTGTCATCGCAGACTGCAGATCCCCGAGTTTGAATTGCGCCAATCCTGTCCCGAATAGCGCTTGCACCCTGAGAATCTTCACCTCTGCATCATTATCAGTACCTTCCTCTGGAAGCAGTCCAAGGACGGTCTCGAACGATTCGAGGGCAGTTGTATGATCGCCTAGACCAAGTTTCAACCGAGCAAGGTTTGCGTGGGCAATTGTGAACTGTCTCTCAACAAGCGGGTCTTCGGACTCTTCGTATGCGGCTTCCAACAGCACAATTGCACGAGAGATCCATCGTGCACCCTCTTCGAGCTGGTCCAAACGCTCGCACAGTAGGCCCAAGAGGTGGACGGCACATGGGTCTTGTGGACACCGCTGGGCATAGCGGTTCAGGACGAAGAATGCGGGGAGCAGCTCTTCCTTGACTCCACCTTGAAGGCGAGTGGTAGTTGACAGAGCGGTGAGCACTCTTGACGCGAATTCAAGATCAGCCAATGGCTAGTCAAGTCAGTTCTTGGCATGAAGATGCGAAATGCATTCTACCCACCACGTCAGCACTGAGATCAACTGCATGTTCCAGCAATCCGCGAGCGTCAGCGTTATGTCCATTCGTCGCAGCCACCATCGCTTGCCCAACCCAAGCAAGAGTATAGTCAGGGTCTAATATTTGTGCTCGTAGTAGTGCCTCGTTTGCCAATTCCAAATCGTTGTGGTATAGGTACAGAAGACCAAGGTTGGCCCATGTAATCACATTCTGTCGCACACGATATCAAGACCTCGGCATGATAGCGCAAACATGAAACGAACCTTCGAATCATGCTCTAGAGCCTTGATGTATGCATGTTGAGCCGCCTTCGGTTTCCCGAGGAAATACATATTGCCCAGCGCGGTCCAATAAACGGGGTTTCCGGGTTCCTTTTGTAGCGCCTGTTTCAAAAGCGATGTTGCAGAATCTGAAGCAGTTTCAGAAGTATCACTTTTGGCCTCAGCACACCACGCATGGAGTGCTACTGCTAGGTCAAAGAGCGCGCTGCCCACGGGCAATATCTTCTGTTGATCCAACAGTAATTCTATAGTCATAAGCGGCCACGGCCGCTTCAATGACATGGCGGCGCGTTAACGGGGTGTGTTTGGTCGTGGATCGTGGAGAGAAAACTTGTGCGATACGGGTACTCGCGTGGCCATCCAACAAGGAATTCGCGCGGTTAAGGATATCCCGAACGGTTCTTTCATCCACGAACACAGCTGCCTTTGATAAGCCGAACAGAGCATCTGCAACTACCTTCCACATCACGCCTCCATGGCCGGGACTGTCATGTGACGTCGTGAAGCATGTTGTGATAGCTGCAACGAAGGATTGTTCGGACCTCGCGTTGAAACCAGTAAAGCGCTCCCGACGAGCAAGATCTAGTTGTGTCTGCGCAAGAGACAAGTAATACACCGATCTCCTTTGGGCGTACATCTAGAATGGAATTGAAAGAAAGGAGGGCTTCGGCTAGCCTGCCAGTTTGGTATTGCACCTGGCCAATCAGAAAAGTGCAAAGCCAGTCATCTGGATCAAGTTCATGAGCCTTTGCAAGAGCCTTCAGCGCAGCGGCGTGGCGACCAGCCCTACTGTAAGCTTCCCCAAGACGAAGCCACAGAAGCTGATCTTCTGGTTCTGCGCGTAAGGACAACCTGGAAGGCTTCAATAGATTGCGCGTAATTTCTGTGCATCTATTTCCATTGAGAAAATGAGCAACATCTTCTTGCATCTGGCTCACCAGTTCTACTACGCCAACTGCTTTCCAGGCCCAGGCATTCGTGGGGAGGTATCTGCCCGCGACTGCGCCATCTTGAGTCTGAATGCCAGCATCCAGTCCGCCTTCGCCATCAATGGTCCTGCGAGCGACTACTTCGACAAGGTCCCATTCGCGTTCGTCCGCAAACCCCTCTGCAAGTCTCTTAGCAGCATCTGCTTCTCGTGGGTCGAGTTCGAATGCTTTCTGGAAGCACTTGGAGGCTCGGGCAGGATCAGGTGGATCTGCAAACTCGGAGTAATATATACCGAGGGAAGTGTATGCAGGAGCATAAGTCCGATCGCACTTCAAGGAATTAATGAAATGGGAGAAAGCTTCTTCACGAAAGTCGACTGCGCCCGGTATAAGTAACATCAACTAGCGGATGGGCAATGTGAACCAACCTCCCATTTCCCAGCAGCCCTGCCCAATGCGCCATAGGCACCGGGCTCGATCCATATCGTGCTCGTCACCTTGAAGATCGTCCAACACCTCCTTCAACGCGTGAACGCCTTTTATGACTTGAACCTTGCTGAGACACCACGCACTCTCCTCCTTTGCGCGGACCATTTTCTGGGTTCCCAAAGGAACCAGTGACGTTGCTCTGGTGAATAATCTTTCGGCTTCCTCCCATTTCCCAGTATGCTGGAGAATGTATCCACGGCTGATCAATGCATCCACATTATTGGGATCAAATTTAAGGACATCGTCCAGGAGTCGGAGAGCACGTGGATGATGTTTTGGTGGGTATAAATGCACAAGAGCGCTTGCGAGCGCCACGTTGAATGCCTTGCGTACTCTAAAAGATGTAAATGACTGCAAATACGCTACTTAGAGGGCACTAATACTCACTGGTGGATCTTGCGCCCTGTATTTTGTTCGTGCCTCCGGACGAGCTCAAGCCCGCTTTCTGCTACATTGATGACACCGGAGTAATCAAGTTCTTGGAGGTACACTTCAGTTGCTATGCGATTGGCTAAGAGCGAAAAGGGCAACAAGCCAAAAGCTTCCTAACGAAATAATTGTAAGGCTGCAATGCCTCGAAGAATAAACTCACCATGATGATATCGAATGGGTCCCGATCTTCAACTACCTGTCGAGGATGCTTGTTATGTTCTTCATCTTCATCGACCTCGAGAGGCGTCCCGGTATATAGAAAATAACCTCGAAGTAGTCTCGCCAGTGGAGTGGCGGGTAAGAGCCTCATGTACTGTCTAAAATAGTCCAAACCATACCCAACTACCACAGCTCTCAGCAATTCTACTTGGATGAGAGTTGATCAACACGAACCGATCGTATCAGTATCCTTTCCTTCGAGGAATATAGACCAGGAAAGTTCATCAGGTACTCCAATGATGACCACACCATCAACAAGCTCGTCAAGCTCCTTCGCAAGGGAAGCTTTCTCCAGAGATGTCGTCGGTAACGCATAAAAGTATTTTTGCTTGTACATGATGAGTTTTGCCTCAGTAGAGCGACGGAGCTCGTCGGAGGTATTTGGGTGGTTCAGGACTTCGTGATAGAGCGATGGCAACTGGAGTGAACAATGAGTAGATATAACACTCTCGTTGGACTGAGCGTACTCTGGATGTACCCCAAACTTCCACCCCGATGTCCTTCCTTAGTTGGTCGGGAGAAGGCCCGCCAAGACGCGTACGTCTTTTATCGAATTCGTTCTTGATGAAAACTTCTTCATCCCGTTCAATTATTGATATGATTTCTTCGATTGTAGGGAGCGAGTTGTGAATCGCGGCTTGCGTGTCAGATATTGAAGAAGCAGTCGGGTTCGTTGGGTCCGGTGGTGGCAAATTGGACAATGTTGCAGACAGCGACGAGTCAGGAAGCAAGTAGGAGAGGGTGCTCACTACCTGCACGGAGAACAGATTCAATCTGGTGTTTCGACGCGGCATTGAACGTACCTACTTGTTGACGGGTGCCGTGCTCTCTTCTGGTCGAAATCAACTTCTGAAGAGTCTCCGCACATTTTGTGACATCACCACTAAAGAGAACTGTTGTCGAGCACATTAGAACCTGAGTGTCAAGGCCGTACCTTTTGGAGAACATCTGCATGATGTGTTCCAGTGCCTCTGAGAACGCATCCCATCGACCACTCTTCTCGTAAAGTTGCGATATACCCTGTGCAGTTCGTTGACTTGGTCAAGTGACCAGCGACGACGGACGTGACTCGCCTGCCAGGCAAGGATCTGATCTGGCTTCAACTCGATTGCTTTGCGATAACACTGTGCGGTCGTCAGGCCATCCGGATACGTGATATACATATGGCTTTACTTGCTCGCTCTCATCGTGCTCTCCCAGCTCAAGGAGGGCGAGGCCAAGGAAGACACGGCTGTCGTTCTGTCAGTCGAGTCGACAGTACGTGGAAGAATCTGAAACTAGGACACACGCGTTATAATTGTCGGGTTCATAGTCGAGAACTTGCAATGCTGCATCACGGGCCGCCTCGTATTGCTTTTTTCCAAGAGCGTCTCTCGCTGCCTTGAGTTTCGTCTTGGCGAACGATGAGGACATTACTGATGGTGCAGTAGTAGTACTAGCTGGCAGGTCCGCGGTATGACAGGTTATACTAAACGGTACTACATTTGAGAGTGGCGCATGCTCTCTAGCCTCATCAGCCGGCATATCTGCCAAGCATACAACTATTGAGTTATACGTACGAGTACCTATCAGTAGGGCCCAAAAAGTTTGCAACGATAAATAGGATACAGGAATATCCGACGAAAGCACAAAACCCTTGTGTGCAAGTTTTGTGCCTATCACTGGCCCGGGGCCGGGTTGTCACCTTTCTTGTTCCAAGAGTTCCCTAACCGTGTGGAGCGGGTGTCTCGTCACCTGCCATTCTCCTTCTTGCGCCAAAATCTGAGACGGTTCGTCTTGTTGTACCTGACGAGACATTGTTCTTCAATCAGGTCGCACAACTCTGCTTGGGCTAGTCCATCCGTGGATGGTGACGGAATAGCTGCAACGCGCGCGCGAATCCCGAGAACATTGAGGTGTCTCGTCCACTCATCGACAGAATGGTGATCTGTGACAACGAGAAGAGGGCAGATTTCGCCACCGCAGGAAGTATAGAAACTACGAAATTTCTCCTCGTTAGGACGTGACATGGTCCCAGCGAAGATCAACAGATCGGCAACTTTGGACGTCTTTGGAGCGACGTAGCGTTTCGAAAGATCACCTGCATGCTGGAAGACGAACGGGCGTCCATTGATCTGGGAATTGATTTTTCTAAGGTCACCGAAGATGCCTGAATGAAAGAAGGCAACGTCGGTCTGACAGAAAATGACACTGGAAAAGGATTGGACGTTCTCCCAGCCAGACCTCATCATCGATCGAAAGTCGACTAAGGCGGCTTTGATAAGGACATTAGCGTCGGACGGCGGTCGAGTGGCAACTCGGTGACAGTTATCGATGATCAACTTCCGGACCAACTGCTGTGACAGGATGCTGCGCTCTTCAAAGACAGAACCCTTGAGCTTCGCCATGTCGATGGTCGTAACGCATGCGTGGTCATCGAAGCGCATCTTGTACTTGGCCAGTTCCTTCTCGCCGTTGGTCCACCAATCATCCATCGAAGTTGGTTCATTCTCCAATCCCGTCATCACGGCAACGATGGGAACCTTCTTCCTGCATATCGCAGAGTAGAAGATGACATAGTTCCTCGCCAGCGACTTCCGAACACCCGAACCGCGCATGCAGTAGACGAGGAGGTGGATGCCATTCGCACTCCGTAGCTCACGGAGCAGCTTGGTCAAATTTTTCTCGGCCATTTGCGGTGAGACGCGACCCCGCGTTCCTTCGTCGAGGCCCGCAGTATCCCAAATGTTGATTTTCTCCCCATTGATGGTTATCAAATGTTGACGGCTCTGAAACGTGCATCCAAGGACACCATTGGAAGTCTCCGCCGTTTTGCGACCAGCGAGCATGTTGATCAGGGAGCTTTTACCGACCCCACTGTCGCCGAAGATCACGACATTGCGAGTTTCTGTGGTCTGAGGGGGAAAAGGTTGACCTCTGGGTCAAAGCGAATACAATCATTCTCTAACCTGGGGAGCAACATTACTAACCTTCGGGCCTGCTTGAGACACAGAGTATACAAGACATCGTTGATGATACTCACTTTGGTGGATCTGGGGCTGGGACTGTCTATATCCATTGCAAACATCGTGGGTACCTGCTGCGGTCGAGGGTGCTATACGGAGAGCGTCAAGTTGAGGATAGAGGAATCAGTGTTGGGAGCAACCTTGGTCGCCCGGTCAATGCTCGGTTTTCCAGCAGGCTCGCTTGCGAAACCAAGTGCCAGTTCACCGGCAGAGTTCTACCCATAGAAGTATTCATAAGCCAGTCTACATTGCGTAGCATAGGACAAGAACCTACGTCTGGGTGGCGCATGGCTTGTTCCGTGTATTTCATTGCGCAAATGGACATGTTGCTAGATTCGTCGCGACGTCCGTGACAAGACTACCTTCAAGTTTATATGTGGAGGAAAGTTCGCTAGTGCGCAATGGTCGCGCTCACCTCGAACACGGGACTCGAGGCAAAATTTGCCAATGGTGACCTGCAGGACTATGCCCCCACAACCACAACAGCATGGATGCCCCGTTTGATCAAACGCGGCGAACTTGTGAATTCACAGCATGTTAGTTGACAGGGATATTAGTATTGAGGCCGGGAGCACCCACCGCCGTGATGCACGTTGCACAAAGCATTTCTAGGAGGCTCGCGCAGTGGCTCCAACGTTGGGCGAAGGGGAGACCGATAGCCTTTGATGGCGAAGTTCAGTTCCCGAGTGCCGGGTGCTAACCATGCGACCCTGACGCATTGACGCCAATTTGATGGACGCCACACAACCTTGTCCCATGTCCTGTCCCAATGTTCAATGATTATTTGCAATAGCGCGAAATTGAGGACATGCACCTTGAAGGTAGGCTTAGACTTGAGAGAAAATATGATTGAGATGTCCACCTTGTCCACCACGATCAAGTTAAATTCTACTGTTACGGCAGTGCATGCCACTACAATGTTGGCAACTGGGCCACCGGCAACGGAAAAACACCACATCAGGCCACTCGCGTCCACCTCATTGTCGACATTTACTATCGGATGACGCACTGGCGCTTCTGGGCCGTCAGGCGCAGCTCTTATCGTGATGATTTTGGATCAGGCGAGTGTTCATTTCGATCCCAGTAGGCGTGCAGCACGTTTCTATCACAGCTAGTTCATCTCCGGCAGTGGGGGACCTTGTGGAATAGAATCGACCCTGATATGACGCCCTTTCCATGAATGATGTTACGATGGTCGTTCATCTAGAACAGACGCTCATCGACTGCTGATCTCAAGCCTGAGAAGCTCACAACGTTCAATATGGAACCTCGGCATGTCCTTTGTGAGCGGGCGATTGGAAGATGCACTGCGTGCATCCCACCCTTATAAAGGGCGTGGCCTGTGAACGGTCAAGTCCCCAGAAACTCAGCTCCCCAACGAGGACGCCGCACATATCATACTACGCCTATCTAGCTGCCACCGTACTGCACATCGACACCTCGACCTTAGTCACCTCCCATCTGCTATGCGGACAGATAGCATTTGTCCTGGTCCCGGGACATTCGATAACCCCAACCGCCGTAACATCTTGATCGTCGGAGACGTCGGTGTAGGAAAGAGCTCCCTCGTTAATCTTATCTCCGGTAAAGGGCTAGCCAAGACTTCCAGTGGTGCTAAAAGCTGCACGCTCGACTCAAAGGAATACATCGTCACGCTCGACAACGTCGAGTTTGCCCTTCATGACACAGCTGGTCTGCATGAGGCCCATGGCAAGATGAAGAAAACCGAGTACCTGGATGCCATCCACCAGGCGTACACCCTCATCTCCAGACTCGAGCGGTCGGGCGGCATCAGTCTCCTCTTATTCTGCATGAAGGCCGGACGGGTCTCCATTACGATGCAGCAGACATACAACCTTTTCGTGGAGGTGTTTTGCAACCGCCAGGTTCCCGTCGTTATCGTCGTTACGCATTTGGAGATGTATGACTTCATGGAGCAATGGTGGAGCGAGAACGAGCAGGATATCAAGGATTATGAACTCAGATCCCATGGGCACGCTTGCGTCACCACGACCCGCGGCCTCCGGGGGGCGTATAGCGACAAGTATGAAGAGTCTAAGCAGGTTATCCGGAACCTTCTCCTGGAGTATAGCAGTCGGGTCACTTGGAAAGAAGAGAAGGCAAGTTGGGTCAGGCGGATGGTGCTACACATGCGCAGTTGGCTATCTCCACGCGTAAAGCAGCCCAATGGCAGGGACCTGAGGAAGAAATTGATCAAGCGGTGCGGCTTCTCAGTCAAAGATGCCGAGCTCGTCGCGCAGAAGATCGAGAAATCACGGGAGATGTCTGGAGACGCGCCGGAGGATGAGAAATTATGGTTCGACAATAAATCTGGAACTGACAGGAGCGATTCCTTGCCACCTTACGAACCATGATCAACATGTCCACGCGAATTACTGTACTTTGCTAGGCATCCAAAGTACATCCAGTTACCGTAGTACTAAGGCTATTGTATTTTACAACATAGTTGGGACAATACGCGAGCTGGGGTTGCAAGCTGCGCATTATGAACTAACAGTGCGTCCACATGTCCTCAGATAGTCAACGTATTCCACCAGGAATTGGACTTGCTCCAGCGTTTCGATGGCTTTGACGCTTCTTCGCCTTCGCACCACTTCGATTGCCCGCTCCACCAGCTGGAATGTATCGCGCCGCACCACAGTTTCGCTGTCCCACCGGAAAGTCTCTGTTGGACCTGCCAGACTTGTGGTGGTGACAGGGCTCACTGGGATGTCGGTCTCGATCCATCCGCAGAGCCCGAGCTTCAGCATCCAACAGCATGCGAAGAGCCCAGCGCGACCGACTCCCCCGCGGCAGTGCACTAACACAGAGATGCCCTGCAGGGAGTATCTTTGGATAATCCGATCTAGATCGGCGTCCAGAGATTTAGGTGAAAGCGGGGCTAGACCTTCTGGCAAGGGTATACTACAGGGTGGATCGCATCAGGTGAGAGTGCAGGTGTGTGTGTAGAAAGTGTACCGTAGGACGTCGAGACCCTCTCGATGTGCAACTTGGCAGTATTCGATCCATGAGATGCCTACCAGAAATTCAAGTTCCTCGTCATCGAGACAGCTTCGGTTTACAATGACGTTATTAATATATTGACGTAGTGAGGGAACAGAATTTACCACACGATGCATCGCGCCCCAAGCATTTTCATCCGTCGTAGATCAACATCCAGATCTCGGCAAACCGCACTTCGTCCACGAACAGGACGATTCAAACGTACTTTTTGTAGAAAGCAAGGAACGGGAATGTTGAAAAAAGGGGCACGATCGAAAGAAAGAACTAACCTTTCTTGCCAGGGCAAGATGACAGAAGGAGGTTTCCAAGTTTAAAAGGTCTTTGGTTGGTGGTACATTGTCGAGAGGGTACTGTGGAAGACGGCTTGGAAGCTCGAAACCTGGATTTCTTCTTTGGGGGGGACGGGGCCGTTGGTGGGCGACTATCCCGAATAGAGAGAAGTGCGTAGAGATGCAGGGAAGGAACTCACATGTGGGACGATAATGGATGCAAGGGATAGGTGGTTGGAAGAGCGAGCATCGACGGGGGGCGGCTCTGTAAAAGTTGAGAGATCGTCTTCGGGGATGAAGGAGTGGAGTGGCGTGGCTCCTGCTTCGGAATCACATCCGCGACGTGACATTCGGAGGTCCCATCAGGAATGGCATGAACCTTGGGGTTACGCTTGAGAGACAGCAGGATTCTCGACGAGGGAACTGGCAAAGGAGGGAGGGCAAATTTTGTGTTGAGGGCTGCGTTGAGAACGCCAGTGACGGAGGAACGGAGTTGGTTCGACGGACATTTGTGCTGTGGTACAGGTGGTATAGGTGCTGAATAGATAGGCAAGATGTGGGGTGGGGATAGTTGGGGACATCCGGCAATCCGGTCGAGACTGTAAGGAAGGTGAATCTCGAACAAGACTGGACAAGGTTTTTTACACGGTGTAAGATGAGATGAGATTGCAATGAGTGATTCTGGAGGTATGACTTGTGAAATACTGTGGATAGGCGGTTAGTGGCGAGTGAGGTGCGCGGGATGGACCGACTTTATGGGATGAGACTGCGATGTTTTGATGAGCGAGGGAGAGTTGGTGGTATCTTTGTGATGTGAAACGGGGAAGGATTCGGAGAGCGCGCTGGCGAGTTCGCGCTGCAGCTCTGGATGTGGGACGGCTTCTCCCGTAGCGAGTGCGGCGCGTTGTTTCGCTGCGGGTATGAGGGGGCGGGGGGTGGTGCACGGCCACCAGAGAACTTGGTCTGCGTATGTCCGCTGGCGCTCACGGAGGGCGCGGACGACATGGGGCAAGAGCGGGGAGTACGCGAGGGGAGCGCCTGGGCAGGGGTAGGTAAGAGCGCGAGGGGGAGAGCGGGCGGGTACCTTGATGACCATATCTCATGCGGCTGTATTCGCTCATATGGTGCTGAGAAGCGAGGGGAGCGAGCTTCTTCTTTATCAGCGCCGGCGGGGGACAAGCAAGGACGGAAGTGTACCTGGAGAGTCCATGGATCGGTTTGGTGGCCATCCGCGTCGGCGTCGGACATGGACAAGCCGCGTTCGCTAAACCCGTCTTTTCTCTCCACCACGACCAGCCACTCTTTGTATTTACTGTCCTTTCCATGTCCCGCTCAGTCCGTCTCGCAGACGACCCCGCTCGTCCACCACGACAGCCAATCGCTACCGGCACCACCATCCGTCGTGCGAAAACCCTCACGCGCCCGGAGCGCAGTGTTGCACCCGTCCCCCTCATCAACCCCCCCTCCTCTCTCGCGCCGACCGCCTCAGGTTGGATCCCTGGCACAGGCATCGGCAGTGGTTTCGACCCATGGCGCGTCTTCTCGCTCATCGTCACCTTCTGGGCCCCCTCCTTTCTCCTCACCTCTCTCGGCGGTCTCACGGACAAGAACATGATCCAGGCTTGGAGGGAGAAGATCGCCCTTTGCTTCATCATCTTGCTTCTTTGCCTAGCTGTCGCTTTCATCACCGTCGGTACGCAAATGGTCCTTTGTCCGTCTACCGAAAGCACCACTTCCGATCGCTATTCCACCCTCGGTTCTGTCGCTGGTACCCTCAGCGTACAGGGTATCGTCTTCAATGTCACCGCCGCACTCAGTCCACAGACCGTCAACCTGGCCTCGCTCACCCAACAAGAGCCCGGTCAGGACATCACTCCGTACTTTACCCGCAGCGCGTCTCAGTACACTGCCTGCAATGATCTCACCTTCCACGTCGCGACCGACAATCCATGCACCACACCTTGCCCTCTCGGCCCTCTCAACACCTCTTCTACCTTCACCCAACTCAACATACAGGAGACCTCCCAGCTTCTGGGCTATGACTGGTCCCAGGTCGCTAGCCTCTCTAATTACTTTGTCGTCGATGGCGCCGTCCTCAATATGAATCCCTACATGCAACTGCACCCCTCCCCGATTTCTGCCGACCCCGTCGATCTTGCCATTCGCAGTGTTCTCCAGCCAAACAATACCGGTGGAAAGGATGCCACCATGTTGTTCTACAATAATCCCTCCACCAAATCTGCCGTTCCTTGCCTCACCCAACGATACTACGCCGGCAACATAGACAAAATGACGCCCGGTTGTTTCGTCTCATCATTGTTTCTCTATGTCGGCCTCATCGTCATCCTTAGTCTCGTCCTTGTCCGGTTCGCGATGGCGTGTGTGTTTAACTGGTTTCTCTCTGCCAAGCTGGCTGGCCCTCCCGACAGCACGGACCTGAACCGTTCAGCTATTAGTCCAGCAGTCATGCCAGAAGGTGCCAACATCTCCATCGACAACAAAACCGGCATGGCTCCTTGGGCGGGTCCCGGTGGGTCCAAGAAACTTGCAGCGCTCCGCAAGACCCCCGGCGCCCGTACTGTCGCCCCTGTGTCTCCTCAGGAGTCTAGCCAAGTCATGAGCTTGGCGCAGATCGGGACTGAGCTCTTTGCGGTGTGTTTGGTGACTTGTTATTCCGAGGGCGAAGACTCCATGCGCTCGACACTCGATGCAATTTCTCAGACAACATATTCCGACCACCGAAAGCTTATTTTCGTCGTCGCAGATGGAATGATCACTGGTGCGGGAGAGAAAAGGAGCACACCAGATATTTGCGTCAGCCTATTGGAAGCCGACCCGCGGTTCGGAAATCCCGCACCCATGAGCTACCTTGCGGTTGGATCGGGGGCCAAGAGAGAGAACCGCGCAATGGTTTATGCTGGTCATTACAGTACGTTTTTCTGATCAAACATTCACTCAGTGTAACCTTTCGAATTTCGTTTGTGCAGCCTGTGCTGGTCGCCGCACACCTACGTTGATAATTGTCAAGTGCGGAACGGAAGGAGAGTCGACAGATAAGAAACCTGGCAATCGTGGCAAGCGCGACAGTCAACTCATTCTGATGAACTTCTTCTCTCGGGTCACTTATAATGATCGCATGACCCCACTCGACTTTGACATGTTCCGCAAAATTCATGTGCTTATGGGTGTAACCCCTGATTTTTTTGAAGTTTGCTTGATGGTATGACAGTTCCGCTTGTTGATACTCTGGCGAAGTCTCATGTTCGACAGGTTGACGCAGACACTAAAGTGTTTCCCGATTCGCTCAAATCCTTGGTGAACTGCATGCACCACGACCAAATGATCATGGGCGTTTGTGGGGAGACTCGGATAGCCAACAAACGAGCATCATGGGTCACTTCTATCCAGGTGTTTGAGTACTTCATCTCCCACCATCTTGCCAAAGGCTTCGAATCCGTGTTTGGCGGTGTTTCATGCCTTCCAGGTTGTTTTTCGATGTTCCGGTTGAAAGCTCGTCGGAATAGCGGTGATGATTGGATTCCTCTTATCATCAAACCTGAAATCGTCCGCGAGTACAGCCAAAGCGAAGTCTCGACTTTACACCAAAAGAACCTTTTATTACTCGGTGAAGATCGATTCTTGACCACCATTCTCATCCGTACGTTCCCCAACCGCAAAATGATGTTTCTCCCGCAAGCTCGCTGCCGTACTGTTGTTCCCGATTCATTCACTGTCCTTTTGTCTCAACGGCGCCGTTGGATCAACTCAACGATTCACAATCTCATGGAGCTTGTTCTTGTACGCAATCTTTGTGGTACATTCTGTTTCAGCATGCAGTTTATTGTATTCATGGATCTCCTCGGCACCGTCGTCCTTCCGATAGCCATTGCGTTGACCTACATGCTCATCGTCAGCATGGTCTTAACCCCCCCGGTCAATTTCCAGGAAGCGATCCCGTTGATATTGTTGGTTGCGGTGCTTGGTCTTCCTGCCGTTTTGATTTTGATCACGACAGGGAAGATCGTCTATGTATTTTGGATGTTGATATACCTTATTGCCCTCCCCATCTGGAACTTTGTATTACCTGTTTATGCATTCTGGCACTTTGACGACTTTTCGTGGGGAGAGACGAGGTCGGTTCTCTCCGGTTGTTAGTATATTGCTACACATCGCTGATTACTCTTAACAGGAAAGTGGAAGGAGAGGCGAAAGGCGAAGCCCATGGAATCGGTGACATTTCCGCTGGCGGGTTGTCTGTGCCGCTTCGCCGTTGGGAAGACTGGGAACGATCAAGGCTCCGCAAAATCAAGCGCGAGGAACGAAGAAGAAGAGATATGGAGCGCATGCATCCAGGCGGATTCGTCACCGGCGAAAATGACCTACTAAGCACTCGAGGAGGTCAATACGAAGGCTCCGACGCATACTCGGTTACTTCTTCGGAGGAAGATCAATGGGGCCAGCAGGTTGGAGCGTACAACGAGAGCAACATGCAGTACCCTCCTCCCCCCGGTCTTTACGGTGTTGCAGCTACTGGAGAGGGAGGGTTAGTTGGTAGTGACCAATTGGAGGCGATGCTAGATGCTGGGTTTGACGAGGAGTCCCCGAGTCACTCTCCCGCACGCACACCGATATCCTCACTATCCGCGGCACGCTATCAGCTATCCGATAACCCATCCCAACAACATCTGATTGGTGGCACGGTGGGCCATGCCGCCATGTCTCAGACGCCATCGACTTCATCCTTCTCCCCTGTACCACACCATCAGGATGTACACCACCATTACCCACGACCAAGAGAAGCTTACGGGCCCCTTGGACCACTAGACCCAGGAGAGAAGTTTTGAATAGGGACCTTTTAAATACCTGGATTTCGATTTATGTTGATCTTCCTTGCCATATCATCGCCCTCAGGGCATCCCCAGACCCGCAGAGAGTTCCTATGGGTGTTCGTGACGGTCTAAGCCGTTAAGAAGCTCGCGTTGCTGATCATAGACATTCGTAAGGATACACTGAGGGAAAAGATGTTAGCGATCGGGTGGCAAGAAGCGATTGAGCGTCATATCGTAGGTCTGAATCCAAAGTCCGGATGCTCGTTGAAAGAAAAGTCATCAGATGCCACAGGACCTAACTAGGGTGAAATGATACAAGACTGCTACAGCGCTGATTACGTAGCAGTACTTGGTTCGCGCGCGCTGCAAATCATAATGTCACTATTACCCCGGTACTGGTGTCCGAGCTCAGATTTGAACATGGAATTCTACGTTGACATCTCGTTCCCCTCGTTCCCCTTCTCTGAAAAGCCTGCTATACACAAAGACCCCATGCAGGCCACCCTCAGCAACACCCAGCCACATTCACCTGGAGCTTGGCTTCAGCTCGTTCGTCAGCGTGACCCTGACCGTCAATATGTTGTTACTGCAGTGTCTCACTACAAGGAGCACTCACCCTTCCCCGACTTTCAACACGAGTACATACTCTTGTTTGTTCAGCACAGGACCCCCTCTTTCCAGCCAACCATGGCCCCTTTTGCCATCAGGGTTTCTCGCAGCATCACCAACCATTCTCTTCCAGCCCGACTAGGCCTCTGGGGTCCTGCAGACGACACTGTGGCTATTCTTGGTGTTGCCACCACTATCCACCTCCCAGACGAGTGCCTCTTTCATCTCACCTGGACACCTGGCTGTGCCCCCTCCCTGGAACGTGTATCAACCTTTATTTTTGGAGTTCATCGCTTTATGCCCCGGTATTGCCTTTTGAAGACATCCTGCTATACCTTTGCACGTGCCCTTAGCAGTTGCATCCATGCCAGGTTAAACAGCATTACACAAGTTCAACAGCCACGTTTTCTCACTCGGCGATCTTACTTCATGCATTGCATTCCAGTGGGCATCACACGTGCACAGAGAGTGGCTAACATGGTTGTCACATCTGAGGAAGTATTTGGTATGTACTTTTAATATCTTCTATTAAATCACTTTTCACATTAAGAGAATGTACAATAGGTGCATGAGCATTGGAAGGAACCCCAGGATCCAAGTCATTCATTTTCTTGTTGCAGACTGGTCGCCCAATGATTCTATTGTTTTGGTCCCTTCGTTGATTATACATATTTGTTCGGTCTCGCTCCTTAACAGTGTGGTATGAAGATCCGGCTGTCTGTCCTTTTGTTTGTGTACTAGCCTCGGGCGGTGGCTGCAAGTTTGTGACTGCCACATCTTATGTTTTCTACTGGTAACTACTAGGTAGTGTTGATATGCAGCTAGTAGCTACACAGGTTGTTCGCGCCGCATTGTTCTAGTGAAGTAACAACACAGAAAGAGTACCTCCTCACCAGTGTCTTGCACTTGGCTCATGGGATCTGGATCATATCCCCGATTCGCCCTCTGAATGTCCTCACCTGGCCTTGCCGCCGACCCTTTATGGTCAGCGTCACTGTCAAGTACACCTTTCTCTGGTCTAGTTGATACTCCCTGTGCAGAGGTGATGATCAAAATGAGTCCTCCGGGAAAGAAACTCGGACGAGCTTGCCTGCAAAAAGCGCTGCAAGCGACCTGTAAGACGACCTCTTGCTCCAGATATGGACGTATCCGATCCCTCTCCAGAGTAAAGACGTTTGTGCTTTGTCTGCCTCTTCCATAGGCCCTTGACGATAACAGAGTTCCGTCTCATTGCTGCAGAGGGAGGCTCTGTCTGAACTTCACGGTTTTGTTTATCACTCCCTATTGGTGGGGATGGCGGAAGATGAGACCTCGGGAGCTGTAACCTTGGATATCAGCGTGGGAAGAGAAGTGGTATGCGGGCCAACTCACTTCTAGGATGGAACCTAGCAAGCTGTTGGGGGACGGTGGCAGTGGTATCAAAGCCGGTGAGACGGGTGGAGGGACCGTGTTATCCTCAGGCTTTGAATCTGTTGTGGGCTGCGGACTTGTCAGGACAGCTGTGTGATTCGGAAACGAGAAGGTCGGCTCACTAGAGGAGAAGGCTCGACTTTGAGTAATGGTGGGGGTGCGTCCGGCGAAGGTCGGCGAATGACATCGGCGTCCCAAAGCCATATTCTAAAATCACAACATCCGCCCACGAGATATCGACCATCGGAAGAAAATGCAACACAGGAGACGTCGTTGGCATGGCGAAGTGGGGGACCGGCGACCTGACGGGAGCCAAGGTTCCAAACTTGCATGACGATGTGAGGGCCAGCGGTAGCGAGGAAGGTGCCATCGGGAGATATGGCGATGGAGGTGATGATGTTCGCATGGGATTTCATGGGCTCTCCGACATGTTCACCAGTGATGACGTCCCAGACACGTATTGTGCCGTCGTCGGCTGCGGTGACGAGCTGTCGACCGTCGGGGGTGTACGTGACGCATCTCACATCGTTGCTGTGGCCTTCCATGGGATCGAGGAGCATCTGGCCAATGTCAGAATCACAGATGCGTACTGATCTGTCGTTTGCAACGCTGGCAATTTCGAGACCATCAGGGGAATAACTGAGGGCATACAGATTGCCATTGTGTGATCTGAAGGGGCCAGCGACTAAATCACCTGTATCTGTGTCCCATATGCGTATTGTGTTATCGCCGGTGGTGGCAATTCGTTGCCCGTTGGGCGAGAATGTGACACACCACAGGCCGGAGGTGTGTCCTTCAACGGGCTCATACGCGAGTTCGCCACTTGACACATTCCAAACCCGCAACGTTCGATCCTCTGCGACACTGGCAATTTTTCCGCCGTCGGGTGAGACGGCGACGGAGCGGACTACATCTGTATGACCGGTAAACGGCTCCCTCGTTTCCAAGCCTGTTTCGACGTCCCATATTCGAACGGTGTTGTCCCACGACGAGCTAACAATATGGCGGTTATCAGGGAAGAAGGCGACACATCTGACAGTGTCAGTGTGGCCAGCTAACGTTCGTAGAGGGCGGACGTGTTCTGGTCTACGTAGGCGACCAGCAGAGGATAACATTCCGCCTAGCTGCCTAGAAATATCAGTGAAACTTGCCTTGACGACGAGAGTTGATCGGTCCGTGGACCGTCACCAATTAAAACTGCCAACGTGGGACTGGTCTACTAGGTACACAACACACAAATTCGCCTACATTTTACTGCCCGCGAGCCTAGTCCAGTACCAATTGATGAGTCGATCTGCTCGGATAGGCAGATTTGATTGCTGCACCGTATCGGTTATTTGTTCCAGTTGATTTTCTTCCTGCCCAACCACTCCAACGTCTTCCGAGTCCGCAAGCGAGCCCACATCATTACGTTGCTACCAGCCAGGAACACCCTTACTGGCTCGTTTTCACGTCAACATCTCCTTGCACTGAACCAGCATGGGCTCAGCGACCGCTCAGCGTAGAGGTGTCTGGGAACCTCTCCCACTCATCGTGTATGGCTATGCCGTCCATCCACTTTCCCCGTCCAAGCGTGACACGCGCATATCGAGCCGACGACCCATGTCCACGATCACCGAAGTCTCAGACGGTGACGTCGGCGGTCACAGAGATGTCGTCTCCCTCGAAGTCGGAGACGAAGTGTACGCCTTTGAGAAATACACGCCCAGAGGCAAGGAAGTCGAAGGCGTCTGGTACCGGGGGTGCGTTGACCCGACAGCCTTCCGCGACAACAGTCGCACTGAGCCCTCATTCTAGATACGTCGTGTGTACAGCGCGTCGGCCACCTTCTTTGACCTGGTCCGATCCGTCCACTTCCACTAAAGCGCCTCTCAGAGCCGATGAACCTCAACAAGTATTCATTGGCATTTTCCCGGCTTCTCACATCTATGCTCGGGACGAGTTATCAGACGCGGAAGGTCGTCTGCCTGATCTGGTTACATCATTGATCAACAACCCAAGTTCTACCAGCGGTCAGCACCCGAATGGAGCACCTCACGTGGCCGATTATCTTGCTCAGTGGAAGCGTGAACGTGCCAACTCAGGTCCCGACCATCCCGCACGAGAACGCGACCGTGACCACACCAAGGAGAAAGACCGTGAAAAAGACGGTTTGGAAGATGAACGCAAGTCATTCAAGCTCCCCCCGCCTCCAGACCAAGCCAAGTCATCCCGTGCTGCAGTCACAGTTTACCCCGCGAGCATTTATTCCGCTGCTCCCTCTGAAGAAGTGCTGAAGCCGCTCCCACCCTAGGCCGTCTCTCAAATCCGGAGACGACACTGCGTCAGGTGCCACACAACCTATCATCGACGAGATTGCATCGGCACTGAGGGAATGGCATAGCTTAATGTTTCAATACCTGGCACGAAGGCAATATGCTCTCTTTCATACGGTGAAATCTCACATCGAAGCCTTACACCTCGGCCGAAGGCAATTGCTCGCGCACACCCTGAGTGCCGAGGAAACAATCGCACTAAGGAGAGACTGCGTCGCAAGGCTAGTGACTGGGAACATGGTCCAGAATCTGGATATCATTGTCAGGCATCCCACTTGGGGAGCACTCGTTGCTGTCGATGTGGAAGGCGAGGTCGACCCACGCAGCTGGGTCAGTGCTGTCAGGATGTACGCCATGCAAACTGCATTGGCATACATGAACATGCCAACAGATCACGTTGGCCTTGTAAAAAATTCGACAACAGAATACTATACTCCCTCAGCGCCGATCCCCACCCCAGCACATTCTGCCTTCCCCGATGTCACTCGCCCTCGTAATTCGTCTCGCTTTGTCGGCTTTCTCGCTTCCCCGAGTTCCTCTAGTGGTGGTAGCGCTAAACCATCCCCTGCGAAGTTTTATCACATATTCCTTGATCTCCGCGCTTTCGTCGCCTCCTTCTGTGCACCGGGCGAAGTGGCTGAACTTTTTTTCTCCATCTACAAACACTCGGATAACCCGCGATTCGTGACAGAAGAATATTGCGTTGTGCTAAACCACAACGGGGTCCTTGCTCGAGAAGGTGGTTCAGCGATACGTGCCCGTACACTCTTCACCGACATCGCGCAGAGTGATGCACAAGATACTTTGTTTTTGGTGTGCCGGATTGTTCGTAATGGGGCCATGAAAATGGCCTCAAGTATTGGTTCCGGTTTTCCTGGTGCGGACGGTGGCAGACGAAGACCATCGGAGTCATCCATTTCACTCACTGATTCGTCAGGGACGGCTCGTACTCCCTCTACGCCACACAACCAAGGATTTGTCGAAAGTGCCAACTACCGTCGTCCATTCGGTTGTGCAGTACTGGAGTTAGCACAGCTGAGCAAGATGGTAGCCGAAGGATCCGATGTATCCCCAATCCGTGAACACACGATGCCGATCTATGTTCCGGTTAATGAGGCATTGTTCTCGATGCTTCATCAGGACATCATTGCAAATAACCCCAAAGAGTACGAAAAGTCTTCTAGGTGCTTGCCTATTCACTTTTTCCATATTCAGCCATTGACAGCTTTGCAGGGCCGAGATGCTTGCGGTATCGGTCAAGATTTTCCATGGAGATGCATCCACAATCACCAGAGAGAACATGTCTCTTCTTCAGGATATCCCGCCCACCCTCCGCCTTGGTTTCCCTGACGTTGTATTCCCGGGTGACATCCGTAACGAACTTTACATCAAACTTTGGTCTGGAGAGTTCGCCGCCCCTCCCACGCAGTCTGCGCGTCTCAGCATGGTCAATTTTGCTCGTCCCGGGCCAGCTGCTCAGAATGTCCAGGTTACTATTGAGGTTCGAGATTCCTCTGGTTCCACAGTGGAGAATGCCATATCTCTTGGAGCCGGTGAACCACCTGTGACGCAGTTCCACTCAATAGTGTTCGCTCGCAATAATCA
This sequence comes from Boletus coccyginus, assembly GCA_025782845.1. NCBI lineage: Eukaryota > Fungi > Basidiomycota > Agaricomycetes > Boletales > Boletaceae > Boletus > Boletus coccyginus. Next base: position 212,694 of record JAHZSR010000007.1, on the reverse strand, counting down.
GCCAACATATGGCGAATTAATCAAGCTTCAGTTACCTCTCCGGGGTGTGCCTGACTGGCACCTGTTCTTCACATTTAGAAATAGGGCCGGGAACCGTGCCTTGGGACCGGAGCGAGCGTTCGCATTCGCATTCCAACCTCTATTCCCCGGACAGGGCGCCTTCTTGGAGGACGGTAGTCACACCCTAGTATTGTACAAAGCCGACCGACTAAGCCAAATCACACCAGAGATGTATCTGTCGTCATCGCCTTGGGTTTTACCTGGTCAGCGCACAGACCAGGTGACGGTTTCCCCTGATCTCCAGAGGCTCGCTCCTCCCCTCCGCGACACCCTCATCATTCGTTCTTCACTATGCTCTACCAAATTTACTCAGAACCCAGTGTTGCTCAGTCTTCTCAAGTGGGAGCAGATACAAGACAAGGAACTTCTCTCTACTGTACTCAGCAAGTTCACCTTCGTTGGTGAAGGTGAAATTGTCAAATTTTTGCGCGACATCTTCGATTCGCTTTTTGGCATCCTTGTCTCTCAAACGAATCAATCTGGGGAGATGGATCATCTTGTGTTCAATGCGCTCGTGACGGTACTCGGGATTGTCCAGGACAGGAGGTTCAGCAACTTCCAGCCCGTTTTGGATGTATACATCGAACAACATTTCAACTGCGCCACCGCGTCCTCTCGTATGATCAAGTCGATGGATAGGCTTCTCAGGAATCCCACAGGCACAGATACAGCATCTCCCCTCAGAGCAGCGCTCAAAGTGTGGCATTATATTTTCAAGTTCATCACTCGCGGACGAGAGTTGCAGAAGTCCACGGAACTGGGGATGCCGGGTGGCGTAGCCGCCGACCACCTCGAAGCGACGTTCAAGAAGGAGGTCCGGACACATCTGACGGAGGTTAATCGCATGATGGCGACCTCGTCCCCACCATCTATCATCGGCACGCAGACAATCGCGTTACAGCACTTTACGTCCATATTACCTGAACTCGCCAAAATACTTCCGACCATCGAGCTCGTCACCGTCGCAACAAATTTTGCTAATGCGATATCTAATGCCAAGGGGAAGATCATCATCTGGCGGCTTATCATGTACTTGCAGATTGTGAAAGGCTTCTTGTTCGATGAACCACAATCTCGAGGGCTACTCGTTCAGGCTGTAGTGCTCTGGATCAAACCATACTTTGGTCGCTACGACGAGTTCACGCAGACGCAGCCAGGAGACTCGGACAGTGCCAAAGATTCATCGCGTGTCAGTTGGATGGAGTCGGTGCGGTTGTGTGTGACCATTCTTGCTGTGATGTTGGATAAGCTCCAGCAGCAGCTGGTTTCCTCAACGGTACTTTCGGATCGTACTTTGTCCAGACAAGAGCAAGACAACGTGGAGTATTTACTCATGCTGTTACCTAGGTGAGCTTGGTTTTCTTCGCATAAGTTCTTCGATTTAGGGTCTTTTTCTAGGCTTCTAGATTCATACCGAGAGTTCCAAAATCCTGCCAACCATCGTGCTATTGAGCGTACAAGGACGCCTATGACCAGCGCCGCTGCAGTACCTGTAACATTCCCTGAATCTTACCCGTTCTCTCTTTTGACATCACCGCCCAACTCACCTCGGAACGTTACCAGCGCGCCCAACGTTTCCGAGGAACACAGTATTTTCAACCCCGGTTTGGGAGAGACCGCTATCGTTTTCCTGGCTCTCATTCTGTCTGCACCCACTAAACATATATATAATTTTCTGGAGTCGAGCTATGACATCGAGGGGAAAGACAACTTTGCTGCACTTCTGACGCAGTTCTTCAAAGTCGCGATATCAATTCTTGACAATGACGCATGGCCGAGCACGTGGCTGAATGTGAACATCTTGGCGCACAAGGTCTTGATCAAGATGATGGACCCAGTGGCAACGCTCTTGAAAGGAATCTTCATCCCTCCACCGTCGGCTGCCCAGCAGTTCAAGTCCGACCTTTGGCGCGACGCGTTCCACATGCTCTTCAAACTTCTCTCGTCAGATCAACTCGTTATCGAGGAGTTCACTGCACAGGTGCGTGCCACGAAGCCTACTTGATTACTAGCTCATTTCGGTGCAGAAACGTCGTGCAGTCTGGCGGCTTGGTGGTGACATTCGCGGTGAAGGTGCTGATATCTTGTTGCGTCTCTGGGAGTCCCTTAGATGGCCCGAGACTCCCGATGCAGAAGCGTCGCAAGGAGTGAGTACTTATTCGCATTCCAGATCCCGCTGCTTACCGTTTTTCAGGGTTATCAACCAGTGCTCAGCCCTCTCATCGGACAAATCGTGAATCTATGCCTGAGTCATCACGACTCGTTGCGCAACAATGCAGTCGGCATCCTTTTCGGAATGATTATCTCGGAATACCAACAATTTGGCCATTTCGAGCAAATCGAGAACGAATTGGTGAAGAAGTTGGACTCACTGTTTATGTCCCAATCAAAGGGCGATGACATCTCGCGCGCCTTCTTCATTGCACATTTGCGGCAGCTGTTCGAATCTGCGCAGGTGGACGACCCACTGCGAGAACGAGTATCGACCTTTTTGGACTGTGTGGATGCATTCCTCAAACTCTTGCTAAGTCTTAGGAGCCTCCCTGAGGGTGAAGAGTTTGCTGACGACCGAGTTATTGCAACGGTATGCCCAACCCTGAAGTATTAGCAAACATCTTCTTGACGCCCCTGATAGCTACGGTTGATGAACTTCATTCGAGAGATAGGCCGAGAAGAGATGTACATCAAGTATGTGCACCAGCTTGTTAATGTACGCAGAACACGACTTTCGTTTCGTATCTCCCGATGCTCACCACTCACCAGGCCCATTTGCAATCTCAAAATTATGTGGAAGCTGCACTTACTCTCAAGCTGCACTCTGACCTGCACGAATGGGATCTATACTCCTTCGTTCCTCCTATGGAAGATCTTGGATTACCACAGCAATCCCAGTTCCACCGCAAGGAGACCCTTTGCCTCTTGATACTTGATTATCTTGGTCTGTCTAACCACTCTCAAGATAATTCGGATGTTGACTGTCAAACCATCATAGGGAAGGGAAAAGCATACGAAAGCGCAATTGATATATGCAAAGAACTGGGGAAACAGCATGCCGAAGTAACATTCAATTAGTACGGTTGAGATGTCACTATTTGTCTTCAGTAACACTCACGTTCGCACGTGCACAGTACCCGTTTGGCGGAGATCCTCAGACATCAAGCAACTCTGTTGGAGCACATCATTACTGACCAACGGTACTATCCGGAATATTTCCGCGTGGCATTCTTTGGCGAGTTTCCAGACGCGATCCGTGGCAAACAGTTCATTGTACGTTTGTATACACCGCTATCATTCATGTTTCAAATGACCGATTTCTGCTGACCAGTATCGAGGCTACGAGTGGGAAAAGTATGGGACATTCTGTGAACGAATGCTCAACAAACATCCGGGGTCCCAGTTGTTGAAGTCACCTGGAGACCCTCCTGTGGATATTCGGTTTGGTGCCAGTCAATACATTCAAGTGACCGCCGTTTCTGCAGAACCGAATCGTACACTACCAATTTTCACCTGTCCTGACGTGCCCCCGGCGATACGAAGCTACTATGAACACAGGCAAGTAGCTCGCACATCTATCGGCCCATTTCCTGAGTCCTCGACTTAGCTCGGTCAACGCTTTCAGTAGTACCCGATCAATTACCAAAACTGACCGAGACGGTAACGAAGAAGTATGGCTCGAGAAGACATGCTACACGACTGAGCAGGCTTTCCCGACCGTCTTGCGTAGATCCGATATCACGGAGTGGGAAGTCGTGGAGATCACACCAGTAGATCACGCATATAATGAAGTGGAACAGAAAACCCGGGAACTCGACTTTCTGCACTTGAGATACTCTGCGCTTGCGAAGACCACCCAAATATTCTCTACCAATGCGTTATCCATGACGTTGAACGGTGCCGTGGACCCCCCGGCGGATGGCATTCCTGGGTACAGGGAGGCGTTCCTCAATCCTACTTATATCGCCCGGCATCCAGATAGGGAGGAACAAGCAGATCGGTTACGAACTGCGATTGACGACCATGTGAGCCCACAGACATATTCTCCCAAATGAAATAGAAACGGACTGACTCTGAATTCTTCTAGGTTCGTGTCATAGACAGCTGTCTTAAGCTACACGGGCAAATCTGCCCGCCAGAGATGCTCCGCTTCCACCAAACCATGGAAGAACTCTTCCGGAAAAACTTTCCCGAGGAGATCGGGCGTATAGGGGCGCAAGGCGGTTTTGAAGACGTCCCAGCCCACTCGTACGCACGAGTCAACGATCAGTCGTCTCTTCACGAGAACGCATCCCTGCAGAGATCACTGTCGTCCAGTGGCCAATCCAATTTACCCGCCCTTTCGCTAAGCACGACTGTCCCTCCCCAGCCCTTGTCGCCGTTCACCCCCACCAGAGACCATGGAGCTGACGTTCCGTTTCCCGTCAAGCGCACCCCGCTGCAACTTCACGCTGCGCATGTCGCCCGTCATGGTATCAATGGCGTATCCACCGGATGGCGCCAGGACGCCATGGGCAGCGAAGTGGGCACTGGATCTCCGCGCAATTCGTTGATTACTGTTGGGAACGCCCCGTCCATGATCGGCCCCTCGGGCGCGTCGATCGTCGCGTCCACCGTCGGCAGCATTAAAGGTCGTTTCTCCCGCTTTGGAAGTCTCAGGTCAGGCCGCAGGGGATAAGCCTAATTATGTTGTTGTGATAAAATCTCGCCGATAGATATGTTCGTTCATGTAGTATCCCTCACATAATACCTGCCATGCTCTTTTTTATTCTCTTCAACTCTGGAATCTCTCCCTAAAATTGTCTTGTTTTATTCATACCCTCGACGAAATACAGATATACCCATTCACGTTATACAACATGAAAATGAAAGCGGTAGCGGTATTGCGCTAGTTGCAAGGCGTGTATGTATAGGAATCACAGTCGATGGACAGCGGAAACGGATCTGGGAGTATCGATACAGCAGGAGGAGCAAGTTAAATAATAAATGAGATAAAGGATAACCAGCTGATCATGCATGCACACTATGCATGCTGACTGGCTAGCACCGCGCTCGCGCCATGCTCTCGTAGCGTCTGAAATTCGAACGCGTCGTACGTGTGTATGGGGTACGACGGCGGAGCGTAAATGTCGATCGGCTCTGCGGAATCTGATTGGCTGTATCCGTAAGCTGGCGAATAGATGTGTTCGTGCGGAGATATTAGCATCATGTCGTTGGCAGTCGCCCAGTCATGTTGGGTTTGATCTCCGACAAACGTAGGCGCATCGCGTGCCAGAATGGCTGACGATTCGGCGGTATACACGGGTGACTGAAGAGAGTGCGAGGAGTGCGGTATTCCATAGACGGTGTCTGGTTCAGGGTAGTACCTCTGCATGATCTCCGTGTCGAGATAGAGGGATTGTAACTGCTCTTCGTTCAGCGAAGATCGACGATGAATCTCCGGCGATGAATCCGGGCTGCACTCGGGAGGGAATTGGGCAAGGTGGATGGCAGGGGACAAGTGAGAGAGGTACAATGCGTCCAAGCTTGGTTCGCGTGGTAAATGGGGAGAAGAGTTGTCGGTATACGCAGCGCCACCCAAAGAGGGTCCGGTGGACGTTTCTTGCGGCAACATTACGTTGAGGAATGGGGAGGGGACATCGTCGCTGGGCGAACTGGTGGTGGGGGACGCACAAAGAGACTATATGAAATGAACAGATTGGTAAAGGTAGGGTAACGATTACGGTGCTCAACTCACGTATTTTGACAGAATCTTGTCCAGCGCATGGGGTAAAAGTTTCCAGTCAAACACCTTGACGTCCTTCTCTATCTTTCGTGGCTTCGGGTCTGGGAAATCCATGATGCGCTGAAAGAAAGACTCGAAGCCTGGACGGGTCTTTGATACGGTGGTAGGACGAAGGCCTTCTAGATTTCTCCGAATACGATTTTTCTCGTCGACCTCGAAATCGGCCTCGACGAGGCGCTGAAGCAAATGAATGATGTCAACCGAGGTGACGCAGCACGAGTCAGTCTCTTCGCGGTAGATACACGAGATGACGATGTCATCAGAGTCGTACTCGGCTTGCGAGATTTTCTCGGCAGGAAACTATAAGTCTATTACCGTCCTGCAAGCGTCGAAAACGAACGAGTCTGCGGCCTGCGTGTAGCTCTGACTCTTCCCAGTCAAAGCAAAAGTTGTCGAGCGGAGTGGTGATATCGAGGATGACGGCTTGGGTTGTGTCTTCCAGTTCCGAGCCCGTCTGGCGTGATGCACGCCTCAGCGTCGGAGAAACAGGCTGGGTATGGGGGTGGGAACCCTGGGAAGACCCATACTCTGAATCGGACGACAGGGGGGACTGTGGTTGACTGTAAGGGCTGCGACGCTTGGAAGAGCGGTCGACTCCTTCAACCGAAACGTTGCGGAGAGTGGGCCGGGAGGGTGGTTTACTGGCTGTGGGGGATGTTTGGGCAGAGATGGGCGAGACTGGCTGGCTGGAGGTTTCGCCACCGTCTTTCGATATCACGTGAGAGATGGATCGAGGACGAACAGCACGGAGCACCCACCGGCATCGTTGTAGAAGAAGTCGCCAAAAGTGACGGAATCGACAACATGGTTTTCCTTGTCGACCGCCTGAATGGTCAGAGGGACCATGGTTGAGGAAGACCTGTGCTTCGAAAAGGAGGGTGCGCGACCGTTGAGCTGCCAACGGCCACATCCGGGCGCGTCAATCTCGTGGACTTGGGTGCTTACGGCACGACGTCCGACGACGAGACGGATGTGTATGCCGACGGCGAGATCGGCCTTGCAGGCGAAACTGACGGAGATGGGAGTGCCCTGGGTGCCCTCGCCGGGAGCATAGCTCATGACCCAAAGCAAGTCGACGCTGGAGGAGGCGAGGCGGGTGAGGCGAGCTGAAGGATCGCGGGTATTCAGGTTCTGGGATGCGGTTGCGATGGGGTGGGGGAGGAGGGACATGGTGGGGTGGGAGAGAAAGGTCGAGCACGGAGAGCGGGGGGAGGTGGACCCGGTTTAAATTGGGCGGGGGGAATTTGAAGCGACATGTCGATCAGGGAGCGGGGTGCGAAAAAGGATGGATTGGGAGGGCTGGAGTGTGCGCTTAGCGGCGGTGGACAATGGAGAAATCGAAATCATCTGCTGCGTTCGCTGTGCGCTTTGTGGTTGCCGTTTTGGTGTCGACAAGAGCGATCGAGCAGATCTCGGAACACAATCTGCCGTCCCTTCATCTCGCCTGATAAGTCCGAGGGAAGACGACCCCTCTCTCGTCGTCAACACGATCGAAGATCGTCGGGGGGGTGAATTTTTTGACACTCTCTGCCACTCCAGAGTGCCAGCAGGCCTGGACCCGAACAAAACGAGAAATCTCATTTCCATCAAACGTAATTTGGAACTCCCCCCCGAGATGAACTAAGTAAATAAATAAAACCTTGTTTGATCTTCCCGTGAGCCTCTTCCACGTGCCAGTCCAACCAAACTCCGGCATATTACCACCATCGCAAAAAGGGGTTCCATGACACGCTCACCAACACCAAGAATGCAGATCGCGATTCCGGCGGCGGCGCATCACAATGCACTCAGTTGTACAGACAAGTGGCGTGTCGCGGCTCCCAGCGTCCACCTGCATGATCCGCAGCATCTAATGGCAAAGCGTGTGCAGCGCCTGGACTTTCCGCGTTGGCAGTTGACATGGTATTCGGTCCGGCAGGCGCTATCTCGGCTCCCTTCGGCACCCATATTCTTGCAACAGGCGGTATGTGGCCCTCTGCTGACAGTACCCGCTCACAGCTCGTACAACGGTCCACAAAGAGTCCTCGGTACGAAACAAGGACGTTCTATCAAATCAAGATTAGTCATCACTCTCACAGGACCCCAGCTGCCCAGATTCCCCACCATCAGCATTTGAACCGGTACTCGCGGATGCGACAATATCATCTTCGTAATATGTTGGGTCAGCCCTTGAAATGCCAAATAGTCCGACTGCTCGTGGGGCAACTTCTACTTGTGCATTCCACGCATCCGCCACCACCACATTCGTCAGCAATATCATATCGGCAAACCAAATGTAATCACATACCCTTTCCCTCGGTCCAAATGCAGCCACACTTTCCACAACAAGAGGGCCCTCCAGGCTCGTGAATATGAGTGATATGTATGCAGTGAGCACGTCCGGTATTATAAAGCGAACCACCACGGGGCTCGTAAGCTTCCCGGCATGTGGCCCCCGATCGCCGTTGTTGCATGACGCCGCCTTGAGCTCGTCCCGGACTGTCTTGGTTCGTGACCAGATCGCTAGTTTGCACTTTGGAGGCCCCGTGTCCGTTTCAGCAGTGGTCGACGATTTTGGTTCACCAACGTTCCCTCGGTTAAACTCGCGCACAAACTCAAGCAGAGCCTCTCCTCGCACAGACGGTGGATCATCCTCGGGAGACGCGAAAAGCGACCAAGAACGCGGCGGTGAGGGCACGTAGGGTTGTGGAGAGCCCACATGCGATCGTGGTCGTCTGCAAGGGTATACAATCTCGCGTCTACCTCGAACCAGATGTACACACGTACTTGTGTTTCCGATTTTCTCTTCGAAAAGACAATCCGAGTTCGCCTTGATCGGCGTCCTCACTGGCGCGCGCTGCTCGCAAGGCTTCCTGAACCTTATCGGAGCGCAGCACCTCCACAAACTCCTTCAACGCGCGAAAGTCGTGAGTAGGCGTGAAATTGAACGTGACCGCGAACTCCCGATCGATAGTCGGGTCAAAGGAGGGAGGGAAAACGGCCAATGGAGAGGTCGACGGGGGTCTGAGGAGCATGGTGGGTACATGTCGAAGTGTTTGCAGGCGATTGTGGACGTCCGTCAGCGTTTGAATTCGTTCTTGGAGGCTCGGTGGAGGTCCGGGATCCGAGGTTGTCGTCCCGGCATTTGGTGTTGACGCCATCATCATGGTACTACGTTCGCAGTGCAAGTGGCTGTGCAAGGAACACATGACAGTGTTGTCACCCCGGTCACCGGCATGGCGCTCAACTATATTGACTGTATCATAACTATGTCTATCCATAACGCCCAGGCCGAACCATTCCAGAATCAGAATATCTGGCTGACCAGCTGCGCAATCAACCCTTCTTGCTAGCCGCCACACCCTGAGCTCTGCCGCATTCATGGCTTGGTACCGATTCGAACTGACATTCAAGATGCCTCCCAATTGTGGGCTTTTCCTTGACGATTTCCCCTTCTAGCCTCTTGTCCTCTTTCGTTCCTGGTCGTTCTCCTTGCGACCCTGCGGTCCCTAAGCTTGCAGATCTCCGCTTGTCGTGGTTTTCAGCGTCATTCTGATCGGGCATAACACCCTTTCCCCCGTATCTCCGGAAAGCACTCGCGGTTAATGTCCAGTTCCCATACTTATGTACAGCAGAATCACTCACAATGGCATAAATATCATATTGCATTGAGTAAAATTCCTACACTTTTGTCACGGGTGGCCATTAGGTTTCGGTAGGAAGCTTATAATGCATACTAGTACGGCCTGCCAGTGAGTTAAGCCCGATCCCGACGAAGCCGATTTCGTGCCACATAAACACGTACATACCAACCGACGGGCCGCCGACCGATAACCGTTATCTCTTCCTGCCATCAGTGGCCAGTAAGTAGGTTTTGGCCCACACACCCTGGAAGACTCATCACGCCACCTCTACAGATCTTTTATACTTTGCTGCATTCCTGTGACCAGTACCAACTTGATCTGGTATACCTATTGTTCGTTGGACCCACAACATTACTACCTCTGTGGGTGCGGTCCGTGAGACGTTTCAGAGAAAGTTGGAATGGTCGCGACTCGCGAGTACATTCAACCGCGCGCAAGCCACATGTTCGCTGCAAACGGATCAGATGGCTCCGCCGCACGACACTCCCGCATCCGTCACGGTGCCTTGGGTCGCAGTGATGCAATTCAAGATACGTCCGGGGGTATGTCTGCCAGTGTAACGTTATCGCTTGACGACTCTACCACATACCATTTGAAAGCTGTGATTGGAGGATGGATGCTCGCTAGTCGAGCTCTTTCCAAATCAGACAGCCAATGTTGCTGTTTTGCGACTTTCCGGTTATCTGATTGAGTAGCATTAGGTTCCGTCAGCCACTCAGGCTCCGAATCATGAGAGAGATGAAGAAATCCGGAAGAAGACCAAAAAGTGATAGCGCCAGACGTAAACGTTTCCACTTGGAGATGGCGTCATGGAATGTAATCATAATACACTTTGCTTACGCTCACTTGACGACTTTATGTGTGTACGCTAACAACTGACAACGGCTTGACAAATTCGGCTCAGTACCCCTTTATGGCTGGCTGTAGTTTAATTACCGCGTGACAGGTATGTGACATGCGACCCCATCAGTCACTCTTTTACGCGCGCAGTGTGGTCGAACTTACTGTACCAACAGCCACAGCACACTATACTTGTTACCTTTCCTTTTTTTACGGAACCATAGTGGAAAACCGAACAGCGGCGAATTCGGGTTTATGTTACGGACAGCGGGAAGGAATGCCGCGCTGAACAGGTATGTCAATGTGACAGGATAGTTCTCCAAACGAAGTGGTTCTGATAGTCATGCCTTAGATCCAAGTTCGTTTCCCCAGGCATGCCTGGGGATTTCTACCTACCCAGGTGTATATCGGTCCATCAGGTCGTTTATTCCCGGTTTGCATCAACCGTCACTTCCAAGTTGGCTACCGCTCAGCCGACAGATCCCAACGTTCCTCCAAACCCACCTCGAGGAAACAAGAAGATAGAGTTGAAACCCGGTCCTGTCAAGCCCTCCACGCTTCGTTTAGATTCGATACCATCTCGGCGACCCTCGCAAGACTCGTCCTCACCGTCTTATTACCGCCCTCCCCGTCACAACAAGCCTGCGAAGCCTATTGAATCCTCGCTCACCGCGTTGGCTCTCGCGAAACAGGACATCACTTCTGCAGCCGAACGTGGCGTACTGCTCCCACCCCCCAAGGATGCTACCCCCTTCAAGCGGTTTACCCATCAAGCTCTCCAACTCTTGGTGTGTTGTCAATTTTCTTCGAGGTCTGGGTTAACGCCTGCTCGTCTGTAGAAATTTTACTTCAGGGGCCTGAAGTTAATAAATACCCACCGAAAACAGGCAGCTGCAATCGTTGCCCGCACGAAATCTGGTGGCGCTTTACCTTCTCGAGCAGAGCAACGTTTCATCGAGACGTACAGGCGAGATGTTCTCAAGTCAGCCTTTTCGTCATGGGTTGTGTTTGGAACTTGACTTTGTTTCCAGACTTGTGCCTTTCGTGGTGATCGTCATTATAGCAGAGGAGCTGATTCCTTTTGTTGCACTCTATGCTCCCCGCATGCTCCCTTCGACCTGTGTGTTGCCGGGTCAACGGGATCGCATCGTGTCTAGAGCGCGCAACCAACAATTGAATGCGCTCTTCAGCCACCGTGACGTGTTTGAAACTATTAGCCAAGAGGGTAAGCAGTCTGGTTTCGTTCCCGTAAAGAACATAGGCAATCCAGGGCCAGTATGCAGGTACGACGGGTTGCTCATTTCGTTGCCTTGACCGCTTATCTCCGTAAAGCATTCTTGGGTTACCAGCCTGGGGTCCTTCTCCCCTCAATACTTGGCGGATACGTAGGCATCTGAATGCAGTTGCCCTAGATGATGAAAGGTTGCGGCGCGAGGGCTGTGGTCGGCATTTGACTATCCCCGAGCTCGAGGAGGCACTACTTGAGCGCGGAATGTGAGTTCTCCATATTCTTGATGGCTGCGGCGTTTTCATTTTTGACCGTGATTTAGGATACCGGAGTCTGAGAGTCCTCCAGCGGATGTCATGCGAGCCCACCTAAATTGGTGGTTGGATAGCGCCGAAGTTTTACCAGCGGGGTCCAATCCTATTACCAGACGCTTGTTGATGCTTGGCTTGGTTGGCTCGCAGAGATAACCGAGACATCTTCGACGCACTGGCACATTCCTTCTAGTCCATTGATTGTACGCTTGGCATAATCTCAACACGACTCGTTACCCTTTACCCCTGTTTACATCAGAACCCATCGCGTCCTGAGCGTGAGTTTCGTCGACCAAGAGTCATCTCTCCCACTCAGAGACGACTGTGGGATGGCATTGAATCTGTGCCATTCGCATGTCAAGCAAGATGCAGGCACTTTGGGAGACTCTAGTAAGTCTGTACGGCAGGTAGTAACCTCGAAGCGCATACCCCTTTGGGCATTGGTACTGGTGGCTAAACCATCATCTCAACGGGGTTATGTCTCACAGAGAACACAGGTGGTTTAGACGTCGTACTACAATCTGGTCATTTAGGTTCCTGAGTATGTGATTTAGGGCCTTTTGTGTGTTGCATATCTCCGAAAGGGTATGGGTTGTGAGAAAGCTGGCTCTGTAGTACTGCCAAACGACTTCATAGCAAGCCCCACGGTCACTCGAAGGAGAAAGTAGATGGGCATACATATATATATATATATATGATTGCGAGAGAGAGAAAAGGAAAGGAAAAAAAAAAGAAGAATATGGTACATGGTGGAACCGTCGCGACGATATATACGCCTAGATGCCGCATCGATTAGCTGAACGATCAACACGTCCGCGCGCGGGCCCGAACTACAGACGGTTCGAGCGACCCGAAAGCGCGCCACTCGATCAGGTATTGTGAATCCTATGCCTGCATGTTGCACACATCATCATGGTGTCCGAAGTGAAAACGACACCACGGCAAACGTGAGCAATTCCCGTCCGTCAAGGCCCGTCCGTCATGACAGGTAACACCACAACCTGTTGCACCCCGCCCAAACGCCCGGCGCCTGCAAGGAGGGCGGAGCCGAGATCCCGACACTCGAACCGCGGTCGGGCGTATTGGGAACGCGACCAGAGCGATGCGATGCTCGGGCTACGGACCCACTCTACGTGGTTCGTCCACCGCGCCTCCGTGCGTCCGGTCCGCGCGTCAAAGCGGGGTCTGAGTGGCGCGGCGATGGACAGCGTGTGGAGCGCTGGCAGGTCGAGCTGGTCGAGGAGCGTCTCCAACGTGTCGGGGTCTCCAAAGTCGAGCATGTCCTTGTCGAGACAGACCTCGAGCGAACGGAGCGATGGAACGACGATCCTGTGATCGCTTTGGGGAGGGAGCCGGAAACGGAGGGCATCGCGCGAGAGCGAGAGCGAGAGTGTGAGGTGTTGGACGTTCGGAAAGTCTTGGAATAGGAGGGCGAGGTCGAGGGTCGTGTTGCAGTCAAAGGAGAGGTGTGTTATTTGCGGGAAGACGGTGCGCGGAATGAGGTTGATGGGCGCCCCATTTCCTTTGAATGCGATGCGCCTGAGATTGGGGGCAGAGATAAAGGGAGGTGCGTTTCCCTCCAGCGGTTCATCGTTCCGGTGGACAGAAAGAAGTGAGATGACGATGGATCGTAGCGCTTGCAAGTCCGCACGGTCCAAGAAATGCTCCAAGTACCTTCTGTTGACGTTCAAGCGCACATCTCGCAGCTGTGCGCTGTGCGCAATCGCGAGCTGGAAAATGTCAGAGCACGACGCGTTCCCGTCTCGCCCGAAATCGGTGCACGGAGCACACGTGATGCTCATGCGGATGGGGCGCGCGCGGGATCGCCACAACCACCGCTTTACCATCTCCACTTTGAGTTCATAGTTCCACACGCCACGGTCGCATAGCGCGAGCGACGACCAGAGCTCAGAAGTACCCTGTGCGACGGCTCGCCACCGGCGACAGACGTGCGTGAGGACCAGCGGTGCGGAACGCGCGTCTGGAATGACGTAAGGTGTGTCGGGTAGGCAATGTTGAAAGATCTCTTGGAGTATTTGGTCAGGGACGGCGCGCATAGGGCTCAGCCGTGCACGGTGGACGGACACGCGACGCTGAACAGCGTCGCGTTGACGTTCTAGCAGACGCATCTGTGCACGTGCACGTTCGATGCGTATCCGACATTCTTCCATGTCCCGATCGATGAGTTGGAGTGTAGCGCAATCATGAGCGAGTGCGTGTTGAGCCGAAACGTACTCGGCTGCGCGAGGTGGAGACATTGAGTCGACCATGTCAGTCTGAAACTCGAGCATGAGAGGAAGCGTGTCGACTTTATCAATGTTGGCGAGAACCCGGGCCCGGGTGGGTGTTTCCATGGCTCCAATGCCTGGCATGACGAAAAACTCTGGCAACGAGGCTCGAGGGTCAGAAATTTTTGGAGTTTCGAACCTGGAATGGGCTTACTAGGTATGTATAACGTTGGGGGAGATCGGCACGAGGGCCCTCTTGTAGTAACGGTCTAAATTATAAGGGGAAACCGGGGACCCTAGCTATACGGCCGTTCTACCCAACCTCGGACGGGTCATCCCTGCAGGTCGGGCTTGGCTCATCGCCAACCCACAGCATCACGAATCATACGACATTCAGGATGTGACTCCACTTACCCCGGTCCAAATTTCGAATCCCGGTTTACGTGCTGTAAATTCTGCCTGGGGCCTGGAGGCACCCCCGGGCTGTAGTGGGTTTCCTTGGGTGGGTCACCAACGCAGTCCAACTGCGGCGCGAGTTCAGAGTCGTTGTGCCAGTGCCGAGGTTCTCAATTCTTGGGGGTTCCCCAAAAAGGAGGGCGACTCATAGCCGACGCCTAAGATACGAAGACAAACACGCTTCCAATCTCGTGTTTTGGAAAGCGATGAACTTCAAATCGCAGAATGCAGCCGAACATGCATCCGAACTTCTAAGAGTCAAGCTTGTGCTGCGATTACTACCTGCCGTATCTGGACCTTGAAATCAAGCTCCGCGTTCATCGGACTGAGTCTGGACATCGTACACGCTCTTTTTGAAATACATATAGTCGACTCGGACGGTACGAGATCATCCTAGATATCAAATCTATACTCTTCCATCCCTCGGACGCCAGAGGTCACGATCCGTCGTTCGTCGAACACGACGGTGCCCCGTCCGTTCGCTTGCTCACACCCGTCGACTGGCTGGGCAATCTCCGTCCCTTGCCCACCCTCGAGATCCCAGACCCATAACGAACCGTTGACGCCAAGACTGACGCAACGCCCATCCGCCAAAGAAAGTGCGGAGACGGGGCCCAGAGGTCCATGGAGCGTGCGGACAAAACTGAGCCTTGGCGCGTGTGAGGAAGAGGACGATGGCATGTACAACCGATAGAGCTGGAGGTGCGTCGACGTGTAACTCGGTGGCGAGACGTAGGACGTTGACGAAGAGGGGGAGCTGGAGGCATCGCTCGACGAGCCTTGGTCATGCGACGTAGGTGATTCGGGAGCGTCGCAGGGGGCGAGGACGACCCATTTACCATCCGTTTGTGTATCAGAAACCTGTTTTACTTTGCGTCCCCACTGTGCACGCATGGCTGTCAGTTTCTCGTCGTCTATCCAACCTTGAGGAACGTCAAAGGCGCGTGCCGAGCGTGTTCCGGTCACAGTAAAGTTGGCTGAGGGGAGTGGCGCTGGACCGGTCGTGCCAGAGAGCGCAGAAGTGGATGTGACGGAACCGGAGGACGAGATGATCAGTTCGGTGACACCGACACTCCAGTGTGCCGGGTATACTGGGATGGCATATGCCAAGATAAGCTTGTATGAAGTCGAGGAGGGCATGGCGGACAGGATGAGAGAAGTGGGTGGGTGGCTCGTGAATGAGCTGAGTGAATGTGTGTGTGTGATCGTGTCCCCACTAAGGTCAAATATCATGAGTGTAAACGTGTAAGATAAGGTGACGAGTAGCGGGTGATGGTATGCAGCGTGCATGACGGGAGACCGGTGGCGAGGCAATGGGATATGAGCGAGCTTCGGAGATGGGGAAAACGATGAGGGATCGTGCTCGTAGATGCTGAACTCCCCTGTCGATAGGAAAGCCGCTAAACGGAGAAGGCTATCATGTTTGGGCATTCTAGATGACGGACGAGACTGGTCGATAGCTATGGTGGATACTCCGACGGGGCCGGTGGTGATGTTAGATCTGCACTTGAGCGAATGGACCGTGTCCGAACGAGATCTGAGTAGGATTATAGGTTGGTGAGACATCTCTGAGGAAGCAGAGATGATCAGAGCGCCAGCCAGCAGAAAGTGGGCCCTTGGCGTCCCTGAAAGACTTTGTAGGGGTGTGGTTGGAGCACTTGGACCAAAGCTATCTACAGCGCAACGACCTTTGTTGTGTGGATGAGATGGCCAATGTAAGAAGAGTCGCCTTGATAGTGCCCACCATTTCTCCAGTTTGAGCTTATGCGGTACATCCACTTCCAGTTGAGAGACTGCGAGTCGTCTGCGGGAAGGGATGCACGGGACGGGAGTCCCTTTACCAAGCGACCGTCTACCATAGTGTAAAATCCCTTTCCGCCGCCTCGAAGGCGGGCTTTCCCAAAGTCTCTGACGTAGAGCGTCTTCCAGAGCTGACGACGATGGAAAAGCGAGTTGCATCGCTGATGTTCAACACCCGTCTCTCTCAGAAGCAATGTATGCGCAGTACCTGGTTGTCACACGCCAGTCTGGAGCAGTTCTTGTTGGCAGCCTGGATGGCACATAGATCCCTCGAGCCGAGGAACGAGAATATGAAGAGAACGAGCTCATCATAGAGGGCACTGTCAAACGAGGCGATGATAGCGCGCGCGGATGGTGAAAAGACACCATGTTGGCGCTTTGGTGGGGGTAAAGGGGCTGGCGATAACTGTCGCTTTGCTGGCCTGGATGCCATCGCCGCACGAGCAAGACCCTTGACGAGCCACATACGGTCCGGTAAAATCCGGCCCGCGCCATGATCTCATCTCCGTCGACCATGCGTCCTCCTCGCCTACTCTCCTTTACGCCCACTCGCCTTGCCGCAGGTATTTATGCAACCCTTATCTCTCTCTCGTTCGACTGTCAAGAATCCGCCTCCCTTTCGTGATCGGTACGGATCTCCTGTCAGATATATCGAACCGATCTCAACCCGTCCCCTTTCAGATTTTTCTCATGGCGTCGGTTAATATCGTCTTAGAGCCAGTTCGACAACCCAGGAAGAGCTAAGAAAGATGTACTATATCGGCTAGAAGGGTGTATTATATCGGCTATGAGTGCACGAACTCGGCTGACTGAGACCCCATCGAACTCAGACTAAATCTCCGCTAACCTCAGACTGCAACTCCGCCAGGCATAGCCGCACACCCAATTTGGAAGTTGTACCCCCCCGCTGGCATGCCGCTCGCTCTTCGGCCAGAACAACGACGCCGCATCATTCAGTACGTTGCGATGGTGCTCAGCATCATCGTATGTGCTGTAGCTGGTATGGTCCCCCCAATTCCGGAGCCTCCCAAACCCCCAGAACCCTACCATACATCGATCCTTTCTGGGGAGGGCTGGGTCCTCGAGCTTCTGATTGGTCACCCAGAGCGCCTCCGCACCGAACTCGGAATGTATGCAGAAGATTTCAAGGAACTAATATCGGTCCTCAGGACTTACGGACATCGCAACGCGCGATCTGTTTCCTTGGAAGAGCAAGTGGCGATCTTTCTATATACGTGTGTCACTGGACTCCCCACAAGGCATGTCGGCGAAAGATTTCAACGCTCGAACGACACGATTTCACGGTATGTCCTATCTACTAGTGGAACGATGTTTGTGAGGCTGAGTCTTGTTTTTAGCTACTTTCGCAAGATGGTCACTATATTTTCGTCTCCGCCTTTCTATACTTCATTCGTCACTCCTCCTGATCGCACCGCGCTCTCCTCAAAATTCAAGCGCAACCCCAAGTTTTGGCCGTACTTCAAGGATTCGATAGGCGCACTGGATGGTAGCCACATCCCAATCGCCCCACCTGCCCGAGTGGCATCAGCGTTCAGAAACCGAAAAGGCTTTCTATCTCAAAACTGCCTTTTCGCATGTGACTTCAATCTTTTATTCACATATGTCCTCACTGGCTGGGAGGGGTCCACTTCGGATGCGCGTTTATTTGATGACGCTCGCTCGCGCCACCTCAACATTCCAGACGGAAAATACCTCCTTGGTGACCTTGGATTTCCATCCCGACCCTATGTACTCGTTCCATATCGCGGGGTGCGTTACCATCTGGCTGAATGGGGCCGGGCGAACGTAAGGTATGTCCTCTGCTATCTTTTCAGGACCAAGATTAATTTAATCTCAGGCCCACCGATAAACGGGAGTTATTCAACCTGCGTCACGCATCTGCACGCAACGTTATTGAACGTATCTTCGGTATCCTCAAACGCCGCTTCCGCCTACTCCTCCTTCCACTTCCCTATCCCCTTGATGTTCAGGTGCGCATACCGGCGGCATTGTGCGCCATCCATAACTTCATTCGAATCCACAATCCTGATGAGGAGCCCCTTCCCAACGATGATCCAGATGGTATGGTTGGTGGGGATGTTGACTACAACCCAGAATCTCTGGATGATGAAGGTACGGAGGGGGACCGCGCTTTACGTGACCAGATCGCAGAGCATATGTGGCAAGACTACATGGTAATCAGACGGGAGCGCGGAATGGACACAGAAGAGGTCTCCGAGTTGGACGAGTATTCAGAAAGTGACATGTAAATACGATTTCAGAATACATGTCGAGTCATACAACACGAAATACTGTTAACTACGAGCTACATGTCAGTCCGAAGCAGTTATTCAAAGTATACATTGTAAAAGTTTGATGAACCACCAGCCGCCGCATTGTCCTGGGCCTGCATGGCAACATTAGCCTGAGGGAATTTCTTCTGGTAATACTGCATGGCGACTGCGTGCCGAATAGCGGGGTCGGACATACTTGCGTACATCTTGCAGAGTGGTTCATTGTTGACCATCTCCACCACAAGAAAAGTGCGTACAGCAGCCGGAAGCAACTTATCTTCGTCAATAAACTGTGCTGCAAGGATGGTGTAATCCTGACTTGGAACCGCAGTAATACTAGTGGACGGGGGGGAAGATGATGTCGACGAGAGAGCCTGCTTAAGTAAATCGCTTATGTGGTGGATGGCGCCCGTCATTCCTGTCATTGCAGCGGCATGGACGTGTGTAGATTCTGGCTCAATGGTGCCTGTCCGGCTACGTTTACTGACCGGTTGGGATGAACCGATGGACGGTGTTTTGGCGGTGGAAGCGGGGGTCCTGCAGCTGGCAGGGTGGCTGATAGGGCGGCTGGTAGGGCGGCTGGCAGGGCGGCTGGCAAGCTTAGCGGATGTTAAGAGATTCGTTTGAGACGGGACGTGACTGGGTCCTGCCATTTCTGAGAACGTTCGCTTGCCACTCCCTGACGAAGAATTGCCGCGCCATCCAGGTATGGAGGCTGAGTGAAGTGACGAAGTTGTGGTATGGGGTGTGGCGTGGTGTACCATGGGAGGTTGCGCAGAGTGGTATGTGGCAGGTGGCATAGACATAGCAGAGGGTGGTGCGGATAGTCCGGACGTTGCTTGATTCAATGTTCCTATAATGCTACGAACGGCCGCCTCCTGCGTGAGTGCTTTGGGTGATGTTACAGCTGGTACAATGCCCAACAGCTGGTCTAAGTCGAAGTCGAAGTCCAGCCCGAAATCCACCCCCATCCCCTCGTGGCCGCTAAATTCTTGATTACCTGCTGGCCCGAGTTGGTAAGCTGGGGTGGAGTCGAAAGTGGAAACGAAAAGTTGACCGGACGAGTCTGGTTGAGAGGATGGGCCAATGATGTTGTTGCCAGGGGGAGGAAGTCCAAAACCATCGATTGCATCTGCATCCTCCCCAAACTCTGTATTGCCACCTAGACCAGCGTTGGCCTCAACCGGTTGGAAGGAGACGTTGCCTCGAGAGGCACCTTCTGGGTAAATCTCGCTCATCTTGTCATAAAAGGGCCATCCCTTGTTTCGAAAGGGAGCAAGCTCCCTGCCGATCTAAAGGGAATATTTTAGATGCGCAAGTAAAAGTATAGAGAGATGTGTACCGGGCTGCTGCTGAGAAAAGCATCCCAAGCAGCCGCCTCACTCTCAGTGACAATGTTCGCACCATTGTCGTTGTCCCAGTGGACACCAGAACGTTGACGGTACGCTTCTATCGCATTGTATGTTCGTTTTAACGTTGACCACTTGGAGGAAGTGGTAGCGGAATTCTTGTCGGGACCAAGGTGCAACGATGCAGCTGTAAAGACAGAGGTTGGATAACCCCCGGCCTGAGAGAGCTTTGCCTTGTTGCTGATCAAAAAATCCAACAACTGATGGACCTCATCGTTGCCCCAGGTAACACGAGTTCTCTTCGCCGTTGGTCTTGTCATGATTTGCAATGTCTTCAGACTGCACAGAGTAACGAAAGCAGCAAAGCCCAGTAGAAAGTTATGAAAGTACAAAGGTGGGAGGGAGAGATGGGTGCGATGTGAGGGCATGCTGGCCGTCGACGGTGGAGGTGAAAGTTCAAGCTCCGTATGCTCGGCATCCAGCTGGCCGACAAGCCCTTCACCCTGGCTATACCGGCTACAACCTTCTAGCCGACCTAGCTATCGCACACTATACCGGCTACAACCTTCTAGCCGATATAGTACATCTTTCTTAGCTCTTCCTGGGTTGTCGAACTGGCTCTAACGAAAGCAGCAAAGCCCAGTAGAAAGTTATGAAAGTACAAAGGTGGGAGGGAGAGATGGGTGCGATGTGAGGGCATGCTGGCCGTCGACGGTGGAGGTGAAAGTTCAAGCTCCGTATGCTCGGCATCCAGCTGGCCGACAAGCCCTTCACCCTGGCTATACCGGCTACAACCTTCTAGCCGACCTAGCTATCGCACACTATACCGGCTACAACCTTCTAGCCGATATAGTACATCTTTCTTAGCTCTTCCTGGGTTGTCGAACTGGCTCTTATTTGGAGAGACAGGTGTGGGCAAGAGCTCGGTGATCAACTTGATTGCGGCACACCAGGTCGCAAGCGTCTCCCCAGACGCGCACGGACGCACGCTATCCTCCAAGCGGTATAGCTTCTCCGTCGGCGGCAGGTCATTTCATATTTGGGATACTGCCGGGCTGGAGCAGCCAGAGATGGGCGCCGTCGGGTACATGGCTGCCATCGAAGGCGCCCTCGCACTCATCCAGCAGCTCGCCCAGCAAGGCGGCATCGACCTCCTTCTCTTTTGTATGCGCGGCAACCGCGTCACGGCGACGACGCAGAGCAACTATAGGTTGTTTTACGAGGTGCTTTGCCGGTCACAAGTGCCCATCGCGCTCGTGATCACCCACCTCGAGCGCGAACCAGACATGGAGGCATGGTGGACGCGCAACCTGGCCAGTCTCGAAAAGTATGGTATCAGGCCCGCTGGACACGCGTGTGTCACCGGGCTCCCTGCGCACAGCAAGTACCCAGAGTCGAAGGCGAACATCGAGCGCATGTTGTGTGGATACAACGGTCAGGGAAAGTACGTCATGCCAGCCGATTCGTGGTTCCTCGAGTTTTTGCGCTTCTTTGGGTGGTTCGCTCCCCCGAAGAAGGAATTGAAGAAGAAGGAGCTGCTCAAAGTCCTCACGAAACGGTGCAAGTTGAATCCGAAAATCGCGCAGGAGCTTGTGGAGAGGCTGGCCAGGACATGAGCTGGACTGGGATTTACGTTCGTTTTCTGGACAGCCCAACTATATATCTATGATGTGGGTTCCTGGAGGCTTTGTCGTGTATGATGATTGTGATATCCGTGGTTGTACTCGTGTTTACCATAATGCTGCACTTGGAATTTCCTCTCATCTGATCACTTCATGGCACCTTCACGTGGCCCACAAACGCTTGCCCGTAAACTGCACACGACGCTCAGTAGCCACCGCGGCTCTGTGCACGTCGTTCGCTATGCCAAAGGGAGTGCCAAGTACATTCTGAGTGGTGGCCAAGACCGCACCGTGCGCCTCTGGAATCCCGACTCGGGCACCCAGATCAAATCCTTCGAGGCGCACGGATACGAAGTCCTCTCCATATCCGTGTACGCCCAGGCCACACCCCCGTCATCGTTTTGACTTGACGCCGTCCAGGAGCCACGACAATGCCACGTTTGCGTCCTCCTGGCGGAGACAGGTCCGTCTTTGTCTGGGACGTCGCAAAGGCGGTGACGACACGCCGACTGGCGGGCCACATGGGCAAAGTGCACGCCGTCGAGTTCAATGCGGACGCCAGCGTGCTCGCGAGCGGTGCGTTCCACTCTTTTTATCGCACCCGGCCTCTCTCACAGCGTTTGCTCGCAACAGGGTCGTACGATGCGACGGTCAGACTGTGGGACCTACGGTACGTGACCCCCCCTCTCGCTTCGTTCGCCACTTTGCACGCGTGCGCGTAGATCCCAGTCCCGCGCGCCGATCCAGGTGCTGGAGGAAGCCCGCGATGCGGTGCAGGCCCTCCACGTCGACGCGACGACCATCATCGCCGGTTCCGTAGACGGATACATACGCACGTACGACCTCCGCATGGGCGAGCTCCGCGCAGACTTTGTCGGACGTGAGTCTCCTCTCCCTCGGGCTCGCGTTGCATATTCACACACTTTTCAGAGCCCGTCACGTCGGTCGTGCCAGTCTGCGGACGCGACGACGCTCTTGGTTGCCACCCTCGACTCGCACGTGCGGTTGTTCGATGCGGTGACGGGGAAACTGTTGAATGCGTTTACGGGGCATGCACACATGTCCTACCGGTGTCGCGCTTGTTTTGGGCACGAAGAAGCGAGCGTCGTGTGCGGTGATGAAAACGGACAGGTGTGGGCTTGGGATTTGGTCGACGTAGGTGGTGATGGTGTGCTGGCGTTGGATCAGGCGACTGATATCATGCGTAGGCGGCGGTTCTGCAGCCGAATCCTCCACCTAAGGTCCACAACAAGGTGATCACATGGACGGAACATCATCCGAGCGAGGCGGGGGAAATGGTTACTGCAAGTGCGGATGGAACAGTCAAGGTGTGGAGGCAAACATGAGAACCCGCATTAGACATTCCTAGGCACGCAACGAAGCGAAAGATGATAGTACATGATACAACACGGGAACAAACATCAGTGACCAGATCCATCCATGACAGACTTCAATCGTTGTCTGAGCATACCCCTCGTGACGGTAGCCTCCCTTTGATCTTTCTGCTGCTCTGTCGCAGAACCGGTGCTCTCCCAGTCTGAGAAAGTGGAAGCGGTAGGGGATGCAACGCCAGCGGTGACCATGGAAGAAGTGTTTCCGGCGGTGGAAGTGCTGAACGTGCTGAACGCGCCCGAGTTGCGGAGGACTCCAAACTCTCCGGGACCGACGAGCTCGACGGTTTCAGTGAGGATGGCGATGCGGGTCCAGCGACGGTACCTTGTGTACTTGCCCATGCCGCCCTTGGAGCTTGGAGCCTCCCACTTGTTGCCGCCATAGACCCATCCCTCGGGGTCTGTGACGATGTCGTCCTCGTGGGCTGGGAGGATGGATGGATCAGGAAGGTGCTGGTCGGGAGGGAGTTTCTTGACACGTTCTGGGGACTCGCTGGAAGCGCTGCCGGACGAGTCCCTTCCTCTGGCGGCACGCAACATGCGGGCGGCAGTGCCAGTGTCCTCTGGGGTGTCCTTGTCCTTTGGGGGAGTCTTTTCGATTCTCCACAGGCCGTCGTGGCCCTCCTTTCTGACGACGACACGCCATTCAGGTTCTTCCCAGGTCCACCTGGCCATGCGCTTTGCTCTGCCATGTTTTCCGACGGGGACAAAGGAGGTGGTGGGGGAGGGAAGGGAAAAGGTGGAAGGTGGGGGGAGGGGCATTTGTGAGGCGCTGCACCAAGACGGGCGCTCGCCGGGGAGGAGAGCGGCTGTCCAGTCGAGGCCGACCCACCAGCGCTGGTTCTCGTACACGGTGAAGAGGAAGCGGAGGGGCGGGGATGGGGACGGTGCGGATGGGTCGTCTGGCTGGGACGGTGCGTTGGTGTACTCTGTAGCGCCGGACGCGGGGCGGGAAGCGTATTCGGGAGGGGGGGTGGGAGTGGTTTCCGCGGGGAGTGGCGTGCCGGCGAGGAGGGCATAGAGGTGGTAGAACCCCCAGCGAAGGTGTGCGCTGCGAGTGAGGGCGGCACGTGCGTTGCGGGCCCAGCGGGCGCGGTGGACGAGGAGGAAGGTGCCGGCTGTGGCGATGCAGATGGGGAGGGGGACGAGGTAGGTGAGGGCGAGATAGGGGAGGTAGAGAAAGGCGGCGATGCGGACGAGGGTCATGGAGGGTGGCGGGATGGGGTTGTCGGGGAGGAGGGCGTGTATGGCAGCGAGGTCGTCGACGAGGGCATGTATGACGGACTCTGTGACGGGCTGGGGCGGGGGCGGGACGGCGGGGTCGGACCAGTGTCGGAGGGCAAGGACGAAGAGGACGGCGAGAGGGAGAAAGACTCTGGAAGGGGGTAAGGATGGGCAAGGGGGAGAGGGGGGACATACTTGAGGGTGAGCTCGGAAAAGAGACAGAGAGACCACCAGAGTGCGAGGAGGAGCGCGGACTCTTCCCAGGGCGCGGACCAGGAGAGCACGTCGGCAAGGTGGCGGGCGTGGTGGATGAGCGGCGCGAGCGGAACAAGGTGCAGCGTCAGCGGGGCGGGCGTGGCCGACGCAAAGTCGACGAGCGTCGTCATGGCAGGAGCAGAGATAAGCTAAGCGATCTCTTATTTACAGTACATGGCTCTGAGTTCGGAGCTCGACATCCCGGGCTTCCTCATGTTGGTGCAAAATGGCACCATCGGAGCACTATATAACTGCCCCTCGACCAGTCGCCGCACCCATGGCTGGCCTCCACCGTGGCCTCTCCGCGCGCCAGGTCCAGATGATTGCCGTCGCTGGCACCATCGGGACCGGTCTCTTCCTCGGCACGGGCAAGTCGCTCGCACAAGGCGGCCCCGCCAGCCTCCTCATCTGCTATGCCATCATCGGCGCCGTCGTCTACATCACCCTCCTCCTCCTCGGCGAAATGGCCACCCAGTACCCCGTCGCAGGTGCGTCCCCGTCCCTCCCCTCTTCCTCCCCTCACCCCGCCCAGGCTCCTTCAACGCGTACACAACCCGCTTCTTCTCCCCCTCGTACGGTTTCGCCCTCTCCTGGAACTATTGGTTCAACGACGCCGTGTCCGTCGCCTCCGACCTCACTGCCGCGCAGCTCGTCCTCCAGTACTGGACTTCCTGGCATCCCTGGGTCATCAGTCTCCTCGCCTGGGTCATCCTCGTCTCCATCAACGCCATCCACGTGCGCGCGTACGGCGAACTAGGTATCTCCCTCCCTCTTCCCCCTGCACTTCTCACCTCCTCTCAGAATACTGGCTCGCTTTCCTCAAGGTCGTCACCATCGTCGTCTTCATCGTCGTCGGCATTCTAGTCAATGTCGGCGTAAACACACAGCACACGTACATCGGCGCTCATAATTGGTCCATTCCCGGCGCACCCTTTGTCAATGGCTTCTCTGGCTTTGCAAACGTCTTTGTCACAGCCAGCTTTGCATGCACGTCCTCTCCTCCCCTCTCCCTCCCTCGCTCACCCCGTTGCAGTTGGTGGAACAGAAAGTCTCGGCATCACCGCCGGCGAGACAAGAAACCCGTCCAGAAACATGCCCAAAGTCGTCAAATTCGTCTTCTGGCGGCAAGTCTAGCATCTCCCCCATCCCTCTCCTCTTTACACCCCCTCCAGAATCCTCCTGTTTTATATCCTGAGCATTCTCCTCATCGGTCTCAACGGTCCGTTGGTCCTGCTCCGCATCCCATCCTCGGCTCATACTTTTGGCAGTCCCGTGGGATTACCCAAACCTCTCAAACAAGTCCACCACCACATCCCCGTTCACCATCGTATTCCAGTTGGCCGGTTCAAGTACGTCCCCTCTCACCCTTGCGCTCTTCCCCTCTGATCTCCATCAGCCGTCGCCGCTTCCTTTATGAACACCGTCATCCTCACTTCCGTCTTTTCCGCCGGCAATCATGCTCTCTTTGCCGGTACTCGCGTTCTCTATGGCCTCTCCGTCGTCTCTCCTCGCAGACAAGCACCTGCCATTTTCTCAAAGACCACGTCCGCCGGTGTTCCCATATTTGCTCTGCTAGCCACCAGTAGCATCAGCATCTTGTGCTTTGCAAGTAGCTTCATCGGCAGTGGTCAGCTTTGGGCTTGGCTACAGAACATCGTCGGTGTCTCCAACCAAGTAAGTTCAACCTTGTCCATCCTATTCATCCTCACCGCTTCCAGATTGCTTGGCTCTCCATCGGTCTCGCCAGCTGGCGATTCAGAATGGCCTGGATTGCCCAGAACCGCTCCGTGGACGAGCTCAAGTTTTACGTTCGCTGGACTTGGCCTTGGGGTCCCTATTTCGTCGTACGTCGCACCACCCTGAACCTCTGACACACACTCATTCATTGTAGACCATCACCGTGGCGGCGTTGATCCTCAGTAAGTCGTCTCCCATTCCATGGTCCAGTCTAACCCTATCTCCACAGTCCAAGGCTGGTCCTCCATTTTCCCAAAGTTCTCCACTGTCGATTTCATATCGTTTTACATCGAGATACCCTTCATGATCATCATGTACATCGCCTGGGCACTCGTCAAGAATATACCTGCAGCCAAACAAGACGCGGCTGCCTCAGGTGATCGTCCCTTGGAGTCTGCCGATGAACTGACACCTCTGATCCCCACCGACTCTCGCGATCACGCAACAGGACGTACGAGCATGTTGGACATCGTTGACATTTATACCGTCGACCTGTACAAGGACGAGCACGTAGAAGATTCCGATGACGAGCTTGATGATGAAGAGATAAAGAAGAATTTACAGGGTCGGTACGGATGGCTATGGAAGCTGTATTATTTCGTTGCTTAGACCTGGAGCCTATGTCACCTTGAGATTGTCATTTAAATTGTCTACAATGTCGGCATGGTCACTTTGCCGGAGTGGTTAACGGGATCGCCTGCTATACAGCAAAGCGGTTGGTCTTTGACCGCGAGTGTTCGAATCGCTCAGGTGACGCTTTTTTGCTCCGTCTGAAAACATTTTGTCCAGTGCGCAATCAAATTTACATCGTGCCATCTCATTGACCTGACCGATCATGAGCACGAACAAATATGCCAACCTCCCCGATATCGTTCGTACCATGTCCTTTGTGCCAGCCCGCAGCTGATCTCTTCCAACCCAAGGACACCGCGCCGGACGTCTACGAAACAGAGGACGTCTTTCAATCGTCTCGCGAGGACGTGCGTTTCTCCATTCCACAGCGTCAACGCGTTGCTGATATCTCACACAGGGTGGGGACTCTAGCGACGATGAACCCTCTGCCGCACGTACCCGGGCGAGGGCTGCCGCGAACGACACGGCGACGAGCCGCGAAGAGCTCGACGTGAGCAACCTGATCAGCCCCGAAGAAGCCAGCAAACACTTTCGCAAAGCCGAGCGCGCCCGTACGTCCCCCCCCCCGCAACCCATCCTCTCGTCTTTTCTTTTCCAACCGAAAACGCTCATCCGTCGTGCTTGCTTGCTTGTATCTTCTTGTCCTGATGGGATGATGGCCACACAGGTCGCCAGCGTACGCGTTACGTGTACCCGCCCTCGTCCTCGTCCTCTTCCGAGCGCTCCCGCTCGTCCTCCCGTTCGCCCACACGCAGGCTGCCCCTCCCCGCGCGTCTACGCGCCCTCCAAGCCGACCTCGCAGCGCTCGAAGCAGAGCTCGAGGATCCATCCAACCCGGCGTTGCAAGCGCGCGAAAAAGACGGGGAGGGCGTCGATCCGGGGGAGATGATCCGCGGATTGGTGGACGTGAGGCGGCGGTTGGAGATGGTGAGGCGGGAGAGGGAGGGAAGGGGTCGCTTGGTCGGCGTCGTCGTTGGGGAGAGTGACGACGGGGGCAGGGACGATCGCGACGAACACGATCGCGAAGAACGTGTGCGTGTGGACGTGGCGGGAAAGGGTGGGGACTGTCCCGGAAGCGAGACGTATCGTCGAGATGGATAAGCGGGTCGGGGAGCTGGAGAAGCTGGTCGGGTCTGTGAGCGCGACGTTGGACGAGGTGAGCGCGACGTTTGGGGCTCGTGTCTAGGCCTTGGGACTGAACGTTTTATAGACGACGCCGCTCACGCTGCCGCTGTTGCCAATGCTCTTGCGGCTCAATAACCAGCTCACGCTGCTGACGCAACCGCGACACATTGACTCTGTCTCGAGGCGACTCAAGCTGCTTCTCTCGGATTTGGAGCGCGTATCGGCCAGTCAGACACAAAAGCGCCAACAGGCTGGAGGTGGAGGGGCGAGCGGGGGTGGTACTGGGACGGTGACCGTGCTTACGCCTGCTCAGGATGCTGTCCTCCCCATGCTCTCGCGCCTTGCGCCATCGTTGCCCCACATCCCTCATATTCTTACACGGTTGAGGACGCTCTCGGCCCTGCATGGGTCTGCCTCCGAGTTCCAAAGCACGATGGCAGCTCTCGAAGAGGAACAGAGACGGACGAGAGAAGCACTCGAAGCCCTCAATGGCGCGGTTGCAAACGTCGAGGCCAGCTTGGAAGTAAATCGCAGTACGGTTGCTGGCAACGTGAACAGCCTGGAAAGCAGAGTGGAAAAGGTGTTGGACAGATTAGGGGAGGTTTCCAAGTACGAGTAATGTAACTAGCGACATGGATACCCACGAATGGATCTCGATTATACACCGATACTAGAAATACACTATACGGTCTGCAAAAAAAAAAGTCGTGTGGAAAACTCGTTCACGCATCGATGCCATACGCTTTCAAATACTCTCGTGCATGTTCCTTTGCTTCTTCAGACACGCGGGGATCTACCGATGGCATGGTTCAGAAAAAAAGGTGGTGCAGAGCGTCCACGACATACTGTGAAGGGAAGCCTTGTAACCCCCAAGCACACGCGTCTGGTGCTCTTCGTCACTGTGCCCAGGCTGTCTCTCAAGAATGCCAGCCGCCTGGAGCACTTCTTCAGCGTGCGCCTTGGCCTCTGCTGAGGTGTGCGGGTCTGGATTGAAAAAGAAGAAGGAAAGAAACGTTACTGGGACCGCCAAACCAAAAAAGGGACTGGGAATGACACTCACTGCTCAGCGTGGCCTTGTAGCCAGCGAGCACCCGCGTGGATTCTTCGGTAATAGGGTGTTGAGGCTCCTCCGAAGCGGCCTCCGCGTCTCTCTCCATCTCCTTGAGCCTCTCCGCGGCGCGCTCTCTGGCCTACCTCAGAGACGTTTGGGTTGTGCATGGCAGCCTTGAGGCCTGCTGCAACGCGGGACGGCTCTTTTGTGTGCTCTGCTCGTGAAGCCGCGTAAGAAGAGAGCACCCCAAGACATCGGGTACGCACCAGACATTGTGGACGATGAAGGAGGGAACGAAAGGAGGTGTCCTCTTATATACGCCCGCTTCAAATAGGAGGTTCGATGACGTCATTTTACTTGATCACGTGCAGCTCAAACAATCATGCATTACAACACAATCAACCTACACGTCTACGCATTTCCGTAGGCGACTCGGGTTTCATGCCAATCATCCGTTCCACAGCCGCCTGCAGCATCATGAATACAGCGCAGCCGCCAGAGAAAAAAAAAAGGAGCCTCACCTGAGCCTGATCCCAATTCATCGCCTCGTCGTCGTCGTCGTCGACCTCCTTTTCCTCGTTCCCAGCGCCCAGTCCCCATCCTCCCGTTTGCGCGTGTTGTAGTCCTGGTCGCGCAGGTGGGGCTTTCCGGTCACGATACTCCATCGTGCCCACGCGCGGTGTCTCGTTGCCCTCGTTCCCTCCCTCGTCTTCCGCGTCGGCGTCGGCATCGTCCCCCGGCACATTCCCTCCCACGGGCCACCCACCCGCACTCAGAATCATCCGTTTCATGTCGTGCCCTCCAATGCGGCCCCGACGGTCTCGTGGAAGGCCGGCAGACAGAAAGCTTGGCGTGGAAGCACGCACCATCAGTCCTCGTGTGTACGATTGGCGTGGGTTATGATGAGCGGTGTGTGCTCGGGCGTGATGCTGCGTTTGCGAGAAAAGCCGGAGGAGGTCTGCAACTGCTGCTTCGCCCGCGCTCGGTTCGACGTCTGGCGCGCGAAGAGAAAGGGTTGGTGAAGGCGGACGCACGCGTCGCTCGGACGTGAGTACGAGTAACCTGCTTCGCTCAGAACGCAGCCTTGTCATGAGGGGGAAGGTACACACATTTGTTGTAGCCTTGGCTGACGGTACGAGCCCAACCTGACGAGGGTTTCCTTACATTGCGTTGGTGAGAGTAGACTATGCAGCCGGCTATGTAGGGGTACAACAACACGGTCGCGGAATGCACAGAGCGCGACACTCCGAACATCGATGGTGGGCGAAAAGGCTGCGTGCGATCCAACGGTCGGTCCAGCATTGGGACCTTGACGTGTCGGTGAGCTAGTGCGGTGTTGTTTCGCTGTGCGGTGCAGTGACGTCAGTAATGGGTCAGTTTGTAGTGGCAGCAGAACCTAGATTAAAAGTAATATTGGTCGAGCGATACGATGACCAGTTCATTACACTCACTCCTTCAATATATGGCAGTATATGGTCCCAGAAAAAGGACCATAGTTCAACTAAGCGACTGGGCAGTAGTTCGTCTGACAATGAAGCCATTTTCGCGTTTATGGTGACTATTCCTGCCCCGATCAGTTCTCGTGCATCCGTCGCCAATGTCGTCAAAGCCTTTGACGGCGACGCAGCCAAGACTGTTTGAATATGGCGTCTTACGAGAGCGTTCAGGTCCTCTCTTGGAGCTGTCAGCGTGACAGGCAAGGAACCCAGTGCAGAAGCTCACATCGGTACACGTAATGGCTCCTCGTTGAACAAGGGCAGAACATGCACATGCAGCGTGCCCCAGGGATTGTCTTTATCAGACGCTGTTGCACCGCTCAGGGCATTTACCCCATGGTTATGCGATGCACAAGGCACAAGCGTGACCGTCGAAGGCGAGGCGGACGGCGCCAACGTTACCGTCGATGCCGATGCGTTGGACGCAAGTGAAATCGAGCTAGCGGGATTGAGGCCTGCGAGCGTGCCTAGTCGATGCATCTCCCGAGTGACTGCCTTGGCGTCGTAGGTTCGTGTCGAGGGCTGCGGGGCGGTGGTGAGTGGTCGAGGTGGTATGACGGAAAGCGTGTTAACTCCGCCTGAACTCACCTTGGACGGCGATACGTGGACTTTGTTCACAGCGCTCGATGAAGCAGCAGAGGTCATCTTTGGTAATGATGTATCCTTGTGCGCAGTTATTTCCGATCGAGAATGAAGATGAGGCTGCGCTCTTGGATCAAGATGGGAGATAAAATGCGCCCGTGATGGCGATGTTTTGCTGTGAGTGGCGGTGTTCGAAGGAAAGAAGCCAAGACACCTTGGGGTCTGCTGATACGATGGCTGGTGCGACGAACTGGACAAAACGGGGTCCGACTCGGTGAGGATGTGGGTGTTATGACGTCCAAGCGACGCTGCAGGATCAAAATCTAGGCAATCATATCAGCACATTGGGTCTAGGAACGAGCCGCGCCGCGGAGGGGAATGGTGAAGATGGATGGAGCGAGACAAACCGGGGAGCTGCCCAGTGCGGGGTAAGGCGGCCCGGGGTCGGGGTGTCGCGTCATTGGAGGACGCTGTGCGACGGTGATGGCTGCGACCTTGCCCGAGTCTGTCCGAGCCGCCTGGAGCATTGTCACCGATCCCAACATCGGCCGATACTCTAGCAGTCGGCGACGACGGCTCGCTGTCATACGTCCATTTACCAAGACCAAGGACCATGTCTGGGCCAAAGGTCAAGTGCCGCGCACTGGTGTCGACGATACGTGGCCGTGTGGGACGGGAAACATGTCAATAAGCGACAGACCTTGAATAGACAGCCACGACAGTGTGGGTACTTGAACGTTTATAGTAGCCGGTGTCACCACCGTCCTTGACGACGAGGTCAGGCTCCTAATGGTGGCTGTGCAAAACAAAGAAAATTCAGGTTGTGGACGAGTGATCATTGTATACGTTGCTCCAAGGAACGTGTGCAGTGAGCCCATCAGCCCTGGACGTCGGACTGGCCATACATTGTCGAGTGCTGTAAATGTTGTTTCTCGTGTGACATCGATATGCCATCGCTCTCCGACCGAATCGACCACCTCGCAGCGACCGCGAAAGCGATACGCGCGTCTGCAGCTGCCATCGTTCCCAGCCAAGACAACCCAGCCCCCACTGCGATACCGTTCACCCGCGCCGTGCTCGATACGTCCCTGGGTGACCTCATTCGCGACATCGATGCTTCGGAACTCGGCCTTTTCACGCTCGTACCCGCCCCAGATGCTGATGTACGCAAGCAGCCAGACAACAGCACGCGTCGGGGCGAGATCTCTCGCGTCGAGTTCCCTGGCGCTACTCCCCTTAGAAAGCAACCCCCGAGAAGAGACGACATGTTCAGACCCAAAGAGTATGAACCCGAGGTGTATGCTCATGCTGCGCTCAAGTACTTGGATCGATAGTACGTGCCCCGTCGGTTCCGTTTGTCGACGCGTTGTAATCTACTCTCAGCCAGTCCATACGACCCATGCCGCGTGCTCGCTCCCAGGCGGTTGCAATCATCGATCAGCTCGATGAAACCCGGGAGAACATCGAGAGGCTGAATAAAACACTACAAGAGGTTTGTCGCGTGCTGTACAAGTGAACAAAGACTGACCGTCGTGTGTATGTATATGCAGTTGACTAACGCGGGTGCCACTTCGGGTCCAACACCCACGATCAATGGCGTTGCCGAGGAGGAACGTCGGATCACTGATCTTCAGAATCGTCTCACAGAGCTACGAAGCCAGGTACGATTAACCTTTCGTATTCGAAATTAACCTGATCCTCGACGCGCACAGAAAGATGCCATTCTCAGATCGAACGAACCAAATCCAGCCCCGAAGCCAAAGGCAGCTGCCAAGCCTATTCCCAAGAAGTTGCTATCCCCTTCTCCAGAACCAGAAAGTCACGAAGACGCGTTTTGGTCGACTCCGGCTGCGTCCGCACGCACGCTACGATTTACCGACAGGCTTCTCGAAGAAGAACCTGACTTTGCAGAATTATCTGCGATGTCATTTGATAGCCCCGAACCCGCACCTCCAAAATCGGTGTTTGCACGTTTGGCTGCGGGCGGTAGCCCGACAGGCAAGGGTTTGCGCACACCGTCAGGTAATGACATGCTCGACGGATCTCAGTTGCACAAAGGCGAAGATGACGACGCCGAAGGGGATCTGCATGACCAAGACAGTCTGTTCGAGGTTCGACTTGAGCCTGAACACGACCCCGAAGCCTCAACTCCAAATGCTCCGGACGAAGAGGCTGAGGAAGATCTAGATGAGGAGAGGACAGTAATACTCCCGAAGGCGCCCCTCCCAGCTCCTAACAATCAACTGCCGTCCTCCTCGGTGGATAGCCAACCACAGACGACCGAGGCACGATCATCTTCAGATTCATCATCGAAAGTAACCAAGGTTCGCGTCACTCCAGAGCTAGAAAGTATTGTGGCAAGTGTCGTTCTCTTTGTTTGTTTCTTACTCTGCTTACTGAAGCGTGCCGTAGGCTCGGATATGGAGCACCGTCGGTGATATCCTGCTCCCTGGTAAGGGTGGCGAGAAGCTGCCCCGAGCGAAAGAAACTCTGTACGCATTCACTACCTCTTGTACTGCTCTGTACAATATTGATTGCGTATATGTTGTTCGCTTTTTCCAGTGTTCTTATCGAATCACTGGCCACTCGATCGCCCTCTCCCAGCTCTCCTACGTCCTCGATATCTTCCATCGCCTCTGCAAGTGCTGGTCCGACACATCACCAAGTGAACACTGCTCAGCTGCTCCATGCACTGCTCACAGCGCCTAACCATGCGATGCCCCTGAATCAACTGAAAGTAGCCATCGGAGGCACAAGGGCGCTCTATGCTTGCGTAGCGAAGAAGCTCATCAGAATTGATAGGGGTGGTGGAGAACAAATTGTTTTATTCAATACATGAAATTGAAGGTGGGCAGTACACGTTCCCAATGATAGCGCAAGGCATGCCTCGCCCTCGGCTCGAACTTGATAGGATGCATCGCACGAATCGAATGTCAACTACACTATGATTCTGCTACTAAATTGCCGTCCCGTTCTCCAAGTCACACAACAGTACTCATCCTGCCATAATTTCATCATTCGGGGGTACTAGTTCCATTATCATTTCCATCGGCGACAAAGAGCGTGTCATGGGCTCGGAGCGACCACAGATGTACGTCATTTGTCCCGACTCCCTGGACTGGCCCGCAGTTGCCGCGAGGATATCTCTGCAGTGGAGCACCGATCGTGGATGGGCAGCGGGCGGGTGAGGCGAGGGGGCTTCCCTCGTTCCCAGAGACAACCCTTGGCCCTCCCAGCTAATACACCCGAACGCCAGTATCCGCTTCAGACTATGACACCCACAGGTCGATAGCAACGCCCTGACGAGCCATCTAACACAACGGGACGTCCACCTCGCGAGCACTAAAGATCTGACACCACTATTCTCTCGTATTGCACCCAGTTGTCAATGCTACCTTCTGTTGGTGGCTGTTGGACTGCATTGCTGCGTAACTTACATTTTGGGTTTGTTTTGACGCAACGCACCAGGTGTGGTTACAGTGCCGCGATGATCGATCTGACGATCGGACTGCTTTCGGCTAATTTGTCCACTGGATGGCGGCCTCACAGGTCATACGCTGGGCGGAATGAGACGCGTTGCGATGCGGTCTAGTCATCTTGGGCAACACGACGGGCACGGCGGAGTTTTCCCGGCAGATCCTGTGCTGCCCCCAGCATTACAGGTATGTTCAAACAGTGACATCACTTCTGTTGCTTTGCGGGAACCGGAAATTGGTACCACATCTGGAGGAGTACTTTATGACATTACCACTTGGCGCTCTTTCCTCAAGTCAGAGCTCCCAAGAGTCGATAAAAAAGGCAATACAGGGTTCTACGAAAAACCTGTTTTCTCGAAAACCGCTCATAACTGTTCAGGAGCAACTTTCCGTTTCTCCGACGCAGTTTACTGTTACTACTTCCCAGAGACCGAAAGCTGATTCTACTCCAGCGATCTAGCGGTCATGCATTTTTAATCTCTTGGCCGAGGCAACTTGTGGAGCGACGAGATTTCAGAGCTTGCAATTTGATGTAGGTCTCGGAATACCACCGTTC
Organism: Boletus coccyginus; assembly: GCA_025782845.1. Lineage (NCBI taxonomy): Eukaryota > Fungi > Basidiomycota > Agaricomycetes > Boletales > Boletaceae > Boletus > Boletus coccyginus. The sequence goes on along the minus strand of JAHZSR010000007.1, from coordinate 177,578 downwards.
CCCTCGTCAGACATTCGGGGACGTATCTAACTGACGACCACATGATGCAAGGATCAAGCCTAGGATCACTTGGACCTGGGAGTGCGACAGATTTATACCGGCTGGCGCGGGATCACGGATGATTTGCGTTGAATTTGCGTTGCAGCATGATTTGAAACACCAGTGCATCGATAGTAACAGCCTCGACCTCAGTTTCATCACGAAGAGGATGGCCGTCACCGTCGGGCCCAACCTCGTATGATGACCCGCTCAGACTGCTACTGACCACCGTGAATATTACCCTGTTGGAACCAGTTTACACCAGGTGTCCGCAAGACATTCAACTCGGGTCATTCTGCCAGCTGACCAATAAACTCCGCCGCATATGTTGTTCCAGTCCACACTGCAAAAACCCAGCACGACCCAACCTGCTGCCAGGTAGCCACTATCCTAAGAACCGGATGCTCTGGGATTTTCGAATTCAAGGTTCTCGAACCTGGGAAGTTAGCCTAATGGCACTGCCCACATCCACCGGCACACCACTGGGCACACCCTCACCTCCAACCTCGGCCACAATTATCCCAGCTTCTCCAGGCGCCTATCACAAGCAGAATCCCGCCTGGATAACGCATGTCTGCAGGGTCCTCATCGCTTAGGACCCATCCATAACTTGAAATGCCTACTTGGGTATTTGTGGTTTCTACTGGCTGTGGTTAGCAAATGATCCGATCCCGCATGTAGTTGAGCCATGTGAACTCCCTCTAAGATTCCTCAAGAACACGCACATGAGGCTGGCACTGAACACATGTATTCATGCCATCATCGCAAAGGAGTTAAACTCCGTGTACATCGTCGTTTGACGCGCCTTATCACTCTTGTCCCCACAATTTGTTCAAACGAGGTCCTGCGAGTTGACTCCGTTCATCAGTCCCTTTAGTCTCAAACCTCTCAAGCTCATATTACTATTTGATGCCAGTCGGCCCAGTTTGCCAGCCCGATAACCACCCTTCGCTGGTTTAGAAGCCAATCCTCAACAAAGTTGAGCCACCATTCACGGGGTCAGGATTGTCGACGATTTGTCTGGTGCCTCGGGCGTAACCCGGAGTTATGCCCTCTAAGTCAGACAATCCCAAGGTCTGTTTGTCGCATGTCATACCCACTGAAAGACTGACACCCAGGGTCCCCTCAGGCTCGTGTTCAACGTAATATTATCTTCTTCGGAGAAACAGGAGCGGGAAAGAGTTCTACTATCAACCTCCTCCTTGAGACTGGCACTACTGCCCGTGTCTCCAACGACTCTAAACCTTGCACAAAATCTAACACCAAGTACGAGACCACGCTAAACGGTACGAAGTATAATTTGTGGGATACTCGTGGTCTTGGTGAAGGCCGCAGCTTTTTTGAAACTATTTTCGGAGGAAGCTCGGAAAAGGCGTTGAAGAAGTTCCTCAAGGAAAGGCACCGTAGACTCGAAATCGACCTCCTCGTTTACTGCGTTCGCGGATCTAGGGCAACCGAGGCATATGTGAAATATTATGACAACTTTTGCGCCATCACACGCCGGCTGGCTGCTCCGGTGGTCGTCGTGGTTACTCAGTTAGAGAAAGAGAGGGTTATGGAGGGTTGGTGGAGTAAAAACTCTTTTCATCTCAGGGAGCTCGGGATGGAATTCGACGACCACGCTTGCATCACCGCACTTCCAGAGCACCCCCGACGAGCCGAATCCAAGAGGAAGCTCACTGACTTGATCACTAGAAATCACCGTTGGGAAGCGAGAGAGAGCGGGTCTTATTTTGGCTCCCCCGTCCAGAAACCTCGTCCCCCTCCGCGCCGTCACGTAACGATGGGAACCAGTATCTATCCAGCCCTTTTCCACCGTGTACCTTCGACAACAAGTTCGAGTTATCATACAGCTAACTCTCCTGCGGAGTCGGGGCCACCAAGTCCTCTGGTGGTACCTCCTAGCCCTCGCAGCGACACTACTTCCGTAAAAGTACCACATATCAACACAGATCTACTGGGAGTCGGCGATCGATCACAGCCTTCCAGCGACAAAACCATGGGATCCTCGCTGCATCCGATGTTTCCCAGCAGGTGCGCCATTGTAACGCACCTCAAGCTCCTGACTTACCGAACACATAAAGTTCTCACAGCAGTCAAACTTCGCATTCTGAAGTGTACCTGGAATCCTGCACAGACGAAGAAGAAGGTCTGTTCTCAAAGGCCCTTAAAGATGATGCGTTCATGTTGTGCTTGTTATAGGTGACTTGGGTGAACTACCCTTCAGACATTCAATTGCCACTGTTAGAAGGAAGAAGAGTTATGCTACTCGGAATGGTGCTTTCGGAGATATCTGGGAGTGCGAGTTAATCTCAGGGGAATCGTCTCGCATGGTAGGGTCAGTTCCAGAGTATTGAAGTCCACGCTGACAAAGGTAATCAGATCGCGGTGAAAGCACTGAAGACCAATTCCAATGGCCACGAAGACCTGGGTTCTCACGAGAAGGTAATATTAAAGTCTTTCATCTCCTGGAATGGGGATGACTCACTCATTCCATGCATTCGTTTCAGAAACTCCGCAGAGAATTAAGAGTTTGGGGGAGACTACGACACAGGAACGTCGTCCCGCTACTCGGGGTGGTATCCGGCTTCGGGCCCTTGCCAAGCACGGTCAGCCCGTGGCTCCGCAATGGATCTCTATCTCATTACCTGGCGGGTCACCAAATGTCAATGCCCCAGAAACACCGTTTGGTGGGTTTGAGCTGTGACCTAGATGGCCGTACATCCAATAACTTTGCCACAGCTTGGCGATATTGCAGTTGGTCTGTGCTATCGTACGTACCCACTTCACGGCTGTGCCCGTGAGGGTCTCTTATCACGTCCCTTAGTCCACAGTCAAGGCGTCATCCATGGTGACCTTCATAGCGTAGGCCTCGTCACTAATGTAGCGTTTGGCTAAGACCGTTGATCGTTCTTCCCCAGGACAATGTTCTGGTTGATGACGATGGGACAGCTTGTCTCACGGATTTCGGTCTCTCGTTGATCAAGGATTTTGTGGGGACATCATACCTGAAATCTAGCATATGTGGTGGCGTAAATTTCGCAGATCCCGCACTGGTCCAAGGAGCATATAATTCGCAGGACAACGTGTTTTATCCCACAAAACCCTGTGATATCTACTCGTTTGGGGGTCTCATGCTCCATGTTTGTAAATCTGCTTTGCTGCATGACCCCATGTCTAATATATTATTAATAGGTCCTGTCCGGGAAGAAACCATATGACGGGATTACTTCACCTACTGTTTTTATGGCCGTTTTGAAGGGAGAACGGCCGCAGATACCGACCCGCAATAAGAATATCACCCGTGGGCACAAATCATTGATCGAGAGGTGTTGGGATCCCGAGGAACGTAAACGCCCATCGGCTAGTGATCTTGTGAAGTGGTTCGACAGGCAATGATGTCCACATCCGAAAGCTTTTCCAGGTGCTATCATAAGGGAGGGGACCTTCCTTTTCGCCTTCCCGTTTCTCCAGCGGGGCCAGGAGCCTTGGGGATGACACATTATGACGGGTCATGCATCATGCATGCATCAGGATTTCATGACTGTTATATTCGGATATTGCATTTTCTTCTTTTTTCTTCGAATCTATGTCATTTTACCCTTCGTCTTGCATTCGAACCCATTTTCTTATTTGCTGGTCCTCGATGCAGATTTACATTCCAATTGTCCTTGTTATTGTATCAGCTATCGATTAGCTTTCGACCTGCTGGTCTGCACATATGTAGTTTACGTTGCATTTACCAATGTCTCATAGCAGTACCTTTCGCTTAATCCACCATTGACACTTGTCTCAGGCGAGAAACTGAATTGCAAGACGTTGATGCCCACGCAAGCCTCGGTAGACTCTGCAGTCAAACGCCCGAGGAAGTTTCGCACACAACATTAGGTCACGTAGTGATCGCACTGGAGGTATGATTTACAGCGAAGCTGCGCAATTCCCCACGACAGTATCAAATTCTTATCATCAATGTCATTGACAATGACCGCAAGGGTCTGGTTTGGTGAGTCGACCAAGTGTCGAGATCATCTCTAGTATCATGACGCATTGTCTCAGTCACCGGCGCATCTGCTGGACTTGGTCACGCGGTAACTGAACACGCACTGCAGCAAGGAGACAATGTTGTCGCAACGCTGCGTAAACCGGAAATGCTCGCGGGCCTCCTGTCGAAATATTCTTCGCAGCTCCTCGTCCTCCCGTTAGACGTCAGAGATCCAGAACAAATTCATGCAGCTTTTGAGAATGCGCTGGAGAGATTTGGGCGGGTTGATATCGTATTCAACAATGCAGAGATCTGCATCGTCAGCGAGGCGGAGGGCATGAGTGACGAACGCGGCAGAGAGCTGTTTGAAGTACTCTTCTGGGGCGCTGCAAATGTCTCAAAGGAAGTTGTCAAGGTTTTCAGAGAACGCAACACTCCTCCTGGAGGCCGTTTGCTGCAGATATCTTCTCAATCCGCTTTGCAAGTTGTACACGTCGGTTTGTAAAAATTGTACAATCAACATTTTTTTTGGCGATTATGGAGCCAATATGTAGATTATGTACATGTCTTGGATTCCGGCATTATTGCAGGACATAATTTAAAATAATCTCATGAGTTGATTGGACCCTCTTTCTATAGTGTGTATACAGCTATTATACAATGTACATACAGCTACTATACCATGTACATACAGTGGAACCTGTCAGCGCATGTGCGTCGTACTATACTAGCTACATCTTCTGTTACCCATGGATCCAGTATTTTGTAGATATACATCACACAGACTCGGGTCATACAATGTTTTTAGATTACAACATGTATGCTATGTTATTTCTACCCGTGACTGGCGGGAGCGGAGCGTGTGCTTGAGCACATGTCGCAGGTGCGGTGGAGATGCCGGGCACAGCAAATGGAGTGCGTCGATGTGGCTGCGTCATCCGATCGATCGTACCTCTTTTTCGTTGAGTTCCTCTCTCTCGCGCTCCTTTTCCATTCTCCCCACCATGGCGACTTCTTGCAACGTCGTGGGCATTATCGGCAACTGGCAGGAGCGGAGTGTGTGCGCACGCGCGGTGCGCGGCAGGGCACGGCAAGTGGAGGCAATGGTGCGCGAGTGAGCATGCATGCTCATGCTCATGGGTTGCGGCGCGAGATGAGGGCAGGAGAATGAATTTGAGGACAAGGGGAGGGCAGGGTGATCAGTGACGAGCCTTGGGTGAGGGTGAAGCAAAGTCGAGCCCGTGTGAGCGACACGTTGAGGCAAGGCAAGAGGCAAGGAGAGGTGAGCGAAACAAAGGAGAGGCGAGCACCAAGTCTTGAAAACCGTGTGAGTTTTCGTACCCCATGACCCGTGCCCGACTTGCGCTCGCCACTCGAAGTATCCAAGTGTCTGGTATATATGTACATTGTACATTCAGGCAATGTGTACTCTATAATTTTTGGTGTCAATTATCCAAATTATCTGTCATATAATTGTAACAAAACATGTACACATGATCCCTGGCAATTAATGCAGGCACACCAACTCCATACCAGTGTGCTATATGCTAAGTATCCTTCCCGTAATAGGTGAGATATCTCTGCCAAATGTCACGCTTGGCGTCTCCGTTGAACAAATTCTTATTTTATTGCATGCATACGGTATGAATGTGTTTATAATATGGGTTGCGTTAAAAAAAATTGGATTCCGGCAAGTGTACACTATTTGATTTTTGCGTTCCGACGTGTACCCGGCAGTGCACACTATGCTGCTGCGTACGTGGTAACCCGAGCGCCAGGATACACAGGCTGACTAACATTTCTAAAGGAAAGTAGGTAATGGGTGTTCAAATTATTAGCCTGAGAGGCATGTTGCTAACTGAAACGACGTAAGCGCTTGAATGTCTCACCGAGGGCTTGGCCGCCGAACTTGACCCCAACTGGAATATCAAGGTTCGCTCCATCTCGCTTACAGGAGACACTCGTAACACCATTCCAGATATCTATCATCCAACCCGCTTTCTTTCGGACAAACTCAGTGCGGAGTACCACTGTTGAAGCCATCCACCCCGCATATAGTGACCCTGACCTCCCATCGAGAAAGACCCGGAATCTATACCTGGGTAAACGTGAACTGGCTACACGCGTACATGACGGAGACCCGAAGAAATTTGCGCGGGCTATGTACCGATTGGTGTACATGGATGACCCACCTCTCTTTCTTCCGTTGCATCGGGTTTCTGTCGAAGCGGCAAAAGCGAGGGGGGAGGGATTAATCCAGGCAGCCGAAGAGTACGCCAGTTGGTCAGACGATGTTTACTACCGCGCTGGCCAAAATTAGTACGCTGACTGTGTTACCGCATACATAAGTGCTGGAAGCACGAAAGCGTATGTGCAAAAGGCACATGACCACAACCTGTTCTGGGGATATGCGGCGTTCGATCGGAACCAGGTCTTTTTGTTATCTCCCCACCACGCTGATTAACCAATGATTGACAAGGACACAGATACTGTACCTGATATTACTCAGTGGGTATTCTCAATCTCCGCAGCCAGTTTGCTCTGCATCCATGTCGTCGTCTAATTTTCAATCAATCCCCAAGGTATGGTTCGGTATGTAACTCATGGAGCCAATGACGCTATTGGATCCTCATCGACATCCACATCCATAGTGACAGGAGCTTCGACCGGCTTCGGCCGTCTGGTAACTGAATGTGCTCTCGAGAACGGCAACATTGTAGTTGCGACACTTCGAAAGCCCTCTATGATATCCGATCTCTCGACCAAATATACCGCATCGCAGCTCCTTGTTCTCCAGTTGGACGTCTCGGACCCAGCGGCTATCACCGCTGCATTCAAACAAGCGGTTTCTTTATTCGATCGGGTTGATGTGGTCCTAAATAACGCGGGTTACTATGCGGTTGGGGAAGTGGAGGGGTTTTCGGACAAGAACTCGCGTGCCATGTTTGACACCGTGTTCTGGGGAGCTGAAAATGTGATGAGGGAGGCCGTCAGATGCTTCAGAGACATTAATCGCCCGATGGGTGGCCAGTTGTTGAACGTATCTTCTCGCACTGCGCTCATCCCGCAGCCGGGGAGTACGCCGTATGGTGCTGCGTAAGTCGGGATAATCCGGGTTGCGCATTTAATTTACGCCTGAGCCTGTACAATATCCACAGGAAAGCTGGTAGGTGTTTGATTGCTCCTTCCACCTAACAAAGCTCAGTTATCTGTGATCAGCCCTGGAGTCGCTTACGGAAGGGTATGCTGCAGAGCTTGACCCGAAGTGGAACATCAGGGTTGGTCTAGTATATGCAGACTCGCGGCACGAAAATCTAATCAAAATTCTTTAGTTCATCATCCTCGAACCTGGACTTTTCCGCACATCTGCGGTTTCTAACTGCGTTATTGAGCCGCCTCTGCCTGCTTATGCCTCGAATCCTTCCCTCCCAACAATGAAATACCGTGCTCTCTTCCCCGGAATCGATAAGACGCATTTTGACGGAGACCCAAGGAAGTTTGCTGATCTGGTTTGTCGGCTCGTGCGGACAGGGAATCTACCGTCGTTTATACGACTACCCGTGCACCGCGTGGCTCTGGAGTCGGCGAAGAAGAAAGGAGAGATGCTTGTCGAAGCAGCAGAGAAGTCTGAGCTAGCTGGATGGTCGGATGATATTTACTGTGATGACCCAGAGTGAATTCTGGTTGATTGTGACGCTCGAGTTACTTGAGGGGCACTTTCCTAATTGGTATCACCAACACCTTGGAATCAAAGCCGTATAAACAAGCGCCCCTACTTGGCCACTGACAATATGTCGAACCTCCCTCCCTCTGCCGCAGGAGGTTCTGTAGCAGACATGTTCGCAGCCGACGACCGTGTGTATCTCTCAACAGAGACAGGGACATGGAGATTCGAGCAAGAAGACGGGACGGAGCTCGAGTACGACACCGTCAAATCACAATGGCTACCTGTGGTCAGTGAACGCCGTAGCGGGCGGCACCGCAGCACCATCGAAGCTCATTCGTTTCATTCAGGTCGACGAAGACCTCCTGCGGAAGCAACAAGCCGCGTATTCTGTCGCCGGTGTCGATGAGGAGGTATGGTCGCCCGATGTCCGATGTCCGTTTCGCAACGTATATATCTCTCCCCATGCCAGACTCCAGTAGCACCCGTCTTAAAACGCACCAATAAGAAGCGGAAAGAGCCCGAGGATTACACTTCCGCTACGCTTCCCCCGGGGCCATCTACCAAGCGCGGCAAGAACGAGGAGGCGAAACAACCTCGCTCCAAGAATACGGCCGTCTATGTCACGAATCTTCCTCTCGACACGGAAACGGACGAGATTGTCGAGCGGTTTGGCAAGTTTGGGGTGATCGAAGAAGACGACGAAGGTGAACCCAAGGTGAAGTTGTACGCGACGGAGGATGGGACGTTCAGTGGAGAAGCGTTGGTGGTGTTTTTCAAGGAAGAGAGCGTGCCTCTTGCGATCAACTTGCTCGACGATGCGGAACTGAGGGTGGGAGAACCGTCCACGGTGATGAAGGTGAAAAGAGCCGAGTTCAAACATAAACACACGGGTGCGGAAGCGAATGGGAATGCGCAACCACGGAGAACGGTCGACAAGAAAAGAGCTACGCGACGGATTGGGAGAATGCAAAAGTAAGTTGTAACTTTCATGTTGCCTTGACCGGGTCATGGACCTAGTGTACAGGAAACTGCAAGAATGGGACGATGAAGATGGTTTCGGTCCTGCGAAGACTGTGGAGGATGACATGAATTTGCCCAACAGGAATAGCAGGATCGTCGTATTGAAGCATATGTTTTCTTTGAAGGAACTTGACGAAGATGCATCTCTCCTACTTGATCTTAAAGAGGATGTTCGCGACGAGTGCTCGACACTAGGAGAAGTGACGAACGTGGTGTTGTATGATGTAGGAGTCTTTTATTGCTGCGTGATTCTCACTATTCACTTCCTTGTTACTTGCAGAAGGAGCCAGAAGGCGTCATGACAGTGAAATTCAGAGATCCTCTGAGCGCTCAGGCATGCGTGCTGGTAAGTCCGAGTTAAACGCGTTCGACCCCCTAAGCGAACTGTTTCGGTAGAAAATGAACGGAAGATTCTTTGCCGGGAGGCGTATCGAAGCGTCACTCTACGTTGGAAAACAGCATTTCAAGCGAAGCGGTGTCGGGGACGATGTTGAAGGGGATTCGGAGGAAGCTGAAAAGAAGCGCTTGGATAACTTTGCGACCTGGCTCATGACCGAAGGAGACTAGGAATTTGTTGTATGTATCTCCCCCGCATCTACTATGATTTACCATGAACGAGGCACTGAGGAGCCTTTATTTTTACCCCTCGAATGAAAGATGCAACATGGTCAGGAAGCGGAAGACTTGCAGATTTGATCGTCGACTAGAAAATTATAAGTTGGTACTACCTTTTGAATAGTGTCAGATGCAGTGTGGTTCAACGAGCATATAGATTTCGAGGCCACAAGGCTGAGGGCACTTCACAGGAGCGCTAGCGCTAGAAAGACTGACTTCAATTATGATTCGTAGTTTCAGTCACTCCTGGGTTGACAGGCAAATGATGGCAGAACACGTTCCAAATTCCTACTACATACTCCCCAGCACTTTATAAAGGATGCAGGACCACGATGAGCTCTTTGGGAGATGCGTCAATGCACGAAGAGCAGTACTTAGGATGTGACCGTTGAACGAACGATTAATTAGAGCAGCGTGTGTGATATAGGATAGCCAAAGTTGAATCACCCTGCACGATAGATCAGAGGGAAAATGTCCAAGCAAAGGGTAATCATATAGTAGGGTATGAAGCGAATGTTTCCAGGTGACGAGTCGAGTCGAGGTGGTAGACAGCAAACGAGTGGGAGTTATATGTAATAGGAAGGACGAAGGTGGTCTAGGGGTCATAACGTCGTGACATGAGGAAATATTGGATGACGGACGAACTCGTTGGGACGCACACGGATATTGGTCCAGCGCAATAAATAGCTAGCATAAGCGCACCTATATCACTGCGCGGTGGCTTCCCCATCGTGCTGTACCTTCTCGTAAGCATTATGAACTTCTCCATCTACACTCTCCGACGGCGCACCATCGATTGATCCTGGAGAGCTGACCACAAGCTCCGGAAGAACGGGAGGTTCACTGGATATGCCGGGACGCGATTCTTCTTCGTCTCTGGTCCCGGCAGAATAAGCAGAGGAAGAACGAGGAATACCATTGGGAACCTCCGTGGAAGGCTTGGGCGTTGTAAGAGTGGCAGAGAACCGCCTGACGGAGGGTGATGTTGGCGTACTCTGTCCAGCAGCTCCCATTTCTGTGTGAGGAGGCGGCGGATCAGGGAAGTCCCAAGCACGGGGAACAAGGGCAACAGGTAACAGCCAGGTTGCAGTACAAACAACACCTTTGCCCTCATCTGCTCCTTGAACCATACTCCATTCGGCCTGGACAAATTGGGCAATGTAGCGAATAAAAGGGAGGATTTCGCGAACACCCTCGGTGACAATGGAGAGAACTGTCAACAGGTCGAGGAGCGCAGAGGCGGGGGACTCGGCTGCTTCCAGGTGGGTCATGGTTGGAGGTGGGAGACAAACCTCGAGACCCCACCAATCTGTGGTTCAAAGCAAAGACATTAGCAAGTTAAACGAAAAGGATGGAATGAAGCTGACATGTAAGTACGGATATCCTGTCTGTAGGTACAGTGACACCCTTGTGATCAGGAAGGACGGCTTTGCCTGTGGCGTATCCCAATGCCATGAGTTGCGGCGTGATTTGTCCGATGCCATCTATCACCGTCTCAGCGGTAGGAACCGAGCCAGCAAAGAGGCCCTGAGCTGTAACTGGTGCACCGAAACCCATGTTGGAGGCTGTGAGAAGGTCAACGAGTTGCACATCGGCTAGGATGGTGGATACAGCTGAAATAGAGGCTGTTGCAACGGATTCAAGGCGAGCGAAGTATTGCTCATAGACATCCCCGTCGGACATACCAAGGCAGACAGCATGAATGGGAATGTCGGTGCCCGTTGCGGTGTCGCCGGGATGCGCAGGAAGCACCCTAAGCTGGGTGATGACCTTGGCTGCCGTCTTTGGATCGAGAAGCTGGGACTTGACTCGGGCTACATCATACTTGGAGGCGGTCTTTGTCTTGTTCGATCTGGGGTCACGAGGGGTGTTATGGATACCGGCGATGACAGAGCGAACGATGACTGCAGATTCCTTTGCACGCTTTTCGGATGAAGCTGCGCTTCCAATTATGAAAATGGAAAATGGACGGCTAGCCTTGGACTTTTTCTCCGAAGCCTTTGAGGCAGAAGGTACTTGGATCTGGAGAGGGGGAGGAACCGTGCGAGTCTTGTTCTGCTTTGTATCGGAACGAAGAAAAGAGAAGGAGGGGAAGGAAAAGCGACGGGGATCTTTACCGGTCGAGTTTGCGCCAGGTGGAGAGTAGGGCAACGCAGACTGGCTTTGGCTCTGCATGGGCCGGTCATTCTGGGTGGAAGACCGGGTGACGACGGAGGGAGTAAAGCCCTGGGCGTGTGGCGAAGGAGGGGCAAGGGACGAGGCGGGGTTGGGAGAGTCGGGAAGAGGAATGGAGGGGGCATGGGCGGGGGTGAGAGCCTGGGGTGCGTCTACCGGGGTGCCTTGTATGGTGGGTGCGGAGTCTATGGTAGGCAGAGACGCAGAAGAGACCCTGGCCTCGGCCTCGTCGGTAGGCTGGTCAGACGCACCAAGAGCAGACGCATGCTGGACTGTGGTGGACTCTATGGTGATGTCGGCGGCGACATCGACAAGTTTCTCGCCGGCCACGAGGGACTTTGGCTGCTTTGCAGCGGGGCTGGCGGACTTGAAGAAGGCGAGCATGGAGGGAAGAAAAGAAAGAGTGACCACGAAGGAGGGTCGAAAAAGCTGGGCCCTACTTTTATACGTACTGAGGGCTTGGAGGCTCGCTTCTGAGCCGACGTGAGAAAGGGGCCCGGGCAGAGAGAGACCAGCCCGGGGAGGCTCTGAGCCATCCGCTGGCTCGCTCGACGGCGTCCGCGTGGGTCAATACTGCCCATCACCACCAGCCTCGCCCGCTTTGGACGCGTCCATCGCCGGGCCACTCAGGGGCCCTTCTGAACATGGAAACCCCTCCACGGGGGGTGTTCTGTGGGAACCACACCCATCTTCACCCGCTTGCTCGGCGACCTCAATCATGTTGAGAGCACCAGCTGCGTGTCTCCACCCACTTGCCCGTGCTGCGGCACTCCGCCCCGCGCTCCCCATACTCGGTGTGTCCTCGGTCCCCGCAGCATCCCGTCTGGTGCACACTTCGAATGCACCACCCATAACCGCGTCTCCGACCGAACCCATCACCTCCCTTGCCGTCCGCGGCTCAAACCAACACAGTCTCGAAACACCCAGCAACAAGGCCGGTAGGTCTCTTCCGCGATTTCATCTCCATACCTGTCCTTCACATTCCTCCCCTCAGAATATGTCCTATCCACCCTCGACAAAGTCGTCAATTGGGCTCGTCAGGGCTCGATGTGGCCCATGACTTTCGGTCTCGCTTGCTGCGCCGTCGAAATGATGCACATGGCCGCAGCCAGATACGACCAGGACCGCCTCGGTGTCGTCTTCCGTGCCAGCCCCCGTCAGAGCGACATCATGATCGTTGCCGGAACACTCACCAACAAAATGGCTCCCGCTTTAAGAAAAGTCTACGACCAAATGCCAGAACCAAGATGGGTCATCTCCATGGGTTCATGCGCCAACGGTGGTGGTTACTATCACTACTCCTATGCCGTCGTTAGAGGCTGTGATCGTATGTAGCTTCCCATCTTTCAAGTTGAGCACCACCTCATTTGCGTCTCCCGCAGGTATCGTGCCTGTCGACATTTACGTCCCCGGGTGCCCCCCCACTGCCGAGGCTCTCCTTTACGGCATGCTTCAGCTCCAGCGAAAAATGAGGAGAAACAGGAAGAGTGTATTATGGTCAGTATTCCATTCCCTCGTTATTTGCTCTGTTTCATTTTTTGCAGGTACCGCAAATAATTCCGCTTCGCGAGCAGAGAGCGCAGACGTGACGGGATTGATGGACACAGACTAGCTTCAGCCCTGTATATGCGCTTACCATGTCTGGTCTTTCCTTTCCCATTATACGTCCCATTTCACTCCGATACAAAGCTCGAGCGACCAATCTTTCTGTTTGCTTACAGGTATGACTAGAATCTAATACCCCGACCACGACAGGGTCCCAAAGGTGATGCACCACGGGCCACGGCGCGAGTAGACCCGGAGGACTCTGAGAGTACACGTAATGCATCATCTGCTCAGCTTGGGCCACGTCGTCACCAGTGAGTGCGACGATTCAATACCACCAATATCAGTTGGCCATCCGAGCCCTGATTCTGCTTTGCTCGTCGGTCCAGCAGCTGTGTACATGCCACGACTCAGGGTTGAGCGAGCATCTAGTTGTCGGCAGCACACGTTCAAGTTGCAGGTTCAAATATTGCCTTAACACGGAACTGCAGCTCGACCTGTTGCCGACTGCCACCGTTGTGTTTTTTACCTTGATGGACATGGCCGAACCGGACCATTTAAACTAACCACAGAATAGGGGGGCAGACACCGACTCTGCCAAATCGGCGGGACCATTGATCTTACAAGCACGTGATGTGACGCGTACAAAGACACGTGGAGACAGCCAATGGAATATTCGGTGTAGTTCAATCGTTCATCTTCACCGCGCTCAGGCTACCGTACCGTTCTTCACTGGCCACCCCGCACGCCGATGCTCATTGTGTCAACTGGTTCCCCACAATGAATAATTACAGAGCAGGTCTTTACAGCTTCGCATCAACTACAACATGGCTACACAAGACGGGCATGGCTTCTCCGCCCGCCCTTGTGATGTTGGGGTTGACGCTCCCCGACTCCCGCATCTTGAACGGGATTGCGAGCATCGGGCTGACACTCGCAAACATCGCCATCATCTTGCCCCATTTGCGGCAACCCATCGTGGATAGCATGCACGCCCGCGAGGATGTACTCGCTCACGAGCAGAGTTCCCAGGAACAGATAAACTTAGCTCCGGATCTGCCCAATGCCACGCAGCCAGTGGACCTAAATGTGGAGAACCCTGTCCTGACCTCGGTATCGCCCTGCGAGAAAGAACATCAGAGCCCGCCCCTCACTTGTAGTGCGACCGTCAGGCCTGTGTGTTGTGTGGTCACAAAGCCATTGAGGTGTTTGAATGTCGACTCCGAAGTTACGCCACACACCGCGCTACTGCTGCCTGCTGGGAAAACAGAAGATGTCCAAGTCCCTCCCCAAATCTATCATTCCCCGGATGCAAGATCTGGTGAAAGGCACGTTAGTTCCGGCAATCTGTTTGCCCGGGAAGGCCGGGACGTACTTTACATTCCACCTCCCATCCCAGACGCAGTGGAGGTGGCCTTTTTCGATACAGAAGTCGCCGCATTGTCCAATAGTGATCTGGGAGAAGAATACCCCGCGGTTGCTTGTGAGCAGCACACCGCTTCCGAAGAGCATTCTACAACAGAAGATTGTGGGCTGATAGCCGGAAAGGTAAGTATACACACCTGTTCCTTTTGCCGACGCTGATGATGAGTAGGGCATCGAGCACGATGCACAGCTTGTTGCTTCCGACCTTCCAAGCACCCAAGGGCACGTTGAAATAAGTGAAGATCCCACTAATGTGACGAGGGTATGTCACCCTTTGCGTCTGTGCCGACAAAGAAACTTGATGGTCACCCCTGTTCAGCCTGTTAGTACGGACTTGAAAGCAGCGCTTATTCCAACCAATGTTACAGTTCGAGATCATCATAACCCCGTGGCGGGAAGAACCATTTCTGGTGCTCCGGATGGTCTCCCTTCTCGTGCGGAGGCTATCCAAAGCTCACAGGCAAAACATCCACTGGTCGGAGGGAAAGAAGTTGTAAGTACTACTATTTCCTCCGTCACAATATTTATGGCACCATTGATATTTGGCCTGCAAAGCGCCGCCCTGAGAGCTTGGATTTCGTTCCTCAGTCCGTCATCAGACGGTATCCCTCGACGTCAATGGTATCTACTGGACATTGCACCGGGCACCGAGCCTTTGGATCTGGACATGACCACCAGGTTTCACCAGCACCACCGCAAATCGTCCATGACCCAGTAATGCTGCTTGAGGGGACCAAGCCACGGGTCAGTTACGCTACATTGGAAGGGAACTGGCGTGCTTCGTTCCTCACTGGATCCCATCCGAAGGGGCAATCGATGAGAGGGCAAACCTTCGTCATCGAGACGGTCCCAGTCCGGGATCCCCTTGGACAAGGGTCAGCATCACTATTAGAGCCCCCTGCACCGGTACATGAACCAACTTCACACAGAAAATATCCGACCCATAGACGCCGACTTGGTGTGCTCGCTCGTGCTGCCCTCCGTGATCGCAGGTCTGCCGCGAATAGAGATAGAATCGATGGATCTTCCACATCGGACAGTGACTCGGACTCCGACAGCGATTCTCAGTACTCTAGCGGGTCCTCTGCGGATGGAAGCATGCTCCCTCACATGCTCGGGGCCGACCTCATTGCCGCTATCGATGCCAACAGCGAGTCGGAACTAAACCTTGCTGGGTCTAAAAGAACATTGCGTACACCAATTGCCGCGTATGAGGGTTTCCTGGTTTCTGAAGATTCCGCGGCGGACGTCAGTATGATCATGCACGTGTCATCTAATGACGGTGCTTCCGACGGTGAAGTCAGAGCTCCTACGACCCTCCGTCCCCTCAATTACGAGGACATACAACAATGGGCATCTGGGGTTGTTCAAAAGTGCGTGAGGCAAGTTTGCCGCAGTCGCGTACCCGCGGAGCCATTATCACCATCACAAGCGTCGGATGTCTGCGCAGAGAGACCGTCTGGATCGGGAGTATCCCAGTGTCCTCTGTCTGGGTTACATTGCAAACTGGGAACGGCTGCATTGACAGAAGCTTCGGCGCCGCGGACCAATGAATTACCGGTGTCGCAGCCGCCTACAACTATCCTGCCAGGTCGGAAACCACTGCCAGTTCGAAACTTACGTGACATCCGCGAGTTTGTGCCTCGCCAACGACAAGCCTCGATGATCACGGGGCGCGTAGAGGATCCTCAGAGGCTCGGTATGAGATCTATCACCCACGTGACTCGTGACCCTGCGAGTCAGGTAATTGCAAGAATGGAAAGTCAAGCTGGATTTAACGCTCGGCAGTGGCTCGTGGGCACAGAGGAGAGACGGTTGGTGAGCACGGCTGGCTGCCGGCAAGGCACGCTCAGGTGTGCCTAGGGTGGAGTTGCACTAGGTTGCATTCTTTTTGTCGATTTGTTTGTTTTGAGGTTGGTCGGAATAGGACCTCGAGCCTCTGTATGTCATGGTGATTCCAGCTTGTAACTTCGCTCGATTTGTCGTACCTGCCAGTCGTGAACCAAGCTGGCCAAGTTCTAGATTTACTGGAAGTACTTTGAGTTCAGTCACTGATGGGCTGGATGCACAGATTTGCCATGTGCACAAGCAAGTGTGTTCGATCCTATAGTCCTGCCGGTGAGAAAATGGTACACTAGGAACATGAAGCCATTCGAGTGACACGGATTCGCCTGAGAGTGCGAGTGTGTTAATAATAGATAAGTGTATCAGCGTAACCTTGGCAATCCCACCAGCATCAAGCTTACAGATTAGACAGGGCGCCGGCCGAAAGAACGTTTCACAAATATGTCTTACCAACAATTAATCGGCTGCCATCGAAGCTGCCTCCAGACGTGCAACCGCACACGTGGTTGGCCATGTCTCGGCGGTCGATCTTACCGGTCACCGTGACCATAGATCCCGCTGACGTGTATAAAAGCAGCAATGGTGGTGGATATTCCTTCGGCGCTCCACTTGCGCCAGGGGGTCACGGTTGTTTGAAGTACCTGGTTCGGGCGGTGGGACCTCGAGCCTGAGAGATATGTTTCAACAGTGCTTCTCTACCTCATGATCGCGTGAGGTACTGTTCCTTATATTCACTCGACCGACATTGCGAACAAGAGGCCGCGGATCCTCGTCTCGGATTTCTGGGCGTTGATGAAGGGTACCGAGTTTGGCGCGTCATGGAGTGGCGTCTAAGTTTCAATGTATGTCCTGTACATGGCAGCATACGGCTAAGGCGCCACTGCAGAGTGAGACTGTATCTCAGAGGTCTTTGATCATCCACACAGTTATTGCTCCCGAATGTTAATGAGAATCTCGGAGATCTGAGCCGACTCGAAGCTGGGGTCATCAGTGCCACTCAGTAGGGGGTTCCACCAACGAACAGTTCAAGCATCAAGACGGGTCTCTATGTCCGGGGGTCATTATTGGCAATCCGCATGGACTATGTGAATGATTTGTTCTTGAACGTGGACGCAATGGATGGACTCGGAAGCATGGGAAAATAATACTAGAATTGTGCATAGTACCTAGCATCGCCCTGACCTGGAGTTATCGTAAGACAGTCTCTGCTACAGCTTGTCCTTGTTTCCCTCAGGACCATTCTACCTTGACCGCTCGCTGCAAGTACCGTCTACAGTGCGGTTAGCTCCTGTTGGGCCCCTGCAAGGCAGTTTCACCCCTACAGAGTCCCAAGGGTGTCAGTCAATCAGCCTTGTTGCCACTCTCTTTTTCTTTTTCGCTTGCTTCCCCTTGAACTTCGAAGTCTTCTCAAGGCCCAGGTCATCTCCGGCTGATTGATTTTGGCGATGGCCACGCTTTCAACGATTCAACCCGCACGACAACATTCGACAGTCTCCCCGAATCTCTCTCCGAACCTCCATCTCAATTTCTTCCAACACGGCCTTGCCATTTCAGATCTCGATTTCAAGGACAACCTGAGATATCCCACCCTCTCGCTCCCCCCCAAACCAACACACAGGCCTGCCATGATTCTCACGTCGGGTGATACCCATGCCCGAGATGATCCCAATCTCGTCTCCAGTGACATCCGAAGACTGCCGTCGTCGGCAGCTCTGGCGGATACCACAAACGACGGACGAACTGTTCACGACGAAAAGTATGAATTGTCGCATCCTACTGGCGCCGACGGACCTATCCCATCGGCCCCGGCCACTTGTTCCCTCCGGGGAAACACTCGCCGTCCAGTCGAACGATGCAGCCTTGATGACAACAACAGCAACAATCAAAACAACGGAACCGGGGCTCCGTTGCTCAACGGTTCCAATTTTATCGACCCCAAGATGTTCAACGACTCCTTCAAATCCTTTGGGGAGTCCCTTACACAGCCTCCCCCGTCACCGCCGACCGGCGCTCGTGATATACCACCCTCCCTTTATCCCGCGACCATGCGCCAGCCCTCGTATCCGCTATCCGACGGTCCTGGGGTTTCCAGGCTATCCTCTGCAAATGGTTTGTCATCGAGACCGTACAGTCCTACCTTGGCTATTCCCATATCGTCAAACCCCCGTGCCTATCCTCAACACCCCACTTACATCACTCCTGCTGCAGCTGCGCCCGACCCGATCAATCCAATCCTCTCACCGAACCCTCCACAACCGCAGGATGAGATATGCCTCGAGTGCGCAATGAGAGATCAAGACATGGCCGATGTCACTGTCATCGGTCCTGGTATATGGGATAGGGAAAGTGACGTACTCTTCGAGGAGCTGCTGAGAAGAGAAGAGGAAGAAGAGGCTTCTGGAAGCTTAGTTTCCGAGTGTTCTTCTAGACCTCGCGCCAGAGGCGGGCGCTTGACAGAGCAGAACTTGAAATTGTGGGCTACGATGGTGAGTGCTTAACTGTTCCGGCGTTGAAAGGATACTGATACATCCCGGACCTAGACACCTAAAGAGCCGACGTCGAGACAGCAGGGTGTCGATGCATATGTTAAGACTCAAAGGTCACTGCTAGAAGCCGAAGCTCTGGCTCACGCTCGTGCTATGCAGGAGTCGATGCAACTTGAAACCAGCGTTCGCGATACGTACACTCAACTTCGCCGTTCAGCCTACGATCTGAGCGTGCCCGATGATAGCGCGTTTAAGCTCAAACCTGCTCGTACCACACCTACACCGAACGGAGTTAGTGCACACCATATTCGCAATTCATCTCGTGACATCACCCTCCTTGACAATGGACTCATCGTCGAACACGTCGATGTACGACGTGAAGAGAGACAGAAGGAGCGCCGACGGAGGCAGGAGAGGCGGGAGCGCAGTAGGCCGCGCAAGTCTTCCCGAGGTTCAATTGTGGATGCCACGTCGCTCTACTCCTCACACAGCCTGGGACCTCTCACGGATAGCGGTCTTGGCCCAATGCAGGGCTCGAGGTACTCTGCTGCCAGCATGAGACCTGCGAGCTTATTAACGGTTCCCATCGAACTGCAACCGAGTTTAGGACAGGTATACTCCCAAGCATCATTCTCAGATGCACACAGCCCGGGTTCTGTGTCACCTAGGCGGTCGCGGTTCTTTGGCTTCAAAAATCTGAGCTCTGCGTGGCGAAGTCAGGATAGCCTGGCCGTTTCAGGGATGTCAGGAAGTATGATTGATATGCAGTACGTGTCCGGCTTTCGTTTTTCAAGCAGGGCGTCTCTCAACAGCTATCCCTTTCTTCATAGTGTGGCATTGCAACGCGAAGCGAATGCGCCTCATCTTCGTTCGCCGGTCGGCCAGAGAAGCACGCTGTCCACGCAAAGGCACAGTCAACTGTGGCCTCTGAAGACGAACGAGGGAGAGGTGTCTACAGCAGCTACTGACGACAAATTCAAGAAGAAACGCAATGGTCTCGCCAAGATCTGGAAACTCGTCAAGGGGGTTTCATCGCACAAAGATGCAACCCAGACTGTTCCTCGTGACTCTTTGCCATCGTTAGACCGCAATGACGATGATTCTCCGTTGGCGCCGCCTCCGCCATTGTCATACCTTGTAGAGCGTGGGCCTGGGGAACACCTCGGTGGTGCAGGTGCTCGCCACGCATCGACACCTTCGCTACCCTCGACGTCGTCCCCACGAAATGGAATGTTCTCGTCCGCTGGTATGTCACCTTCTACGGCTCCAACCAGTCTTCTTCCGTCACCAACCTCTTCGCGCCCTTCAGCCGGCAATGGCGATGGTAACGACCGGAAGAACAGTGGTCAAACTGATGAGAAGGAAATGCTGGACACGCCGCCGGATGAGAACGGGAGAACAAGGATGTCTATCCACCCCGTTACTTCTGAACCGGATATGCGTCAGAAGCTTCCACATACGGCGTTTGCCTCCACCAATGGCATGACGGTGCCCAAGTCAGCACCTCCGCGTCATCAGGTGGTACTTTCCAGAGAAAAGTCGTTACCTCCACTCCCTGGTGAAGTGAAGCTTCGGGCGCAGCATGGTGGGGGTGTAGATCCCAGGCCACAGACGCTCTACACAACATACGATCTCCGTCATCTTGGACAAGACATGCAAGATCTCGCACCGCCTCATGCACCATTCCGTAATGAACCAAGGCGACAATCGTTTAACGGAACCGGGGCACGCCCTAACCTGGGCATCCAGACAATGCCACTCACTGGTGCTCATGACCGTATGAGGGCTCCCAATGGGATGTATAGTGAATTCGGCGTGTCTCGCCGGTCTCTGGGCCGTCTTGGAGATATTGAGGAGAATCCTGCTATCCCGCCCACACCTACCAAGCGGAAGAGTAAATTTGGCCTCGCCACGCTGTTAGGCAAGAAGTCTTCCACCCCTGTGGAGACAAACGGCTACAGTTCACACGAGTTCCCTCGTCTGGCATCTCCCGTGTTGGACTCGAATGAAGACTATCTCGCTCCTGGGTATCCCAGCTCGATGTATCGCACAGGTCCTCGGTTATCTGCTGCTTCTCGGAAAGCTATCGAAGAACGGGTCGAACAGGACCGGGAATTCGTGGCATATCGATATCCCTCGCAGACACAGCCACCAATTGACCTGGTTCGGTGACAATCGGAGTCTTCTCTGTGGAAGTTCCTAGCATCATAGCATCGTTTACCCTCTATGTTTTGTATGTATATTCTCGCATCCACTTTCTTTTGTACATCCTCATGCCACTCGCTAACATTCATCATCTCATTTACCCGGTTTCTTCATTGTCCACATCTCATCCGGTACGACTCGACAGCCAACACTCCTTTCTGGGACAATGCTTGCCTTTCCAATCCATTCTGACTGTCATCCGATCCTCGCTCTCGATTATGACTGCATGGCCTCTTCGCTCTTCGCGCGCTTTTTCTGTATAATCTCTGCTCCAGCCTATTTCCGCTTTAAATGATCGGTAGTTCACTACCTTTTCTTGGTTTGGTTGGTGTCCCAGTTACTGTTACTGTTTTCATACATGCAGAATATGAGTTCATCAGCTATTCCCCATGTGCAGGTTTTTCATCTGAGATATGCATTGCGGTGGTACGTCATGTGATCGGGGAACGGAATGATGATTGACCGCGCGTCGCGACTCTCTTTCATTGTGAATCCTAACATCAATGGTACGCAAACCAGGGTCCATTGCGAACACTGCTAACTTTCGTAGGCGCCACGAGGTTTATCCGCCGAAGAGAAGCGTGTCAAACTCCTCGAGATATTCCACGAATCGGTCAGTCACGCGCTTCACTACCATCGCAATCTACATAATCCCTTGAACAGAAAGACTTTTATCAAGTGGGTTTCCATGATACCCCTCTCGCATCCAAACTTGTTTACCGTGTGTGCAGCTCAAAGAACTAGAGAAACTGGGACCGAAACTCAAAGGCATTGGTACGCCGAGCTGTAACCCCCTTTTAAACGACCCTGTAATTCTCGGAGTCAGTCTCACAGTCTGTGAAGGAAGTCCTACAGTCTCTCGTCGATGATGGCCTCGTGCAAGGCGATAAGATCGGGTCGTCCAACTGTGAGCCCACATGAAGGTGGATGTATGCGCTGATTCTCAACGACTACAGTCTTCTGGAGCTTCCCCTCGCAGCGAGGGAGCATAGTATGAATGAACATTGTTCCTTGTGTTGTGTCTTTACTGAGCGTCTTTTAGCTACGAAACAGGCTGGATAAAGCAAAGGATGCCAAGAAGAACCACGAATTTCAAGTCGCAGAGCTAGGCGCTGCGCTAGATCGTGAACGGGGATTGCGACCCGAGAGTGTACGTTTTTGGGTCCACCTTACATCACGATGGTCCATCTGTCTTCTCCTACAGGTAACACGGACAAGCGCGCTTCAGAAGGTTGCGGAGGGGAGACAGCAGATTGTGGCACTGGAGAAAGAGCTCGAAGCATATGGTGCTTGCGATCCGGTCAAGGTGGAGGAGAAGAAAAGGGCGATCACGCTCGCACACGAGGCTGCAGTGCGATGGACTGGTCAGTATTGCACTCTCGGTGGGGGGGTGGCAGACGTTGATACGCTGCCAGACAACTATTCGATCCTCCTTGCGTATTTTACACGGCAGAATGGAGTCGACGCTCAAGAGATTCGACGGTTCCTGGAGGTTGGGGAGGACTATGAAGACATCTATTGAGTGGATGTTGTAATACGTCATCGCGCGGGAGCAATGTCCATTATTATTGATCGATGGAGACTGTTGTCCACATCTCGCGAGTTCCCCGAAAAGACATGTCGGGCCAACTCGCCCCAGCGGACGGCGATCCGGCGATCCCCTGCACGGTCTCTTTATCTTTATCTGCATTCCAACTCCCAAATGGCAGGCTCGCTGGCGTGCCGCCCTGGCTCGGTGCTTCCTCGCTTCTTCCATCGCGACACCCTCACATAGAGCCCCCCCTTTTCCCGCTCGGCTCACCACCGTGACCAACATCCCGCCGACATGGACAACGGACGATCCAGTCCCAGCCCCTCAGCCGGCGTTCGCACTAAGCGTGGTGCGTCCCGTGTTCAAAACCGCTCCCCGCCTCGTCACTCCCCGTTCTGCACTCTCCCTGAGATTCTCCTTGATAACTGCGCTTCGTCCCCGCTTTTGTCCCCTCGGTTTTATGGTCCCGCAAACCATCCATCCCGCTGCGAACCCATCTCTTCTCCCCGCGACGCTATCAACTCTGCGCCGCCCGCTCGTCTGGGGCCCTGTGAGATGTCGTCTGCTTTGCCGGAGCCAGCGCCAGAGTCCCTCCTTTCCCATGGTGACGAACGCTTTCCACCACTCCACCGTTCCCCTTCATCGCCCACCTCCTTGCTGAACCCGATGTCAGACGATCTCTGCTCGATCAACTACTCCCCTCGCTTCCCCCCTGGGCACTACCTCAACCCAGCCTTCGGGCGAGTATATTTACTTGGGGACGAGCTGGGGTCTGGTGGCTACGGTTTCGTCATGACTGCCTTGCATCGTCGTCATCAGTCTGAAGTCGCAGTCAAGTTTGTAATCAAGGCCAAGGTGCCGGAACAAGCATGGATTAACCACGATACCTTGGGGAGAATTCCAATCGAGATCATGCTCCTTAGAATCATAAATCACGAAAGCATCATCAAATGTCTTGACGTTTTCGAAGACGATTTGTTTTTCTATGTCGTCAGTCTCTTCGTCTTCCCTTGTTTGATTGATCGTCATCGCCCTTGCAGGTCCAAGAGTTGCACGGATCTCCGTGGCGAAAGAGAGAAAGGTCACACTCTACTCGCCATTCTTCGTCAGAGATGTCAACCCCACATCTCTCTTCCTCCACCACTCCACTTTTGTCTCCCGCGGCATCTGAATTCTCTGTGGCTGATTCGGAACCGGACACCCCTCCTCAAGTGTGCAGTCAACTTTCCCCTGTCAATCTTCGCCTTTCAGGCTCTCCGTCAGATGACGATGTTCCTGACAATATCTCCGTTCCAAAGAAACACCCGAGCGTTTCCCTGGACGTTCCGAAACCCCGCTATCCTCGCCGCCCTTCACACGACTTGTTTGAGTGCATTGAACAGACGAAACACAAGCGTCTTTCAGAAAAACAAGCTCGATACATCATGGCTCAGGTTGTCGAGGCCGTATTCTACCTCGACAGCCACGGAATATGTCATCGCGACATCAAAGATGAAAACCTGCTTATCGACAAGAATTTCAAGGTGTGTATCATCATGCGAGTGTAACAGTATTCGCGGCTTACTTCCTGGCATCAGGTTAAGCTCATAGATTTCGGTAGCGCGACGATGGCAGATCCAGTCCAACCCCGGCCGTTCTATAGCCTCTTTTTTGGCACAACAGCGTATGCTGCCTCTGAGGTTTTACTCAAACGGCCCTACCAAGCTCCGCCCGCCGAAATCTGGACTCTTGGCGTCTTGATGTCTTACCTACTTACTGGGATGTCGCCCTTCCCTACCGAACGGGACGCTATTGAAGGGCACATCATACTATCCGAAGTCCCCGGGAGAAACTTGAGCAACTCTTGTCTGCATCTCATGAGCCGATGCTTGGAACCCGAACCCACTCTCCGAGCTGACATCGAGGAAGTCCGGAGCCATCCTTGGCTTAGAGGCGCACTGGATGGCACCACCTGACACCACCTTTTCCGTGTCTGCAGCGATACCTCACCCGTTTTGTTCCCTTGTCCGTGTACTTTTGTTTGGAAACTTGACATGATTTGGTCTCAATAATACTAGTAGTCTTGTATCAGCACAGCTTTTGTACTGTATTCGTCCATTAGTCTAATTTGCAAATAGTTATATTCAGGGGCAATTTCGATCATTCTTGGCACACACTGTCAGCTGCAAAGTTTTTGCCTCAGTTGTTACTGTAAATGTAAGCACCCACTGGCAGCTGTCATATCGTGGGAGACACTCGCATAATAGTCTAGGGCCCGCGTAACTACCCGATGCTCCGAAAACCACAAAACAAGTACAGTCCTAACGTACCCGAGCCCAGTGTCCATTGTGCCCCATGATCTTCGCAAAGGGACCAAGCGGCGGTTTGCCGCGTAAAAGAACCTTGAGAGATATAATAAGGCAAGCATTTCTTTTCTATCGTGGGGATACATGTCACTGTGCACCGGAGTAGACATTTTACACCTGCCTGGTTTGCGGTTACGATGGGTGAGTGTGTCTTAGACGACAGGTATGGCAAGCATCCCAAACCGTGCTCTCGAGATCTACCCGAAGTCGACCTGGCCTGCGTACCGATTTACTGAAAATTTCCGATGTCGCAGGGACTGGGTCGATTTCCATCCTCTTTCATAGCTTTCCATACGGCAGCGACTCGCAGATCATGAAGTTGCTCTCCCTTGCGTTCTTCTTCCTCAACCTTGCATTATTCGTGCTCTTCACTGCGGTCAGTGCGGCGAGGTACATCTTGTTCCCGGACATCTGGAGTCGCATGCTGCGACACCCAGTCCAGAGTATGTATCTTGGGACCTTTCCAATGGGTGCCACCACGCTTTTCGCCGTCTCGATCACTGTGATTCATGATATCTATAATTTTGGTGGTCGACCTCTTGTCTACGCCATTTGGGCGCTGTGGTGGCTAGACGTCGCAATATCAGTACTGTGCTGCTGGGGCATAGGGCACACTATGTTAGTCGTTTCGCGCGGACTGTCACTGATCACAAACTCACAGCCAACCCGTCAAGGATCACGCGTCAAAAACACTCTTTCGAGTCCATGACCCTCACCTGGCTGCTTCCCGTGGTGACGCTTGTTGTCGGAGCATCCACAGGGGGAATAATCGCACAAGCTCTCATCCCGTATTCGCTAAATAGTGCACTCCTCACACTCACCTTCTCAGCGTGTATGGTTATTATCGGATTGGCACTTACGATGATGCACCTCACCGTATACCTCATTCACACCATTGTATATGGTTATCCGAAGGGGCCCGGCATTCTGGCCGTCTTCTTCCCATTAGGACCCGCTGGGCAAAGTGGTTATGCTATCCTTCTGATCGGTTCGGGATTCAAGTCGATACTCCCTCTCGCCCCTGGAGAAATCGACGGTTTGCTGGAGGGATCAAGCACCGGAGAAATTATCAATGTGGTATGCGTCGTGACCGCCTTTGCGTTGTGGTCCTTTGGAACCATGTGGATGATCTCGGCTTTCCTCGGATTGTGGCATTCGCTGCGACGAGCCCAATTTCCGTTCAGGTTGACGTTTTGGTCCATGGTTTTCCCAAACGTACGTCAGTGTGTCCCTTGCGACACACATGCGGCTGATCACGAGTCACTGTAGGGAGTATATGCGAACTGTACGCTCGCACTGGCTTCGACGTTCGGATCTAGTATCTTACGTGTATGGGGAGGGATCTATGCGGTTGCCACGCTGTTGCTGTGGGTTTACGTAGCGGCGCATACGCTACACATATGCCCGAGTGGCCGGATTTTTGATGCCCTTCCGATGGAGGAGGAAATTGGAGATAGTAATAGAACAGAGAGCATCGCATCTGACGAAGAAAAGGCGCGGTAGCCTATCAGAGGCTTACAAGTTGTGTTCGAAAGAGAATTCAGTAACAGTGACGTAGACGCTGCCATGTAAATAGTAGCCGAAGTCCAGTTAGTCATCACGGAGGCAAATTTTGAATTCGCAAAAAGTGCGCTCTCAAGCATGGCCAGCGCCGTTTGGAGTTATTCTAGTTCCACACATATAACTAGGAGATGCCACGGCGACCCTCCCAAATACCGGTGTTCGTACCATGACGCCCAAGAAGTCGTGGAGAGAGTGTATCAGGTAAATTCTACTCTTCTCTCCTGCCAGATTCGTTGACAGCCCCACAGACATTTTGCTCCTGCATGGCATTTGGTCATTATGGGCACGGGTGTAACCTCCTCTCTGATATACAACTTTCCCTACGGCCATGGGAGTCCCGTCATTAGAATTTTTACACTCATCATATTCTTCCTGAACTTTGTGCTGTTCATCGTGATCAGTGCTGCCACTGTTGCCAGATATGCGTTTTTTCCAGATGTCTGGTCGAAGATGTTGCGTCATCCAGCCCAAAGTTTGTTCGTAGGAACCGCTCCCATGGGTTTTTGTACCCTGATTAATATTGCAGTCGTGAGTGGCACTACCTCTTGTACTCCGTGGAGAATTTAATTTGCGCAGAATATGAACCAAGAAACCGGCTTCGGCGGCCAGGGATTCCTCCATTTCCTGTGGGGATGCTGGTGGATTGACTGCATCGTTTCCTTCTTGTGTGCATTTGGCATGATGTATACAATGTATGTTGGTGACCCCTATCTCCGTGTTTTCTCTGATAGCGTGGCAGGTCGAACATCCACATACAAAGCTTTTCCACAATGGCCGCAGTGTGGTTGATACCAGTCATCACTCTCGTCGTCGCGTCATCTACTGGTGGTTTGCTATCCGCAGCCCTCCGCTCGCAATCGGCGACACTTGCTCTTCTTACCACGGGTGTCTCCTTCTCAACGGTCATCATCGGACTCAGTCTCGCGATGATGATGACCACAGTCTATCTTGCTCGGTTGATTGTTTACGGCCCACCGGATGCAAACTTGATCTTGTCTGCCTTCGTTGTTCTTGGACCGTTGGGCCAGGGAGGCTACTCGTTGCTGGTTAATGGTGCCAACCTTGCTGCGCTGTTTCCCGTACACAATACGGGCGAATTCCCGATGTCCTCGATGACGGGACAACTCCTTTATTCCTTCTGCTTCTGCATGTCCTACATTCTATGGTCGATGGGGATATGCTGGGTCTCGATTGCAGTGTTGTCTACACTCAGCGTTCTGAGACAATCGGGCACCCCGAAGTTTGGGTTAGCGTATTGGGGTCTCATTTTCCCGAACGGGGTGTATGCCCTATTGTCGGTACAACTAGGAACTGTCCTGGATAGCGGATTCTTTCGCGTTTTTGGTGCGATTTGGTCATGTACGTTTTCTGTGACTGCCCGCTTTACTCTCTGTCAACTGCATGTCTTTAGGCATCGTCTTCTTGCTGTGGGCGACGATATCAATTCGTACCATCCCCGCGCTTATCGATCGCTCCATCTTCGATGCACCCTGCCTTGCCGCTTCCCTTGTGTCACCTAGTAGCTCGGACCCGGAGAAGGGCGGCCCGAATTCTTGCACGTCTAGTCAGGGGTTCATGCAATGTTCTGCAACATCTTCAGTTCACAACAAATAGACCAGGCTGTGCCTTTTTCATACATTTGACACCGTATTTGCTACACTTGATAGATACACGATTAATTCTCTACAGCCAGTAGGTACATACCAGTACTCAGGAGCGTAAGCAACGCGAATCTCAGAATCACGTTAGGAAGTGGCAGTACACGGGCTGGGCCAACCTAGTTTCAAGCCGCATTGCTGTCGCGGTCAACAGCCTTGACTGACTCTTTCAAGCGTGTAGCCCCCAATTGCACTCCCAATGATACTCCCAGTGAATGGGCCATACAAAATCCGTCCTACAGCTTCGGCTCCTATGCCTGGTATTAACGCCCGGCCGCAACTGTGTAATCCAGTTCCGCATAAAACCTGAAGCAGTCTCACTCGGATTGTCTCGTCGGCGCAATCCCACGGGGTGAAGCTACCGGCACATTGCTGCGCTACGAACGTTAATAGGGCGTTACTGCGTCCACCCTCGACGAGGTACAACCGCCGTAATATCCGCTGTCGGCTCATTGGCCACAACTGGCGTTGCATCAATGAGGATGATGCTTTCACATCGATCTAATCTTTCCCCCAGTGATCGAATCCATGCTTACTTCACGATATGTTTTGTCGTTATTAGTTACTTCAACTTGCCTTCTAATGGTTGTCGCTGAGGTCATGGCCGTTCGCTAATCCACTTTGTCCCTCAGACCGGTTGGCTTGCAATAGAAGTCGACTTGTCAAACGTCAAACTTTTCCCCTCCCCCTAGTAGGTTAGTACGGGACGGCACCAAGTGCTCAGCTGCCAAGAGGGACAAGTGTGCAATAATCAACACAGCCCGCCGTTCCACGGAGAACGTTCCGCGTTTTCCGCAAAACAACTTCGAAAGGAAGTAAGTGCATAATTCTGTCGACAGAACCAAACATGCGTTAAATTGTCGAACATCCGTAGGCCTTCCTGCGGACCGTGACGGGTCTGGATCGCGGCGGAAATGAATATTTGTCACGTTCCAAGCCTTCCTACTATCAGCCTACCAGAAATCGTAGATCGCTCGAATATTCGTCGATTCCATGGATTAGAGCCTTGGCAAGAAGACCCCCAACACCGAATGATGTTCACGCAAAGGCGCGTCCACCTTGGAGGTAATTGGCTTGGGGTAAAACCCAATGGATCTATTTAGACAGATTCCCACTGGCAATCAACGGTTACGAGAACAAAGGGCTGCCTTACCGCAGGGTTACAAGCTCGTCGTTCCTTGAAAATTCGTGAGGAGTTCTGCTACAACTTTGTACGGCAGTGTGCCAGTGGCAGGATGGACGCCGTCTGTGAGGTTTTGACAAGTTTGAGCACGCCAAGTTTGAGCACGCCAAGTTTCACACCCAGAATCACCTGCCACTACTAGGCGTCCCCACTCACCAGACGAGGACTTGCATGGCCGCAGTGAACCAAGTCAACGGTAGTCGCTACTAGAGTACGCCGCCGCTCCCATCACCACTGACTCCATGCACTGGGGAATGTCGTGAGGTAAATCTGTATCATTGTAGCTGACCAGGGAAGTCCACGTCTCCACCCACCGTGGAGACGCGCAACGCCAAACAAATACAACGTTCGCACTCGATGAACGTCACGCTCTGTGGGCTTGTCACCTGCAGTACCCGGCCCCAACATGCAGGTCAATGCATCGGACGGAGCGCCATTAGGAGTGACCGCTCAACGTCAAGGACGACGATTCAGTGCGTCCGGCGTACGACACCAAGGGTTGGGCGCTGCACAAACGTGTCCATATCTGGTGGCAGCTGTAAGATTATAATATTGGCCCATTCGAGGTGATTCAGACTCATCACACCGCGCCGCCAATGGTACACAGCCCAAACTGCGATCTGAGTCATTAGGGGTTAAGTACTTTACACACGAACTGTACCCTCGCGCTCGCCTTCGACGTTCGGATCTACCTCTTTACGTGCCAGTGTATGGGGAGCGACTTATCAGTTGCCACGCCGCTGCTGCGGATTTACGTAGCGGTGCAACGCTACTGGTACGCATATGCCCAAGTAATAGGACGGAGAGGAGTACCGCATCGGACCAAGTGTTATCGGTGACGTAAGACAGTGTTGAGATGCCCAAGTGCAGCTGGCAAGTATTTAGTGGCGCAACTTAAGCCATCATTGAAGCAGAATTCATAATTTACAGAAAGTGCGCTCAGTGTTTTTGGGCGGTCCCGCACGTATAACTAGGATATGCGGCGACCCTCCCACATACTGGTGTTTGCATCATGACATCCGAGAAGACTCGGACGTGGAGGGAGTGTATCAGGTAAAATCCTACTCTTCTCTCCTACTAGATTCCGAGTCGTTGACAGCTACTACATATGATAGACATTTCACTCCCGCGTTGCATTTGATCATTATGGGCACAGGTGCAACCTCCGCTCTGATACACAACTTCCCCTACGGCCACGGGAGTGTCATTAGAATTTTTACACTCACCATATTCTTCCTGAAATTTGTGTTGTTCATCGTGATCAGTGTCGCCACAGCTGCTAGATATGCATTATTTCCAGATGTCTGGTCGAAGATGTTGCGTCACCCAGCCCAAAGTTTGTTCGTAGGGGCCGCTCCAATGGGTTTTTATACCCTGATTAATATTGCAGTCGTGAGTGGCACTACCTCTTGTGCTTCGTTGGTGATTTACTTTGCGCAGAATATGAACCAGGAAACCGGCTTCGGTGGCCTGGGATCCCTCTATTTCTTGTGGGGATGTTGGTGGATCGGCTGCATTGTTTATTTTTTGTGTGCATTTGGGATGGTGTATGCAATGTACGTTGATGACCCCTATCTCCGCGTTTTTCTCTAATAGCATGGCAGGTCGAACATCCACACACAAAGCTTTTCAAAGATGACCGCAGTGTGGCTGGTACCAGTCGTCACTCTCGTCGTCGCGTCATCTACTGGTGGTTTGCTATCCGCAGCCCTCCGCTCCCATTCCACAACAATTGCTCTTCTCACCACGGGCATCTCCTTCACAATGGTCATCATCGGACTTAGTCTCGCGATGATGATGACCACAGTCTATCCTGCTCGGTTGATTGTTTATGGCCCACCGGATACAAACTTGATCTTGTCTGCCTTCGTTGTTCTTGGACCGTTGGGTCAGGGAGGCTACTCGTTGCTGGTTAATGGTGCCAACCTTGCTGCGCTGTTTCCCGTACATAACACGGGCGAATTCCCGATGTCTTTGATGACGGGACAACTCCTTTATTCCTTCTGCTTTTGCACGTCCTACACTCTATGGTCGATGGGGATATGCTGGGCTTGCATTGCAGTGTTGTCTACACTCAGCGTGCTGAAGCAATCGGGCACCCCGGAGTTCGCGTATTGGGGTCTCATTTTCCCGAACGGGGTGTATGCCCTATTGTCAGTACAGCTAGGAACTGTCCTGGATAGCGGATTCTTTCGCGTTTTTGGTGCGATTTGGTCATGTACGTTTTCTGTGACTGCCCGGCGCTGTACTCTCTGTCAACTGCATGTCTTTAGGCATCGTCTTCTTGCTGTGGGCGACGATATCAATTCGAACAATCCCTGCGCTTGTCGATCGCTCCATCTTCGATGCACCCTACATTCCCGCTTCCCTTGTGTCACCTACCAACTCGGACCCGGAGAAGGGCGGCCCGAAATTCCTGCAAGTCTAATCAGTGGTCCACGCAATGCTCGGCTTCAATTCAGATTATTTAGTCTCATCATCTCTCATACCTTTCAGACTGTATTTGCTACACTCGATAGATATACGGTTAGTTCTCTAGAGCCAGTAGGTGTTGCACGGGAGGAGTGTATGTATAAGCAACGCGATTCAGAATTACGTTACGGGTGGCAGTACGCGAGTCCCCACGTCCTGCAAGGCCTGGGCCAAAGTCTCCTAGACCAGCCTCGTTGGGAGCCCGTGCGTATGCTGGCAGTAAACCACATTGCACTATTCCACATTCAACAGCGCCCGTGTAGTTTGGATTTATTTCTCCTTGAACCTTCCTCAGCATGCCAAGCACTGCGGGCTACGAACCATTACCCCAGCATGTGGAGGAAGACGAAGAGACGGTCAACGGCGAGCCCGACCGCACTGCTAAACCCTCGAACGGAAAAGCACCGAAACGTCCATATAAACCGGTTCACATAGACCTGAGAAAATTGGATAATGCATTCAAGAGGTGCGTTGGTATGCTTTCCACAGAACTCAACTTGACTACGGACTAGGTGGACAGAATCCATTGCGCAAAAAGTGAAGCGGAAGAAGAAGGTGGAGGACCATTCGCGCAAGGAGATATGGCAGAGTGTTTTTAATCCCTACATTCTGCCGTCCGGAGTGGGTGAAGAGCCGCTGTCCTTGGTAAGTCATACTACGAATCCCTCTTTCGCCTCCTGAGTGGCATATGTTTTGCAACAGGTCAAAACGTTGGACCACAATCCACCAGTGACACAAGCTGCCTTTGACAGGTATGTTATATTCCGGCTTGGTCTTTCGACTAACACCCTCGCTTGTTAGCATTACACAGTCGGTTCGGAATGCGATTGCAGGAGGCATTCACCCCAAGATGATTGTCAAAGGCTCGTCTGGCTCTTACTTTGCTCGTGCGAAGGTGGACGGCAGGGTTCAGACCGTCGCGTGAGTGTTTATCCACCGTGTCTTAATTGTCTCTGGCCGAACCCGGACAGGGTATTCAAACCCAAAGACGAAGAGCCGTATGGTCGTCTTAACCCCAAGGCAAGGGTCCTACTAGTATGTGCCACACGGAATGAATTCACAGGATAGCGCAGACTACGAAATGGCTTCATCGTCAATTCCGTTGGATTATCCCGTTCGGTCGATCTTGTCTCATACCAAATTTAAGGTGATTGTTGCATTTATTTCGACATCCATACAGCTTACGCAGAATGGATCTCAGTTACATATCAGAAGCAGCCGCATCCTTGCTTGATGAACGTCTTTCGCTAAACATCGTCCCACGCACCCAACTCGTATCACTCTCGAGCCAGGTTAGTACAAATCACTTCATGGGATGATCCGGAGATTCACACACTGTCAGGCATTTTTCTACGATTGGCTCGATAGAAGTGCAGTAAAAAAGGGCAAACCGTTGCCAGAGAAGATAGGCAGTATGCAGCTTTTCATGCACGGATACTCTGGTAAACGCTTCTCTCGCTATCAACACCTAGGCTGATTTATTTGCGCTTGCTATCTAGACGCTTCGGACTTCTTGCGCAGACACCCGTGGCCGGGCCGATCATTGGCCGACACATTTGATGATTCACCTCACAGAAAGGGGTTGCCAACAAAGAAACTCTTCTCTGTGCTGAAGGTCATATGCGGAAAGACTGGCACCGAAGAATTGGAAGAGGAAGACCCGGAAGAAGAACGTGCTTTATTCGATGTCACGGAAGATAGCGATTCTGGTCATCCATTCTATTGGTCGAGAGCCCTTCAACAGAGTTTTCGAGAAGAGCTTGAAAAGTAAGCCTTCGTTGAGACGAGCGAGATGCCTTGTGTTTACGACCTTATCTTTGGAAGACTCGTGATATTGGGTATTTTCGGTTGCTTCTACCAAGATGCAGGGTTTAACTACTATCTAGATTATCTCATGCTCAATACTGACCGAGGAGCTGACAATTACATGATCAAGTATTGCGAAGGGGATCACGAGAAGTCATTCATTGATGTAGCTCCTCAGCCATCTAAACGACCGCAAATGTTATTTAGGGGCGAGCTTCGACACTCGGACACCTCGGCACCCTCGGGGTCCACGGTTACTTTTGCACCCACTACCCCACCCTCTCAGGCTCCATCATCGACAGATGACTTTACTCGCCACCCCCACATCCACATCGCTGCTATTGACAACTCACTTTCATTCCCCCACGAACACCCTCAGGGATGGCGTTCGTATACCTATGGATGGCTTTACCTTCCCGTGAGCTTGATTGGCCGACCATTCAGCGAAAAGACACGGCAACACTTTTTGCCACTCCTAACTAGCACTACTTGGTGGGAAGAAACGACATTCCAACTACGGAAGATATTCGCTGTAGACCCAGATTTCCATCCGAAGATGTTCAAAGTGGGTGTTCGCTCACCGGCACGCGCTGATCTTTGTCACCTGAGAATTATGACCAGAGACAACTGGCTGTTATCAAAGGACAAGCTTACAATATCGTCGAGTCTCTGAAGCACACAGTGAGTCGTAACTCGTATCGGAGTCAAGAGAACTATTGAGCAGACTCTCGCTACGCCCTAGGACGAAGGTTGGTTGCATTCTTATTGCGTCAAACACGTCACTAAGGTGCTCGTTGACCTCAAGGCCCTCTGGAGTTAACTCGGCGGACAAAAGCCC
The DNA here is from genome assembly GCA_025782845.1 of Boletus coccyginus. Lineage (NCBI taxonomy): Eukaryota > Fungi > Basidiomycota > Agaricomycetes > Boletales > Boletaceae > Boletus > Boletus coccyginus. Next base: position 143,178 of record JAHZSR010000007.1, on the reverse strand, counting down.
TTGTCTGGGACGACGATATTGAAATCATGGAAGAAATGACACGCCCTGCAGAGATGGGACCACAAGGTGCCTCTCCTCGACCATCGATCAGCACTCTGCCCCTCCCCCGTCGCGCCCGGAGTCTTAGCCATTCAAGTGAATTCCCTCCTCCTCTGCGCCGGCGTTCGTCTGAGGCGAACCGACCGGTCCCTCTTTCCTCAAAATTTCAAAAAGTCCACCCTGGTACTACGGGGGTTATCATGCTTGAGCACCTCGAGAGGTTGGATGCAGTTGAGGCCAGTCTACAAAGGCTTGGCGTTGACGGACCCTTGATTGAGGAGGAGGATGAGGAGGTAGATGTGGGCGAGTCCTCCGCATCGCGTGAACGCACATCACCTTTTATGCAAGAAGGAGCAGACTTATCCGCGTCGGCACAGTTTTTCCCCCCCGAGAGTCCGGATGGGGTGACATCCTTGCCTGACGACGAGCGGCTTGCTGGTTCCATAACAGAAGAGGACCTGGCAGGAATGTCAAAATCTATGTCGCATGTCGAATCTCCCCCGGCACAGCACATGAGATGGAATAGCCATGCAGCGCGCTCGAGACAACAACTAGATAACGCCTTGGAGTGGATGACCGCAGACGAGGCCGAGCAACGCAAACGCACAGTTATCGTCGAGGTTAGTACTCAGTTACTACTCTACCAGATAGATATTGAATACCCTACCCAGCGCCTTGAAACGGTCCAAGCAAAACCATTGCTGAGCTGTTGGTAGTTTTTGATCTCAATATCCTTGGAAGCTACGATTGAGGGTGCATAGACAGTAGTATGATAGACTACATGATATTGTTGGCTTGTTTTGCTTAGAAGCCAATAGTAGGCAGGCATACTACTAGGATCACCGTGGGAGCGCCAGACATCCTGATTAGCTTTCCTTCCCGCCTTAAGACTTGTTTGTCTGTCAGCCCGCCATGTCTTCCACTACGTCCCCCCCTGTTCTTAATGTACACACCCCTGTTTCATCCATTGCCATCGTGCATTCTTGTCAGTAGGTGGCTTACTTCTCACCGATGTCACGTTCTCAGTTCGAGGACCTACCAGTAAAGGACGAGTCGATGCAACAGCTTTGTGACAAATTAACTCGGAAATGTCGTGCAGAGTTTCACGGGCAACGGGTTCAATCAGGGTGGATCAAATACGTTTGGAATGACACTATCTGGAATCTGGACGATGGTAACGCTCCTATCTTTCCTCTCAGTATTCCTATGTCTCACTCGTTTTGATCCTGTCCCGGATCTCTCTAGATGGCGACTACACAATATTTTCCTGGCGTCAAAATTCTGCTTCGAGTTCGGCCCAAGCTACATCAGCGGGGCCGGCTACTTTATATGTCCACGATCCCGCTGGTCAACTTCCAGAGGCACCTGCCTACCGAAATCCTTCATTCTATCTATTCCAGCCTTCTCGCTTGGTGTCGCCCCGACCCCATTCACGTGGGAGTTCCAAACAAAAGAGCCCCACACAAAAGACGGTTGTCGGGGAATCAAGAGCCGCAAAGCACAGGAAGGAATTTGAAAGGTTCCACAGCGAAAATGGTGTGAGGACCGTCATGGGCACCATTGGTCCGGTCACAAATGGTAGGTCCCCCGCTCCCATTCTGCCGAGTCCCGACCAGGGTGACTCGAATCTTGTATTTTCCATAGTACGAATGCTCCTAAAAAGTGGTCATCGCCATGTGTACATTTCAAGAAAGTTCGCCCTGAAACACGGATTCGTACCTGCTGACGCTGTGCCTGGGCATTATGGCTATGGTGGACTCGTCAATCTCGGAAAATGGCCTATAACCTTGTTGCCGGCCACTGCCACTCCGCCCGGACCAGAAGTTGGCGCATCTACAAGTAGCAATTCACAGCCGACACCCAAGCCGACAAGCGTTTCTATACCCGTTTACCTCTCTGAGGAACCCCACTTTGATGTTGTCCTTGGACGTTCCTTCTTCGAGCGCCGACAGATACGGACCTCGTCCATTGATCCGACTGAGGTGGTCTGCATGGATACTGGAGAGAAAATTGGATGTGAGCTGGTGGTGCTCAAGGACGGTAGGGGAGACATCGTCATTGTAACCTGAGAGCACTCTGGACTTTGCGTATCCTTGCTGGCTTGATCATTTAGAGGAACTCTACCTTCAAGATAATCTCATGCAGTCACATCTGTCTCAGAGTCACGAATGCAATAGAGGGGTCCATCGAGACATAGCACCTCATTCACTGTGATACCATCCGCGGATAACAACCTTCTGATATGGCATATTGTACATTGTACTGTGACCGCGTATCGCGTAACATGGTACATCATTTGTTCTACTGGGTCTTGGCCACACCGTCGACATCTGAGAAAGGTGAAATCAGTATGACTCAGCCAAGTTCTAGAAGCACTCGTACCAAAGCTATCGATGCCTTGATCCTTGAAGTTGCCCGAGAATATCAAGTTAACAGCGGCGGGGGAGATGACGAAGGAAAACCCCTGGAAACTGGACTTGGGATTGGCTAGAGAATAGGGATAAATTGATGTACCTTAAGGGTGCTTCCATAATCGGCCTTGATAGTCCCCCCCGCCGCGATAACCTTCTGCTTGTACTCTTCGTACACCTGTTCAGTGTTGAACGTGACATTGTACGCTATGTGGGAGGATCGCTCAAGATCCGACACATCCATAGGCATAGATATAGCGGACTTACTTGGGAGACATTCGGAGTCGGGCATGGCTAGTACGGTAGACGATAGAAGATGAATGGAAAGGTTGGGGGGGGGGATCAGCGATAGGTATTTAAAGAGATCTAGTTAAGGACCACCAGTGCGCAGCCTTACCAAGCTTGTCCGAGTGTGGATGTAATCATAATGATAGATCTCGGTCATAGATGGCCGTGCAATGGACGGGTGAACTTGTCGCGGTTCGTCACACCAAAAGCGAGTAATGGATTCGACGCAGATAAAGATTCAGATGTTAATCACCAATCGTGGGCCGTTGTCGACCACTGACACGATTTCCACACTATTATATACATGTGTGGGGGCGTCAACGCTAACCACGCACGACAACTTCAACGTCAACCAAAAGTTGGGTTGGGAGATCACCAGACGATTTTCCCAGAGTTATAGTACCCCGGAGTACTTTTTCCAAAGGAAAATTCCTAGCAATAGAGGAAACCTGAGTAATAGTTGGTGAATGTCGCGAGACTGTTTTATGATTACCGAGGTCATCCTACGTATGTTGCCGTGCACTGCCGTAGCTACGGTTTCGTCTGCGCCGCAGTCAGGGCGCCGAGATCTGGCTGTGGCCGCAGGGCAAACCCGCATGGCCTGTGACCACAGACGTGCTACAGTAGCGCCCTCTCCGCCCTGAAGCTTGTCCCTAAACAAAAACATCATTTACAAACAATTGATCCCGCGCACCCCATCTGGGGACCCAGCCGGGGGAAATACGGTCCCCACAGATGCCTAAATGGTAGAACGGCGTGTTATTCTGCACGACTCTGCTGTTACCTAGCTGCTGGGGTGACGTGTCAAAGGCAGTGAGTGGTTAGAAAGAGGTGCTCTCCCGAGGCGACGAACTGGGGTTGCTCCTGGTCTCTGGTGATGATGCAATGTCAGTCGCAGTCGCCGTAGTCGTTGTTGTCCCAGGGGATCGGTGCAACGGAGCACCAAAAGTATTTGAAGCCCTCGATGCTTGCTTCCGGCGGAGGCAGGTAGAACCGCGACCACAGCCTTCGAAAACCAGGCTGACAATTGTCCCTGAGCCGAGTTTGAGTCAACGGTTATGATTGCATCCATTATGGCATGATCCTCTGTCACGTACTTTCAAGTTTGCAAAGTGTCACTTTCATAAAAATATGTCAACGAGAGGAAAGGATAGTCATCTCTTAGAATATACCCTGCAGGACACGAAACGACACATACCTCTCACCATTCGTGAATGTCTATGGATGACGGGACTACACCTTGCGTTACAGACGTCGTCAAGCTTGAAGGTGCATGCATACTTCCGTGATCTCCCAAACTCGCACCCCGGTGAGTAAACACGGGTCCAGGAACTTGCAAAGGAAGAGCCTCGTTCCTGTACATCGGCGCTAGGCAAGGCCCGCCCTCCAGCCCGACGCGTACGCCAGTTCGCCGCCCTTGTGGCATTCGCTTCCAGTGGACCTAAACCTTGCGTGCATGCGAAGACAGGCTTCTCCCAAACTTAGGACACCAACCGCTCGGTGGGTCGTGCCCGGCGCTGCTCCTCTCTTCGGTCACCGTTCGGAGCACTCACATGCTTTTGCACTCCCACTGACTGTTTATAAAATAAGCAGCTTATGACCGGCCAAACCCTCTCAGGATTACTCGCATTATATCACCACCACATACACTCAAGGTCAAAACTATAAGGAGGGTAACGTGACGACACTGACCCATTTTCATCCCAACGGTTTTGACCTGGTTTCAAAATAAAGACGACGTACCAGCCTCACCTATGAGGGGGGTGGCCCATCACGAGACTCTTGTTGACCCAAGCCTGTGTGTCATCTCTGTAGTTGTGTTTATATCCATGATGGGTCACGTACCTCCCCGTTCTCCGCTTCCACCTCCACCTCGTCCCCGGCCGCGACCACGACCCCTGCCGCGATATTCACCATCGCCATTACGCCAATCACCATCCGTGCGATTGCCACGATAAGCTGAGATGGCGTTATTACGAAATGATCAGAAAACCATGGAGGGAATTTACCACGGTCACCACCCCGATTGCCACCACGGAAGCCGCCCCGTTCGCCCCCTCGATGGAAGCCCGTCCTGTCGCCGCGGTAGCCTCCGCGGCCACTACCGCGTTCACCGCGATGGCCTCTACCGCGTCCACGACCTCCGCGGTGTGTTGGCGTGAAACCGTCGTCTTCCCTCTGTGGTGCGGGAGAGGAAACACCTCCGTTCGAGAGTGGTGCTGACGAGGGTAGATTCACTTCGATTGTCTGAACGACAGGTGTCGCCGACCCAGATGGTGCAAAACTCGCTTGAAGGTTTGCGATTGAAGGAAGCCCGCCCTCTTCATCTGCTTCTGCCCAATTAATCGGTTGAACTGAGGTTGCCTATATATAGCCAGTTAATCACGTGCGTCCATGGAAAAGAATGTGAATGCAGACTTCTACAGGTTCGATGGAGACATTTTCAATCACTTGGGTCTGTTCTTCGGTAACCCCGTTGAGTTCTTCGTCAGACTTTTCTACCCATTCGGCAGTGCTTTCGAATGTTGATGTCTCCAACTCGCTCGCTTGCACGAAAAGGAAGCTACTGGAGACATTCAAAGAACCAGGAACACCTGCTACTGGCTCGTCTACGGGCTCAGCCTCAGCCTCAGCCTCAGCCTCGGTTTCAACAGGCTCTGGTTCGGCTGGCAGGGGAGTGGGCTCGCGGGGTGGGTTGAGGAAAGACTGTACGATACTCAACAGTCGGGTATCTGGAGCGGGGGTTAAGCGGTCGTAACTTGGGAGTTGAACTGACTTACACGATACACCATTGAGGTCACCCTCGCCAGACAAGAAAGCGGAAAGAATAGTATTTTTGGTATCGTTTTCTTCACCCAGAAGGGCATCGCATGCTGTAAAGATTGCCGAGCCCTCACTCTCATCGAAATCGAGCACCACAGGAGGGACATCCGCGGATGCAAGCACGGAACGTAAACGGATGAGTGTGAGTAATGAGGAGGTCCTTGAAGTATACGATTCCTATAGGGGAATGAGAGAGACAAGGGCGCTGAGTGTCGTGAGGCCTTGCCTGGGCGGAGGAAATAGCCTCTTGGATTTTGAGAGACTCTGTGCGTTCTGCTTCTGCACGCTTTAATGCTTGGTCACGGGACAGCTGAGCTTCGTGTGTCTAAAGTGTGTTGGGTGCATGGTGGTTGGTGATATGATCATACACACCTCTATTGACTTCTTGAGGTCCCCGAGCTCTTTGTAGACGGCGTCGAGAGAGGAAAGGGTTTTGAGTGACCGCTTTTGGTCGTCATCGAGTTTTTCATAGTCGGTTGCTGCATAGCTTGCGATCCGAGACTGTTGTGAGGTCGCCGAGTTAGCGCCACAAGGAGGGGGGATAAGAGGACGGAAGGACACACGATTTTCTTGTTCAGAGCGCGCATGCGCTTCTGCACGAGTTCGATGACGGGGCTGGATTTGGGGTTGAGGTCGTCGTGTGTGGCGGCCTCGGAAGGCGGGACGGGCTCGGTGGCAAGGTTGTCCTCCTTGGGATCGGTGTCGTTGGGGGCGGTGACGACGAGCACCGCGGGGGCATCAGGGATGGTGACTGAGCCTTCCGCGGGTGAGCCGGGGGTCTTGCTCTTTGCGCCAGTCTTGCGTTTTTTCCTTTGGGATCGCGACTGGGCGATGGGTTGGGGGGCACCGGGGACGAGACGGGGAGCAGCGGCGAGTTCAGCCATGGGGGGACGAGCAAACGAGGGAGACGTGGAAAACGGAGGCCATTTGACGCCGGTGAAATTCCCACGCTGCTCATGATGGACCACGACCTTTCGTTTGTCGACGGCAACATCGCCGTGCTCGCCGGCGCCGATTACTTCATCGTGCACCAGGGCCTCCTCGTCCGCCACTCGCCCGTCCTCCGCGACCTCGTCGCCGCCATCGACCCCGCACCCGCCGTCGACGGCCGGCCCGTCCTCTCCCTGCCCGACGCCGCCCGCAGCATCGCACTCCTCCTCCGGGCGCTGTATGACGGCATGTCTGTACCTTCCCTGCTTCCTGCGCCCGCCCTCACGCTTCCTAGCTCCTTTCTCACCTACGACGAACCCGGCTTTGCCACCGTCGCCACCCTCCTCCGCGTCCTCACTACGTACAAGGTCCACCGCATCCGCCTCGACATCCTCCGCGTGCTCTCCACCGCGTGGCCAACAACCCTCTCCCAGTGGGAGTCCCGTGAACACTCTGTCACCACCCCCGACGGCGGGTACTCTCCACGCCCCAGCTTGCCCCATCCCGTGTCGGTATTCCCTTGTCACCCCAGCCAGTCACTCACTCCCGTTCTCAGAGAGGTCATCAAGTTGGCAAGAGACATCAACGCGCCCTTCCTCTTGCCCTCCGCCATGTACGATCTTTCCCGTTCCGCCCCCAGCGAAGCCGCGACAGGTGTCTTCAATGCCCAACTTGGCGACTACATCCGACTGGACGAATCCGATCTCCTTTGCGTCCTTCGTGGGCGCGAACATGCTGCACGCTACTTTTCCACCTTTATCGTAAACGAACTCGAAGGAAGAGCCCCCTCCGCCTGGTGCCTCCGCCGCAACGACCCAAACCCTCTCGCGATGCGTGCTTGTCAAGTCGCGTTCGAGGCCATCACTTTTGAACTCCTCCGAGACATCAATGGGATCATCGGCCACCGTACTTCGGATCCACTGCATGCAATGTCCGACGCCGAGGCGATGCAGACCAGGGAAAGCGTCCCCGAGGACGCCCCTCCCACCATGCGGACATGCGAGATATGTCGTGCGGAATTCTCCTCTGCGGTCCTTGCAGCAAAGCAAGACTTTTGGCGAAAACTCCCTCTCTGGTTTGGCGTAGATGTACCAAAGTACTGGGGCTGATCACTCGCTCAGGTGTCAAATCGTACACAGATACAAATTTATTATATAACATTTCCTTGACAGTAAAGGGGTTTTCCGTATTCACCCGACATCCTGAACGAACATCCTTTCGAGCGTGGGTTCGTGGGTTCGTCCTCTCTGAGAGCTTCTGACGGATCGGCCATACTTTCGTCCGGAATCGTCCGAGAATGTTTCGATGTATGACGCTGAAAGTGTATTCATCTATTGAACATTGTATCCCGGTTGCTCGAACGCATGCGTAACAGAAATCACGAACAATATCAATTGCAAGCAAGGTGATAGGCGGCGACAGCCGCCCCTAGTATGGCAATGGTATGGCGTAATGACTAGTATTTTGATGCACGTCACCGATGCTGATCCAACCTCGGCAGTCGGCTTCGTTCAAATTTTGCCTCTCTGCAAAGGCCAGCATCCTTGGTAAACGCGTCGTCGTCATCCCTCCAAGTCGGTACACCACACCGATAATACGATGGTGTCAGAAATGGGCGCAGTGAGCCAGCAGAGGGCCCCTGGCCCAGAATTATCGCCCAACATAGAATCCACCAGGACTGAGAGCGATCAGGAAGAGCTCGAGGACCATGATGCCACGGCGTATGTCTCATTCCACTCCTCAGAGCGCATACACGCACGTCAGGCCAGCGAAGCAATAGCACAGATCGAACATCTTACCCTCAACATTCTGGAGCAAATCGTCGCATCACTCGAAAAGCCCCCCGTGGTTGGAAAGCATTCGAAAAGCAACGCCAAGGTCGAGATTCAAATTGCTGACAGGCGACGAGACAAGACTTCAGGGTGAATACTAGCCGTCTTTTTCTCACCTCTGCACTGATAAACCCGTGTCGTGCAGACGCGCTTCGCGAGTCCTCCGCTTCCCTGCTCAAACGAAGAGCCCGAGTTCAAGGCCGATCGGTATGCAAACGAGAATCACTCACTAGCGCCTGAAATACTAGCTGCTCACCAGCACAACTGTTACGGGTGATGAATTTTGCACACGAGGCTCTCATCCAGGACCTCTCTGTCACCAAACGGTAGGCGGCGATCTTTTCCGAGTTCAGGTGACAAACTTCCGGGTCACAGTGATCTATTCTACAAGGATGTCGCGCTGTTCAGATCACAAAAGACGGTGGACAAGGTAAACACGAGCAATTAAATGCGACGACTTCTGACTAGGATAGCTCGTGGACGACCTTGCGGCGACCTTGGAGCTCAATAGAGCGGATTTGAACATAGTACTTACTCTGCCACTCGCCGGTTTTGTTGCTGAATACATCCGCGTAGCGTGCCACCTCCAAGGGCCTCGTGTGCGGTAGTGGTCTAATTATACACCTGCTGGATGGCCAGGTTTTACGGGTAAACGATTCCGAGGTACGGGCGGCGTCTTGCTCGTGCACCTGATCGTGTCCAATGCGATGATCAGGGTACGCTGATCCCGGCTGGAGAAGACATCGAACGCTTCGAAGTCGACTCGGACATGAGTTGGGTTCTTGTGATCGAAAAAGAGGTACCTCACTATTTCATCCAGCTCGATCGCTATTGACACACACTGCATCCAGGCGGTCTTTCAGACTTTATGCCGATTACGGTTCACCAGGTACCCGGGATTGCCTGGACGTGGGCTCATCGTCACGGTGAAAATGGTATCACCTATCTTTCTGGGTACGCCGCTCACTTCGAAAAGGGCAAAGGGTATCCAGATATCGCCACTCGGCAGCTCGTGAAGACTTTATCAGACAACTTGCCGGACGAGTAAGCATCCAGGATCCTTTTGCACTCACCTAACCTCTTTTCACAGCGTGCCAATCGTGGGACTGGTCGACGGTGATGCCTATGGACTGGACATACTCTCGGTTTACAGATACGGTAGTCAGAGCTTGCGACACGAAAACGAAAAACTCGCTGCGCATCGCATTCAGTGGCTTGGGATCAGATCCTCGGACCTCGCGGGGTACGGGGCAAGCTGAACTAGGACGCTTCTTTTTACGCATTCTTCGCAGCCTAGGTATTCACCTGGGTGCGCTCATACCCATTACGAAACACGACGAAAAGAAAGCAAGTCGCGTAGTGCTCGATCGTCGTCATTGTTACTGAGCTAAACCTTGCTGCAGGCCCTGGCAATGTTGCAGCATCATGGAAATACTTTGCCCGGGGAATGGAGGCACGGCGTCTGAAATGATTCACACGACGTTGTCCTGAATGTTCTCCCATAGGAAAGAACTCATGCGGATTTTGCACACCAGAAGGAAGGCAGAAATCGAGATTTTGACTAGCGGCTGGTCAGGGAATCAAGTCGAAGAAGAACCCAGGGGAACGTCCTGCCTTGTGCATTATATTTGCCATAGAATTCTTCATTTTGTAGAGATGGCCGCCTAACGTGACCATGTATACAGTACACGCGCCATTATACGAAGTTGTAGCAGCCACACTCGGAGTGGCATCCAAATAACCCTTTCCGTAGAACGGAACGCCGCTCTGCACGCTCTGGCAAGTGCGGCCAGAGCTTGAAGTCTCGCAGCGAATCAAAGTCCCATAGATACCATAACAGGGGTGCTTTCTTTGACAATTCTCTTGAACCGGTGGCCGATCCGTCGGCTCCTTGGAAGCGCGAGCTCAAAAGCCAGTAGCTTAAGTAGCGAAGAACTGTAAGGCTCGAACCGCCTCAGCACTGCATGAAATGCGTGCTTGCCCAGCCTACCCAAGTGTCAGTTGAGCGACGATCGGGTATGTGTGAGCAATGGAGCTGACCAAAGGACGTGTGCCTTGTGAATGTCGCATTTTCCTCCGCTTGCTCGAGAAACCTTGTTACTCGCGCTCTGCATGATTACTGCATATGTGTATTGAATCATCTGGCGGATGGTGTCTTGTCAAAAATTGACGAGAACTTCAGTAACTTCCTAGAAGACTCGACGTCATTCAAACGTACTATGCAAAAACTTTGCGTGCTTCGAAACGTCCACTCCCCAACTTTCGAGGTAGTAGTGCATTTTCGCAGCGGAGACGAGGAAGCCTCTGTAGATGTTCAAATGCACGATATGTGCACTGTTCAAACCAGTGTCGTGGTAGATAATGTGGCTCCTTGATTTAGCCAATCTTGGGGAGCATATCAGCGACAGGTGGTATTAAGCGTGGATAAGAACTAACCGCAGCATTTTATGAACAAAATTGGCTCCGGGATTACGACCTTTATGCACGGTCAACGAATCTCTGAGGGCTATGCAGATCGCTGTCGTAAGACCGATTTCGAGCGGTGGAGGTCACTAACCTGTACCACTATATCGCGTGTAGTCCGCGAGAATCGAGAGGTCCGTCATGTTGATCAATAGACCGCACCAGGGAAAGACTGAAGACGACACCAGTTAGTACCTTTGTTGATATATTCTGAATGAGGTACATTTCTGTCCGGGGGGAGTGACGTTCATGATTTGCACGTCATAATCAAAGTTAGTTAGCGTCTTCTCTTGCGATATTGTACAACCGTAATCTGGGTGACCTGCAATCATCGTGTCCAAAAAGGACTTTGCCTTTCGCGGACAGGTAGTCACGAAGAGATAATCGTCGATTAACCTGAGGAGCAGCTGAACAACAGGTCAAACAAGTCAACTGCAATAACGTATTGGGGCCACAACTTACATTTTCTGGATCGCTCGAGAAACTAAATTCACCCAACTTGCTAAACTCCAGATCTCCGTAACAATAGGAGCACAACAGCGCAGAGAGTACGGATCCCTGAGGGATGCCCACGACCTGGCGATAATACTTCGGACCGATCTATGAAGTCACTAATTAGAAGCGAGTCGGCTACATATTTTTGAGTTCACCTTGACGATATTCTCGTTGATGTGCTCTTCGAGAAGTTGCATCGCCGTCCGTCGGCTCTCGAAGTGGTAATTCACCTGTCAGAGATTCATACTATTAGCTAGAGCTCAGACCAAATGGAACACGATGGTACATACCTGATCCACAAAAATTGTGTCACGTAACGCGTTCGCCAGGTCACGAGCGTAAGCTACAAAATCGGGGTGCTCGTCTGTGTAAACGTTGAGGCGGGTTAGAGCGATCAACGTTGTAAAGTTTAAAAAACCTTCTGGGTGTGCCTTCCTAACATACGTCCGTTTGATCTTGCCAGCGACCGGGGTTATCTGTCCATACCTCTGAATAAGGTAATTATCCTTAGCATAGCGTGAGTTCAGAGTACGATCGAGCAGTTTGACGACCTACTTCGGATATGAGTTTCTTCAGGATCATCAACAGAGTGGATTGTTCGATTGTGTCGAAACAGGCCTGGACATCAACCTTGACAAAGTATAGCCTGGGCCTGCTTCTTTCAGCTTGAGCATCGCGTTCTCGATATGAAATACTCACAATGCTCCCGAGGGATGATCTTTCAGCAATCTCGTTCTGTACGCCTTCAACCGCGTATATATTTCGTTCGGTCCAAATACGGAGGCCCCGAGTAGGTCCGGTCGACGTTGCTACGGATGAAACTGCGATGACTGGATTTCTCACTACTTTATTGTAATGCTTACCTTCTCGTAATTCAATATTTGAAAGGTTGCCTGCAGAATCTGGTTGATGGGTTGTACGCGGCCGAGATTCGAGGACTACAGAATATCATGATCAACCCCGTGACCGAGATCCTTTCTATCTCACCTTGTTTTGGGGCATCCTTCGTCTCAAATTGACAATTGGCCGAACACCTGTTTCCTTGGGAAGGAGGCGAACAAAGGAAAATCCAAGTCTACGTTGTCGGAGAATTTCTTCGGCCTCTTGCTGGGAGAAAATTGTCAATTGTCAATACCGGAGTGCATCAGGTTAACAACCTTCTCTATTTCCCTAAAGGTCTTCTCACTGAGCTTATCTATCAAAGGGGCGCAGAGGGTCTCCCAATCGTCTTGTCTAAAATACAAAACTTGGTTACGGAACGCAGAGGAGTCGGTGACGTAGAACGTTGTCTGCAAAGTGTGTTTGTGGGGTTTTTCTATCTGCAATGCATCAGAGCCTCGCGCACCTTAATTAACGGAATGACAAAAGCATCAAAATACCAAAACATAAACTCTTCCAACAACTCCCGGCGCTTCAGAGAGTCTGTCACAGGTACTCGCCCATGGTGACATCCGGGCACTCCCGAAGGGGTAAGCCAGTCGCAATCAGTTGTACTGAAACCTTGAAGTACCCGGTGGAGCGATACAGTTTCAAATCGTCGGGCTACGATAAATTCCTTGACATCTGCAGTGCGTTATAGGCCACAGCCGCAGAAGCCGTCGATGTACATACAGCTCTGCACCAGCTTGAAATTCTTCCGAGATCCCCAGAATTGCTTCGGGACGACAACCTTTGTCACAAGCATGACATAACGGAAAACCTATAGAAACTATGAGCTTTGCCTTGGAGAAGTCCATCCAGTTCATACCTCAACGTAGCTGCATGTAAATTCGATGAACCGAGGTTTATGCATGCCATGCTTCCTGGCTTGAGAAAGACCCTGAGGGAGAATAAAGTTTCCATGCGAATCTATAGACACATCGCCGATGTATGTCGTAGGTTGAGACTCCAACCGAAGAGAGTGTTCGGAAACCATTTCCTGTTTCTATCAAGGACCACTCTTTTTTCGGCGTAAGTTATACGCACCAAGATAATGCTACTGTCCATCGCCTGGTTGTTGGTGCAAACGACCTATGGAAATCGACGCTCAGGTCGTCAAAACAGCGGGAGATTCACAAAAGAATAGTACCTTTGAGGGGCAGACTTTGTTATGCAATGGTTTGTAGCCGCATTTCCCATGCCTCCAGATCATTTTTTCAACTAGCGACAGAACTTCTCTAAGACGCTTAGGAGTTTTACAGTTGCCAAGGACCTGCACCACACGTCAAATTCATGCTGGCACGTATGAGAAACTCTCACCTTGATTTCCTGTTCCCTGTCAGAATGATCCGGTTGTTGGTAGGTTTGTTGCCGGTGCATAAAGACACTTGACAGGCCGTACTGTGAAGGGAAGATGTATTTACTAAGATGACGCGCATCTTTTGCAAGAGCGCGAGGGTCGGGTTCCTTATATGTAGCAGGATCGAGACGAGGTTTCTTGAAGTATGAAGGACATAAACGAGTTAAAACATCTACAGAGTATAAGGGTGAGAGATTCAACAAAAACGGGCGCTTACGATGGTAGGGCAACCCGACAACAATTCTAAATGCATCAGGATCACGAGAAGGCCGGGCGTAGAATAAGCGGGTTCGCACAAAAGTTATATCTGCGGCGGTACACCTTTTTCGTCATGAGCAGGAGAGGCAAATAGGATGTAAGTGGTATTGCTTCACCTCTGGATGGGTTGGCCGGAAAGTCCTTTTGTGGAGTGTTTGATGGACGGATCACGGTAGTTAGCTGTCGTCCTAATCAATCTAAGACGTTTCCGGGGTGGCTGCTGCTGCGGAGTTTCCCTTTTCCGCTTTTGCACTCGATGATGTGGTCCGCTATTATGAAGCATCCCGCTCCCTAGCGGGAGTGAGGCAAACATCAGTGGCTCTCCCGTGAGTTGGCATAGGCATTCGTTAGGCAGAGATATGAATAGTGATGTGTTCAAAAGAAGGTGTAGCATCGCGTCGGCGCCAATTCTAAGAACTACCGTCAATCTCTACTTGGTGTTTGATTCAAAGTATTACCTGTGCAGCGTGAGTTCCCACTCTGGTCCGTTCAACGCTGTGACGACTGTGTTGATGAACCTATTGTATATCCCGGAGGACGACGCATGGAGTCGCTCGTTATCTGGAGCCTGTGCCCACGACTATGAAACGCTGGAAAGGAAGATGCGGAGTAACTTACACGTTGATACCCCACTGCAATAAGGTTATTAGGTCTTGCCCTCGAGGCCAGAAATAATCGTTCATGGGCTTTCTGTATGATCTAATTGAACGTCCTCACTGCTCGCGTTATGGTGTGATGTGTGCAGGTGGACTCACGTCTCGCATATACATCAACGGCGGCGTAGCCACGAAGGACGGACGCTCTGAGAGGTCCGACTTGAGACCGACATAGGACGTCTTCAGCAAATCGCGATATGATTGCGGGTCGTCGTCAGCAAAGACAGCAGGTATCCCTGGGCTCGGAGAATCGAGGCTGCCACGACAGGATGGTTTGAGGATTTCGCACAAGTATCTTTCAAACGGAACTACTTCGTCGAAGTAGAGGTCAAGGATTGCAAGGGTGAGCGGCCGCCGCGGCACGCTTGACATTTAGCAAAGTTTAAATGCTCGCCGCCTCTTCGTCTTAAGGCTCTTGAGGATAGACTGGATTCGCGACTGCAACAGCGCCACAGGTGTGTGCCATCACGTGCCGCTGATTTGTATTCAATGGCATCCTTTCGCAAGATCGACGTCGACGCGTACGACGAAGACGTCCTCCAAGAAACGGAACTTTACGACCCTGATCCGCGCGAACCCGCGCAGATCCTGAGTGATGCCAAGCAGAAACAACTCGCTGTGCGCAGTGCACTGAACAAGTACGCTATCTCTTTCCCCCGTGTCGCTCGCTCGCGTCTTGTGGACTGGTGGTACGTGATTTTATATTCACAGGCGCTCTCAACGTTGCGCTGGACAGCACACCGTATGGACCGAACGTCAAAGAAGCCAAGGTCTGTCTACTCCCTCTCGACTCTCAACGCGCCAAGGGTGACCCGGTATCCATTCCTCACCCTCAGAACCTCGCGCTTCAAGCCGTAGTCTCCGTCCTGAACAGCACCAAGTCTTCAGATGTTCCTGCCATCCTCCAGTTGCTCGCTGATGAAGTATATCTACAAGGGGATGGGTACGCTTGGGTGGGGCGACGTCAGCGGGAGCGTATTGCTCGGATGGCATGGAAAGGTGGGCTTCCGTCCCCCCTGTTTTTGTGTGTGTGTCGCCGATCTGAGATGGCTGGTAGTTGACAGATATCGCGGGGACGGGGTGTATCGTGCGTGTCATGGCCGATCGCAGGACTGTGTAATCAGACACTGTATTCTCTTCATCATTTACATCGTTCCGACGTTTATCAGGAGATGACCGGGAACGATTCTATTCTATATGCGCCGAAAGACAACATACTCTATCTATAAGGGAAAACAAGAGGGGTATAGGTCGTCGGTATACCGGGCAGGTCGTCGGAATCGCCCTCGAACACCCCCTCGTCGACGATTGTTATTTGCTCTTCGCGTGAGAGCATCAACACGTATTCGACAGCCTCCGACTCTGAGAGACCGAGCATGTCCAACGTAGACCTCTTCTCATGCTCGCGGCCACACATGCGTTGCGTGTGCGCTCTTTCCTACACAAGTTCCATGTAGGACTCTGCGGCATCCTTGGACATCTCGCATTGTTCTGGAATGCGCGTCAGAGAGCGCGTCGAGGTCAAGGACGAGGAGACCTACGATGTCCTTTGGTGGTGATGTTCAGCTTCAACTTTGTGTGTTTCAGCCTCTTGTGCCGATACTCGCGGCCGTGGGCCGGTCCAACTTTCCTGCACCATCAAGCGGTTTCCAACTACGATGACCACCAACCCCTTGTCCGCCAAGATTCGATGGCCGACGTCCCAGTCCTGTCCAGATGCTTGGAGAGGTGCGGGGGTGGCAAAGCAACGCATCGTCTGCAGTGTAAGGGTATCTCAGACTACGGTGGTACCGCGAGCACAACCGGTGGCAAAGACGATGGGGCTCCACGAAATAGCCATCGCAGGCTCAGCGTTTGCATGCGCCTTGAATCTGTGGACGGGAGCGACAGAGACGGGACGTTGGCCCCATAGATGCTAATGAACCCAAGCAAATTACCGACGGTGACCATGTTGTTGTCGCGAGAGCATGATGGACTCCAGGACAGACACACTGCCAAAAGAAACGTCGCCAAAGGAGGCGATCAGTCGCATCGTGGGATGGATATCGCGGTAAAACTGCGGATGATGCGTATACTGAACAAAAGACAACACCGTCGATTTTCCTGTATGCTGTACGACCACAGTTTCGCAATTTGCTATTCTGGAAGCGGATCATCTCCTCGCGTGAAGAATGGGAGAAGGAATCCGGAGTTGGTGAATTGAGCAGATGCGAGATCCATCCGGGGGAGGTCTCGGACTCGCGTAGGTCATAGATAAGGATATCCCCACTCTTGGGCGCACCAACGACGAGACCATCACCGAGGCAACCCACAATACTGACAAACGGGTCTATGACGAGGGACAGCTGTTGCTTGTCGGTAGACCAGAGGAGGCGAAGCGTCTTGGTGTCCCACAGCTTGATGCATCCACCAGTGCCGGCGGACAAAAAAGCGTTTGACTCAGAATCAGGAACGAGGAGATGCACAGCACCTTCGTGCTGATCATCGATGCCGTATCGGATACACTTGAACGCAGCACGATAGTCCATGACACAGTTTACAACCGTGAGCGCAGCTTCACCGTTGAGCCCTCCCCAAAGCACGCGGGCGGTGCCACCATCAGAGGTCATCGTGCATACAGAGAGGTCGGGGGTAAACCCGACACTGGGGTTCCCACCCAAACCGGTTCCGGAGGCGTCAATGTACCCTTTCAACACCTTTCCATTGAGCGAGATGCAGCGCGAGACGATGCCGTACTCGGACATGGGATGGACCCCATCGATGGACGAGTCCTGGGACGCATGGGTGACAGTTGGGGGTCGGCGACCCTAGGTGTGAGTCTGTGTGCGAGGGAGAGGACAACCAGGGCTGTCGAGCCTGTTTTCTGCGTCCGTCAGTCATCCTCTCTCCGAGGATTAAGGTCGTGTACAGTACGCGCAGGGACAGGTAGAGGGGCGGTGCGGGGTGTGGTTTCGAGCCTGCGAAAGCTCTCGTCAGGGCGCTTAACCGCTACCCCAACCGCTGCCTTCCAGGGCCGTGTAGGTGAACTACCAACTGTAACAGTCAGTGGGAGGCAAAAGCGCATTGGAGCGCTCCGAGCGGTGACCGAAGAGAGGAGCAGCGCTGGGCACGACCCACCGAAAGGTTGATGTCGTAGGTTTGGGAGAAGGCAGGTGGGGATACGAGGCTTCTATATCAGCGAAAAGCCATCAGCGGCCTCCGAGGACCGAAAAAACATGATCCCAGTGCCCGCGGGCTAGCCGACCATTTCCAGTCACCGGGAATTTGATCGTTTCCCGTGCGGTAGCACCATACTGGAACTCGGTAACTGCCGACTGCGTCGGCTGAAACCTTGCTTGGGACACATACAAAAATGAATCCAGCGAAAAAGGCCAATCAGGGCTCGCACAACGATGGGAGTCTCTACTTGTACGGGTGGTGATGTATCGGGCCTGGCCTCAGGCCCGAGCCAACGGGCTTTTTGGGTCTTGTGCGACAGCAGGGTGACGAGCAAACGAGCATGCATGCGCGTGCTCACTGACTCGTGCAACAGGGGGGTGGCAGGGTGGGTGAAGGTGGATAGGATGGTGCGACGTGTGTGGCGCAGCGTCCCAGACTGTGCGCGCCTGGGTGAGACGGATCGACGTTGATATCTGCGGGCGGGGACGCGTAAGTGAGCGTCGCCGTATTGAGTGTAAGACTGCGGGTGGTCGCGTTCGTACGACAGGATGGGCGAGGGGGACGGGTGTGCGTGCTCGCTCGTGCAACAACAGGGTGGACGGGGCAGCGCGAGGGGGACATGCGTGGCACACGCGCTCGTGTGACAATAGGATGAATAAAGGTGGGTGAGCGTATGCGGCAGCAGTGGGGTGTGCGAGGGTGGTGGCAAGGTGGCGCGGGACCGCGTGTGCGGTGGGGCAACAAGGTGGGCAAGGGCGAGCATGCTCGTGTGCCTGTGCGGCAATGGGGTGAGGAGAGAGGGTGGTGGGCAAGGCGACGTGAGCGCGCGCGCGCGCGCTGTGCGACAACGAGGTGCCAGTGGGCGAGCACCGCGGGACCGCGCGCACTGTGGGACAACAGGGTGGGCGAGTCTGCGTGCGTGCGCGCCCGCTCACGCGTTCGTACGACAGGATGGTGGGCGAGGCAGCACAAGCAGGGTGTGCGTAGTGCACGCGCTCGTGTGACAGGGGGATCATGGGCGAAGGTGAGTGAGCAAGCGAGCACGTGTGTGCACGCAGACACGATGGTCTGCGTACATGCGCGTGCTCGCGCGCTCGTCCGACAACTGGGTGGGCGGGGCGCGGGTGTGCTCGCACGCTTGTGCGACGGTGGGGTTGGCGAGGCGGCACGAGGGTGGAGGTGCGCGTGCGCGCAGATGGAGGACAGCGCCGCCGTCACAGCGGGGCGGGGCGCACA
The DNA here is from genome assembly GCA_025782845.1 of Boletus coccyginus. Taxonomy (NCBI): domain Eukaryota; kingdom Fungi; phylum Basidiomycota; class Agaricomycetes; order Boletales; family Boletaceae; genus Boletus; species Boletus coccyginus. The sequence goes on along the minus strand of JAHZSR010000007.1, from coordinate 124,310 downwards.
CGTCTGACGAAATGACGAAAATTTTGGCGAATTGATTGAAATGGTACAGTAGTAGCAGTGGCAAAGCCCGGTGTAATAGGGGCTTCACTTTCCCACGATTTATGGGGGTGGCACTTGTCAAGCAAGGATTCCTGTCCCAAGTTGGGACTAGGTTCCTTGTTTAGGCAGGTTTGGCAGTAAAACAAAGGCATCGTGCCCCATATTGGTCCCAGTGATATGTAGGCTACTTGCGAGCAATCCATGTCAAAGCGCTGGTTTTCTACAGCAACAAAGCGTTTCCGTTCGCCAGGACTCCTACCGTCGTTCCCAACAGCAGCAAATGGGCAAGTCGTGAAACATCATGTCTGTCTCCATAATCCCGAGACGGCAGCGAAGGTCGCGGAGGCATTTGTTCCGGCTGGGACAAAAGACAAGGTCGTCATTGAGGCATTTCCAGGTACGATAATTTTCTGGACCAACTGGTGCATTAGACTGACAATAATTATTGTAGGACCAGGAATACTGACGCGTGCTTTGCTGGAGCTGCCGAGGGAACGGATACGCAAAATTATTGTGCTCGAGAACGCCGAATGCTTTCTTGATAGCCTTCGGGTATGTCTATATACTTTCCCATTTGTAGCGATACGCTGAACACACCCAGCCGCTCCGAACGGTCGATCCTCGCGTGCAGGTCTTCCCATGGGATGGATATGCATGGAGTACCTATCGCAATTTGGAAGCAGAGGGCCATCTGTGGGACGTTGAAGCTTCCGGCTGGCAAGAACGTATGTCTCCTTGTCTACACAGAAACACACCAGGTCGATTAACTTTTGTCACCTTCAGCTGATCCACCACTTTGTTTTATTGCGCATCTCCCCACTTCCATTTATGGCGAGCAGCTTATTGCGCAGCTATTGCGTCTAGTACCCGACCGGGGTTGGTTGTTCCGTTATGGTAGAGTTCCTATGAACTACATAATGCATGATTTCGTGTGGGAGGTGTGTCAACGTTGTTGTACTGCCTTGACCATTCTGACGGGCTCGCGCAGCGTATATCGGCAAATACGAGTAGTGCTGATACGTTGAGAAATCGCTGCAAGTTGTCTGTAATAGCCGAAGCCGTCGCCTCGTTTCGAGAGGTCGTCCCGTCGAGTCTCCTTCGGCCGTACGAGGAACACTTTTGGCCACCAAGTATTGCCGCTGCTGAAGGTCGTTCGAAGAAAAACCGACAAAATAGGAATATGGTGGCCGTCACTATAGATCCGTTGTTAGAACAGGTCTCGTCCCCATTTTCTGATAGGCTGAGATAATAACAACTCACAGATTCAATAGACCATCAAGAAAGGACTCCTTGACAAGTGGGACTACTGCTTGCGAAAACTATTTGTCCTCAAATCAAATCCACTCAACCGCGCTATGTCGTACGTCAGCACTGCTCGTTTGGTTCTTGATCACTCATTCTTGCTAGTCATCTGGCGCCAGGTGCATCAACTTTGTTGACAATGCTTGCAGATGGCTCTCTTTCTGGCCATCACTCAATTGATACTTCAAAGCCTGTGCGTGAAATGAATGTACAAGATTGGGCAGCACTTGTGCAGGCATTCGATGCATGGCCATTTGCCCCTGATGTTAGTTTAGAATTATAACCTGCTAATTTTGCATGCTAACATCTTTCACAATCCAGGATTTGCTTATAACAGATTCATTTTCCCGTGAAGATAGAATTTAGATATATTGAAGTTTATGTTGATTCAGTGAACTGTTTGAGCTGCGCTCGATGACGGATAATGCGACTTCAGTCAGCCCGTCTGCAAAGCGGACGAGTAACGTTATTGCTTGACGATTCTGAAAATCTACGGCCTATGTGATAAATTTGAAGCCCTCTCATTGGCTAGTGAGCGCTAGAAGACCCCAAAAAAGTGCATTTACTAAGTTAGGTCATGCCAGCCGTGTACCTTCCACAAAATGTGCGTTTTTGTAGCGTTCCAAGCTGCAGATCCTGAGGGACACGAAAAGTTTACGCTCCCGGTCTTGGAACCCATCTCATCTTATTTTTCCATACCTCGGTTAGATGACAACCCCCAAGATCCAATTGTCCAAACCATACATTCATTCGCTCAATCTGGAACACCTCACGACGAGTCACCTCTCCCACCAGCGCTACCACTGTCATCTTCCGATGCTCAAGTATCTTCATACGCATCAATGCAGGTCCCCAAGCCTGTGCTCACACCACTGTGGAATGAGGCGTCACTCCCACACCCTCAAGACATTGTGAGTGTGACTTTTCTGATAACTCGGGGTAATGATTCAGTGTACACGATAGGATCGTTCCATGTCTTGGGATCCGAATCCCCCTTTGAACAATCGAAATTCTCCATTCTTGACCGAACAGCAGTCCAGCCTATCAGGTTCCCTGCAGAACTGGTTAGTCCTTAGCGATATACTCCTGGCAGAAAGCTGGCCGAGGAATCAATCCCGATGATGGTCATTTATCAGGGTTCAGCATAGTATGCACACGAAGTCTACGAAAGTCGCTGGAATTGCGGAGAGCGATTTGTTCGGTTCTCTCCACTCAATTGTACTGGGAACATCGTCGCCGTTATACATGTGGGATGTACACTCGCAATCATTCGTTCAATCGGTGTCGTCACATGCATTCAACGGGATGTCACAAAGGTTTGCGACCACTGGGTTCCCTGTATTCTGTAGTAACAAACCTTCGAAGCATCTTGCAGCGTTTTCTTGACTTGGGTTCTCTCGTACGTCGGTTAGAACAACTGGTCCAGGAGCTCCGTAGGAGGTAAGTACGTCATTTGCGCTTTCCGAGACTCAGGAATACCAAGTTTGAAAATCGAGACAAGGACGAACCAATACCACTGTGCATGCATTTGCCCACGGTCTCTCATCGGCCCTGATGTTTATTCGAAACCGTTTGTCGTGTGGACCGCTTTCCCATGCCACAGGATCGTCAGGTGTCCACGGCCTCGCTACGCTGTGGGTTTACTACGCTGAGCTAGAGCAGGTTGTGATATCCCTTGCCTCGATGTGTTCTAGGGTACGTGACAGTTGATCCGATCCGTCCAGTTGTTATCATCGTCCTCATCCTAAGGCTAGAGTATGGACAAAACTCCTGACAGATTTTCCGAGATTCCGATCTCTCCAGTCGATCTGTTGTCGCTTGTCTACGAAACATTTGAAACGCATGTGGAACGTCACTCTCCCCGCGATACCACAGCTATCATGGCGTACATCCTGACAGTCTCGTCCAAGCCATACATCCATGCCCTTTGCAGGTTGTTGGCCTATGGAGAAGCTCGCCAGGTGTATACCATCACAACTGAGAGAACTCAACTTATGGATCTTACCTTTGAAGGCGACGAAGCCGAGAGTTCTTGGCGTAGTGAGGAGTGTGGTATCGATGCGGACGGACCATTTCCGAAATTTATCCCAACAAATTTGGCAAGCATCCTCCCAGCGGCTCACAAATCATTGAAGCTACTTGAGGCTGCTAAACTAGAGCACCCGATTTTCTCTACTGAATCACCTTCAAGAGAAATTTCATGGATATGGACTGAAGAAAATTTCAGGAACCTGTGGAACGGGGTGGAGATCGATGGCAGTTCTATAGCTCCGGGAACAAATTCACCCCAACCTCGCCAAGAGGATTCACAAGCGGAACAATTACTAGATGATCACGACCTGGTTGCCGGTTTCAGAGTCTTCGATATGGAACCAGGAACCTTTTCACCCTCAGAGCGCGACTCTCAAGTTGCCCTTGGCGAACTCATAGCGAATTTTCCGGATGTATTACCGAACATCACACCAAGTCCATTCCTCCTATGCGAAGTCATGTTTACGCCTCTTCAAGATCATGCCGCGTCCCTCTCTCGTGCACTTTTGGCAGTGTTCCTTGATCGTTCTTCCTTCCTTTGCATTGATGCACACCTCGAATTACTCCGGTCTCATATGCTACTCACATCACATTCATTCAAGTCACGACTCTCTGCTGCTTTGTTTTCTGACGCAGAAGATAGAGCGAGCCACAGTGTGCAATTGTACAATCTCCTGCGGTACAGTTCGAAGGGTGTAACGCTATCCGACCAATCTCACACTGGCCGTTGGCCTGTAGGATTGGCACCCCTCCTGGTGACCAGAGATTCATGGCCCCCCGGAGGTTCTGAGCTCAGTTTCCTCCTCCGCACCGTCATAGTCGATTTCCAACAGAATAACCCTTCAAGCTTGGAAAGCACCACGTCTGAATTAGACGGCGCACATCGTGTGATGGGCGAAGCAGAATTTCGCTTGGGTTTCGCTATACGCGAGCTCGGTGGCAGGGGAAACGAACGATGGCTCGACCCTCTCTGTAAGCTGGCGATCCATTCGATCTGAAGTACGGCTAATAGAAATTTACAGCTATCGAGTACGCTTGATTTACTCTGAGATATTACCCATATTTACACGTAACAGAGCGTTAGATTTCTTATATCTCGATTACAAAGTCCCAGGGCCCCTCCAAGCATTGATTCCGGCAGCAGTCCTATCGAAGTATCAACGGATATTTGCACTCTTACTCCGCTTGACGCGAGGTGAGACAATCGGTATATCTATGTTACATGGCTAACCTGGCGCAGTCGAGTGCGCGATTCGCTCCGTTTTCCGCTTGACGCGCGCCACTGCGCTTCCTCTATTCCCAACACTCTCATCTTCTCGCGCCCTGCTGCTCCATTTCCGGTTCGCGGCCCACTCATTTCTCAGCACGCTTTCTTCATATATGTATGATACTGCCATCGGAGGCAATTTTGATGCCTTTCTCATGCGCATTTCGGCTTGTCGGGAGACTCTTGACTCACCGAGCGGCTTCAGGGATGTCTTTGCCCTTGCAGAATGCCACTCATCTGTTCTGGACGATATCCTTAGTGCTTGCCTCTTAAGGTCATCTCAAAGGGCTGCTGGCGATCTCTTGCGAGGGACGTTGGAGGTGGTTCTCGAATTTTGTGTCCTGGTGGGTGATCTGAAGGATGGCCGGATGGCAGAGTATCGAGCATCGCCCATGCTGGACGCGCTCTATGCTTCTTTCCGTAAGAAGGTAGCTGCATTGGTCAGTCAAGCGGTGTTCGGAAGCATAATCACTACTGATCTGACGATCAGATGCGGACGTTGGAAGGCATGATAGAAAGGCACGGAAAAAATCGGGTTCCAGGACAACTTCAAGCCACATATCCGGAGTGGGAGTCCCGGGTACCGCCAGGTGGGGTGGATTCGCTTCGGCATCTTTTGACATGCCTGAACCAGAACGATTGGTGGACGAGGCCCAATTGATGACCCGTTAAAAGTTGTGTCATTACAAGCACGATGACATCGATGAGTAAAACAGTCCAGTTTCCGTGTATATATAAATCTATAAGCATAAGCCGAATATTCCCTATGAGACGTAACAATGAGCATAAACAAGAAATGGCTACACGATGGTAATAGTACAAGATGTCGAAAATCAATCAGCCTTTGAAAGCCTCGTGCAAGAGATCCGGGTCCCGTAGGGAAGGTGGATTTAGAGTCATGTCCTTGGTAGTCCGCCTGTTCTCCCGAATCCATATTGCACGCACCTCTTCCTCTCGTGGATCCGTATTGGTAGATGTTGCGTCCACGCCCAAGCCCCGCAATACCTCTTCGACACGAAGGGAATCGGCCAGTTGGATCTCTTGACTAAGAGCAGCACCCTTGCTCGGTGATCCAAATGACGACGTTCGACCGACCCCGCGGCGACCAGACTTGGATGGAGAAAGGATCGTCGAGCAAGGAACGGTTGACGACACAATGCCAGATGTCTCCAACACGCCAACTAGATCGGAGAACTCACTCCGAGAAACTGGCGTAAAAATCCCGTTCTCGGAGCGTTCCAGGATCATGGCATAATAAGTATAGAGTTGGGGGAGCTCGAGAATGCGGAGCTTGGAAGCTAGACTCGTGCGTTTGGTGGGGGTCTTGAGAGGTGAATTTGAAATGGACGATAAAGGGAGAGCAGCATCCTTCCTCTTCGAGGCAAGTACGATTGCAAGAAGCACCAGTCTTGATTGTAAGCCGAGGTTTCGGACCTTTACAGCTGTCTCACTGTTGTTAGACTGGGTGGTGGCGTGTGGGAGGGAGGAATTGGAATGACGGTTGGCGGAAGGCAAGTACGCCTTGAGCGCAGTCAGAATATGGTTTGGTGTGACGGGGGGCACAGGGGCCTCGAGCGGGTTTTCGACAGCGGGGGTAGGAGATGAGAGGGCAAGGTCGATTGCACCTCGAAGGACCTCGAAAAGTGTCCTCACGTCACCGGTCTGAGAGGCAACCTTTTTGGAAAGCAAAGTCAAGGGACCGACTGGCAAGAACTTGTTGAGTTGCTCCGAGTTATCGGCGTCAGACAAGGGTGATAGACGCGTTTGTAATACTTCGAGTAGTTGTGAAGCTGTGTACGCGCCGAAATGGAGGGTCAAGACGTTTGCTGCCTCGTCGTTTGACAGACTTGCGGAGGCAGGGAGGGTATGCGTGTTTGCTATGCCAATGATCCGAATAGAAGAAACGTGTTTGCGAGCAAACGAAAATATGGCAGAAAGGGTATGGGGTGATTTTGCAATATGATCGAGCTCGTCGAGGACGATGAGACTGTGAGAGGTGCGTGAGTATGCATGAAATGATACCCAGGGAAGTCATACCATCTTCGTTCCTGTGATGCTAGTATTCTGTCCAGAAGCCGCCTACCCCTTGCTTTTACGCCTCTGGTCCGCTTTACTAACGTGGAATTCTCCATGTTTTCGCAGAGACAATCCCAGAGATCGTCCAGGCTGCTCAAGGCCATGCAATTGACTTTTATTACTTTGAGATCTTGGCAATACTCGAGCCCAGCCAAGATGGAGTTGACGAGTGCTGTCTTTCCGGTTCCAGGAGTTCCAGAGATGAAGAGAGACGACTTGAATGGCGCATCAGAGCAACTGGCCACCCCTGCAGACGCGACGAATCTCGTGATCACGTCGCGTTCGGCAGTCCTGCCGGCAATTGTGAAGGTTCCGTTGCACGTTGACCTGAGCAACGCGCGAACACGAGCGTATATAGGGAGAAGGGCGATGGGGGGCATTGGGAGTGTTGAAGGAGGCGATGGCTAACAACGCGTCAACAAACGCGTCTCGATCATGTCGAGATTCCCACGTTCCAAGCTAAGACAGACACTTAACCATCTTCATCGCACTCGTCCCCGGGCGTGAAGTGGACACCGGTGTCCCCAAAAATAGCATGGCTACAAAATCACTCCGGTGCACGGGGCATCCTCTCTATCCCACCTCCCCGTCGTTGTCGCAACAGGCATGCCCTCGGTCACCACCGTGATCGACGACAAGTCTCCCCTGATCTTGTACGATCCCACCTGGCGTCAGGGCACAGCTCAAGACGAGTATGCCACCGAGTATGTTCCAGATATGTCGCTGGACGTGGTAACCAACTCCCTTGCCAGCTATTATCTTGGTACATTCACAATAAACAATGTCACAAACGGCTCGGTGACGTTCAACTTCAACGGGACTGCTGTCTGGCTTTATGGAGCCAACCGGCCAAACCATGGTAGTTACACCGTTCAAGTAGACAGCGCAACCTACTCAGGTTTCAATGGCGCCGGGGACAACTTATTCCAGCAATCGCTCTTCAACACATCGTCCCTCAGCCAGGCAGCGCATAGTGTAAAGTTGACAAACACCGCAACCGGAGGTCTTTACGTGGACATAGACATGGTCAGTCAAGCCTCCCGTCGCATGATCAGGCGCCTAACGTCGCATAGATCGTGTGGCAATCGCAAGTTGGGAATACAGACGACCAGTTGACTACCGAAGTAGTCCAAAACACGGATTCCCGTTTTCAATACCAACAGTCATGGGCTACGACCTCCAGCTCCTTCGACTTCAATTTGTTCAGTAATGGCACTGGCCAGTAAGCGATGGCAACCAGCCAGTTTCGCCGAACTCATTGTGTCGATTGTCCTAGTGTCACACAAGCGTACGATGCGAATGTCACATTCACGTTCACAGTGGGCTTCTCTTCCTTCAAATCTGTCATCAATAATTTATGTATCATGCAGGGCATGCATGCTGTCAGCACATCGTCTCGCAGCACTGACACATTTATCAGGCGAGGTCGTAAGCCTTTATGGGACTTCCGGTCTTTCCAACGGACCATACTTAGCCCAACTGGATGGTGGCCAGACCATACAGTATAATGCATCAAACGCTTACCCTACCAACTACGGGGTTATGATTTATCATGCTGATAATCTCGGCTCCGGCACGCATCAGCTCCTTCTGACCAACCTTCCTGGTGTAACTGGGCAATCCCTTACTATCGATTATGCACAGTTGTGGACTACGGCCGAGTACATCGCCATCGAATGTATGATTCATTCACCGTGCTGATTAAGTTGTATTTTCTGCAGTACTACAGAAACTTCGGGCTCCACAAGGTGTGCTCCAAGAACTTGGTAAATGCGGCAGCCAGCTTACTTTATCACAGCCAGCTTAGTTCAGGAGCAATTGCTGGCATAGCCATCGCAGTGGCAGTCGCGGTTCTGAGTGCAGGAGTTGCTATCTTCTTCTATCGGCGGTGGAAAACTGCTCTGGCCACGCATCAAGACCTTTACCGAGTCTATACTTCCCAGCGACCACCTCCCGACTTGGCTACGGTCCCCCCGACCGGTGTTTCCTCGTCGCTGGAGACCAGAAGCAACGCGAGCCTAGTGCGAAACGATCCCTCGATTCAGGCCCTTTCTGGGAGGGTTCAACAACCAGCTAACAATCATGCAGCACAATATCATGGAGCCGTCCCCGTTACATCCGGTTCTCGCAACTCTCGAAGTGTCATTGACACAGTGAGTTCGTCATCCCAGCCCCCAGCAGACGAGGTGCGTCGATTTAGCCTGGTTAACTACTCCAAAGATGTTGAGTGCGTTCATACGCACAGGGATCGGAACGAAGGCCTCTGCCAGAAGCTCCCGGAGGAGGCCTGTCACTGTCCGACGAATTTCCGAAACTTGGGGGTTCGCGACCTCGTCAGAGTATGATGACAGTTGATGACAGCTCTATTGCACCCAGCGAAGCTCCCCCGAACTATACCCAGGCAACTGGGAACGCAGCCATCCCGCACGAATAAGTTTGCATTCCAGCCAGAGAAGTTTACATGGCTGAAGTTTCTATAACTTTGCGGTTATTCATTGCGTTATTTCCTGCCAGCGCGGACACGCCGCCAGAATACCATTCATTGCATTCTTGGTTATACGCTCTGTTGTTACTATCATGCTTGTAATATTCGTCTTTTATGCATCTAGATTTCGCCAATGATAATAGTGGGTATGATCATTCTAACCCCCGGCGGCATGGAGAGGCGACAAAGATCTTCATAAACACTACTTGAACCCGGCTTTTCAGGCTAGGTGCAATTTACACCTTTTGGTTTTGACCCCCGCCACCGACGCTCATCACGGATGTTGGATGACTGGTCCCATACACTCCTGCAGACCGATCCCATGAGGATTTACCGCGCCAAGAGGGATGCGGCGCATCGGACTGTCACATCCAAGTACAACATCCTTGGGTTCATATCCTCGGGGACGTATGGCAGAGTCTACAAGGCACAAAGCGTCGAGTCCGAGAGCGTCATGTACGCAATCAAAAAGTTCAAGCCGGACAAAGAAGGGGACGTCGTAACGTATACTGGCATTAGTCAGAGCGCAATTCGAGAGATTGCAGTAAGCTCCGCTGTACTCTGTTCACAACTTATCTGTGGTACGATATACTGTGGACAGCTCAACAGAGAAATATCCCATGAAAATGTCGTTGCCCTCAAGGAAGTCATTTTGGAAGATAAATCCATCTATATGGTCTTCGATTACGCCGAGCACGACTTTCTGGTATATTCAACATATTCGACGAGATGCTAGCTTGAGCTGATGATCTACCTTGTTCACAGCAAGTCATCCACCATTATTCTCAAACTCTCCGCATCCAGATTCAATCTCAAGTTCTCAAATCCTTGGTTTACCAGCTACTAAATGGCCTTGTCTACCTACATTCCACCCATATTCTTCACCGGGACCTCAAGCCCGCTAATATACTCATCACTGCCTCAGGAACCGTCAAGATTGGGGATCTCGGCCTCGCTCGCCTGATTCACAAGCCCTTACAACCCCTCTTTGCAGGTGACAAGGTTGTTGTCACAATATGGTACCGTGCTCCCGAGCTGCTCATGGGTGCAAAGCATTATAATAAGGCGATTGATTGCTGGGCGGTTGGCTGCGTTTTCGCAGAACTCGCAAGTCTGCGGCCAATATTCAAGGGCGAAGAGGCAAAATTAGACTCGAAAAAGAATGTCCCATTTCAGAGGGATCAGCTCCTCAAGATCTTCGAGGTTCTTGGCACACCAGATGGTAAAGAGTGTTTTCGTGCCCGAGAGAATCGTACCTTACCTCATCTTTGTTCTAAGAGAAGGACTGGCCTGGTGTTTGCGATATGCCCGAATACCAAAATATGAAACGACTCGATGCGTATGCGGATGAACAAATGGGTCATTGGACAGCTTGCACTGACTTGATCTCCTCAAGGTATCAAAACCGCCTCGCGGAGTGGTGCCAGTCACGTATTCGATCGCAGCAAGGGCACGATTTACTCCGTCAGCTATTCGCCTACGATCCCGACAAACGATTGACCGCAAAAGGGGCCCTAGGCCATAGGTGGTTCCAAGAAGATCCCCGGCCCACACGGAAGTTAGTCGGACCAGCGTCCCTTTCTTCCCTCCCCTCGCTTGGCGCTCATGTTCTATCCCTTGTGGTTACTGACAGCGTGTTTCAATACGTGCCAGCCCACCAGATTCCGCCTCAAAGACGAATCACTCAGGATGAGGCGCCGTCAATGATGGGTGTCCCTGCGCCAACGCAGCCTCATACACAACCACAAAATCCAACAGCTCACGGGCATGGACAGGGTCAGCATCTGTCACAGCAATCCAAGCCTGGTAGCACCACTAGTTTTGCAAGCGTTAGTGCTGGCGCCGGAGCTATGCAAGGGTACACCGCACTCCAAGGCGGGTCTTCCAGAAAGAAAGCTAGGCTCGGATGAATTTGTTGTGTTTGCGAACGTATTTCATGCACCGATTTGAACATGGAGCTGGCTTTTTTTCCTTGAGTAAATAAGTAAATAATTTTGGTTACTCAAATAACACTCCTGCTGTAAATTGCCAGTGAAGGCACGGGCGTTAAACTGATTGACATGCTGGCAGGTCCTAAAAATCTGGAGGATATCAGAACCATTCCACCCGGATTCCATGTGCGCGCGCATGCTGCGCTGTTCGACCAATCCAAACTCTCTTCTAATTGTAGATAATTTGACTGAAAATTCCTGTGCTCTTACCTTGTGATGCTGACCAGGCGCCGATCTGGTATTTGACACTCATTACCAGTTACCCGGAACTCAGTACTCAGTACTCAACGTTCAACCCCGACCAGTAGTGACGCAAGGCGTAAGGCTTCGTGCGATGGCACAAGCCAACTCGCAGAAAAATGGGTTTTGGTCACCAGAACTACTTTGTTACTTCGTGGCCGGAGGCGTTGCAGGTGCTACATCTCGGACTGTTGTGAGTCCACTAGAAAGGCTCAAAATTATCCAGTGAGTGATACTTCTACGGCAGACGGGTCTTACTTCCTGACGACGGAATTGCGAAAATCCTCCCTCAGGCAAGTGCAGCCGAGCGGATCCAATGGCCAGTACAAGGGAGTCTGGCGGAGTCTTGTGAGGATGTGGAAGGAAGAAGGTTTTGCAGGCTTTATGCGAGGAAATGGGATCAACTGTCTGCGGATAGTGCCGTATAGTGCCGTGCAATTCACGACGTACGAGCAACTAAAAAAGGTGAGTTCGAAGCAAGGTGCATCTGCTCTCGCTGTTCGTCGACTAAAACCACAGGTAGCTTTTCACCAACAATGGGTCTAGGGAACTTGATACCCCGACACGGTTGATTAGTGGTGCATTAGCTGGCATTACCTCAGTTTGTGCGAAATGCTCTAGTTGCCCTCCACTTTGGCATTCAGACTTGATTTTAGGCTCAACATACCCTCTGGACCTTGTGCGCTCGCGTTTATCTATCGCCACGGCCAGTATATCTGTCCAGAACCAGCCACTTTTAGCGGCATCTACAAATTCTCCCCCATCCTCTGCCTCCGGTGCACCGATCTCTAGCCCCAAGGCACGCTACTCCAAAGCTGATCTGTCAGTGTTTGGCATGACACTCAAGGTCATGCGTGAAGAAGGCGGTGTCCGTGGATTATATCGTGGGCTTGTTGCAACAGCAGTGGGAGTTGCACCGTACGTTGGGATCAATTTCGCAGCGTATGAGGCTCTGCGTGGTATCATCACGCCACCGGGTCAGAGCAGTACCCCTAGGAAATTGGCCTGTGGCGCTCTAGCCGGTAAGGAATTATCCGAACTTATTTCCTGCTCGTGCTCAACGTACGCATTCTCCAGGGTCTATTTCGCAAACATTGACATTCCCATTTGACGTTCTGAGAAGGAAGATGCAAATTGTAGGTATGGCGGCTGGAGGGATGGGATATCGATATAGTGGAGCCCTGGATGCGTTAAGGGCAATCATCCGCACCGAAGGGGCCAGTGGGCTATATCGTGGCATCTGGCCCAATTTACGTGAGCCCATCAGTTACAGTCTGGCGATGCTAACGCTTAACAACCGGATGCAGTGAAAGTCGCGCCTAGTATAGCAACTTCTTTTTTCACCTACGAGCTGGTGAAAGACCTTCTCGTTGCACCATGATGATGGCGTGTGTCCTTCATGGAGAATATGTACTGTAGACCTAGAATTTTGAAATATCCATAGATAGTTTTAATTATTTGCTAATGGAAAATAACGTTTGACATGAAGTCCAAAAATGGTGTGGCAAGGTACGCGGTGCCTGTGTACTGCGAAGGTCGTTCCACACGACGAGCAGGCCGCGTGTTCGTCTCCGCTCTTTCATTCTCCTTTGTGCGAGCCACATTGGCGAGGCCTCGTAGAAGCGGTTGATGGTCTTGACTGATCATCAAGCACAACCCTGACTGGCAATCAACGTTGCTGTTGCATTTTCCTCTCAGGATCTGTATGGTGAGTTTACTATCTTCGTCGACCGTTAGCGACCGCCCATACACGTTCGTAGCCTTGCTGCCACTGCATTGCATTCTCCAAACTTCCGCCTTCCTTTGCTAGCATTTGTGCTGACGGCTTCAAAGTGCCCATTCCACTGTAGCACCGTAATCATCTCATTTAGGTGATCATCCGAGTTCATATCTTGCTTGGTTCGATCTGCCTGGTTGCTCCCCACCGTGCCAGAAAATCACTGGTCTAGCCGGGGCACCTCATGGTCCAGAACAAGAAGTCATTCTCCACGTTTCAGGCCTCGCTTTCATCCTCGTTTTCCTCGTCAGCCGCTCCCTCGATGGTGCCACTTGCAACACCCCCCTCTCATTCAGGCATCTCACCCGCCGATCAGCTACCCTCACCCTCTTCCACCACGTTCAAGAGTATCTTTGGTGTACCGACTTCCAGCCACCATCCTCATTCTTCCTCTTCTCCCCCTTCAATGGGTCAGGTTGCCAGCCGGCCTCAGGGTACTCCCACATTGTCGCCGTCATCGGCGCCCTGCTCTCTGGGGGGTTCGACGTCGAGTACCGGGAGTCGGTTCAAACGCGCTTTAGTCGGGCGTCGGAAAAAGTCGGAAACTACTATTCCACCGTCCCCAAGACTTGATAAAGGGAAGGAGCCGCAGATTGATGATTCACTGCATGCTTCAGAGGGTACTGCACCACGTCCGCTGGGAGCAAAGCAGCTTACTCTCCAGCTTGCACAACATGTCTTCAATAAGAGGTCCGCACCTGCATCTCCTGTGCTGAGTGGCCTGAACCTACCACCTCTGCCTCCGCCTCCACCACCACCCAAGCACACTCATCATCTTACCTCCTCGTCATCCCGCCTCACGCCAATCAACACCAACATCGATAAACGCATCTCCATCATGACAACGTCTAGCCCTATTGTGCCGGCGCTAGATTACATGAAGAAGAGCGACGAATTTACGGAGCAGGTTGCATCGAAGGAAAACGAAAGGAGAGACCTCGAGAGGTCAGAGTCCAAGGACGTTCGCAGGAAAAGTGATTCCACCTTGAGCCTCCATACCATCCGCCCCGGTTTAGGGAACAAGACGCCTCGGCCCGTTTCGCTTGCGGAATCTCTACATTCCACTCATACCATCGTACCCATGAACAAGCGTTTAAGTGCGCTGATCACAGACGCGGAGTACTTCATGGCTGAAGAAGAGGATGAGTCAGGAAATGAAGAAAAGAGGCGAGCGTTTAGTCGTCCTTCTCCAGCCTCGTCGTTGCGACTCAGAAATAGAAGGTCTCAATCTCTCAATCTCAACCCTCCTCTTTCAATGATGGTCTCTGGCTCCACTGTTTCGAACGCAGCGATGAGTCTGGAGACGATAACGGTCACTCTTCCTAGATCAGTGTCGGAAGGATGTGAGTTGGAGCGCCTTGCCACCAAGGAGGTGGCCACGAAGACTTTCTCTTCATTGCCTTCGGATGCTACCCGGGACGCTGTCTTGCGACATGCTCGCGCGATCTCCTCCCTGGATCAAGTGTCTCAGTCGGCTACTTCGCGGGTCGAGCGAACTTTACCGGACCTTCCAGATCAACCACAAAAAGCTACATCACCGCCTCAAGCCCATTCTCCCCAACCGTCACTTCGTCAGACAGCCATCAGCATGACATCAGGCTTTGCCCCTGCCGCTGGGCTTGCACGACGTGCTGTGGAAAGAATGGGTCGGGTTTGGGGTTCGAAAAGTTCGTTTCCAAGTCCACTTGCGTCGCCGCTTGGCGAACTATCGTTCAATGGCCGCACCGGGCCACCATCTCGTGCAGGCTCAAGTCACTCGGAGTCCGTGTATCACGGACAGGGCAGGAAGGTTCGCCACAATCCACAGACACCATCTGTTAGTTCCACTACCTCATCTCTATCCGATCACGAGGGGCCACAGCTCGGCAGATGCATCCGGGGTCCTGTTCGTACGCCTGGTATTGGTGGTTTGGTCTTCGGAAGGGAGCTCAAAACTTGTGTGGAAGAGACTGCCATAGACTCTATTCTCAGCGTTCTCCACGCGCTGAACGTGGGGCAGGACGCACGGGAGGGCTCGGACATCTCAGAACCTGTTCAGTGGAGTTTGCCTTCAGCGCAATTAGAAAGTCGCCATGTTCCTGCATTGGTGGTTAGATGTGTACAGCATATTCTTGCGTGGGGTGTCCAAGAACAAGGGCTTTTCCGGTACGTAGCGCATAGCCATACTCATGGGTCAAAAATATTCATGTTTCGTTTATAGTGTTAGTGGTCGTTCATCCCATATAGCCAAACTACGGTCTGAGTTCGACACTGGTAACTGTCGGATACTCGTAACCCGGATTCAAGACTGATTGCATTAACCACAGGGGCCGATTTTGATATCGTGCAATCTAACCCTGGTGACTTGGACCCTCACGCAGTCGCTTCTGTATTTAAGGCCTTCCTGCGAGAATGTGGGCGGTTTGGTTCATTTTTGGTACTGCCTGTGACTGACATTTATTTGGAGTGCCGGAGCCCATTCTGACAAACCAATTGATGCCCTACTTTGATGCTGCCATGGCCTCGGAGCGGTTGACCAATAACATTCAAGATCCACTTCCGTTAAATAACATCCACGGGCTTCGGAAACCCCCGTCACTCTCAACCATCGGCATGCCAAAGTTTGGCGGAGCTCATCCCGCATCCGAATCGCTACGCAAAACACTCTCGACTCTTATATCTCGCCTGCCACAGGAAAATCGTGATTTGCTCTTCACCGTCACGGAGGTGATCAATCACACTGCCAAGAGGAGCTCAGAGACGAAGATGCCGCTCAGTAACTTGTTGCTCGTGTTGTGTCCCAGTTTGAGCATGAACCCATCGCTATTACAAGCGCTATGCGAAAGCCAGGGCATCTGGCATGGTGTTCATCCACGCCAGGAAGCCCTAGATCTGGAGGCAGAAGAGACTAGTCAACCCCCCCTTGGCTTTTCGGAGGTTGGCGCAGATATTGGAGATTCTGTCGGCACCAACCAGTTAGCTCCGCACCCGAGACCATCGAGCGAAAACGAACGCTCTGTTCGTCCTCTCCCCAGCCTTCCTACGTCCGATGAATCGACCCCTAGTCCTTCTTCATCCATCTGCGAGCCTTCAGGACTGCGTGTTAGTGGTCATGATGGAATTTCCCAAGTTCCACTTGATGTTGGGACGTCATCACCATCATTCTCTGCAACGGACGATAGCTCGTCGATTTCTCATCTATCGCAGAGTGGCCGCCCAGTCACCCCCACATCTTTGAATTTCAGGTTAACCAACCCATACTCCCCACCTTCCTTGTCATGCTCGACTGATTCTTTGTCCGTCCCTTCGTTGTCATCGGGGTCACCCATACAGTTGCTCAAACCACTTTCACTTGTGGATGAGTGTAGTGAACAACAGTCCTCCAACTCTCCCCATCACCCTGACATCGCGGAACCTATTCCCCTTCCGATCCCGAGTTTACGGCCGACGCAAGCTCCTTCAGAAGCTCAGTTCCAATTTCCCGGACCACGGGACAATGTCGTCCGGAATCCAATCATGCATCGTAAATCTACCCCGTCCATTTCTTTTTCTTCTTCCATCTCGGCAGAGGCCCGGTCAGCTTCCATTGCTTCTCGTGCGAGACGATTAAAGAAGCCCTCGTTGCACCTACTCTTCTCGAAGCATTCTCCATCTTCCGTTTCATCACCTACGCCAGAGACGCCGGCCAGTCCCCTTACCACATTACAGGAGGGTGCTTTACAGTCATCCTCTACGCCCGAGTCCTCTCCGGATTCTATGGTTACAGCTCCGCAGTCGTCTCGATTTAGTTATCCGCCAGTGTTGAATACGGCGATCGATGAATCTTCAATTTCGCTTGCGTTGGGTATCAAGGGTGATGGGGAAGACCGTGCCGCTTCTTTCGGACATGCCACTAAGAATGGTATGACGAATCCCCAGGGGTCGATAGGACCTGGCACACCCCTTTACCGTTGTCTCCCAGGAGAGAGTGGTAAAGATGCCCGATTCTGTCACTTGGACGTTACTCTCCCCGAAGATGAACAATTTGGGGAGTATAACTGGACACAGAGTGTATTGATGGCGGCTGGGGAGCCAAGATGGTAACAAGGCTTGCTTTCCAAAGGACTTCTTCGTCTACATACTGGACTCTGGTTGAGATGTGATCTGCGGGCGGGTCTCTACATACTGCTCACAACACTCCACAGCTTTAATTAGTTTAGTCATTTCGTTCCTATCGTCCAGCCTGGAAGGATATGTTCGAATACATACCCCCTTTTTTTTCCCTCTCCGACCCCGGCCCGGATCAATCGATGCGGCTATGCATAGGCCACATGACGTCAGATAAGGTCTAGCCTAGTGACTGGCACTTCTTTCTTGTTGCGGACAACTACTAGATATAAAGCCAGCGGCGAACTTCGTCGGTCACTGCCAGTACACCCATTTTCTTTCATGACTTCTAGTTCGGCCAAAGCGATACAAGACAAACTTTTCAGAGGCGGCGATGACCCCGATGGCCCAGGATCAAGCGACTCAGATCCTCGCGACCACCGTCTCACTATCCAGATCCCCAAACCAACTGCATCAAGGTCAGAGCCCCCTCAGATGGCCGCAAAGGCGAGCCCGCGTGGTGTAAGCGGGTTAGATGGCGACGCCATCCAAAAGAGCTACCGGCAACGCTTAAGTGATAGATTGGGCGCCAACTACCAAGGCGCAGAGAGGTACCGTCTTCAACAAGACGATGCTCGGCTCCGCCATTGGAAACGATGGGGTCCATACCTTAGCGATCGACAGTGGGTAAGGATAATCTAGCAGCGGCCTCCATGCTTTGATAATACTCATCGGTTGCTCCAGGCGACAGTCCGAGAGGACTATTCAGACGACGGGGACGCTTGGAGTCATTTCCCTCACGAACACGCACGTTCGCGCGCTTATCGATGGGGCGAAGATGGCATTGGTGGTATCTCGGATAACCATCAACGACTCTGCTTTTCGCTCTCCTTATGGAATGACGAGGATCGTATGTTAAAGGAACGTCTTTTTGGCGTCACAGGGCATCAAGGGAACCACGGTGAAGACGTCAAGGAGCTCTACTACTATCTAGACTCTTCGCCTTCTCACTCCTACATGAAATTTCTATACAAGTACCCCCAACGGAAATATCCCTACGAAGAACTTGTGACAGAGAACGTCCATCGGGATCGGAATGTGACGGAGTACGAGATCCTAGACTCTGATGCATTTGATGACGACCGGTATTGGGATGTCTTTATGGAGGTCCGTGTCGTTTGTCCCCGCTCAGGGCCAGTAGTCTGGACCATATTTCGCAGTACGCAAAAGATGAAGACGACCCGAACAATCTTTATGTACGGATCACCAGTTACAATCGCGGTCCGGAACCTGCAACGCTCCATATCATTCCTCAACTGTGGTTCCGCAATACATGGTCATGGCCAGCTGTTAAGCCCCCAATGCCATCTCTCGCTGGCTCGGTCACGGAGAACGACATCCAATATATCAAGATAAGACACCCCACTATGGAGAGGTACTTTATGTACTGCTTACCCTCACCACCACCTGTCAATGCGGAGGGTGTCTTCGTCACAGATGAAGATATCGTCATTCAGCCCGAACTCATTTTTACGGAGAATGATACCAACTTCCGCCGTCTTTATGGTGGGAAAAATACGTCTCCACATGTCAAGGACGCTTTTCACGACCATATTATCCCGTCACATCGACCTGTCTCCGACTCGGATAGTTCAATATCCGAAGGAGATATTCGCAAGAGGACACTTCGCTCGCACGAATCCATCCCAACATCTACTCCACAGCAATCCCCTTTTATCAGCCCAGAAAACAGAGGGACGAAGTCTGCGGCGCATTATACTTTCCAGAATGTTCCGGCTAATGGTGGGTGCGCAGTTGTACGCATAAGATTAACCCCGCAGTCTGTGTCGAAGGTCTCGAACTTGGAGGATGAAGCCGCCTTTGACGGAGTGATCGAAGAACGACGCGAGGAAGCAGATGAATTCTACAATTCGCTTGTATTCGGCCCCATGAGCGACGACTTCAAGCAAATAATGAGGCAGGCCCTAGGGGGTATGTTGTGGACGAAACAGTATTACCACTTCGTGCAGAAGGAATGGATTGAAGGCGACCCCGCACAACCCACACCACCCCCTGGACGCAAAAATGTTCGCAATAAAGTATGTCTTCGCGAGTAGTTGCTAGTCTGTGTTAAACCGCTCGCTAGGAATGGCGCCATATGCACATCGACGATATTCTTTCCATGCCAGACAAGTGTGTACTTTTATCCGTTTGCTTTACAACCTCGATAGGTGATTTGCCCAGGTGGGAATATCCATTTTTTGCCGCTTGGGATACCGCCTTCCATTGCATACCCCTGGCCGTGGTTGATCCCACCTTCGCCAAAAAGCAACTAGACCTACTAACTCGGGAGTGGTACATGAAGCCGGACGGGCAGATTCCCGCATACGAATGGAATTTCTCGGACGTAAATCCGCCTGTACATGCTTGGTGAGTGTGGTTTCGGTTGAATTTGTTCGCCATCGATTTGACGGGCCCCAGGGCGACATTTAGAGTTTTCAAGATAGAACGGAAGCTCACAGGTCGGGAGGATTTACCCTTTTTGGAGAGGGTCTTTCAGAAGTTATTGCTCAACTTTACATGGTTCGTAGCTTCGTTCACGGATGGTTCGGTTGATTACAGTTATCTATGCAGGTGGGTAAATAGAAAGGACTCCGGAGGGCACAATATCTTCGAGGGAGGTTTCCTTGGGCTCGATAATATTGGCATTTTCAATCGTTCCGAGCCACTCCCAACAGGGGGGAATTTACGTCAGGCGGATGGAACTGCATGGATGGCATTTTATTGCTTGAATATGTAAGTCCAAGGTATATGTCCTTGTAGGTTTCCTAATGGTGTCCAGGTTGAATATTGCCCTTGAGCTTGCGAAGCACAATGCAGTGTATGAGGACATTGCCTCCAAATTCTTTGAGGTACGTTGAATTGTTTGCTTGTGGAAGTTCCATTTCATTGACCAATCTCAGCACTTCATCTTTATCGCCGATGCTATGACACACATGTCAGGAGACAACGAACTGAGCCTCTGGAACGAGGAAGACGGAATGTATTATGACCTCGTTCAATTCGGACCCGGAAACTCGATCCAGTTGCCTGTGCGCAGCCTTGTTGGCCTCATCCCCCTTTATGCAACCCTTGTTCTCGAGCCTGCTGTGCTCAGCCGATTCCCAGGTTTCAAGAAGCGTATGGAGTGGTTTATCGATCACAGACCCGAGGTCTCGGCTCGGAATATGGCGAATATGAAGGGTAAGGTGATGGCCCGCATCTCACCCTTAGTTTTCTCAGTATTTTATAGTCAGCGGAAGGGCCGATCGACGTCTGCTTGCGCTTGCTAGCAAGGAGAGGCTTGTCCGCATCCTAGAGAAGATGCTCAATGAGGACGAGTTTCTGAGTGAATACGGTATTCGATCGTACGTCAGATCGCGACCCAACCAGCCGTATATCTCACGAAATGTTTAGTTTGTCGAAGTTGCATAAAGATAAACCCTGGGGGATGAATGTCAATGGAGAGCGGCATGAAGTCAGGTACTGGCCTGGCGAATCACACTCCGGGATGTTTGGTGGTAATTCTAATTGGCGTGGACCAATCTGTGAGGACCTAATTACACTCCGGGTGCAGAACTAATGGTCTAACCAGGGCTTGCTGTCAATTTTCTGCTCATTGAAAGTCTTCAAAGGTTTTACCAGTACTACGGGGATGACCTTCAGGTCGAATGCCCTACCGGCAGCGGCGAATACATGAACCTCGTGGAAGTCGCGGAAGAACTTCAACACCGTATTATCCACATCTTTGGGCGCGATGCTGAGGGCAGAAGGGCCACCAATGGTGGTAATCCCAAATTAGACAGTGACCCACATTTCCGTGATTATGTCTGGTTTTACGAAGTGAGGACCATCAGATCTCCTTCATCCATTGTGACTGATCGCACTATTGTGCAGTTTTTCCATGCAGATAGCGGTCGAGGGCTCGGAGCGTCACATCAGACAGGATGGTGAGGATATTTGAGGTGGAGAGGTCGTGCATATTGATTTATTACTCCATCCTTTACCAGGTCGGGCCTAGTTGCCTATCATATCTTGCAGAGCGGAGTGACATGTCGGTTACCAAGAACACCACGGAGTAAGTTCCTTCTACTAGGGACCTTGTTATTTTTTTTGACTCTGTCGAAGCTCCCCGGAGTCTGGTTAACCACTACTTTGATGTGAGTGTCCCGGGCTGCGTTTCCCACCCCGTTTTATTCACATGATGGCAGGAAACCATCGATGGGCCATCAGAGTACGGAGATGACGCTCGCTCCTTATATAGCGCCATGAGTAGCATGGACTTACAGTCACTAGGGGACTTGTCACCGGATGCATTGTAGAATTGCACGCTGCACGAAGCTAGATACATCCGTCGAGGATCATAGATTGCGGCCCTTACTCGAGCGCTGTTCATTGGTAACCAATAATCATAGTATAATAAGACCCGTAGCAATGAGTGCAGTGTTCTATCAAGAGTTGTACATGACCGATGTTCCTCCATGTTTTAGATATGTTGGCTCAATGGCGTCGAAGAACTCAAGGAGCGAAGATGACAAAAAAACAGATGACTGGAAAGTCTTGGCTGTAGCCTCGGGGTCGAATGTGTGTTAGAGAATTCATAGAAAATTGGAGAGGAACGAGAATGGGCGAACGAATGGGGATGAAACAGACAAATGTCAGATGGACGGACGTAACAGAGGGTACCGCCTGGAGTCCCAAAGTGAGAGTAATCGCACTAGACAAGCGTCATAACGCGATGATACGGAGAAGGAGGTAGCATTACCAGCGGTCGTGGAGAACCTACGTGACATAGAGAGTGACTTGTCCACCAGGGCGGAATGATTCGAAAGCCATCTGTACATCTTCAGTGGACCCAAGGGATACCAAGTCACCATCCTCGTCCTTGTACTTCACTCTCAACGGAGCGTCGTCCCGACGTGAACCACAGAGGCGAATCTTCTTCCCCACCTTATCAACAAGCTCGTTGAATTCCGTGGATCGAGGAACTTGTATAACAAAAATATCATCCTGGAAATGGACTTTGACCTTCACCGAAGGGGGGTGACCGTTATGAAGAGACATGGTCTCGAACATTTGCGATCTCGACTGTCGGAGCCCTGATCCTGCCAACGATGATTCGCTAGAACCAAACGGCGTTATCGGCGATGAGCTGTTCGGTGACTCCTCTGACGAGCCATGGGTGGATTGGCTTGAGCCACTGCCCCGCTTATTTTCCACCGCCGAGCTCTGCGAGCGATGCGTCCAACGAGTGCTAGGAATGGGAGGCGGAGATGTTTGTGGAACATATACGCTGGGCTGACTTGCACTCCTGGATCGGGTAAGTGGTAAAGGGATGGTCGGACTGTTGATAGAGGTCGGTGTATCGGGCTGATCATATGGGGACTTCAGCTTCTGGGAACTTATTTGGGTGTGCAGTGGAATTCGAGGTGGTCGAGAACCAGAGCCGAAGTTGGTGTCCGTTGCGCTTGTGGTAGAGCTCATACGCGTGACTTGTGGTCGGTAAGAGGGTACAAGAGACCCAGCAGCGCTGGTGAATGGCTGAGTACCATTAGCAGATCTCCATGGAGTATGGATATAACCGTTGGTATCTTCTGTCCGAGCTCGGGAGTGGTCAAACCCAGTAAAGGATTCACGGTCAGGTTGAAGGCTTTGTCCAGTTAGGCGGAGTGTGCCTAATGGTGTACCGCGCCCTGACGTGCTTGATGGTGGATAATCTTCGTACTCGTCATCGAGATCGACCTCAAACCCATCCGCGGAAACAAGTCCATGGTAACCACCACTAGAATACGATCCAGATGACGATGCCACAGAGAATTGCTCCTCGCTGGAGTAAGGACTCGGTCGGTGACGACCGCTAGCTGGATGGGGCGGTAGACTGTTTACATACTGGACGTGCGATATCGAAGATGATGCTCTGTCGTGAGTGTAAGGAAGTGGGGACCGTTGGGTAATAGAAGGGGGTATGGAGGCATGACTATTGTGCGCAACAAATTGCGAGATATTTCGATCTGAAGCCCTTCGACTTGCTACTTCCCTGATCAACCTGTTAATCTGGGTTTCCCACTGTTTTAGTTGCTCCTCCGAGCGACAGCGAAGAGTGAAGTACTCCAGATCGTCATCACCTCTCCACCACACAGCAAGAGAGTATGGGTTGGCAGGAGAAGATCCTAGGCAGAATGTTAATTTGCAGTTACAAAATACGATATCTGCATGCGCACCAATCGAATTGCGTGGCGAACTTGGAATTGCCTGGGTGACATTATTTAAGAATATCCGGCCCTTCAAAAGAAGCGGAGTATCCTTCTTCTTGTTCGGTACACCGGGGACGGATGCGACAGAGGGAGTAGGCTGCTTCTTCAGGATCGAGTTGTTTTTGCCGCCTCTTTTACCGCTCGGTGGCGTTTGGAGTGCTTCCTTGCAACACAAGATAATCTTCTCGAATAGAAAGACATGGTACTCTCGGTCCACTTCTGACTTGGTGACAGTGAAAATATCGTCGAGCAGGAGGTTACCAAAATTGGACAGGTGATGACCCTTCCAGTCTTTGACGCGACCTTCGAGATTTCGTACAGTTTGATTGTTCTCCGCGCGACGTTGCGCTTCGTTGATCTTATCTGTTATCCGCTTCGCTGCAGCGGAACCAGCTTGGAGCTCCTCGTAGTGTGGGTAATCAACGACGGTTGATGCTTTCACTAGGGACTGCAAAGGAAAATGAAGAGATGCGATACAATCAAGAGAAAGATCACTCACATCAAGGAGCAGTGGATACTTGCAAATTCTCTGAACAGGTTTTATCAGAAAAGCAGGTAACTCTGATTTGGCGTTGATCAAATTGTTATGAACCTGAAACCCAGAAGAAGAAAAAAAAGGAAACATGAGAGGTGCTATTTTTGGGATGCAACTGACGTCGACTGTCGCCACACCAACCAGGCTCACATGGAAACCGAGCGGGTGAGGAGCCGACATAGAGAAGTTCACATACCGACAAGTTTTGCTCTTCTTTAATCATGATGTCTGCTGCATTCGTGTAGTTAGCACAGTAAGGTTCATAAACCGCGAACTCGTCTTCCTATTGTTCCAAACAGAACACGAAATATTACGAGACAATGAAAGCGCCGCATTAAGCACATATTAAGTACCAAAAAGGGAACAATTGGGCTCACGTTCTCGAGGAAGTGCAGACCCCAACGCTGGTCTTTCCAAGGTAGTTCGGCAGTGCTCTCGAGGCGAATAAGGAACTTTCTCTGGAAGTTCAATAACTTGTTTAGACCTGGGAAAAGTAGATGGATGGTATCCTGGTCTATCGTGTTGCTTTGCGACAATGCAGTCGCATATTTCTGGTTGACGTCAGTGAGGAGTAGCGAAACGAGCAGACGCCGTCTAACCTGCATGACCTCCAAATCCTGCACATATTTACGTTCAGTTTCTACCATTTCCCTAACAATGTTATTTCGGGCAGCATCGTGCGCATTCGGAGCGACAGTAGCATTCAATGCGTGGTTTGCAAGGAAATCAAACGACTCTTGCGAGGCGAGCAGAGGGGAAGACACCGGAGCGGGCTCGAAAATGTCGGAAGGTAAAAGGTCGACAAGGGTAGTGACAGTGCTGACAACCTATGGTATGTCAAGCGTACGAATCGGGATGGACAACACAAAACCTCGCACCTTGACCAAGCCATCGGTAGAATGACGATCCCACAGATCGGATACTGTGAATCTTTCGCAATTATCGATTTCTGACAGTCTCATGGCGAATTTAGCAATGGCGCGTTTCTTCTCCTTCTCATTGGAGAGATCGAAGGTAGCGGGATCAGTGCTTATCTCGGCGATAGGACGAGTTGGAGGGGGAAGGAGGTTGAAGAGAAAACAAAGGGGGATGCCAAGGGTGAAGCAGTCCCAAAGCTGCGTGACAGGATCGGTGGACTGGCGAAGGTCACCGTTGGGAGAAGAGAGGATGAAGAAATGGGAGAAGTTCGGGATGCGCATGAGACGAGCACGCAAGGAAGAGCATTGCTGGTAGAGAGAAGTGGAAGCGGAGGCGGCCTTGTTGAGGATGTTGTTATTAGCGACAGGTGTTTCGATTACGAGGCCAGAATTGGAGACGATTGATTTTTTCCGGCCAGCGACGGTGGCCATGGTGAGAGAAGAAAGGAAAGGGGAATGTCGGGGGAAAGGGGGGGAGAGAAAGAGGGATGGCCAGCGCAATGAGTATCTGCGGGCAAATGGGCGGGAAACTCGTCCACAAACCCTCGATAGATAATACATTTTAAGACTCCGACTTGCCATGTTGATACACACAAACAGGACACAACATCCGTCTATTGTCACTCCATGTCGCCCCCTTAAAACCACCGTACGTACCGCGGTCCGGTGCATTTCGGTGGCTGCAAGGTATGCACGATCTCTCCATTGTGACGGGCGAAGCGTCTTCTCGTGGCTCTGAGCAATGCCTTGTGCGGCGAAGCCGAGGTGCCGGCGAAATGCATTGAAAGTCCGCTTGCAGGACTCCAACCACTGTCACACCCTGTGACCTGATTTGGCTGGCAGGCGGCTTTTCTTTCGCCTCTACATCAAAACCAGTCCTGGCCAAGACCCATGGCACCAGCCCGCTCTACCAGACGCGCCCACAGCCCGAATGCGCCCCCGCCTCCCAGCGATCCTCAGAATGCCATCCTCTTTCTCGAGCCCATGATGGGCACCCCGCTCACAATCTACATCGAAAAGGATGTCGACGACAGAGATGACCTCGTAGACCTCATCACCGTGCGTGTCTTTCGTTGCCCACCGATCACCCCGTTCCATCATCCGCATCACAGAAACACGGCGGCGCCGTCTCTCCTAGTTACAGTGGCACTCCATATATTTTAGGCAAGTGTACTTCGACCCCCCCAGTCCATCAACGCTCATCCACATCAGTTGACCCCCACAAAGAGTCTGGTCAGAACTTGTTCCGCCAGTATGCCGGTAAGAAGGGAAAAATCGTTCTCCACTACCGCTGGGTCCGCGAGTGTGTTCGTGCCGGCGCGCTCCAGACGTTCCAGAACAACTGGGCAGGGTGTAAAGTCACTGGTACCGAAAAGTAGTAGCCCTCCACCACATTTCATGCATCCTCTCAGACTAGTGACTACTTCTTATAGGGTCGATCTCCCTACTGGCGTCCCTTCCCAGAATGACCCTGCCGCGTCTGCTCAAGTGTCTTCGTTGCCACCCGTCCCACCACATCCCCAGACCCTCGCGACCATGGGCCCAACTGATCCCCTTGTGCACCCACCACCGCAGGGCTCGTATGGCTATCCCGTTTATGCACACCCTTTGCATCCTCCCCCTCGTGGTATCCAACCCCCCACTGCAGCCCCACCTCAGTCATGGCAAGCTCCCAACGCCATCGCACCACAACAGACTCACATGGCCCCTCCTCAGCCCCCCTCAGGAATGCTCCCTCGTCCTGCACAACCCTATCGGGATGGTCCATGGGTCACTGGTTTTGAGCAACCCCCACCCCACATGGTACCAGGGCCGAGCGGCGCTCCCTATCCTTACAGGTATCGAGACGAACAAACGGATTGGGGGACTGCGCCCCCAAGCGATTACCCCTATGATCCGGCAACGGTTAGTCTGGCAGCTGAACACCTTGTGCCATGTAGGATGACACGCCCGTGCAGTATGATTATGAGCAAGCTCCCCCTTACATCCATGATCCAGGCCCTTCGACTGCAGGTTCATCCAATGCACCTGCGGACAACGCTACTGGAGAAAAATCCCGCGGTCGGAAGCGAAGTCGGAACCAGGCAAGCTTACAGGGTGTTTACGCTGTCACGTATATCTGATCTTAGTAGGGAGTTCCTGCGGCGCCGCCCTCTACCCTTGTCCTTAATCGAAGGAATCCACCTGCTCGATCTCCTACGCCACCAAACCGCGTAATCAAGAGCACATATGGCGGGAATCTCTTCACCTCTGACGATGTGTTGTACCTCAAGAGATACATCGATTACTGTCAAGAACAAGGTCTTGTACTAAGGTTCGTGCCTCGTTAATTTACTGTACGAATATTCATTCCAATGGTCCTCAGCCTGAGAGAAATATGTGAAAGGATAGCTGTCAAGGTTTGTAGTTCGGCCAAGATCACAAATGGACTTACTAAGTGATCCACTTTGTAGGCACCGCATCATACGTGAGCGCCTCGGTCTGTATGCCCAATTCACCGCATTGAATGACATCTCCACAGATTTTACTCCTGGCGCCGGTACTGCAACAAACATCAAATCAGGCTCGGTGGGTATTCCATGGACCTTGGTGACGCTGCGACTCCCCAGGAAGAGGGAGAACAAGAACAGCACGGAGCGGAACAACAGCTTCGAGTTAGTACTGGTCCTGGGATCATTGCAGCAGCGCAGCAACGACTACAGCAAGAGGGCAACCAACCGCGTAATCGATCTCCAACTCCCCCCAGGGCGTTGTTCAGGAGTACGACTGGAAAAGGAGTCGCGTTCACGGAACAGGATGTAACATTTTTAGTTCGCTTCATGGAATATAGGAAGTGGGTCCAGTGCATACAGGACAGCGTTCACTTTGTTCACCACCCTTGACTTCCTTCCTAGATCTCAAGATCGTTTTGACATGGTAGCGTTTTGGAAAGATGTTGCTACAAAGGTCATTCATTTACTGCAAATGATGTGTTTTGCTCATCGTTCCCATTCACAGGCGCCACACCACTCGCGTGCATCATGGATGAAGTTTTGGCGTCGTCACAAACATGAACTGAACAGGACAGAAGGGGATGATCCCTTGCCTCAACCACCCGAAAAGAAGATGAGGTACTCCCGCTCCGACGACATTCTTCTTGCCAAGTATTTTTTCACAAAGCCCGAGGGCACGTCGGACAAAATATTCCAGGCGTTTGGGCGGCTGGTATGCATTGCTTGTAATCACCCTGCGGTGGCTAATCAGTGAGCGGCATCATTGTAGCATCCCCATCATCCTTGGAAAGGATGGCAAGAGCACCACCGGATACACAAAGCAAAAATTGATCATCTCATTCAGCGACTGGCAAACGGAGAGAATATTGATGTTGATGATAACGCAGGGGACTCGGAGGTGTGAGGCTCATTTGAAGTTCAAAACGTACAATATAGCCTACCACTATTGAGTGCTCGCGATTATTATTCGGATTTTATCCTGATGGGCACCCGTACCGTAATTGACGTAGTCGGATTGGCATGTCCATTTGTACTTGTGGGCATCGGGCAACCAGCGCGAGGCCGTACTCGGGATCTGAGGTTTTTCCCACATGACTCCTCATCAGCTTCTAGTCGAGACTTGCCAGGACATGACAGAGTACTTGACACGGGAACAAGTCGATCAGGCCAGTGTGAAGTCATTCTTGGGTATTTCATTATTTCAACTCTTATCACGGTCTCTAGTTTTATCGAGAGGGGTGAGTGAAACTACTCTCCGCTTCCACGAAGAAGAACCGCTGGTAGCTCGACCACGTTGACAGTTACATTTGCGTTCCAAATTTCTTGTCGCAAGACCAGATTTCATCTCTCCTTCAACGCTCGAAAGATCTGTTGGCTGACTTCAACTTAGAAGATCACCCACTCGTGAGTGTCCGATCATCTCCTTTCCACAAAGACAGGAGATTGAAATCGCGTCGGTAGACGAAGTTCACTACGTCTGAGAAGAACCACGTTGGCGATGACTACTTCCTCAACTCGGGTGATAAGATCCGCTATTTCTTAGAGGAAGAAGCCATAAATGAGAGTGGACAGCTTACAAAGGATAAAACTGAGGCTGTGAACAAGATCGGGCACGGTGCGCTACTACCTGGCACTCAGGAGCTATTTTTCTTACACGACTGAAATGCTGTAGCACTACACGTGCTCGACCCGGTTTTCCGAGGTGTGACCCAAGAGAACGACAAGTTGAAGGCTGTAGTGAGAGACCTCAAATTTCATCATGATCCCGTTGGTGAGCAAGCTTTCCGGCTAGATCCTAGGGACCACACTTGTTCAACAATCGTCGTCATCTCAGCCCTTCAATCCATGCTTATCTTCAAGCAACCAGGGATCGGCGGCGCTGGTAATTAATTTCACATCTCGAACACGTTATTGGTCCTTACCCAAAGCTTACTTACTAGTTCCTGAACACACAGACTCGTGAGTCATTGGTTTCTGAGTTGTGAAGTCAACTTACGTTGTTGCTATTACGCAACGATCGTGCTACTCCAAGGACATTCCTTGTGCGTAGGCGAAAATCTCTCTGGAGGGTTTACCGATTGGCCAGCATTCTGACGATTGTTCCAGTATACTTCGCCTCCCACCGCCCTCGGATTCTGGATACCGTTGGAAAGATGTACGCCATCCAACGGAGCGCTTTCGTTCGTACCAGGATCACATCTCACTACATCAATTACCAAACGCTTTATACGCAAGCCCGGAGGGGGGACCGGGTTTGAGGAAAAACTTCCTTCCCTTCCTAATTTGACTTCGGATTCTGCAAGCGTGACCAAGAGTTATGTCCTACTGACCTGTGAACCAGGTCAGTTCGTTTTGTGCTATTCTCCAAACCGTACTCGACGGGGTTACCACAGGGGACCTAGTGCTAATCCACGGCAATGTATTGCACAAGTCTGAAAAAAACAGGAGTAACCAGACTCGCTATGCATACACGTTCCACATGATTGATAGCCCACCCCATGCTCACTACGACGAGAAGAATTGGTTGCAACCAACACCATCGATGCCGTTTACCAAGATCCTCGACATTCCTAGCGACGTTACCCGTGATGGTTTACATAAATCCATCCAGTAGAAATATTTGTCCGTGTGTTGTTACTACACTGTTACTACCTCCACTTGACCATGCTGCTTTACTCTCTCCGGTGTCAAGTTATAAAGTTCATCGATAAGTGCAGGCAGGTACGTTCCCGACCCATGTACGTCAGATCGCACTGCGGCACGTTCTCCTGCAATGGTAAGTGCCAAGATGCTTTTAAAGTATTAGCTTCGATGTCTTAAAGGTTTGGCGAACGTACCCTCCCACCGCTCCGATCAACATGTCACCTCTCACGAGTTTTGCTGGCACATCTTCGTTCTTCGCCAGCTCCCAAGCTCCAGCACAGAACGTGGCTATACAAGTACC
Organism: Boletus coccyginus; assembly: GCA_025782845.1. NCBI lineage: Eukaryota > Fungi > Basidiomycota > Agaricomycetes > Boletales > Boletaceae > Boletus > Boletus coccyginus. Next base: position 93,856 of record JAHZSR010000007.1, on the reverse strand, counting down.
TACTAGGCATCCAGAACCCGTGATGTCACCGAGTAGCCTGTGCCCGTTTGTGAGCTTGACAACAGTCGTTCCGTCCGAAACCCAATCAATGGCACCAGTAAGAGCAACAATACATCCTAGTAATTTGGAAATTTGCATACGGAGGACATAAAGTTTGCGACGAACTCACGTTCCTTCCTTGCCAGGTCCTTGACAAATGTAGCAGGGTTAGCAGGTCCAACGCCAACGCTATCAACGCCCTTGGCTTGCACCTCGAGGAATAGTCCGTCAGTCATGCATGACCACGAAATAGCTGACTCTGAGCCTACCTCCTCTGAATTGGCGAGCGAGGCGAGCTCTGCCGCGTTGCCTTTGATAACGCTGGCTTGCCAAGTGTTTAGCAATTCGGCGGCAGTCTTGCGACGAAACTCCGTCGCCCCTACACCAACCGGATCGAAAATAACAGGCTTCTTCGCATCATTTGCAAATTGTCCGGCGGCCAGCATGCTTTCGTTGTCTGTGACCGTGCCAAAGTTGACTAGCAAGGCACCCAGGACACAGCTCAAGTCATACATCTCCTCTAGTGCAGAAGCCATGATTGGGCTCGCGCCCAGCGCTAGAGTAGCGTTGGCAGATTGGTTCGCCACGACGATATTCGTGATCTGCGGGAAATGAGCCGTGCCCGTGGGTCAATCAGGCAAATTCAGTCACCTGGTGAATGAGTGGTTTCGTCTCCTTTATGATGCGCAGTAGATCAACGACCCCGTCTTTGATTGAATCCGCAGTGTAGGACGGTAGTACCTCGCCTAATTGTTTGATTGGATTCGACCAAGACCGGTAAGCCTCTCTGAGTTTTCTGGCAGATTTGGATGGCTCTGGAGACGCAACTATTTCTGAGACGACAGCCACCCCATCCAATCCATGTCCTGTAGTTGACACAGACCCATGCAGGGTTCTCAAGATGTTGCTGGACTTAATGCCTCCTGATGTCATATTTAGTTGAAATAATACCGGAGAGTAGCACTGAGTCGTACCAATGACAACGGCTTTCACGGATGTACCATCAAGAGCTGCGAGCATTGGCCCGACTGCTCGTACACCAAGGGCAGGACTCGTGAGCTGTTTTGTCTTGGTTGCCCAAACTGCTCCGATGCCAACGTAATCGACACCGTCGTCTACAGCCTTTCTGACGTGATCCACGTTGTTGCAAGACACGCCAAGAATTTTCCCTGGAGGAAGAAGTTTTCGGGCCACATGTACTGGCATATCTGTTTGTCCCAGGTGCACACCATCTGCATCAACGGCTAGGGCGATATCGATACGGTCGTTGATGAGAAGGGGGACGCCATAAGGTTTACACAAGCTTTTACTTTCGCTGGCAATCTGCAAAAACTGCGTCGAGGAAGAACACGCGCAAAGACAGTTTGCCAATGGAGATATTGAGTAGGGTGTGACGTACTTCAGCTGTATCTGCTGTCTTCTCTCGAACTTGTACAACGGTTACTCCACCCTCCAAAGCCTCATTGTAAAGTCAGCAGATTGCTCTCTGGAACGCCAGGAGAGGAGTCACTTCTCTGAGGGAGTCACAGTACGCCTGTTCGGAGTAAGGGATAAGCGGAGCCAAATGTCTGTAGGCCCGTCAGGGATGTACCTTCCCTTCAGGGAGCAGCTCACGTCCTGTGACCAAGTACAGGGAATAATCAATTGGCTTCGTCGTTGAAACATTCATCATGAAAATGACCGTCATCAGCAAAAGTTGCAAAACCGTGACATGGTGTGACGAGTGATGTGGCTGCGCTAATAGAGGACACCTGGGAAATGGCGTTTCCGAACTTGTCCGAACCCAATCCGAACCCCACATGACGTCTCTCACAAACAAGTGCAAACATAGTCAGCTGCAAGGTCTCAGTGCTCAACTGCTCTGCAGCACACTGCCAGTTTGCCATCTCATTTGTCAATGTCTTCCATGGACCTTGTGTGGCTTGCCTCCCTTGTCATCAGCAACCCATCCCTCCAGGGTGTTCATCTCAATCAACTCCTTCTATTCTTTGCCATTGCTTCATCTATCAAGAACATGTTCTTGCTGTGGCCTCCACCATTCTCCCACCATCTGCAGAGCACTTTATTGCATTGGCATGCAGGATTTTGCTTCCCACAGTGCAAGACTGTTGGGATGCATTCAAGGATATTCTTTGACATGTTTCACACTCCCCAGATCCTGTCATGGTTGGTGATCTTATCTGAGCCCTGCCAAGTGTTTTTGATGGTCATGAGTTGTCCTTGGGCTTTAGTGTATCAACTGTCTAGCAATGTGTTCCCTCTCATTCATGATTCTTCCTTCAAGTTAGCTCTGCATACATTCTATCCTCCACAGCATTTTTGCTTGATGTCCACCTGGCACCTGTCAGTGTGCCTTGAAACATCTCCATATATTATGTGCAGAACAATGGCAGTGTGTTCTTTACACACTTGCTCATGACACTGTCCTGGTATATTCCATTCACCACAAGTCGAAAGGTAAAATTGTGTTGAAGTTGTGCTCATTGTAATGGCTAACAGTGTAATCCCAATCGCAATTCTAGCCTATGGTATTAGATCTTGTCCATGTTTCAAATATTACTTTGGTTAATGTGCAACAATTTTGGCTGATTCTTTGACTTCACATAGTGCCAGAGATCACATGACAGTTTCAGTAACAGTTTTGGTTGACACAAATCAACAATGGTTGCTACATGTCATAGTACTACATACATTTGCCAAGGTTGTATACATTGATACTGCTAGTTACATATTTGCATGTTCTATATCATAATTCTTTTTAGTCTGGATTTTGGTCAGTATGTTCTTGATTCACAAGTCATGTGATGGTACATTAAATTTGAGGAAAAATCTGATCCATGTTTTATTCTGTGAGTTGCTCATATAATTTGCAAGGTCATTGTTCTCCGATGGAGTAAGCTTGAATGTCATGAGCACCTCTGCAACTTGCTAAATATAGTCATTGTCCAGAGGTTGAGTTGAAAGAATATTAGGTGGGGGGGCATGGATGCATCTGTAGAAGTCCTAATGAGGCAAGAGAGACTGGTTTGAACAGGACTGCAGGGTCCAAACTATTAAAGAAAGTGGATAGTTTTTTCAATGTGTTAGCCCCACTGATCTGAGCTTGTGCAGTTGCAGACATCAGGCAAGATTGTTTCACTGAACTTTCTGTCCCAACATGTGATTTGACCACACTTTCTGCATTTCTCTTTTTTTCTAATCCAATAAATCCAGCGGCACTACCCATTTGTTTCCTTTGACTGATACTAGTCATCATCCCAATTAATACCATAGAGACAGTGGATTGTAGGGGGTGGGAAAAAGATGAAGATGGAATGGATGGGGGAATCAAATTTGGATCTGCCAGTGGCTCAGAAGCTTGAGGAATAGAGCAGCTTGAGGAAGAAATCAAACCATTGTTGCAAATGGTCATATTGGCTAGCTTGTTCATAGAAATACCACTTGTTGACTGATGGGGGCTGGTGGTGATATTTGCAGAAGGTCTGTTTTGTTTTCACTTTGACTGGGTTGCCATAGGATGATGAAGGTGTGTTCTCTTGGAGATAATGGACATAAGGGGGAATACATCATTCCAGTAGGGCCATGGATTTCCCTTGTACTTTACTACACCTGGATGCAATTAAAAAAATAGTTAGACTGAAAAAAAATCCAATTCAAGATTGAACACCCCACATACCTTACAAGAGTCCTTCCATGCTGTTTGAGTAGCATTGTCATTGATTGTGGTCTTATTAACATTGTCATAGTGAAAGCTGGATGTAGCTTTGATCTGACTGATGAGTGTATGTTCACTCTTGATCTTTGAATATATGTATGTCAATAGATGGTATTATACTATAGTGATAAGACAGTATGAAAACATACATTTCCCCACTTTGATCAGCAAGAGTTGCTTGTCTTCAGTACCTATTGAGAAGGAAATTTTTGATTCAGTTCCAATGCGACCTTGTTGAAAGTCTCCTCCCCAAAATTATTGTCTTCAGCTGATGCATGGTGGGATATAATCAACTTGACAAATTCATCAATTTCAGCTGGAGTTCATGAGGTTCAGCCTGCCAAACAACTTGATCTGCCTTTGCCTTTGCCATCTGGCATGTTACTTGTTTCTGCTGTGGCACCTCTGATGGAATGGCATGATTGTGATGACTGCAATCCTGACCTGTTCAATGGTGGGTTGCTTTCTATGCTGGACATTGCTTGAGTAAGATATACATAGGTATGTAGAGATTGCAGGAGACAATATGATATTTGTTGGCCAGCCTGTCACATGACCTCTAAGCTCAGAACTTTCTACTGTAGGAGAGTATGCTCAAGGTATGGCTGTTCTCTCAAGTCCTTCAGGTCTTGAAAACAACATGTGGATATACTATAGATATGCTATAGTTACATGTACATGTATTCATATTCCTGTTTCCTTGATTCCCAGCAGTAATTCTACCACATTTACTCTGCAATTATATTTAGGCAAATGCATGGGTATCAGATACCCACTAGGGTTGTGGGTGTGGGTACCTTGTGAGTGTGGGTGTGGGTCTGACCTTTGGACATCCACATTCATATCCATACCCCAGTGGTGGATATTGGTTGTAGCACCCATGGGTATTTAGATACTCATGTGATAATTGTTTGACTCAGATACCCATAGGTATATGTACAAATACTTTCCAAGTCAATAAGTAGAACTAAAGGTAAGTACTATGTGGTGTAATTATGAGTTGATGTCTGTAATATTGTTTATAATATTGGTGAGTCTGTGGTGCTGCACTTGAGCATTTTCATCATGCCTGTTGTACATTATCCACACACACTTACTTGCTCTGCCTCCACCCTTCACCATTCTAATGCCAGTTACTGTATAGGACTCATTCCCATAATTGCTATAGTACAAATGCATGGTGATTGCAACCAAGTCAAATACATCACCATGCATTTCTAACCAATAACATGGTGTTAATTTCAAAAGACTAGTGCCTTAACTTCACACTATTCAAAATCCATTTTAGGAACATAAGATCTTGTAATCTCAAAGGGTGACTTTTGTGTCAATGTTTGTTTCTTCGAGTTGTATGAGAATTGAGCCATGAGAAGCCAATCAACCCATGAATCCTGTTTTTCAGTAGTAAAGAGATGTAGGTACTATTATAGATTGCAATTCATTTATTCTGTTTGTCCATCTGTCTGTGAATGAAATGTAGTGGACAACTTTGGCTGGATACCAAGTTGTTTGCATAGATTCTTTATAACCTGCAATGTGAATTGTGGGCCACAATCCAAAACAATGGATTGTGGAATGCCATGGTTTTTCCAGATATTATGTAAATATAGACAAGCTGCATCCATAGCTGTGATCATTTTATTGCATAGAATGAATTCAACTTCTTTAGAGAATCAATCAATAATTACAAGAATAGAATCAAAGCCTTTAGAAAGGGGAAGGTCCATAGTAAAGTCTGCAGTGATATCAACCCAAGGCATATTAGGAATATCTAATGGTAAGAGTTTGCCTGCCGGGGTGATGCTAGCTCCTTTGAAGCATGCACACCTCATGCAGCAAAATACATAGTCTTTGACTAGTGTTGGCAAACCAGACCAAGTATAGCTTTGATGGATAAGATCTAATGTCTTGTCTATACTGGGATATCCTACAACCAGTGTGTCATAATGGAGTCTAAGTATTTCCATATAAAGATTCTGATCTTCTGGAATATAAATATGTTCATGGGAATCCTTCCAGAGGGTTCTGTCTTTTAATTCAAAGAAAATGTGATACACCTTTTGTAGCTTCACAATCTCAGATTCTTTGAGCAGATGTGTGGCTTGTTTGATGCAATCAAGTATTGCTTCTGAATCAATAGTTACAGTATAGTGACAATCATTGAAATGACATGCTCAGGTGAAATTACAATTATATCCCTGTTATCATCATTGATACCGATAGCATGATCTTCTCATTGAGATCAGGCATCAGCCTTTCCCATTGTTGCTCCTGGTTTGTGAAGCCATTTGTGGTTGAACCTACTTACAGTGAATAGAGAGCCCAATGAGCTTGATGATGGTTAACATCTTGTCATTTCATAAACCACTGTAAATTGGCATGATCATTCCAGATTTCAAACTAATGGTAAGCTCCTTCAAGGTAGTGACACTATTGTTCTAGATTGCGGATGATGGAGAGCATTTCTTTATCTGCTACAAGATAATTCTATTCTTCTTTAGTCATGGAATGTGAAGAGAATGCGATGAGATGCCATTTTCTGTCTTTTTCTATAGATAGTGCTGCTCTAGTAGTATAATCCAATGCATTCATTTCCAGATGGAAGTATGCATCATTGTGAGCATAAGCTGGAATAGGGGCAGTGGTGAATGTATTTTTTAAGGTGTCAAATGCTGTCTGACGGGCTTCATTCCAGATGAAGAGTTCATCTTTCTTTGTAAGATCTGTCAGAGATCTAGCAATCTGCATGTAGTCTTTGATAAATCTTCTGTAGAAGTTTGCTAAACCTAAGAAGCTTCTAACACCTTTGACATTCATAGATACCAGCCCTTCCTGAACAGCTTGGACTTTTACATTGTCCATTTTAATACTTTCACAAGAGATGTACATGCCAAGGAATTCTACTTCCTGGACATTAAAGGTGCATTTTTCTGGTTTTGCAAAGAAATCATTATCCTCTAGTCATTGTAGCACTTGTAGTACTAGTTGTTCATGAATCTTGACATCAGGAGATTTTGTAAAGATCATGATATCATTAATGTAGACTTCTATTTCTGACATGTCAGCAAAGATTTCACTCATCATGGTTTGGAAGGTAGCGGAAGAGTTGCAAAGTCCAAAGTATATAACAAGGGGTTCAAAATTTCCTTGATGACAAATGAATGCTGCTTTCCATTCGTCACCTTCTTTCATTCATACATTGTTGTATTCCCAACATAGGTCTATTTTGGTAAACCATTTCGATCCTTGTAACTTGTCTATGAGTTGGAATATGAGTGGAAGTGAATAATTATTCTTAATGGTATGCTTGTTGAGATAGTGGTAATCTTGTACCATGTGCTTGCAACTATATTTCTTTGGAACAAAGAATACAGGGGACATTCGTGGGGATTTAGAAGGACAGATGTATCCTTTCTGCAGCTGATCCTCAATGAAGTCTGTAACTTCTTGTTGTTCCATGACTGAAAGGGAAATAATATGTTCTTTCTTTACCACAAATGATTCTTTCAAGTATATAGCATGATCTCAAGGTTTTCGTAACAGCATCCATTCAGAATTTTTTTTGTGAACATTTTAAGGAAGCAATGGTAGACTTTAGGTACTAAATCTTCAGCTGAGTCTTTCTTTGGTTGTTTTTCAGCTTGGGCTTCCATTTTGATGGCATGGATGCAATGAAGGGATTCTTATTCATTGTCATATACATCATCCATTCATATGGTTCTCAGAAGATTGGTATATTATTCAGAGCAATGTGTCATGTTTACTTCTCTTGTTGTCCAATTTATATCTGGGTTATGATGCTTTAGCCATGTGTACCCAAGAATCATTTGATTCTTTCTGAGGTCTGTAACTTCAGCTTTTAGTTGTTCAGCATGACCCTGATAGTTGGCGATTATATCCACACTATGAGTAATAGAACCTGCAGAATTCTGTATACCATCTATGTTACAGTTTTTCTCCTTTTTCCTTGTCTTTACCTTTTCCTCTTCCCTCGATGAGTACACCTCTTCCTTGGCCTCTCGTGGACGATATGGGATGTGGATCTTTTACTGATTAGCCCTTTTCATTCTACGTTTGTACTCCTTTGATCTTTTCTTTCTTGTTCTATGGACGACTATCTCCTTGGCCGATTCTCTCACATCAGCCTCGTAGTTCCTATCTCTCCCTCATGTTACTGCAGATGATGCGTACGTTTACATCATCATTCTTGTTCCTTCCTTACTATTCCATGATGACGCGTCCCTTAGTACTTATACCTACTTGTCGAGTACCTGTATCCTCATTCTCGTTCTATGCAATAATAGCGTACTCTTGAGTCCTGCAGTCTGATTGACTCAGTACCATCATCACTCGTCCCCATCAACAAATTCCTGACGTCCGACTGACTCAGGCCTTCATCCTTCGTCCTTCGTCCTTCGAGAACCTTTGACCCTAGTACTTGCTCTGATGTTGAGTCTCTTCGTGAGTACCTCCAGAGAAGTAATCCCTCGAGACTATCTCTTTGTGTACGCTTCGTGTAACAAAAGAACGAGAATTATCCTTCGTCCCTCCTATTCAGGAGTAGGACACCCCCTCTTGCAACATTTCATCCCACTCGAGTCGAGCCCTTCGCTCACGCTACGGGCTTCCACCTGACAACAAACAGTCTGACATTGACGTCGACTTCCAAGACTCTGAACCCAGTGAACCCCCTCACGCCACTGTAAACCCATACCAGGCCTTAGTCCCTGCTACCCCTCGATCTTCAGGAACCCCTAGACAACCTCGCACCCCAGCACCCCCTCGTAACCCCAGTGAACCTATCCCCATGTCTCGCACCCCCACTGAACTGAAAGCAGCCCTCCCTGCTGACTTTTCGGGAGAACCCTCTGATGCCATGCGATGGATTAAAGCCATGTGCGCCTACTTTGCTATCAACAAAGACATCTACACCCTCGATTTTCAACAAATCATGACCACTCTCAACAAAATGAGTCAGGGACGAGGAGTCTCTTTCTCCGAAATGTGGTATGACAAGATGGCCGATACCCTTGCCGACCCCCTCGACCTAACCTTTGATAAATTCACTGAGAACTTCGAATCCACCTTTTTCCCTTTCGACATCAAAGCCACTGCTCGCCACAAACTTTCGAAACTCATGCAGAAGTCCTTCCGCTGCCCTGATGGAGTCCATGATGACAAATTCCAAAAATACATCACTGACTTCCAGAACCTCTCCTCCCGCGCTGGAATCACTGACGACATCACTCTTATCGACCAGTTTTCCCTCGGACTTGACCAACAACTCGCAACCATGATCCTCTCCATGGCAACCATCCCCACCACCGTTAAGGAATGGATCGAGAAGGCCAAAACATTTCACGCGCAAAAGATGCGCATCCTCACCTTGAAAGGAGGCAGACCCTCCACGTTTTCTCGTCCATCTCCTTCCTTCCATGACCCCAATGTGATGGACGTCGATGCTGTCACAATCACCAAGCTAAATCCTCAGAAACGTGCTAAATGCATCCGAGAAGGCCGATGCTTCTGTTGTCGTAACACGGGGCATAATGCCAACCAGTGTAAAAATCCCTTCACTCATTCACCTCATCCTCTGACCACTCGTCCCCAGAACATTCGCACTGCTGACACTATTTCAGCCACCCCTGCTGCTATGACTTCATCCTCCTCTGCCACCACTACTATCACCCCCTCTGAACTCTCCTCCTTTGTCGACTCCCTCAAGACCCAGGGAAAGGACGAAGGGGAGATCCTTCAAGTCCTTCAAATGTGTTATGAGGACTCCACCCCTGCCAAAGAAGAAGTGTCCGTTTTAAATATTAATCAGGATTTTTAAACTGGAGAGTCGCACCGACATCTTCTTCCCTCGATATTCACCATGTACTTGTAGCACCTCGAAATGAATGCACCCTTCGTTTCCCCGTAAAACTACAAGTCGGTAACCAAACCGTCGTCACCACCACCCTCATCGATTCTGGAGCTACCAGAAACTTCATTGACCTAGGACTCCTCTCCCATATGAATTTCCCTATGATATGTCTTCCTAACCCTATCGAAGCATACAATGTTGATGGTACTCTCAACAAAAGAGGCACCATTTTGTGGAAAGCCAAACCCCTTGTCCACATCATCAAACGACCCGAGCATCTAGAACTCATGGTTGTTTCTCTTAAACGGAAACAAATCATTTTGGGCATGCCTTGGCTAAAGTCGCATAACCCTCAGATTGATTGGGCCTCCCACACCCTCTTCTTCCCGTGCACTCCTTTCAACTCTCCTCCTGCAGAAGAACCTCCCCGACATTATCTTCTTCGCCTCCTTGACCTTGATGTTGATCAAGAAATCTCTTCCCTGTTTGCTGAGCGCTATCCCAATGGGGTTGATGCGTCTCCTAGTGAGTACCACCCCCAGAGCGAAACGATCAACAAGATCACACTATCCACCCAACTTGCCCAAGAAAGTAAACTGCTCGAAACATCTCTTCCCTCTTGGTGCAAGGACTTTTAAGATGTCTTTTCCGAAAAGACCTATGATCTACTTCCCCCACATCGCTCATTTGATCATACCATAGAACTTAAACCTTCTTTCATCCCGAAAATTGCCAAAGTTTACCCTCTAAATCCGAAAGAGCAAGACATGTGCCGAGCGTTTATTGACGAACATCTGAAGACCGGACGTATCATCCCGTCTAAATCTCCTCAAGCCGCACCTTTCTTCTTCATCCCTAAAAAAGACGGCTCTCTTCACCCTTGTCAGGACTATCGTTACTTGAATTCCCACACAGTCCGCAATGCATACCCACTCCCTCTTATCCCTCCTTTTATTGACTGGATGAAAAACTCAACCTGGTTCACTAAATTCGACATCCATTGGGGATACAACAACATTCGAATCAAGGAAACAGACCAATGGAAAGCCGCGTTTGTCACCCCCTTTGGACTCTTCGAACCCACCATCATGTTCTTTGATTTCTGTAATGCCCCTCCCACCTTCCAGGCTTTTATGAATCACGTCTTTGCCGACATGATTGCTGAGGGCTGGCTCGAAGTTTACATGGACAACCTTGGCATTCATACTAATGGTGACCTCGCTCTTCACCATGAACGTACCCGATGTGTACTCCTTCATCTTCGTGAACACAACCTTTCCCTCAAGATATCGAAATGCACCTTCGATACTCCCCGCATTGAATTCCTCGGTATGATCATTGGCCAAGGACAAGTCCGGATGGATCCCATCAAGACTGCTGCCATCCGTGACTGGCAACCTCCTACCTCCATCAAAGGCATTTGCTCCTTCTTGGGATTTGCTAACTTCTACTGGAAGTTTATCCCCAACTTTTCCAACACCGTCGCCCCCCTCACCTTACTCACTCGCAAGGACCAACTGTGGCTTTGGACCCCCCTCCAACAGCATGCTTTCGAATCACTCAAAGCCACCTTCTCCACCTCTCCCGTCCTGGCCATCCCTGATGTCACTCACCCTTTCTCCATTATGACCAACACCTCCCTTCTCGCTGCAGGCGCAGTTCTTCTCCAAGCCGATATCAATGGAGACCTTCACCCCTGTGCTTATTTCTCCCGCATGTTTGCACTCGCCGAACGCAACTACGATATCTACGATCGGGAGCTCCTTGCCATTATCCTCGCCCTCTCGGAATGGCGTCACTACATCCTTGGTACCACTTATCCCATTACTATTATCACGGATCACAAAAACTTGTCCTACCTCAAAGACCCTCGGAAACTCTCTCGTCGCCAAGCTCGTTGGTCCCTTTTCCTCCAAGACTTCGACATTCTTTGAAAGGTCCTTCCCGGTACACAGATGGCCCCTGCCGATGCTCTCTCTCGTCGCGACCCAGTTGATACTTCCCAAGACAATATTGATTCCTCTATTGTTCCTGATTCTGCAGTTATTAATGCCCTTGATCTCACCTTGACTTCTCATATTAAGAACTCTTCATCTTTCGATCCCCTTGTTCTTCGCGCTCTCGCCAATCTGGATGACAGTTCACCTTTGTTTCCCTGTTCTTCTCTCTCTGACTGGTCCTTTGATAATGGCCATCTTTATTTTCATGATCGTATGTATGTTCCTCCGACATCTCATTCTGCCTTGCTTCATTCCATCCATTCCTCTCCACTCTCGGGCCATTTAGGTCGCTTTCGTACGAAGGCCATTCTTGAACGCGATTTTTGGTGGCCAGGTCTTTCTTCCTTCGTCTCTCATTTTGTTGCTGGTTGTTCCATTTGCCAACAGTACAAAGTTCTCACCCACCCGATCACCCCACCTCTCCTTCCCATTTCGTCTTCATTGGCCCTTCCGTTCCGACAACTCTCCGTCAACCTTGTCACCGATCTCCCCCTCTCCAATGGTTTTGATTCTTTGATGGTCGTGGTCGACCATGGCCTTATGAAGGGGGTAATTCTTGCTCCTTGCTCTAAAACAGTCGATGCCAAAGGGATCGCCCAACTCTTTTTTGACTTTGTCTTCAAATGTTTTGGCCTCTATGACTCCATCATCTCCGATCATGGCCCACAATTTGCCTCTGCCTTCGCAAGAGAGCTGGCATGCCTCCTCAAATATGATGTCCGCCTTTCCACTGCCTATCATCCCCAAACTGATGGACAAACCAAACGAGCCAATCAAGAGATTGAAACGTATCTTCGCATCTTTTGTGCTCATAACCCACATGATTGGGCTAAATTCCTAACTTTCGCCGAGTTTATCCACAACTCCGTTCCCCATAGTTCCACAAAGGTCTCCCCATTTTCTCTATTATACGGCTATGAACCGCGCACATACCCCCCTCTCGGAAAAACATTCATCTCTGCTTTGGAAAATCGCCTATCCTCCCTGGAACATGCCCGAAAAGAAGCTCTTGCTGCACATGAGTCCGCTCATCGGATCATGATATCCCGCTCTTCTTGTAAGTTCTCTCCCTGGAAAGTAGGCGATAAGGTATGGTTGGAAGCCACCAACCTCCGCCTCAGCTACCCCTCCCGAAAACTCGCCCCCAAATGTCATGGACCATTTGAGATCGCATAGGTCCTATCTCCCCTTACCTACCGCCTCCGTCTCCCTCCCACATGGAAAATTCACAATATATTCCATGCCACTCTCTTATCACCTTATCGCCAAACCGAAGCACATGGTCCTTCATTTTCCTGACCTCCGCCGGACCTCGTTGATGCTGAAGAAGAGTATGAAGTCGATCATATTGTATCTCATAAAGGATCACAAGGTCGCCGCTTGTACTTGACCGCATGGAAAGGATACTCTTCAGCCAAAAATACGTGGGAATCCGAAAATAATCTCCACCATGCTTCCACCATCCTCTCCTCTTATAAATGGACCCATCATTTGTCCTAGTCCTCATTCTTTTCTTTTTCCTTTTTACTTGTATACTTGGAAAGCGGCGTCTCTCTGTGAAGTACCCCCCCAATCTATGTTTTTTGACGATTTCCTCTTCCTCAATAACCAATATGTCATTTGTTTCTTCTTTTGCTGCTCCTTCTTCATCTCCTTCTTCTTCCTTACACTCTTTCCCACTTCGTTCCAGGTGTGTCTTGCCTACCTTTCTACCCATCTCCGCCGCCCATTCACTTTATGCCGCCATTCTCGCGAACCCCGTCCTCCTCCACGCCGTTGAGGCCCTCCCTTTATATGATGAAGACGTTGTTACCCAGGAACTAGTCCACCTCTTTCATGAGGTATCCATTACTCAGTTGTATCACTTTCAGGCAGCTCCTAGCGATCTTCCCGCTGAATTTGGTGCTCCCCTTCATTTTCACTTGGTTGAACTTCCCCAGCGAGTTTTATCAATTCTTCATCTCTACGGTTTCCATCAATATGTTGAATGTCTCCCCCCTTCTATTATCTACCCCACCTTTCATCACGTCTACCTCTCTCTGTCCTTGGCTGATTGTGATCATTACCTAGAACGAGCTCAACTGCCTGCTGTCGAGGATTCTCCTCCTCCTACTCCCATACTGCCTGTTCCTTCCCACGCCCCTGCCCTCATTACGTGAATTCATTCCCCCACCTCCTCCTCCTCTTCCTCCCCATCTTCCCCCACCATAGTTGAGGAAGCTCCCGAGTTGGTAACTTGGTCCAACGCAGTAGAAGCTATTCACCGCCACCTCCCTGATGGCAGCCGAGTCTTGTCGTCCCCTATTCACATCATGCTCATCCACCCTCGTCGCCCTGCCTCCACCCTCACTGAGTGCTTTCAGTGTCATTGTCTCGGCCACTATCGTGAGGATTGTCCTGATTACTCCTGCCCATACTGCCACCAGTCAGCCCCTGGTCATCCTCAGTCCGCTTGCCTTTGCATGCAATGCGACTTTTGCCATCATTGGGGACATGGACGCCGCTTTTGCCCTGAACGAGTATGCGGTCATTGCAATCAACACGGACACCTGGCAGACAACTGTCCATTTGAGGCGCTATCATACGAACAATCCACCATTTTCTACGGCCCTTCCTCTCTCCCTCCCGATGCAACTACCTGATGGACTCTTTATCGAACCTGGAGTTTGATTGTACGACGGGGGTAATGTTACAGTTTTTCTCCTTTTCCCTTGTCTTTACCTTTTCCTCTTCCCTCGACGAGTACACCTCTTCCTTGGCCTCTCGCAGATGATATGGGATGTGGGTCTTTTACTGATTAGCCCTTTTCATTCTACGTTTGTACTCCTTTGATCTTTTCTTTCTTGTTCTATGGATGACTATCTCCTCGGCCGATTCTCTCACATCGGCCTCATAGTTCCTATCTCTCCCTCATGTTACTGTGGATGACATGTACGTTTACATCATCATTCTCGTTCCTTCCTTACTATTCCATGATGATGCGTCCCTTAGTACTTATACCTACTTGTCGAGTACCTGTATCCTCATTCTCGTTCTACGCAATAATAGCGTACTCTTGAGTCCTGCAGTCCGATTGACTCAGTACCATCATCACTCGTCCCCATCAACAAATTCCTGACGTCCGACTGACTCAGGCCTTCATCCTTCGTCCTTCGAGAACCTTTGACCCTAGTACTTGCTCTGACGTTGAGTCTCTTCGTGAGTACCTCCAGAGAAGTAATCCCTCGAGATATCTCTTTGTGTACGCTTTGCGTAATAATCTACATTGTAAACTGGGATTGGACAATTCAGTTTTATCAATAGAAGACATATATCATATGTGAACTTCTTGTCTATATAAATAACATTAGCTCCAGAATGTAAGAGAGCAGTAGCTGGTTTAGTAGAATCTTTTCAATTAAAAGGAGTGATAAAGATATCTAGATTGATCTCTTTAGAGTTCAGAGAACATACCTGTCATTCTTTGAACACTTCTGAGGTTTGCAAGGGTAAAGTGGAATTAAGCATCAGTTTAGAGTCCTGACCAAGCTCTAGTCCTGCTAGAGACCCCACTTGGCTATGAGACAAGTATGTGTTATTACTAGGCAAGTTAGTAGAATAAGAGTCAGTAACAAGAGATGAAGTATCAGAATGAACACCCAGATCATTCACTCTGAATCTTTTTTTTCCTTTCTGGAAACTGATTCATCATTCAATTCATCTTCAGATGGGACGTAATCTGAGAACTCTTCTTCTTCTTCTTCAAGTGCTCAAAGTTGATGTTGATATTTGAAATAGTCTTTATAATGCTTCCTTTGATGCCACTTACACCAATCACATTTGGTCAATGGTTTTCAACAATCCTTAATTCAATGATTCATTCCTCCATAGTTAAAACATCCTTGAGTTATACAAGACTTTGTGTTTTTGAATTTTCTGATCTTTTTGGATGAGGTGGTGGCAACAAGTTTGTTATCAGATGATTTATTTTTTGAATCATATCCATATTGGAGAGCATCAACGTCCATTGCCATCAAATCTCTGTAGGAAGATTTCCAAGGTGCATTAGACCAATTGGAGGCTGCATGTTCAAATCTTTTTCTACAAAGAAATTCGATCAGTTGTATTTGTTGACCTATCTTGGCAACTAAGTCAAGATATGTGTTGATATTATCTGTTTGATCTTCATTATGGATGATTTCTTCTTGAATAGATGGAAGCATGTTTTGTTCAAGAATGTTGATTGCATGAGTGACACCAATCTTTGATTGTTGGTAGTATCTGTGAAACAGATCTATGAAATCACAAGCTCTCATCTTTTTGGTTTGTTTCAGATTCCAAAGTTTCTCTAGTGTCCAATCTGGTTTAACTGTAGGGCAAATCTGTGTTTGGATTTTTGCTTCAAGCTCTGTCCATGTATAGGCTGTTTCTTTGTCTAAATGTGTGAGCAAATATGAGTGCATGTGATCCTGTCATACGAGAAAGGACAGCGATGACTGCATCATATGATTGGGGGTGAATTATGTCAGAGTTTAGCTGAAGCCATGTTTTTATTTTTAACCACCAATCTTTGAACTTTTCAAGTTTTTCTTTAAATTCACTGGGGTCAGTGAATACCTCAACCTTCTTGAAAGGTCTAGGTGCACCTGGTGGTGGGATGGCCGCTATCTGAGCATTTGTCTGATCCAATTCATGCTGTGGATTTGCAGCATTTTGTTGTAGCATAGCAGAATGATCTGTCATTAGGCCAATCTGCATAGCCAAGAATGTGAAGTGTTCATCTTCTTCTTGAATACTATACAGTTCCACAAGGAACTGCATTGAGTTAAAAAGAACTGGGTTGAATGCCATGATGACTAGTGCTTTTGTTTTCTAAGGCATCTTGTCTGTTTTCATATAGAAGCATAACCATCAGGAAGGTAACCAGCTTTTCATTTATGTGATGTGCTGATATGTGACTGAAAGCGCTTTTTTGATTTTCTGATAGTTTACAATAACATGAGACATTGTTGAATTTTCTATTGGAGAAATTCATCATCCAATCCTACTTTCCAAATTACTACTCCATCTTCTTGTAATGAAGGGGGAGTAATAAGTCCTGAGGAATCTTCTGAGGAATCAGAAGAATCAGAGGAAACATCTTCTATTGGTGCATTGTATGCATAACCATGGATCTCCAAGAACTGATTCTGAAAGTGCTGAGAAAAATAATGACCTGCCATGTCACTGAGCTGTGCAACTGATACATTATGAAATAACCACTCAACCCAATCAGTTGAATTGAGGTTCCTAGAATAGGGTCCCAAGGGTCATCCACATAGTTCTGCTGATTATTAGGACCTGTGTCCCAATTTGAATTTGGTTTCCAATCTTCTTCTGCATCCCAATTGGCAATATTATTCCAACCATGGACAATTCTTTCCATGTTAGGGTCTTATTTGGGATTAAGAAGTCTATTTATTTCCAAGGCATTGCAGATGATAAGTGACCAACAAGTGAGTTGAGCAATGACTTCTTTTCTAATTTCAATCATGATAAGGGAATGTTCTGGGATTGCTTGATGAATCAGAAAGAGAAAGAAGATAAAAATAAGAGTGGCGAAATAGGTAATAAAAAGAAGGATAGTGGAAATGAGCCACATCTGTTTTTAGATTTTCTTCTTTTCTAGTTGGAGTCAGAATCTGAAGCAGAGCAGAAGATTCTTTTAACGATTTGGGCAGTCCTTTGCCTAAATCTTCTTAACCTTTCTCAGCAAGTGAGCAGTAGTTCTTGTGGAGCTTCAAAGAAAGATCCTTGTGATCTTTCTTTGACAAAAATTTTGTCTATCCTATTGAGGTAAGAATTCTGATTATGAATTTGTTGTTCAGATAGAGATAGAATTCCAAGAATAACGTCTTGAGTTCTTCCTATTAGTTCTTCTATTCTGAATCATTTGTATTCATTTTTGAGACATGTTATTACTGTCTCAAGGAACTCTTGATAGATGGCATA
Organism: Boletus coccyginus; assembly: GCA_025782845.1. Taxonomy (NCBI): domain Eukaryota; kingdom Fungi; phylum Basidiomycota; class Agaricomycetes; order Boletales; family Boletaceae; genus Boletus; species Boletus coccyginus. The sequence continues at coordinate 76,263 of JAHZSR010000007.1, read as the reverse complement.
GGACTGTAGCATCCTTTGTCCTTGTCTCCTTGTCAAGGTACTTTCTGGTAAGTTAAGGAGGATACCTGAGTTTTATGTACTGGAAAAGGGGGAGTTCTTTTCTATAGTTGATGAACCACTAACCAAAGGTGCAGCTAGTGTGTTAGCCAGCATTGGTGGAAGTGTTTGATAACCTGGTAGATGAGCCCTGTCATAAGGTGGGGCAGAGTCAGAAGTTATCTCAATTTTTTGCTCTGGAATTTCAATTTTATTCAGAGATTCAGTAAACAGCGCAATAGCCATAGCTACTTCTGGAGTAGCTGGTTGAGCTGGGGGGTGCAACCAATGCGAAGGTGATGTGTATTATTCAGGGAGACTTCTGAATAATGAGGTGAACAAATCCATTGGTGGTGATAGATTAGTCAGGTGCAATATGAAAGCTCCTTGCCTTCTAATTGGTCTTCTTACCAGTTCTCTTCTTAAAGGGTGTGATAGTGGTGCCAGTTCCTCTAGAGGATTCAGGACTATCTGAAGTGGTTGTTCGAATCTTTCATCACATATAAAAATTCCTGCTTCTTGTCCAAAAGGAACTAATGGTTGCTGTACCACAAAGAATTTTAATATTTTATTTGCTCCTCTAATTCTGATGATAACACATAGGTACTCTAAGTGATCCTCAGGGGCAAAGAGTTCCAAGCCTAATACATATCCCTGGAAGAGGAGTGCAACCTCTATACCACCAACGAGGCAAGTGATTAGCATGAGGAGGAATAACAATAGCCTCCTGCTGAATCCTATTGAGATTTCTAATCCTCTCCTCAACTCTATTTCATGGTCTAAGTATGTGGGCCCAAACCTGATCTCACTGAAGTTGTACAGCAGCCTGGTGATGAGCCAGTTTAACTTCCTGGTTGAGTATAGTATTGTATTGACCTCTAACTGAAGGTCAATCTTACCATGAACTAGAGCGACCTCAGAAATAAGGGCATCCTTTGAGTCACCAGTTTCAGTTACTGGGAAGAAGGGTGGACCTTGTAAAAGAACTTGGTTCCAGTTGACTGGAACTGCAAGTGAGGTTGGTGAGTGAACAGGTGTTGTTGGGATGTAGATCAAGCCTTCTCAGTATAAGGCAGGGTATGGAGAGTATTGGACTGATAAAGCCTGAGAGCTGATTAAGGAAGTGAATGCCCCTTTGAACATGGGTGACCTAGTCTCATAAGAGGAAAAGGAGGTATTCCAAGCCTCTGTGAGCACACTTCTAATGGCAGCTGCAATTGTGTGATACTTTGCTTTGTGAATGAGGTAAGATACCTCAGAGTCATTACTCTGATACTCTTCCTGCTCATGCAAGACAGAGAAGGTGGACATTACTTGTCTGTTAGCTACTCTATCCTAACTACATATGAGGGTGGGCGTCTCTTGCCTCTTTAATACTTTGTTTGACACCTCCCAAGGGAGACTCTTCAAACTTCACCTCCTGGTTCTCTAACTATAGAGCCAGGGCTGGAGATGGAAGCCTAATCACTGATAGGTCTTCTTTCTTTACAACAATAGACACTGTGATATCAGACCTATCAGTATTGTTTTAAGACCAGTGCCTTATTCACCTACTCCTTGATATCTAAAGGGTACTGCTTCTATTATCCTATGATGGGCAATTTGACTATTGCCAAGTCAGCAGTGAAGAACCTGGTCAAAGGACACTGATGACCTACTTCTACCCTTTTATTACCATTGGCTACACAGACAAACAGCTAGCTAGACTGCAGGTTGTTAGTAGTCTTGTCCTAATGAAACACCAGGGCCTATCTGAGGCTGACAGGCATTTAACTAGTAAACCTATTGGTCAAGCACAGATGGGTTGATGGGAGAACTTCAGGAGGATAAGACTGGGGGGCCAGTCATAGTCTACCTGGAGATTTATATATTATCTAGAATTTGTACATGTTTGGTACTATACAGTATCTATGTATGGTAGATAGCTGTGCATGTGAGTCACAAGTAAGTCATGACAAGTCATAAATGGGTCCAAGCATAGCCATGAGATAATGCAAGGCAGTGACATATATTATAGTGAGTTAGAGATAAGCATAGCCATAAAGGCATGAGGCATAGGCTATGCGCATGAGACATAGATAAGAGATAAGGGAGTGACTCATAGATAAGCAATAAGAGATAAGAGACATAAGGTATAATATAAGGCATGACATAAGACATGGCTGTGTATGGCTGTACACATGCCAGCAAGCTGATGAAAAAGTGACATGAGTATGGGCACATGATGTCATATAATGTCATGTGACCAAATAGTCATGTGTTCATAGTTGAACAAGTGTAAAGGAGTTCAAGTATGATAGGGCTATTTAGTGAAAAGCTTTGTAGAAAGCCAAAAAAAATAAGGAAAAATATAGGAAAAATAGTAGCAAATATCAGCAGCTGTAACATTCTGTGGGAATCCACAGGAGAACATGCCCACACTCCATGACAGGGAAGGCTTCCTTCTTAGCATTACCTCATAATAAAGAAGGTCTGGCTGCCAATTCTCAATTCCATGATGTTCATGCAGCAGGATGCATGCAAAATTATGCCACTGACACAATAAATCCAGGGTTTTATCAAGAACTGCATGCTGGAAGGAGGCATGTTCACTTGTTGTGACTGTGGGAGAGCAGATGCATTGCACTGCAATGGTGAGCTAAGGGCAGGTTCAGAAGTGCAAGAGGAGCTTTTAGGCATGCTAGAAGGGCTGATGCAGCTTGCCAGGGAGACTGTAGCTTGTGTGAAGGTGCCAACAAAGCCCTATCCATTATGAGATGGCATTATACAGTACAATAGTTGATGGCATAAACTATCAATAAATAAAAATGTACTTGAGTTATTTGGACTAAAGAAGGACAGCATACAGGAACAGGTTATGAGTGAGAAGAGATCATGACAGGAGTATCCAGGTGCTCAAAGGGTTCCATGTCTATATTCTAGAACTTTTGAAAGTAAAGCATTGCAGTAACCAAAGGGCTTACCTGAATTGCTTTACTAAAATGAACACCATCAAGCAGGGCAGTTGGCAGATCAGATGATGAAAGAGCACTACTAGAGAGGTTTAAAACTGAATGCTGTCTCCATCAAACAGCATACTATACCTGCATTGCATCGGTAAAAGCTAGGAGTAGAAATGGTGGAGTTGGAAAAATAGAGGGGCCAGGATCTATGGGTTTACATATATAAGCTTGAAGATTCAGAACATAACAATATTCCATAAAGAAAATATAAAATGTAATAAGCAAGCAGAGAATAAGAGAGTAACAGAAGTACATAGCAGAAGCAGGAGATGCTGTCTTGCATGAAAGTGGAGAGTGAAAGTGATGGCAATGGAAAAAGTAAGCCAAAAAGCCATTGAAATCCCAGGGCCTGCAGGATGAAGGACAAATATCATGTGGAGAAGATTCTGATTGATGATGGAAGTGATGATGATAAGCAGAGCTAGACCACAAAAAGAATAAAGGCCATGTATGGTTGCATAAAAAACACCAGTGCACCATGCATGAGCTGAAGGGATGCCAGAAGAGCTAGTAGAGGAAGGATGAGGAGGGTGGGACAGGCAGAAGGACTGTCTGGGAAATCTACTTGTCCATCCCAGTGTGTCAGAGTTGTCAGCAGATGGAGGTCAATGGCTCACTGTAGCAACATTCATGTGTGATGCACTGAATGGACTGGACTCAAACACCTTCACAACCCAAGGCTACTGGGGCACAAATGTAGAATCCAGATCAGAAGGGGATGCATCTGAATCATCATCTTTGAGCTAATTGACAAACAGCACAGCAACATCTCCTATAAGCCTCTTCAAAAGCTCTCCTTTGTACTTGCTGCAGAGCATTCTGTACTCATTCTTTAAAACAGAGTTGTATCTACCCAAGCTGTGCTACAAAACAAACAGCTTTTTCCCCTTTTGCACAGAAGCAGAGAAAGCTGAATGTGGCCAGTGGTCATTGCACTGTAAAGATTGATATATCTCCATGGTCATATCTCTGGTTTTGCATATGTTCTGTCATTCTTCTTGCTTCTAATATCCTTCTCCAAGCCTCCCACAGATAGACCAGCCACTTCTGTCAAAGACCAGTACACAGACTATTAGTCTGAAGTTTGAACACACTAGTCTAATGCAGTTGACTGGGACTTCAACTTATAAATTTTGATTGCCTTGATTTGCCCCTTTTATTAGGAGGTAACAGGTATGAAAGCAAGCTAGTCACTTGCTGGGTTGACTCAGGGAGCTAGGACTGGAGTCCATTGTAAGTAACCAAATATATTGAAAGAGGTATAAAGATATACAGACCTGGAGTCCACTATGAGTAACCAAAAAGAAGGAACAGTGGGCTTCAGGATGTAAGTGTGCTTGTAGGTAAACAAAGGTAAACAAGTGAGCCATAGTATGAATGGAAACACTACAAGTCCTTGCTCTGCTTGGGCAGAAACACAACAACAAGCTAAAGCAATGGGGAGAAGTGAAGGATAGGTATAATAAGCATGGTAAATCACTTGGGTGAAGTTAGAAAGTGAAGTAGTTAGTGCAGTATGAAGTGAAACTTTTCAAGAGTACAATTATCAAATCTCACAGTGAGGGCCTAATGAAGCATATTGAAGTTGTAGCCTACTTCAAATGTTACTTTGAGACTTTCTAACCAGATGGTCCAACCATTCTTCTCAGACTCTTCTAGATAGATGTTGATATGAAATTTCTTGATGTGGCCATATTTGAATGATTTGTCTGAAGGGAACTGTGAGGGGGCCTTGTCTTTCATCTTTTTGACAATATGTATCAGAATAGTAATACAAATTTTATGTAACAGGTTGGCAACTTACTGGCATATGATATAAGAAGTGGGTTCATCTTTGTGCTTTGGAAAGAAGAATGCGACATTTGTAAAAGAAATTTGCTTCTGAGATAACTGCATTACAAGCAGATTGGTAGCCATGCTTGATTGTAAATCATTGGCATAGTGAGTCCTATGAGCTCTGGGAATTGGAGGTTCTTCATCGCTATTGACAGCTGCAAGATCAAATGTTTCTTTGAGTTTATCATTCCAATGGAGAAGACCTAGAGAAGATGTGAAAGAAACATTGACAGTACTGGTGAAATCATTATGAAAGTGGAGGGGGGGATGGTGAGGGTAAGTAGGACACACCTGACCTTCACCATCATGTATAGCAGTAGCCTGAGGTTCCATCAAGAAAGATTGAGATGAGTCTGCAGGTGCAGGAAGATCATTTGAGGCCTGGGGGGGTTGGTTATGGTAAATCCTAGCAGCTCATAAAGGTATCCTTGGGAGCAGTTAGTTCGGAAAGTGACAGGATCAACTGACCTTTTAATGGCAGAGTCTTGTCTTGTGTTTTGGATAGGAACATGTGTAGATAGATTAAAATAGTTGATTGTTCATGTTTTGTAGTGACATACCCATTCAGAGATTAGATTTGTCTTACCATTCTAATGTAAAATAGAAATAGCATTGAGGCTGCTAAGATTCAAATTCAAGAAGTGAATATATGTATATTGTTAGCAAAGCAGTGTATACACTGACAATAATAGCTGCATCAGAGTTGGAAAAAGAGAAAGATAGTACAATATTGAGTCAATGAGATGATATAGATTTACACTTGCCTGGGCTTCTTTATCACCTCCCTTTCCAGCATGAGGTCACTTCAAGGCACAGAACATTTTTGTAAATCAGACATTATAATGACTGTAGCTTATCAGCTTTATTCCCCTCAGGATGTCTTCATCAAATAACCATAATGACATAGAAAGAGTAGTTTTGCCTCACACCCCTGAAATAGCTGGATGAGATATTTGGTTGCACCATTACATGATCCTGGAATAGTTATTTATAGACCACATGAGGTGGCAACATGTCACATGTGAGTCATTTAGAATATCTTGTAGCACAAATAATTCAACTACTTACTGAGTGCATTCAAGGATAACATGTTGAATTGAGTTGTAATGGCTGGTAGCAGATTCAATGTCTCACTTGTCACCTCACTATTAGGTCTAGAAACTGTGAAGTTTAGAGAATAATACAAAGTAGTTCTACCAGCACCAGAAGTCTATCATTGGAGATCTCAGTGGAGCAGACTTGTGCCATGATTTCAGCTGTGAGAGATAAGGTGAGCTGCTGTGACATTTAACAACTGTGATTGTTGGAGTTATCAGAACTCTTTGAGGAGTCGACACATAACTGCCCCAGGAAATAATAGACAAAGTCATTCTGCAGTTTGTACTGGCTACAACTGTTCTAGTGAAACAACCCTATGAGTGAAGCTCCCTTAGGTTGCCACTAGTCCTGGACTTGGAAATAAGTATAGAGAAAAAAAGCTTATCAGGCCAAGAGAATTCTTCTCATAGTGCTTTAGGGGAAAATATCAAGAGAACCAGGCTGGGGTTCTCTGGCACTGACATCAAGCCTTAAGTACTACTCAACAGTATATACATGTTGTGATCATATCTAACAATTTGTGAATGAAAAGAGAATGGATATAGGGTGAAATGGAAGTGGAATGCATGAGGACCACATGCCATGTGGCAGAATGAAAATGAAGAATGAAACACAAGTGAAATGCATGCATCAAGGAATGGAAGAGAAGTGTGATCAAATGCTTCTGTAAAAAGGTGAAACATAGATCTGAAACATGTAGATGTGAAATATATGTGAAATGGGGAAGACAATAAGTCTCATGCATGAAACAGAAGTAAGGAAGTGAAGGGCAACTGATACATGCAAGATAGGGATGAGTAAATGATAAAATTAGATTATCTGTTATTATACATGGAAAACATTAAGTCTAATGAACATAGGGCTATGAAAATATACTGATTGTAACATCTAGCTTTGATCCAAGGTGACAGACTTGACAGTGCAGATGGTGGGGTTACAGACTGTGGATCTTTGCAGGAAGATAATAAGAGAAAAGAAGGTACTTCTCTTTTGATACAATTAGCTTGATATTCATAAGATTCCATGGTTACCATGGAAGAGAGGATTGGAAAAGTACTGTAAGCTCCATGGAAACTGGTTACTGGAGCTTTAGTGCTAAAAGTCAGCTGACTCCCCTAAAACCTGAAACAACTGGATGAAACCTCAGTGAAGGTAGGGAAAACAAGCCTGATAAGAACAAATTGAACCTGTGTTCACAATGTAATAATGGTGTAGAAACTGGTATATTCCTACAGTCATATCTCTGATTTTGCATATGTTCTGTTGTTTCTTTTGATATCCTTCCTTAAGCCTCCCACACACAGACCAGCCACTTTTGTTGAAGACTGGTACATGGACTATTAGTCCAAACATGCTGATTTAATACAATCGACCTGGACTTCAACTTATAGATTTTGATTGCATTGGTTTTCCCCTTTCACTCTTATCTTATCTATATATTTCTTTTATCTTCTGATCTCTTACCTACCTTCTTTCATACCACTAAAGACTGGTTGGATATTTCAAGCCCAATAGCTTCTTGAATTAGATTTGACTTTTGTCATTTAAAGTTCAATCTGTTGTGTACCTTATCATTTCACTTCCCTTTTTCTTGACACCTATTACTCTTATTGATTGTAGTGCAAGTCCTGGGCATGCCTGAACTATAAAGCCATATATCTTGAAGTTACAACACACTCTTGGTTGGATTCACAAACTGCTCAAACCTCTTGTCACCACCATACCATCACCATCACTGTCCACTATCACTACTTTCCACAACCTCAATGTTTCTTCTTCATCTTCTGCTTCCCATTGGTCTTCTGGACTTTTTGTATCTTCATCAGGTACACTCCAGACTAGCATCAGACTAGTAAGCTGCCATACTTCACTCTTTCACTTACCTGTTTACAGAGTTCCTTTTAGGGAAAATATGCTAGCTCCCCTACTCCTCTTTCTAGCCTGGGACTAGTAGTTTCTACTACCTAGTCACCTTCAGGTCTCTTATCATCTTTACAACTGGAGCTTACCACAAGGGATTCACAAACAAGTTCTAGAAAAAGTCTACAGCCAACTGTCCAATACCAAGAACTTGAAAATTTACTTGAGCATTTTAAAAATTTGCAGATCGATGGAGAAGACTTGCTTCTACTCCAACCAGTCCCCCCTTGAGATGTCCATCACAACTGTGCTAATCTTCTTGTCTTATCAGGGTTTGCCTTTAGCCTTTTGTTAGATGGCAATCTTGACTCTTCAGCCACCTTAGCTGCTAGTAATTCTGACTGGCTCAGCATTTTTCAATTTTTCCCCTTTATTTCCATCTCACCTGGCATATTACCTTCAGCTACCTTAGGTACTCCTGCTACCAACACCGCTTCTCCTAGCTCAGATCCAGAAAATTTATCTGATGAACACAATCTAAGCAATTTCATATTCAGAGCATATATTCACTTGATCCTGTCATGACAGTCAAGGGAATTACACCTCACCTCCCAATTTTCTTCATTGTTATCACCTCTTTCAACAAGCTCATCCCTCTCATCATCATCTTCCCCATCATTCTTCTATCTTCTTGACTACTCTGTGCCTTCATAAACACCTATAGTCTCCAGTTCCATCTCCTTTACCATTCTTCACTACTTCTTGCTCTGAACTTTCATTCCCATCATTGCTGACTACTCCATTATTACCTTAATCTCCACAATACCAACTGATTAAAGCATCACAACTCTGATATAGATTGGAAAACAGGAGAAGTTTGTATGGCACATTGCTCTGAGCAATACACTTCTTTCCGTCACACTTCATGGATTAATGACATGTATGACGATGAACGAGAATCCCTTCATTGCATCTACACCATAAAAATAGAAACAGAAATTGATGAACAACTAAAGAAGGATTCAGCAAAGGACTTAGTACCTAAAATCTATCACTCCTTCCTAAAAACATTCATGAAGAAGGATTCTGAATGGATGCTATTAAGAAAACCTTGGAATCATGCTATTGATCTGAAAGAATCATTTGTGGCAAAGAAAAGTCGACTAATTCCCCTTTCTGTCATAGAACAACAAGAAGTCATGGACTTTATTAAGGACCAATTAAAGAAAGGATATATTTGCCCTTCTAAATCCCCACAAACATCTCCTGTATTCTTTGTTCCAAAGAAAGATGGTTACAAATGCATGATACAAGATTACCGTTATCTCAATGAGCATACCGTTAAGAACAACTATCCACTTCCACTCATTTCACAGCTTGTTGACAAGTTGCAAGGATCTAAATGGGTTACCAAAATAGACTTATATTGGGAATATAACAATGTACATGTCAAAGAAGGTGATGAATGAAAAGTAGCATTCATTTGTCATCGAGGAAGTTATGAACCCCTTGTTATATACTTTGGGCACTGCAACTCTCTCACCATCTTTCAAACCATGATGAGTGAAATCTTTGCTGATATGCTAGAAGTCGAAGTTTACATTGATAACATCATGATCTTTACAAAATCTCTTGATGTCAAAATTCATGAACGACTCATACTAAAAGTATTACAATGCTTAGAAGATAATGACCTCTTTGCCAAACCAGAAAAATGCACCTTCAGTGTCCAGGAAGTAGAATTCCTTGGCATGTACATTTCTTGTGATGATATCAAGATGGACAACTCAAAAGTCCAAGCTGTTCAGGAATGGCCAGTACCTATGAACATTAAAGGTGTCAAAAGCTTTTTAGATTTAGCCAACTTCTACTGAAGGTTTATTAAAAACTACACACAGATTGCTAGGTCTCTGACGGATCTGATGAAGAAGAATAAGCCATTTATTTGAAATAAAACTCACCAGAAGGCATTTGATGCTTTAAAGCAAGCATTTACCACTGCACCTATACTTACATATGCAGATAATGATGTGTAGTTCCATCTGGAAATGGATGCATCTGATTATGCTATAGGAGCAGTGCTCTCTATAGAAAAAGATGGCAAATGGCATCCTGTCACATTCTCATCATATTCCATGACTAAAGAAGAATGGAACTACCCCGTAGCAGATAAAGAAATGCTCTCGGTTATCCACAGTCTTGAACAATGGTATCATTACCTTGAAGGAGCTCACCACAAATTCGAAATTTGGAATGATCATGCCAATCTACAATGGTTTATGAAATGACAAGATCTTAATCATAGACAAGCTCAGTGGTCTCTCTATTTGAGCAGGTTCAACCACTTATGGCTTCACAAGCCAGGAGCAACAATGGAAAAGGCTAATGCATGATCTCAATGAGAAGATCATGTTATTAGTATCAATGATGATAACAGGGATGGAATTGTAATTTCACCTGAGCATGTCATCTCAATGATTGTCATTGTGACTATTGATTCAAAAGCAATACTTGATCATATCAAACAAGCCACACATCTACTTAAAGAGTCGGAGATAGTGAAGCTACAAAAGGTGCATCACATTGCTCTTGAAGCTGATAAAGGTACATTGTGGAAAGATTCATATGGATGTATTTATATTTCTGAAGATCAGGAATTTTGCATGGAAATACTTAGACTCCATTACAACACACCAGTTGTAGGACATGTGTATAGACAAGATATTAGATCTTATTCAATGAAGCTACACTTGACCTGGACTGCCAACACTAGTCAAAGATTATGTATCTTGCTGTGCGAGATGTGCATGCTTCAAAGGATCTAATATTGTTCTAGCAGGCAAACTCTTACCTTTAGATATTTCTAATATACCTTGGGTTGATATCACTGTGGACTTTACCACGGATCTTGCCTTGTCAAATGGTTTTGACTCTATTCTCGTAATCATTGATCGATTCTCTAAAGAAGTTGAATTCATTCCATGCAACAAAATGGTCATACAGTGACTTCAAAAACTATTGCAATGCCTAACCCCAATCCAGCGCGCGAAGCGCATTGCAATCACCTGTGGGAATCTCGCTTAGCATTAGTCAGACGAAATTATGTACATACCCCTGGCTACAATTCGGCCCCTGGGTCATGTGATTTGGCTGAGTGGCTGTAAAGATATGATCATTTTAAAATGACAAGTCCATTGCAACAGTTTATTCACTTTTGGTGGATAAGGTGGAATCTTGGGAAAATCATATGATATTTGGTAATATTTGGTCATATAAACATTGATCCACATATAAACATCATGTCTGAGTTTGAAAAAGTTCACACACTTCTTTGTTTCCAACCACCATCATCATGAGATCTCTCTTTACTACCCAAAAGAACACAATCCTCTCTATGCTTGATGCAGGTCACTCTGCTCACTCCATTGCCTCTTCAACTGGTATTCATGTCTCCACCATATCCAGGCTCCGCTCCAAAGAGCGTTCCGAGCTCCAGAAATCCACTGGAGGTTGTCCATCTAAGCTTTCTCCTATCAACATTTGTCATGTTATCCATCTCATCTCTACTCACAAGGTAGAAAATGCTGTCCAGGTGACCAAGGCACTCATCAATATCATCAACCAACCCCTCTACCATAATACAGTCCACCAGCACTTGAAAAAGTCTGGCATGAAGGCTGTGGTGGAAAAAAAACGACCTCTTCTCTCAGACAAGCATCATAGAGCTCATATGGATTTTGCCTCTGCTCACAAGGACTGGACTGTGGAGGACTGGAAGAGGGTAGTATGGTCTGATGAGACCAAAATCAATCGCCTAGGATCAGATGGCCGCAAATGGGTGTGGAAAAAGCCAAGTGAAAAGCTTACTAATAGATTAGTGGAAGGAACTGTCAAGTTTGGAGGAGGTTCTGTGATGGTATGGGGGTGTATGACTTGGCAGGGAGTTGGCTATGCTGCCAAGATTGATGGTAGGATGGATGGGGACCTGTACCTTCAGATTTTGAAGGATGAGCTGCTGAATACCCTGCAGCATTATAATCTTGATCCTCCTAATATTATCTTTCAGTAGGACAATGACCCCAAGCATACTTGCAGGAAGGTGAAGGAGTGGCTGGAGGAGCAGGAATTTGAGACTATGATGTGGCCTGCACAGTCTCCTGATCTAAATCCCATTGAACATCTCTGGTGCTATCTCAAAAGGAGGCTTGCAGAGCATAAACATCCTCCTAATGGAATTCTGGAGTTGTGGGATAGGATTCAGGTGGAGTGGGAGAGGATACCTGTTGAGGAGTGTCAGAAATTGATTGAAAGCATGCCTAGAAGAGTTCAGGCAGTGTTTAAGGCAAATGAAGGCTATACCAAGTACTGATATATCCAAAATATCCACTTTATAATGAAAGTGAATAAACTGTTGCAATGGACTTGTCATTTTAAAATGATCATATCTCCACAGCCACTGGGCCAAATCACATGACCCAGGGACCGATTTGTAGCCAGTATGTACATAATTTCATCTGACTAATGCTAAGTGAGATTCCCACAGGTGATTGCAGCATGCTTTGTGTGCTGGATTGGGGTTCAGCATTGCAACGGTTTTTGGAGTCACTGTAGCTATGGATATAGCTCGCCTATATTTACATAATATTTGAAAAAACCACAGCATTCCACAATCCATTGTCTCAGATTGTAGCCTGCAGTTTGCATTGCAGGTCATGAAGAATTTATGCAAACAACTCAGTATCCAGCTGAAGTTGTCCATTGTATTTTATCCACAAACAGATGGACAAACAGAATACTGTATATAAATTATGATCCACAACAATACCTATGACTCTTTACTGCTGAAAAACAGGATTCATGGACTAACTGGCTCCCCATGGCATAATTTTCATACAACTCAAAGAAGCAAGCTTTCACAAAGAAGTCCCCCTTTGACATCACTCAGTCCTACGTTCCTAAAATGAAATTTGAACAGCATGAAGTAAAAGCACCAGTTGCTGATACCTTCGCATCTGAGATGCAAGACATGCTTATCCAAACTACAAATAACCTTATCAAAGCACAAGCTCATATGAAAGATCAGGCAGATCATCACCAGTCTAACACCACTGAATACTCCATTGGAGATGAAGTCTGGCTTTCAATGACAAATCTTAAATTAACTGGTGCTTCTAAAAAATTAACAGAATGCTGGATTGGACCTTATGCCATCATTGACTTGATCAGTAGCCATGCAGTAAAACTGTGTTTGCTCAAAACTATGAGAATCCATCCTGTTGTAAATATCTCTCATGTCCATCCCTACAAGGAACACCTTGATGGTCAGCCTTCCTTTAAACCCAGACCTGTGCTGATCACAGAGGAATGAGAAAAAGAATATAAAGTAGATTACATCATTGATTTACATTTCAAGGGTAATCACCTTAAATATCTGGTCCATTGGAAAGGATATACTAAGGAAGATCATACTTGGGAACCATTGGGTCACTTGACCAAAGCTCAGGCAGCTACCACACTCTTTCATCATGCTCATCCCAGTGCCCTTTGTAAAATTTGCCTTGCTCAAGCTGAGTTCCTTGCCTCCTTTACTGATTTTGGCCTCTCGTCCATAGAGACACACATGGATTACCACCCCTTTAGTCACCTGGAAGTTGACTTATAGGAAGGGAGTAGTGTTATGACTGCTGGTATTTACTCTTATTTTTCCTATATTTATCCTTATTTTTTTCAGCTTTCTACAAAGCTTTTCACTAAATAGCCCCTATCACAATTGAACTCCTTACTACTCATTCAACTATGAACACATGACTATTTGGTCATATGACATCACATGACATCATGCACCCACACTCACATCACTTCTTCATGAGCCTCACTGGCATATGCATAGCCATGCACAGCCAGGCCTCATGACATGCCTCATGCTCCCTATCTCTCATCTGTTATCTCTTATCTATGAGTCATTTCCTTATCTATGACTCATGCCAACTCATGCGCATAGCTCTATGCTACATGTCCTATGGCTATGCTTATCTCTGACTTATCATAACCTTTTATGACTCATGTCACAGCCTCGCACTGCCCTATGGCTATGCTTGGACCTACTTATGACTCATCATGACTTATCCATGACTCACATGCACTGCTATCTACCATGTATAGATACTATATAGTACCAACCATGTACAAATCCTAGATAGTATATAAACCCCCAGGTAGACTACAACTGGCCTCCTCAGTCTTGTTCTTCTGGAGTTCTCCCATCAACCCATCTATGCTTGACCAATAGGTTTACTAGTTAAATACCTGTCCAGCCTCAGGTAGGCCTTGATGTTTCACAAAGTCATTAAAAAAGGCAAAGAAATCACCTGAGTGGCCGGAGTGGAAAAAGATTGTTCAGACTGAACTAAATCAATTGAAAGAAATGGATACCTGGAAATTAGTAGACACCTCCGAGGACAGATCATCCATTACAAACAAATGGATATTTGTTAAGAAATTAGATAAAAATTAGGAACTACTAAAGTACAAAGTAAGACTTGTAGCTAGGAAATTCTTCCAACAACCAGGTATAGACTATAATGAGACATTCTCACCAGTAGTCCAACTTGAAACAATATGAGTGATTCTTGCTCTAGCTGTAGAAAAAGGTTGGGAGATCCAACAAATGGATGTCAAAGGTGCTTATCTAAATGATATCCTAAAAAAGAAAGTGTATATGAAACAACCTGAAGGATATGATGATGGTACATGAAAGCTGTGCCAGCTAATAAAAACATTGTATGGATTAAAACAATCCAGATGTAAATGGAACAAAGTATTGAATAAGCAGCTTCAAGCTAAAGCATTTAAACATTTACATTCAGATCCATGCATATATATTCAATGAAATGGTGAAAATATAGAAAATATCACCATATGAGTCAATGACCTATTATTGTTTACTAATGCATCTGGCTGGGGTGGATCATTGCTTACTACACATAATGGGCAATTTCAGATGATCAAATTGTCATTCTTTCATTATCACAAGTATGTCAGTCCATTTCTATTAATTTGGTTCAATCTAACTACATTTATATAGGATTAATGCATAGTACTAGTCATGTCGATGAGGAGTGCTGATTGGACAATGGCTGGCATGACAGCAGCATCTGCCGATGATCGAGCAAAGATGTCAGGCAATTAGTTTGAATATTTCTAAATATAAAGATTGCTATTCATATTTGTACACTACTCTTATCTTGAAGTATGGAATGTGTGTTTTTTGTGCATCTATTCTTGAAGTTTTTGCTCCTATTTAGGCAATGTTTAAACTTGAAGTTTTTTTTGTCAACACAGGTGAATCATTGATTTGAAGTTTATGCCCAAGTTTTGTTTGCACATGCTCTTGAAGTATATCTCAATGTTCAGAACTCAAGCATATGTAGGCAAAAACTCAGAGATTTCACTCATGTTCAAACTCTCAAATAAACTTGATATCTGGTACTAGTCTAGATGGCAAGCTATATTTTATGTTTGTAATTTGCATGCAAAATACCATTAAGGACTGCCCTAAATTTTGCAAATCCTGTTGTGTCCTCTGATTGACCGGCACTACCTCCTATATTTATATATATAAAGAGGAGCATTTTGGCCTGCAGAAAGCATCTCATCTTATATTTTAGATTATCTCATCTGATAAAAGATCCCTTTGGAAATCTAATAAGACTTAATAAGACATGGTACCCCAGAGCAAAGTAAATAGGACTATAGAGCTACTACTAGGTCAATAGAATTTGTACCTAAATAAGGACAAATTCCTAGGATTACCCTTTTTGGAGAAAATCCTTTTTGGGCAACAGAAGACATCCAGTTTCCTAACAAGAAGTCAGACAGGATCTTAGAATAACTGAGGGCAGACTTCCATCTGTGGACCATATTGTCTCCATTGCACAATGTCATGCTGGATGTGTTTGAGGTGAATTTTTTGGAATAAAAGGGCACAAGGAAGGATTCAATTCAATCATGGCCAAAGTGATTGTCAAGATCAAATCTTTGCTTGACTTTTTGAATGCACTGACATCAAGATCATGAACCTGTTGTCAAACTCAGATTCATCTGTCCTTATATGATCTTGTCAAGCTCATGCACATCCAGGCTACACAGTTCAAAGATCTTGAAGAATCTGTTACTCCAGTTAGTGATCCTGCATCCAAGACACCATGCATCACAATCAAGTCAATCAATAGGAAAACAGTCATCACATGTACCATCTATCAGCAATAGTTTCCAATAACAGCTTTTTATATATTTACAGATTACCAATCCCAAGGCCAGACCATATCCTTCATACTTTGATATTGTCACTCTATCAACAGGAGGGTTGAATCCATTCAATCTATATGTGGTGCTTTCAAGGAGTTTAGGGCTTTCTACAATCTGACTCTTGTGGGACTTCAATGACAAGCTTTATCAGGTGAATTACTCAGTAGAACTACTTGCAGAGGGTGATTGGCTTGAGAAGCTGGACAATAATATGAAGACACTGTGGAAGGAGATGGGCTGTGATACAAGAGGCAATCAATAATACATGCACATATTAAATTAGACCTCCAGCATGGAAAAATCCAGTAAGACAGGGGCTGCATGATTATATAACTATGAATGTGATAGAGATCTTGTCAAGCAGGGTGACTGCATAGCTGTGCTGACACATAGCCACAATTATTACTTTGCAAAACCTATCCTCAAGGGGCCAGGCCCTAGAAATTGGCCTTTCTAAGCATCTGAACATCCAAACAGTCTGATTTAATCATTCAACCTCAACAACATGACCAAAGTAACTTTTAGACAGAGATTGAAACCCCTCTGGCACCTTGCTGAGGGATGGAGCAAACCCCATCCCAAATATAGGTATTATGGCTGTTAATTTGTATTTCATACAACCTCCTCTTTCTCTGCCCATAGCTTACATGAATTTGCAAGATACCATCCCACAAGATCATGTGCCAAAATATCTTGAGCTCCCAAGATAGCTCTGACTTCCACCAGATAGATAAGCAAGTAGTCCATCCTCTTTGTCATACTATATATAGCCAGCCCAGAGCTTTTTCACAAGAACAGGTACACATTCCAGGGAAGCTCAAACCAAAAGAACAAAAGCAATGTCAGTACACACTTAGCAGGAACTTGAGCTTGCAAAACAAAAACACAAGAAAAATCACAACAAATTTTGAACATACAACAAAGTTCCAATTGTTGCCACCCACCCTTGCTGTGTGCCCTCTGTCAATTAGAAGAAAAAAAAGAACTATGCTAAGCTTTACAAATTTACTAACCAAGGCTTGGTGAGTGCCATCCTATTCCTCAGCTAAAGTGGCACTTGTGCCCTTACCCCAAGTGACAGCAGCAGCCACCCATCCTTTGCTACCAAAGCTCCCACTGAAAGTGTGAAGATTGGCTGCTGAAAAGGTTCAGCTTTGTAGCAGATCTTGATAGGCCCTGTGATGCAGTAATCTTTGCTTGCCTCACACTGCCAGGGATCTCCAAATTGGACCCCATCAGCCTTATAACTGGGGGTAGTTACTCCTTTGCATGGAATATTAGGAGGTAATAGGTGTGGAAGTGAGCTAGTCACTTGGTGGGTCGATTCAGGGAGCTAGGACTGGAGTCCACTGTGAGTAATCAAGTATATTGAGGGAGGTATAAAGGTATACAGACCTGGAGTCCACTATGAGTAGCCAAGGAGGAGGAACAGTGGGCTCCAGAATGTAAGTGCACTTGTAGGTAAACAAAGGTAAACAAGTGAGCCACAGTGCAAATAAAAATACTCCAAGTTCAAGCTCTGCTTTGGCATAGACACAACAACAAGCTAAGGGAATGGGGAGAAGTGGAGGGTAGGTATAATGAGCATGGAGAATCACTTGGGTGAAGTTAGAAAATGAAGTAAGCACTAGTTAGTACAGTATGAAGCAAAACTTATCAAAAGTGTAGAATCAGCAAATCTAACATGAAACTGCAGTGGCCTCCCTATGGTATATTTCACTCTTCTATTCCCCAAAGCTTCCTTGGAGGGATCATCTATTGCTCTTCCCCATCTATACAGTGCCTTGCCTTTTGACTTTCTGATCATCCTTGATAAGATGTGCATTGCCTCTTTGGTGATGACATGGTTTATTGTCCACAGGATGCCCTTGATACCATAGTACAGCATATGCATAGATTATAGTATGTGGGGTGACTCTCCCACAGGTCCAATGATTTAACTCATGGGAGAGGTACTGCTAGCAGGCAAGTTTGAACCACAGCTGGGAGTAAGGCAGCAAACACTGCATATGAGCAGTTTCAATTGCTTATTACACATGACTATCACAATAGCAGATAAAGGTCATGTTGTTTGATGTGAGGAAGAGGCAGGAGGCAAAAGCAACATTTTAATCCCCCTGTTAAACTGCTGTGAACACTCCTCAGATATATATCCCTGATGGGCCCCATAAAATGACACAAAAGAGAAGGAAGGGAGAGGAGTGGTATAAAGAGTTGGCCAGTGACTGTGCTTGAAGTAATTTTACGAAGTGCTCTATTAAACAATAGGTTCACTGGCATTAATAGTACATAGCATTCTAGCTAAGGAAGCAAGTAGGCACTGCCATATATATGGACGTATTTAATCCCTAACTGGCAAATGTCTATTATCAGAATTTGAATATAGGAAAAAAGTGTAGCAGGAGAGATGAAGAGCAAAATGCTGAGCTGCATTTAGGCTGTCAGTGACATCCAGCTGTTGCCCATTTGAGGAAAAAGATGAAAATAGCTATGCATATGCACAGCACTTTGAGACAAAAGGTGGACCTGTCAAACTTACCAAAGTTTCCTTTGTCAGTACCTGGAAGGGTTTTACAACAGATGTCCCCATCAAGATCAAGTCAACTCATTGTGACCTCTTTGTGGAGCATGAGCAGAGGTTGCTTTTGTGTGTCACTGTCAGTAACAGTGTAGTGTGGCACTGTATTCTAGGAAGCCAGCATTGATGGTGTGGGCTATGCTTCATTCAGCAAGTACATGGCAAGGAGATATATGCATGTTGGAGGAGACAATAATGTAACTATGGAGGGCAAAGACATTCATATATGGTGATCTAAAGATAACCTTTGACAAATGCATCATGTTTAGTTAGATGCAGGAAGCAGAGAGCATGAGCAGAAGGCAAAAAAGTCAAGATCACCTTGGGTGAAGCAGTCAATCCCTCACTAGTTGTGGAAAGCCAGTGAGGACTTATTGCATAATGGACAGAACAAGAGGCAGGAGAAGATGGTAGGGATTTGTGCACTGAGGAAAAAAGGCTATGAGTCCAAATATCAATGAGGTGATGGAAGCAATGAGGAACTACAAAAGCTCTATAGCATAAATATTGATAATGAGCAAGTGGTCAGGGAGTAGACAATTGAGGCTTTATGCACAGGGAGGAAGCTCATCAACATACACACTGAAGGGCTATGGCAGCAATAGTGAACTAGGGAACTTCCTTAATGGAAATTGCTAACAAGTTGAGTAGTGAATGAGACATCTTGAGAAGACTTACGAACCTAGGTCCAGTTTGGTATATCAGAAGTGAAAACTAGGTGTGGCACTGCAGATCACCAGGTGGACTGGTTTTATCAGCCAGAATCCCTCTGCTATTCACATGAACTTTAGTTGTCTGGACTCCATGTGGCCTACATCAAGGCAAGCAATATATATATTAGTAGTAGCCTGTGTAACAACACCCTCTACATATGCAGGTACACATGCCACCCCTGAGAGACCAGAAAATGGATGATGAAGTACTATTGAGGGGCAAATGACATTTTGAGCCTGTCAATCAGTGAGGGTAATGTAATGGCTTGCCTGTGAGGTTGACCTGGGTTTTTACTCTGAGGGTGACTTTCCTGAGGGCACTTGTCCTGGAGTCTCTTCTCAAGGTTCCTCCAAGCTTTTTATATAGGCTCCTTCACTCCATTACACAGTGGCAGTTACTCCAGATCTTGGAGGAATCTTTGAAACTTTGCAATGTCTGCTTTTAGCCCTGATATTTTTAGGAAGTAGTTGTTCCATATGCTGTCCTTGACAACCCCAAGGTGGGTCCAGGGGAAAACCAGATTTTTGCAGGCTTGATTTACCAAGAATGCACTTAGAGCTTGCCATACCACCCCAGGAATGGCAGGGGGTCCCACCTCTTTGGAAGGTCCAAGCTACAATTTATCTAGGACAGATCTCAATAGGAAACAAAAAAGTGAGGGAACAGAAAACTCACCAGCATAATACCAAAACCAGATGTCATGCACACTGGAAGTGAGATAGGCCTGCTTGATGGGTTAGGCTCCCATCTACATATGGGCTCTTCAGAGTATCAGACAAGTGTGATTGACAAAAGTAGAATAAAACACCCTTATTTAACTTGGTACTTTAAAGCTCCATATAGAGACCACTGGGGACACTATGTAATAGACTGCATTGAGTATTGCTGGTCCACAGGAATGTGCATCTTCCTGCTATGGCCAGCCCATGGATGGCTTGACAATCCAGGTTGAATTTGGCACTGTGGTATCTAAGCTTTTGATGATACTGCTCTAAAGCCCTCTCCATGGTATAGTTTCTACCAAAGAGTCATAGATTTCCACTGTGTGGTCCTTGACATCTGCTGAGATTGCTACCAATGACTATGGCTGCAATGTGGAAATATCAGGTGGCGTGTGTTGCCTGTTTAAAGCACTGATTTGAGGGCCAGATGCTTCCTTGCAAATTTATACCTTTCATGTCAAAAAGTATCCCAGACAAGCATATTTGGTCCAGCCAGCATGATCCAAGGGCTGAGTTCAGTGCCCATATGCTGAAGGACACAGTCAATCTCTTTATTGGAGAATTATTCAGAGAAAAGAAGTACAAATAAAAGTTGGATAGCAATTATGCCGAAGCTGTGGACTGATGTGTGGGGAAATATGCTGGATGAAGAGGTGAGGTTCCCTCAACTAGCTACCAATTGGCAGAGGGCCAAGATTCATCTGCTGTGCAGGCAAAAATCCATAAATGCTATAGACTAAGCAGATCTAGGAGTGCAGTTTCTTCCGAGTCAGAACCAAAGGCTGATTTTGAAGTGTTTTCAGAACATATACTCACAAATAAAGGGGCTGTTTGCATTCAAAGGAAAGCACTTGTGGCAGCATATCCAAGTTGAAGGTATAGCTAGGGCTCAGCTCAAAGGTATTGAAGTGAAAGTTGTCAGCTGCATAGGAGGCCTGAATGGATTTGATGTTGTAGAACCTGCTGTATCCAAGATTGTATTGTGATGCGAAGCTTGCAGGTCTATTTGTATTGCATGTTCTTGAATATTCAAAAACATCTGATTTGCACTAGCAAAGCAGAACTGTGATATTGACAAATTGCAATGCCTTCCTAGCATCTTCTGGATGTGGAAGCCTTCTCTGCATGAATACATCAAGTTGAAGGATGAGGGCATTTGATTCTCATATGAGTTCTTTCATTGTTTAGAGCAGGAAATGACACAGTGGGAGTAGTGTCAAGCCAGATCTCAGCCACCCTCAGCTATGAAATAAGAGAACTAAATAGTAGGCCAATGGTGTGGGTTGGACAGCTGGTGGTGGTTAGGGGACAGGTGGTAATATGATGTGGAATTGCCTAGTTTATGATCCACATATTTTGAAGATGATCAATTTCTCAATTTGAACTGGCAGCAACTTGACCTATATGGAGCAAAACAAATAAAGCTAATCCAAAGGTAGCTGAGTGCTGCTCTGAGCTTTGAGTGCACTTAGTATTCAAGTTGCTGCTTACATCTGATAGTCAGCACATTTTTATACAGCAGTTCATGCTGCTGCTCATTCAATACTCTCAGCTGAGCATACATGTATACACTGCCTCACTCTTTACTCTATTAGTTGGTTTGCCTTGTCTAAACTATCTGTGCAGGCACAATCATCACCTCATAAGGGTGGGAAAGGCCACAACAAGTGAACTAAAAGCTTGGAGAGGTGTTGATCAAATCTTCCTAATCTGATGAAGTCTTGATGGAGAATTGAAACAGGCTACTGTCAAGCTCATTGGGCTCACCTTCAGATGATGTGCCCCTTCACCCTATTCCTGCTTCACCAACCATGTTTCTAACACCCTATATTCTTAGGATTTACTGGAGAAGCTATCACTTGAACAAAATGGAGCAAGTGGATGGATGTAGAGATATGTCCAAGCGCTATCTTGCTTGCATCATGACCCCATGTGCGAATAAGACATTTGCTGCTCTTGGTTGTAGAGTCAACTTGGATGATAGCTGCCTTCTTGGCATTGCTTATGACAAGTGCACCTCTGCTCTAGATGGAAAAGATGGGAATGGAAGTGCAAAATGGACATAACAAGCTGAACTTCCCTGAGAATTAACCAATATACTCTGATGCTGAGTGCTAGATTGTATAAATGATAACTCTGGGAGTTCCATACTGGATCTCATTACTCTCCAACTCAGCACTCTGATCCATGACTCAGTCAAGAACTATACTAGAATTGTCTAGTAATACCATGGCTCATGATTGACTATGAGGGGGGTAATACAAATCACCTATCAGATCTATCAAATGTCTCTGTGCTCAAGCATGCAAAAACATAGAGAATGCCTCAAAAGAGCACATATTCCAGGGTACAGAGCAAGCAACTTGATCCACAAAAGGCATGCATTTGTCAAGCCAATAACATTTTGTTCTATTGAGATAAGTTATTGATTCCCTTGCCTTGTTTGCTGGTTTTTGATCCCACTAGCTTCTGAATATCAGTGGGCATGTTAAATCCACTGAAATATGTATCCACTGAATTAAACAGTCCATTGGCACCATGCCCTTCTTCAATGCTCCTAAGCCCTATGCCAAGTGCCAAAGTCCTGAGCTCTATACTCCCTTCAGTACATCTGTGGCCTGAGTTGACTGCTGAACTCTTGAGCCCCACAAACAACTGGTTGGTGTACCCACTGTGAACCATCTGATTACCTAAGAGGTACTGTGACAAATTCCCCCAACTACCTATCCCAGTAGTGGCCCCCACAGGCAACTCAGCACCTTTGCAACCAATGATCTGAAAAGTCATACTCCATGTCTGTGACACCATCCATACAGCTCTCAACATCTTCAGGATACTTCATGAATATCCCCACCAACCATCATATGACCCTGATGTATTTGTTACACCTGACACTCTGACATACAGAGGATGCCAACCACCTGAACTCACAATTCCCACACCAGAAGAAGCAGAACCTCAACCACCTCCCCCATGGCCATTTCCAAATATCTCCATTTATAGGCTTATAAACTGGAGATACTTGGGAAGCATCATAAAATCTCAGCAAGAGATTGATCATCTTGTTCATGATGTCCTTCTTGCTAAGGACTTCAGAACTCAAAATCTCTTATAATTTAGTATTACTACTCAGAACTCAGTTCTCGATGTGGAGTGTACAAACTCAACTCATTCTTCTGATAGTTGGCGAGAAATAGATGTAAATATTGAAATTCCCACCCAAACTCTTGTTGAGCATAGTGATTGCTTAATGTGTTGCATGACTGACACAGTGTGACTGACAGATCTGTCATTGGATGAGTCAGTCACATTAGGTTTTGTTACTGTCAGCCACATTGTGGTGCATTGTTGTTATGTATCAGTGTTATTCACTTGTTCCATAGAGCCTGCGAGTTCAATGTCACTTCTCTTTAGTTTCTGACATTGGACTCCAGCTGCACAGTTCAGCTGTCTAACAACTCTTGGTATTACCAGATATCATCAGCCTTTCACTATCAGCAATTTGCTTTATTGTCCTCTGATGGATGTCATGAAGTCTGCATTCTCTGCCCTGAACACTAAATCCTTTCACCTTTTTCCTTTCAAGCAATTTTGGGAGCATCCTGTTGGTGGAACTGAGCAACAAGTTTTGGATGAACTATACACCTTCAACACCTGGTTGAAAGCCCACAATGACTTACAAAAGCAACCAAAAGAACCTGACTGCAAGCTCAAAAAGGTCATCACAGTGATAATGTTTTCATCAGATGCCACCACACTAGCAATGTCCAGAATGGCTAAGGCATAACCTCTTTATCTTCACTTTGGAAATTTTTCAAAATATGTTTGGGCTCAGCTGTCTTCCAGTGTCTGTCACCATGTTGCATTTATACCTTCAGTGAGTGGGTAGTTTTTACAGACCATTATATGACACTAATGTGTATGTTGGTTACCAGATATGATCATGCAACTTTTTGTTACTATTGGCCAGTTTACGAAAATGGCAATCCAAGCTCTACTGGCACATTATCAGCAGGAACTCATGCATGCAGTTTGGACACTCTTTTAAATGATAAATTCCTACATTCCATTCCTACAAATACGGTATAGTGTTGAGATGTACTGATGGTATTTTTTGCCAAATCTATTCCAGAATCTTTACTTATTCAGTAGATTATCCTAAGAAGTACACTGTTATTGTTCTATACTCATACTTGCTGACTCTAGGTGACATAGAGTTCTCCTAGCAACAATCCATAATGGAAGTAAATATCTCTGTCCCTGATGTTTGGTTTCCAAGGCAAAACTTGACAACACTGGCTTTCTTTGTGATGTACAGCTCTGCCTTAACAAATTTCAGATATATGCCCTGCACAAGGTCAGGCAAGCAAGGGACTTCATTTATCAGCAAGGCAGGCCAGTGAAAGGTGGTATGGTACAATGGTTACTGTTACGCGAAGTGTACACAAAGAGGAAACTCGAGGAATTACTTCTCTGGAGGTACTCACGAAGAGACACAATGTCAGAGGAAGTAATAGAGTCAAGGATTCATAGGTACTCGAAGGACAAAGGACAAAGGCCTGAGTCAATCAGACGTCAGGGATTTGCTAGTGGTGACAAGGGATGAAGATACTGAGTTGATTGGACTGCAGGATTCAAGAGTACGCTATGATTGCATAGAACGAGAATGAGAATACAAGTATGCGACTGATGGATATAAGTACTAAGGGACTCGTCATTGTGGAATGGTGAGGAAGGTAAGAGAACGATGATGTAATTGTATGTGTCATCTGCAGTAACACGAGGAAGGAGAGATAGGAACTATGAGGCCGACATAAGAGAGTCAGCCGAGGAGATAGTCGTCCATGGAACAAGGAAAAAAGTGACAGAAAAGATCAAAGAAGTACAAATGTAGAATGAAATGAACTGATCACCAAAAGACCTACATCCCATATTGTCCGTGAGAGACCAAGGAAAAGGTGTATTCGTCGAGGGAAGAGGAAAAGATAAAGACAAGGGAAAAGGAGAAAAACTCTAACATTACCCCCTTCGTATAATCCAACTCCAGGTTTGATAAAAAGTCCATCAGGCAGACGCATCATGAGGAAAAGAGAAAGGGCCGTAGAAAACGGTGGATTGTTCATAAAATAGTGCCTCAAATGGACAGTCATCTGCCATGTGTCCGTGTTGATTGCAATGGCCACATACTCGTTCAGGGCAAAAGCGGCGTCCATGTCCCCAATTATAGCAAAAGTTGCATTGTGTGTGAAGGCAAGTGAACTAAGGGTGACCAGGGGCTGATTGGTGATAGTATGGGCAGGAGTAATCGGGACAATCCTCATGATAGTGGCCGAGATGATGACACTGAAAGCATTCAGTGAGGGCAGAGGCGGGGCGACGAGGGCGGATAGGCATGACATGGGTAGGCGAAGATAGAATACAGCTGCCGTCAGGGAGGTGACAATGAATCGCTTCAACTGTGTTGGACCAAGCAGGGAAGTTTGGCTAAGTGAAAACAAAGAGGAATGCCAAATTCAGCAGGAAGATCGCTGGGGGCTGCCTGAAAGTGATACAGCTGGGTGATGGATACCTCATGGAAGAGGCGGACTAGTTCTTAAGTAACGACGTCTTCATCATAGAGGGGGAGGTCCTCAACAGCACGGAGGAGAATGGGGGTGGCGAGAATGGCGGCATAAAGCAAATGGGCGGCGAAGATGGATAGCAAGGTAGGTGAGACACGCCTGGAATGAAGCGGGGAAGAAGATAGAGATGAAGAAGGAGATGAAGAAGGTGCAGCAAAAGAAGAAAGAGATGACATATTGGTTGTTTAGGAAGAGAAAGTCGTAGAACAGCATATACTTGGGGGGGTACTTCACAAAGAGACACCACTTCCGAGTAGAAAGAAAGAAAGAAGTAAGGAATCAAGATAAATGGTGAGTCCGTTTATAAGAAGAAAGGATGGTGGAAGCATGGCGGAGATTACTTTTGGGTTCCCACATATTTTCGGCTGAAGAATACCCTTTCCATGTGGTCAGGTACAATCAGCGACCTTGTGACCCTTTATGAAATACGATATGATCGACTTTGTACTCTTCTTCGGTATCAATGAGGTCCGGCAGAGGTCAGGGAAAGGAAGGACCATGTGCTTCGGTTTGGCGAAAAGGAGATAAGAGAGTGGCATGGAATACGTCATGGATTTTCCATGTGGAAGGGAGGCGGAGGCGGTAAGTAAGGGGAGATAGGACCTGGGAGATCTCGAACGGTCCATGACATTTGGGGGTGAGTTTGCAGGAAGGGTAGCTGAGGTGGAGATGAGTGGCCTCTAGCCATACTTTATCACCTACTTTCCAAGGGGAGAACTTGTGCGAGGAACGGAACATCATGATCCAACAAGAGAACTCATGTGCAGCAAGAGCTTCCTTTCGGGTGGGTTCTAAGGAGGATAAACGGTTTTTCAAAGCAGGAATAAACGTTTTTCCGAGAGCGGGGTATGCATGAGGTTCATAGCCATAAAGAAGAGAGAAAGGGGAAGTTTTCGTAGAACTATGGGGGACAAAGTTGTGGATGAATTTGGCAGAGGTTAGGAATTTAGCCCAATCATGAGAATTATGAGCGCAAAAGATACGAAGATAAGTTTCAACCTCTTGATTGGTTCATTCGGTTTGTCCATCAGTTTGAGGGTGATAGGCGGTGGAAAGGTGGACGTCGTATTTGAGGAGGCAAGCTAGTTCTCTAGCAAAGGTGGAGGCGAATTGTGGACCTCGGTCAGAGATGATGGAGTCGTAGAGACTGAATCGCTTGAATACAAAATCAAAAAAGAGCTGGGCAACTCCTTTGGCGTCGATAGTTTTGGAACAAGGAGCAAGGATTACCCCCTTCATAAGGCCATGGTTGACCATGACCATCAAAGAATCAAAGCCGCTGAAAAGGGGAAGATCGGTGACAAGGTCCACAGAGAGTTGGCGAAACGGGAGAGAAGATGAAGAAGAGATAGGAAGAAGCAGAGGGGTGGTCGGGTGGGTGAGTACTTTGTTTTGTTGGCAAATGGAACAATCAGCGACAAAATGAGAAACAAAGGAAGATAGATCAGGCCACCAAAAATCTCGTTCAAAAATGGCCTTCGTACGAAAATGACCCAAATGGCCAGAAAGCAGAGAGGAATGGATAGAGTAAAGCAAGGCGGAACGAGATGACAGAGGAACATACATATGACCATGGAAATAAAGATGGCCATTATCAAAGGACCAGTCAAAAAGGGAAGAACAAGGAAACAAAGGTGAACCATCATCAAGGTTAGCAAGAGCGCGAAGGACAAGGGGATCGGAAGATGAAGAGTTTTTAATGTGAGAAGCTAAAGTGAGGTCCAGAGCGTTAATAACTATGGGATCAGGAACAATCGAGAAGTCGATATTGTCTTGGGAGGTATCAAGAGGATCGCAACGAAAGAGAGCATCGGCGGAGGCCATCTGTGTACCAGGAAGGACTTTCCAGAGAATGTCAAAGTCTTGAAGGAAAAGAGACCATTGAGCTTTCAAGGATCTTTGATATAGGAAAGGTTCTTGTGGTCAGTGATGATGGTGACAGGGTGAGTTGTGCCAAGGACATAGTGACACCATTCAGAGAGGGAAAGAATGACAGCAAGGAGTTCGCGATCATAAATATCATAGTTTCGTTTGGCAAGAGTGAACATGCGAGAGAAATAGGCGCAAGGATGGAGATCACCGTTAGTGTCAGCTTGGAGAAGGACGGCACCAGCGACCAAGAGAGAGGCATCCGTCATAATGGAGAAGGGACAGGTGACATCGGGGATGGCTAAGACAGGAGAGGTGGAAAAGGTAGCTTTAAGCGATTCAAAGGCGCATTGTTGGAGGGGGGTCCAAAGCCAGGGTTGGTCTTTGTGAGTAAGTAAGGTGAGGGGGGCGACAGTGTTGGAGAAGTTGGGAATAAACTTCCGATAAAAATTGGCGAAACCA
The DNA here is from genome assembly GCA_025782845.1 of Boletus coccyginus. NCBI lineage: Eukaryota > Fungi > Basidiomycota > Agaricomycetes > Boletales > Boletaceae > Boletus > Boletus coccyginus. Next base: position 48,158 of record JAHZSR010000007.1, on the reverse strand, counting down.
AGGAAAGAGCAAATGCCTTTGATGGAGGTAGGAGGTTGCCAATCATGGATGGCAGCAGTCTTGATAGGGTCCATCCTGACTTGGCCTTGGCCAATGATCATGCCGAGAAATTTGATATGGAGGGTGTTGAAGGTATATTTGGATATTTTAAGAGAGACATTGTGTTTGCGAAAATAAAGAAGAACACATCGGGTTCATTCGTGGTGGAGAGCAAGGTCGCTGTTGGTGTGAATATCAAGGTTGTTCATGTAGACTTCGAGCCATCCTTCAGTAATCATATCGGCAAAGACGTGATTCATGAAAGCCTGGAAGGTGGGAGGGGCGTTACAGAAGCCGAAAAACATGACGGTGGGTTTGAAGAGTCTGTATGGAGTAACAAACACAGCCTTCCATTGGTCCATTTTCTTGATCCGGACATTGTTGTATCCCCAACGAATGTCGAATTTAGTGAACCAGGTAGAGTTCTTCATCTGGTCAATAAGAGGAGGGATAAGGGAAAGAGGGTAAGCATTGCGGACAGTGTGGGAGTTTAGATATTGGTAATCCTGACAAGAACGAAGAGATCTATCTTTCTTAGGGATGAAGAAGAAGGGTGTGGCTTGAGGAGATTTGGACGGGATGATTTATCTGATTTTGAGGTGCTCATCAATAAAAGCTCAACACAAGTCTTGTTCTTTCGGATTGAGAGGGTAGACCTTGGCAATCTTTGGGACGAAGGAGGGTTTGAGTTCAATGGTGTGGTCAAAAGAATGGTGTGGAGGGAGTTAATTATAAGTTTTTTCGGAAAAGACATCTTTGAAGTCCTTGCACCAAGGAGGGAGCAAAGTTTCGAGTGGTTTGTTTTCTTGGGCGAGTTTGGTGGACAGCATGATCTTGTTGATCATTTCATCTCAGGGGTGGTACTCACTAGGAGATGCATCAGTGGAAGATGTTGTGTCAGCGGTGCGAATATTCTGGGGGTGAGTGGTCAGAGGGCAAGATGGACGAGTGAAAGGATTTTTGCATTGGTTGGCATTATGTCCCATGTTGCGACAATGGAAACATCGGCCTTCACGGATGCACTTGGCGCATTCCTGGGGGTTGAGTTTAGAGAGCATGACAGCGTCAACGTCCATGGCATTAGGATCATGGGAGGAAGATGGACAAGAGAACATCAAAGGCCTGCCGCCTTTCAAGGCAAGGATGCGCATCTTCTGCGCATGGAACGTTTTAGCCTTTTCAATCCATTCCTTCACGGTAGTAGGGATAGTAGCCATGGAGAGGATCATAGTAGTGAGTTGTTGATCTAGTCCAAGGGAGAATTGGTCGATAAGAGTGATGTCATCAGTGATTCCAGTGCGGGAGGAGAGATTCTGGAAGTCGGTGATATACTTTTGGAAACCGTCATCATGGATTCCATCAGGTCGATGGAAAGATTTCTGGGTAAGTTTCGAGAGTTCGTGGTGTGCGGTTGCTTTAGTGTCAAAGGGGAAGAATGTGAATTCGAAGTTTTCGGTGAATTTGTTGAAAGTAAGGTCTGCTGGGTCAGCGTGGACGTCGGCCATTTTATCATACCATATTTCAGAGAAAGAGACTCCTCGTCCCTGACTCATCTTATTAAGTGTGGTCATGATTCATTGAGAATCAAGGGTGTAGATGTCTTTGTTGATAGCAAAGTATGCGCGCATGGCTTTGATCCATCGCGTTGCATCGGAGGGTTCTCCAGAGAAGTCAGCGGGGAGGGCCGCTTTGAGTTCAGTGGGGGCGCGAGACATGGGAATGGGTTCACTGGGGTTTCGTGGGGGTGCTGGGGTTTGAGGTTGTTTGGGGGTTCCTGGTGATCGAGGGGGTACAGGGATTAAGGCCTGGTATAGGTTCACAGTGGCACAAGGTGGTTCAGTGGATTCAGGATCTTGGAAGTCGATGTCGATATCCAAGGTCTTATCAGGTGGTAGCCTGTAGTGTGAGCGAAGGGCGCGACTCGAGTGGGATGAAATGTTGCAAGAGGGGGTGTCCTACTTCTGAATAGGGGGGATGAAAGATAATTCTCGTTCTTTTGTTACGCGAAGCGTACACAAAGAGGAAACTCGAGGGATTACTTCTCTGGAGGTACTCATGAAGAGACACAACATCAGAGGAAGTAATAGAGTCAAAGATTTGTAGGTACTTGAAGGATGAAGGACGAAGGCCTGAGTCAATCAGATGTCAGGAATTTGCTAGTGGTGACAAGGGACGAAGGTACTGAGTTGATCGGACTGCAGGATTCAAGAGTATGCTATGATTGTGTAGAACAAGAATGAGAATACAAGTATGCAACTGATGGGTATAAGTACTAAGGGATGCATCATTGTGGAATGGTGAGGAAGGTAAGAGAACGATGATGTAATTGTACGTGTCATCCGCAGTAACACGAGGGAGGAGAGATAGGAACTATGAGGCCAACATAAGAGAGTTGGCTGAGGAGATAGTCGTCCATGGAACAAGGAAGAAAGTGACAGAAAAGATCAAAGAAGTACAAACATAGAATGAAATGAACTGATCACCAAAAGACCTACATCCCATATTATCCGTGAGAGACCAAGGAAAAGGTGTATTCGTCGAGGGAAAAGGAAAAGATAAAGACAAGGGAAAAGGAGAAAAACTATAACAGTTATTCAACCCTGAGTCCCTTGTGTCCACTATGGTACTATCTAGTGTTTGGCCTCTTTGCAGCTCTTATCCTGATTGTATTGTCCAGAATGTCTTCACCTTGAAACTTCAGAAATTCGACTTCAATCATTTCTCAATGCTAGTGGTGGATGTCATGCACAAATTTGAGCTTGGAACATGGAAGGTGGTATTCACCCACCTGGTACATATTTTGTATGCAGTTGACCCTTCTGGATGGCTGGTTGCCCAATTAGATGGCTAGTGTGTATTTCAACCACACTCACGACCAAAGCTAATATCAATCAGCTTTTGACAAATACCCACCTTTGGTTGTGGTATTATCCACCAATTTTCAAAGAATGCCTCAGAGATGAAAAGATTAGCAGCTCAGGATTTTGAAGACCTCTTGCAAGCAGGTGTCTTCAAATCTTTTTGATAACCATTGCAGTTAATTATGCCATAGTACTCCATCTCATCCTTTGAAGAACTCTTTCCAAGGTCTCATAATAGACTCATTATAACCATACTGTACTGATGCACAGAATGGCATGCACAGGCTAAACTCTGGATGCACACTGAGTCATCCCTCTTCCTCCTAGACAAGGTTTCCAAGCAACTCAGTCACGTTTTATAAAGGTTTAGAGATAAAACCACTCAAACATATCACACATTTGAGCTTCTGAGGGAGTACACCACTCATTGGCATCAGATGTAAGCCAAAGACCCATCCAAGAATGGACAATCTTCCATGCCAAAGCCAAAAGAACTCAATCTGAACATCTATAAATTCCATGCCATTGAAGATTATGAACAGATGATTGTGCAATCTGATATTACAGATTCCTACACAACTCAGATCATGTGTAATGCTATTCCTGTGTTTCATAGATTTTCTTATCTTGTGTCAGGGTGAACTTGTGCACTGCCTCATAAAATCATTATATACTCTTACAAACAAACAAGATGCTATTAGGCAGATAACAAAGCATGTGGCCAGAAGAAGGCATTTCTAGTGCCCAAATGATGAAGTTAAGGTGGTCAATAGCAACCTACTACCTACTTGCAATCCAGAACTTCACCACTTTATCTTTGACATGCACAGGAATTCAGTGGATATATTCTCTTTTTTGCAGGAACATAAAGGAGACTCTGCAGTAAAGGTACCTCTTTTCCACCTCCCAGGTATCCTTTTCACTGCTGATTACATTGTAGTCCTTCATTCTGAAGTTAAAGGACCACTTATTGTATCATCTACTTAATCTTGATTTTGAAGGAGAGGACCATACATATCTTCACAGATAATCAATGAAATAGCATGTGAATCCTTGATGGTCACCTCTACTCTGTGACATGTATGCAAGTCAGCTACACAATCTACAACATATGTAGAGAGCAAGACATAATCAATCCATGTACTCACAACAATGTGATGGTGTTATCGTGTGAAACCAAACCTGGCCATCATCCTTATTGGTATGCCCACATGTTGTGGATATTTCATGCACATGTCTGTCACTATGGAGTGGACTCACAGAATCAATCTATCAATACAGTCTGTGGAAATTCTTTGGGTCTGATTGTATGGAATCATTCCTGGTCACTACTATGGGTCAACATCCATGCAGTTACCAAAAGTCAGGTTTGTACCAGACCCGGACCCAGCCACTTTTGGATTTCAGATCCATCTCTCATTGTAAGAGGATGTCATCTCATTCCTGTCATCTCTGATGGGTGTTCTGCTAATCTATCAAGGGCTAGTCCCTCACTCAGCCAAGCTCCAGGTGAGGTTGATGATTAGAGTGCATATTATGTGAACATGTAAGGAATTATCTACTATTTTATGACATGTGTAGCTGAGTCTCCTAGCTTTGTTGACAGGGACATGTACATGAGACACAATGGGGCTGCCATCAGCCATTGTCATAACCACTTTTCAATAAATAAGGATACCAGCGAATCAGAGGTTTCTAGTGATGATGGGATGGAAATTGATGAAGTAGATGATGGTGATAGTGCTGATGGTGATGGGGGAAAGGAAGAGGAAGAGGAAGAGTCTGATGAGAATATGAAGAGCGATGATGATGATGACTTGGTGGATGGCAACAACTTGGACTCCAAGTCAGATGACTATGATGGTGAAGACAGACTTGATGAGCATGACGAAGAGATTGATTTTGATGCATTATTTTATGTTGAAGAACCCGTACACAGGAACAGATGGCCCATTATATTTTTGTGAAGACCAGCATGACTGACACACAGTTTCTATGTTTGCTAAGAGGCCGCATGGATATTCCAATCATATTTCTATCATGTCTGTGGTTACTAGTATCCTTCAAGATCTGTAGTTACTTTGTCTCTTCTGTCTTCGCATCATCCTGATTTTCTTTGCTTACTATTCCCCTTCTCTTCAAAGTATCATGAGCTATCGAGATATTTACTTTTGGTTTGTACCTTAGCTAATGTGTATCTGGCATCAGCATAACTGGCCAATTGTGTCCACATCTGATACAGTTTACAGTAGTATATGGCTTGTATGTATTTCTGTCTTTAGTTAAAATCACTTTAATAGATTCAACCATCAGGATTCCTTCCACTCATACTATGAACAGAATGGGATCAAGTCATCAACAGTGGCACAGTTCAAGTTCATCCTTGCACATCAAGCCATATTCAGCAAATGCTTGCAGGGAATGTTTCCCATCAATCCAACCCTCATTGGGGACTAGTGCCCCTCCCCCTCTGAGCTACTAAGATCACTTTTGCCTTCAAACTTTGTGGAGCAGTGTTCATCTTGGTCGTTCATCATATCACCACACTCTGAAGATCTAAGTTCACTCGGAAAGTAGAGCCCTCAGAGCTCCAAGTTGACATCAACTACATTGTTTGTTCCCTTCAATACTTTATTTGAGAATTTGAGAGGTGAATAAGCAGCCCTTCATTCCCCTCACTGGCTCAGAACCTGCGTGAGATAGATGTAGATTTCCATAATGTAGAACACTTCATGTGTAGTGTCCCTGTTTCAGGCAATGCAGAATTAAACTTACATATACTTAGATGAGTGTGATATATTCCAACCCAACCACTAACATGGCTTGGGCAAAAAGTGGTCAGGCAGTTGCCATGGCTGTTCTGGAGGATATGCAAGCAGAGGTTGCAGCCACTAGCAAGCAGCTGGAGAAGTTACAAATAATAGTTGATCTCATATCTCACAGAATAGAATGCTTAAAAAATCAGATGTAGATTGCTCATAAGAATAAAGTGATGATGGACATGATGCATGATATTGTAATGGCACAGCTGGGACTAACTTAAATGGTTGGGATATATACATATGTCTATTTCGCATATATTCATTAATCTATTGTTTCACTTGTACATTCCCAATACTTTCCCCCTACTTCCCACTGTTCAAAAAATGGTCCCCTTTTCTCTTTGATTGCTTGAACATGGTCAGGTGTTTGAGTGTAGATGTTATAGGGATACAATAACCAGCAAATCCCAGGCAATGTACATGGCTGCACATGTCTGCATGCAGATAAGCATGACATTCTCCATTAGTGTCCACTAGCACTCACCATGACCAGCAGGACATTGAAAAGTTTTTCCTCATCCATTCCTCTCATCAATGTAGAACTCCTTGCTTTTGGGTGGTTTTACTAGGCATATCCAAGTCAGTCTTGCATATATAGAAATCATGATGAACAGAAATAGAAATGTACAGTGGTGTTCTGGTAGAGGTTGTTGCTATCAATAAGCAACTTGTAGGTATGGAGAAGTCTAGCTTCAAGTTTGATAGTCCGACAATAGACAGTGTGCAAACAACAGAGAATCTTGTACAATTTTTGATACCACATCAAATAAGCCAAGGATATGACATTTCATTCTCTGAAATGTAATATAATTGGATGGCCAATATTCTCACCCCTGCTAGTGAGAAAACCTTTGAAAAATTCACTGAAAATTTTCAATCCACTTTCTTCTTTTTTAACACCAAAGCAACTGTCTACCATAAGCTTTCTAAACTAGCTTGGAAATCCTTCTGATGTTCTGATGGAGTCACTGAAGATGGCTTGCAGAAATATATCACTGACTTCCAGAATCTTGCTGCTTAAGCTGAAATCACCAACAACATAATGCTCATCAATCATTTTCCCCTTGGATTGGACCAACAACTCGCAACCATGATTCTCTTCATGGTAGTCATTCCCACCACCATCAACAAATGGATCGACCAAGCAAAGATCTTCCACATGCAAAAAATGCAAATCCTAGCCTTGAAAGAAGGAATGTCATACTCTTCTCCTCGACCTTTTCCAACCACCAAAGACCCTTATGCCATGGACATTGATACAATCACTCTTTTTAAGTCAACTTCCCAGGAATGAGCCAAATGTATCTGAAAGGGAAGGTGTTTCCAATATTGAAACATGGAATACAACACCTCTCAATGCACTAAGTCCAGGAACTTTGCCACTTGTCCTCCTTCTTCTCAGACCATTTGCTCCACTGAGATCAAGTCTGCTTCGATTACCACTATTGAAACCCCTTCTACTCTCTCTACCTTCATCAATTCCCTCAAGATCCAGGAAAAAGATGAAACCAAGATTTTATAAGTTTTGCAAATGTACTATGAGGAACCTGAATCTGAAAAGGAGAAAGTTTCCATAGTAAATGTGGAACAGGATTTTTAAACCAGGAAGTTGTTTCAACATCCTCTTTCCAAGAAATTTGCCATATACTTGTAGCCCTTTGCAATGAACAAACTCTTTACTTCCCTGTGAAATTACAAGTCAGAAATCAAACTGTTGTAACCTCTGCTCTTATCGATTTTGGAGCCACTGGAAACTTCTTAGACCTAGGACTCCTCACATATATGGACTTTCCCATAAAATGCCTTTTGAAACCTATTCAGGCTTATAATGTTGATGAAACAACCAACAAGAAGGGCACTATCTTATGGAAAGCCAAGCCTTTAGTACACATCTCCCAATAATCTGAAGAAATCGAACTCATGGTCATCTCCCTTGGAAGAAAACAAATCATTCTGGAAATGCCCTGGCTTAAAACCCGAAATCCTCAGATTGATTGGAAATCTCACATCCTTTCTTTCCTGAAACTCAACTCTTCCCCATCTACCACTAAAGAAACTCCCCCATATCATCTCCTTTATTGGCTTGATTTAAATGTCAATCAAAATATCTCTTCTTTATTCTCTGAACGATATCCTGATGGGGTTGATGTGTTTCTTAGTGAGCACCTCCCTTAGTCAGAATCCACCTATGAAACCATCAACAAGGTTACCTTGTTCACCCAACTGGCATAGGAAAACAAACCAATTGATGTATCTCTTTCCACTGGTGCACTGACTTTGAAGTCTTTTATGACCAGTTACTCCCACATCATCCCTTTAACCATACCATTGATCTAAAACCTTTGTTTGTTTCTAAAATTGCCAAGGTATACCTGCTCAACCCAAAAGAGCAAGACACTTGTCAATCCTTTATCAATAAACACCTAAAGACTGGCTGTATTCTTTCTTCAAAATCCCCACAAGCTACACCCTTCTTCTTCATTCCTAAGAAAGATGGTTCTCTCCAATCTTGCCAAGATTATATCTGAACTCTCATATCATCCACAATACATATTCCCTTTCCCTTATCTCTGAACTCATTGATGATATGAAGAACTCCACCTGGTTCACTAAATTCAACATCCACTGGAGATATAACAACATTCAGATCAAGGAATCAGATCAGTGGAAAGTAGCTTTCATCACCCTGTTTGACCTCTTTGAATCCACTGTCATGTGTTTTTTTGGATTTTGCAATGCTCTTCCTACCTTTCAAGTATTCATGAACCATATCTTCACTGACATGATTGGTGCATAATGGCTCAAGATATATATGAATGATTTAGGAATTCATACAAATGGAGATCTTGTTCTCCACCATGAACGAACTCATTGTATACTCTTTTACCTTCGTGAACATGGACTTTCTCTCAAATTAATAAGATGCATTTTTAATGCTCCTTGGATTGAATTTCTCAGCATGATCATTGGTTAAGAACAAGTCACGATGGATCCTATCAAAATCTCTACCATTCATAACTGGAAATACCCCACCTTTGTCAAAGGAATTCAATCCTTCCTAGATTTCACCAACTTCTACCACAAATTTATCACCAACTTCTCCCACACTGTCACCCCTTTAACCCTTCTGACTCAAAAGGACCAGCCTTGGGCATGGACCCCTCTCCAGCAAAAAGTATTTGACATTCTCAAAACTATCTTTACTTCCAGTTCTATCCTTGTGATCCCTGACATTACTTGTCCTTTCTCTATCATGACTGATGCTTCTCTACTTCCTGCTGGTGCTGTCCTTTCTCAAGAGGATACTAACAGTGACCTTCACTCCTGTGCTTACTTCTCTCACACTTTTGCCCTTGCTGAATGCAACTATGTATATTTATGATTGAGAACTTCTTGCTGTCATTCTCACTCTCACTAAATGGTGCCAGTATGTTCAAGATACTTCCCATCCAGTAACTATCATCACCAATCACAAGAATTTTTCTTATCTCAAAGACCCTTGCAAACTTTCTTGTCACCAAGCTCATTGGTCCCTCTTGCTTCAGGACTTTGATATTGTTTGGAAGGTTCTTCCTGATACTCAAATGGCTCCTACTGATGCCCTCTCTCATCATGACCACCTTGATATCACCATGAACAATGCCAACACCCCCATACCACCTGATCCTATTGTTATTAATGCATTGGATATTTCTCTCACTACTCATATTAAGAATTCTTCTTCATCTGACCCACTTGTTCTTCATGCTTTAGCAAATCTTGCCAACAGTTTGCCCCTCTTTCCCCATTCCTCTCTCTCTGATTGGACCTTTGATAATAGCCACCTTTACTTCAAAGGCTGTATGTATGTTCCATTGACTTCTTGTTCTTCTTTACTTCACTCCATTCATTCTTCTCTTCTCTTTGATCATTTGGGCCATTTTCACATCAAAGCAATCCTTGAATGTGACTTCTGGTGGCTTGGTCTCTCTTCCTTTGTTTCTCACTTTATCACCAGATGTTCCATTTGCCAATGAAACAAGACTCTTACACACCCAACAACTCCCTCTCTCCTATCAATTCCCTCTTCCTTATCCTTGCCCTTTCACCAACTCTCCATTGATCTTATCACCAACCTTCCCCTTTTCTATGGTTATGATTCCTTAATGGTCATGATTGACCATGACCTTATGAAGGAGGTAATTCTTGCTCCATGTTCCAAAACTATTGATGCCAAAGGAATTGTCCAACTCTTTTTCAATTTTGTATTCAAATGTTTTAGTTTTTATGATTCTGTTCTCTTCGATTGTGAACTCCAGTTTGCATCTGCCTTTGCCAGAGAATTAGCTTGACTTCTCAAATACAATGTCCATCTCTCTACTGCAAATCATCTACAGACTGATGGTCAAACTGAACAAACTAATCAAGAAGTTGAAACCTATCTTCATATTTTCTGCTCCCATAACCCACACGATTGGGCTAATTTCGTTACTTCTGCTGAATTCATCCACAATTCCATTCCACATAATTGTTACACCAAGACCTCTCCTTTCTCCCTTCTCTATGGCTATGAACCTCATGTATACCCCTCCTTGGAAAAGATGTTTCTTCCTACTTTGGAAAACCACTTATCCACCCTGAAAAATGCCCAAAAAGAAGCTCTTGCAGTACATGAGTCCACTTATCAGATCATGGCACAATGATCTTCCAGGAAGTTTTTTCCATGGAAAGTAGGCAATAAGATTTGACTAGAAGCAACTAATCTTCATCTCAGATACCCATCCCAAAAACTTTTCTCCAAATACCATGGACCATTTGAAATTTCTCAGGTCCTATCACCACTCTGACTTTCTTTCACATGGAAAATCCACAACATATTCCATGTTTTCCTATTATTTCCTTATTGGCAAACTGAAGCACATGGTCCATCCTTTTCTCAACCTCCACCTGACCTTATTAACTTTGAAGAAGAATATGAAGTTGATTACATTATATCTCACAAGGGAACACAAGATCATTGCCTATACCTGACTACATGGAAACAATATTTTTTGGCTAAGAATATATGAGAACCTAAAAGTAATTTTCATTACACTCCTACAATTCTCTCTGCTTATAAACAGACTCATCATCATTCCTGATTCTTTACCTTTCCTTTTCTCTCTCTCCCTGGAAAGTGATGTCTCTACATGAAGTACTCTTCCAATATATGTTTTATTTTGACTTTATCTTCTCAAACAACCAATATGTCATTTCTTTCATCCTCTGTTCCACCTTCATCTTTGCCTTCTTCTTCCCTGTCTACTTCCCCTCTGCAATCCAGGCAAGTTTTGCCTACCTTCTTATCCATCTCCACTACCCATTCACTCTATACCACCATTCTCACAAACTCTATCCTCCTCCATGCTATTGAGGCCCTTCCTTTATATGAGAAAGACATGGTCACTCAGCAATTGGTTCGTCTCTTCCACGAGGTCTCTACAACCCAGCACTATCACTTCTAATCTACTTCAAGTGGTCTTCCTGCCGAGTTTGACCTTCCTTTATAACTTCACTTGAATGCCCTTCCTAGATGAGTTTTGTCTATCCTTTATCTTTACAGTTTCCATTCATACATTGAACAACTTTCCCCCTCTATCATTTACCCCACCTTTCATCATATCTTTCTCTTTTTGCTTATGCAGGACTGCGATAACTACCTTGAACATGTTCAACTTTCCACAATTTCTGACTCTCCTCCACCTATTCCCATACCTGCCCTATCCAATGTCCCCTCTTTAGCTGCATGCTTGTCTTCTTCTCCTTCTCCTTTTCCACCACTGCTATCAGAATGGAAGATATTATTGAAGATGAAGAAGATTGTCACTGAGTTGAAACTGAGGCTCTCCACAGGTACCTTCCAGACAGAAGTCGAATTCTCTCCTTTCCTACCTGTGCCACCTCTCTTATCTGCCAACCAGTCTCCTCCCTCACTAAGTGCTTTCAGTGTCATCGTCTGGATCATTATCAAGAGGACTGTCCCAACTATATCTATTCCATCTGTCACCTATTCACTCCAGGTCACCCTCAGTCCACTTGTCTTCATATCCAATACAACTTTTATTTTGCCATCACTGGGGACATGGTCGTCATTTCTGCCTTGAGTGAATCTACAGACATTATAATCAACATGGACACATGGCAGATGATTGTGCATTCGAGACACTTTTTCAGACACAGAGTTCAGTTATCTTCAGGTCCACTAACATCCCTCCTGCTGATGCTTCCTAGGGAAATCTTAATTGAATTAAAAGTTTGATTGTATGAAGAGGGTAATATTATGGTTTTCTTACTTTTTCAATCTGTATATCTTTTCTGTTTTCCCAGATGTATACATGCCTTCCTCAGCATATTTCAGATTATATAAGTTTTCAGCTTGTTTCTTGTAAATTCAATAAACCCCACATTTATAATTCTTTAACTTGTTCTTTCTCTTTCTCAATTATTCTTCAGACAGCTAACTTCTTGGCCAATTCTCTCATATCTGCCTTGTAGTTCCTTCTTCCCATTAGTTATAGATGATGTATACTTTTTACCTAAGCATTCTTCTACATTCCACTGAGTTTCATGATGATATGTCCCTTAGTACTTATACCCTTGCTGCATGTACCATAGTCCTTATACTCATTCTGCACAATCATAGTGTACTCTTGTATCCTAACGCCCAATTGGCTTAGTTCTTTGAACCTTCATCCTTTATTCTTTATCCTAAGATCCTAAGCAGACATTGAGTCTCTTCGTGAATACCTCCTGAAAAGGTATCTCATCCTTGAAGTTTCTTCTTGTATAATACTACCTGTAACATGCAGCAACTAGAGGCTTGTAAGGTACCTTTCTGATGTGAATACCCACTGACAATGCCATTCTTTAGGTATGTGTTGGTGAGTTTTGATCATGATGATAGTATTTATTGTTGTGATACAAGTAATCCACTACTGCCATGACACTGGTAATGCTTTACCTTGACCCACCATGATCTCAGCTTATTTTACCAAGCTGTTTTTGGACATCAAATCTAAAACTCATACCCCCATCATTGATATCACACCTTGCAGCCAAGATCAGTAGCCTCTCCAACTCGGACCATCATATAGTAATGATCTGTCTACATGAACTATCCAAGTCAATTAGCTTACATTGAATGAACTTTCAGCATTGTTGTAAAGTGTGGCAGTGAACCAGTAACTCCAGGAGGACTCTAGATTTCTACTTTGTTAGCCACCCCCAGCTCTGTGACCTGTATATCAGCTAATGGTCATCAAGTGATAACATTACATCCAATCTTAATTCTCTTCATAGCAGTAAGGGATGGCTTGATCCTGTTGTGTATGTCATATCGGAAACTCTTCACTGGATGCCAGAAATCTTATTTTATATTGTAGTGGATACATATATGGTGGTGTGGTGGGGTCTTTGTGTCTTTCAAGTTCATGTGGTTCTCTTCTACCACAATCTTTTCACATTTGAATTCCCTTTTAGAGAATTGGATGCACTGTTTATGAAGTTGATAGCATTACAGATGTGCAACCCACATTGCCAGTGATGGTGTACCTTTGAATTTTTAGTCATGTTTCTCTTTTGCTGCCGACAGCCATATGTTATCATTTATTGGTTACAAACCACTCACCTGCCATCAACAGTTGGACACTTTGTTCTGTAATGGGATCACACCCAGTGGATAATGTGCTGCTAGTGTCCTAGGCCACTGGTATGATGTCACTCTTTGTTACTAGTGAAGATGCCACTGACCATACAAGAATCATTCCAGGACCTGGTCACTCATTGCTCGACTTCCTTCTTACTTCATGTCTATGCCCCAAGTCTCTGCCATGTCTGCTAATCCCCAAGGCAGTATTGAAATATTTAGGTTTTATTACAACCTTATCTTGTCTAAGTCACTCTTCATGATTACTAATTCATTCTAGATCCATGACATCATTGTTCTAGACTGGTGACATCATCTTTATTTTTATCTTTATAATAACATTATATTATATCATCATGGTGAAACATCACATCATTCTCTTGACATATTATACCATACCTTGTGCACCTTCTGCCATTGGCTGCTTACTACTGTGCATTACATAGCCTTCATCTTTTATGGATATTTTCACAATAGGTACAAACAATCGCTATACACTATTTAAACCCAGCTCCTTCAGAGCCTACAATTAAAGTTCTTTACTTCATAACCATATTGTGAATAACTTCTAGCAAGTAGCTTGCAAGTGCACTACAGCAAGTGAGTACTCTTTTTTACTGGGTTTACCCTTTCACTGCTGCCTCTGCACCAAAGAGACCTAGCAATCTCTTTAGGTTATGAGTCCTGCCTAGGCTCAATGATTATCATATCTAATGTCATTATCCCACCTCGTGATGTATGATGCACTTGCTTTTAGTCTGTTCTACACCATTCTTATGATAATGAGCATGCTGTTTGGGTTTATGGGTTAGGTCCAATGAATCTAGGGCAACTCTGGCCTGCTATTACTAGCAGAGCTATATCTTCTATTTACCCATGTCATGTTAACTCAGCTGAATGCTAACCTGGCCTCACATAGAAACTTTATCATTCCTAATCAGGTTAGTCAAGCTCCCACTCTAATTTCTATCCACTATTGTATGTGAAAGTGTCACATTGACTTCAATAAGGACTTCTGTCCTATCTTTTGTGGTGACCATTGCATTTATTTAAATTGCACAAATTATTGCAGACCAGCTAAGTTTCCTCCTCTGCCCAGTACCATCTATCATTCATCTCATCCTTATCCTTCTTGCACTTCTCCTTTGACTTCTCTCCCTTTCATCAATACTCTAACTTCTCATATCCATCCTCAATTTTTGAATTCTTCATGGACATCTCTTCCACCTGTGCTTCCTTCTACTTCTCATTTAGTTTCTATTGCCTCTTCCCCCAGAGGAACTCCTCATCACACTTGAGTCTATGATGACCTCCAAATCTTCTTCTCTTCACCTCCACTTCCAACAACCTCGTCCTATCTTCCCAGTCCAGTTCCCTATGAGGAACATGTCCTCCCCTTTGACCTTGCCTGGTCTAATCTATCCATCAACATTGAACCTTGATTTGACTGAAGTGTTAATTCCAACCTTCCATGAAGTTACTTCAATATCTCCTTTTGACTTGGTGGATTCACTCCCAACTGACATCAATTGTGAATTCTCAACCCCATCTGGTATAAGAGAAGAGAACTCTGTTCATCCTTTGGACATTTCATTTGTTAACAAGAACGAAGATTCCAATGATATGATGTTAGTAATAGACCAGAATGAAGATCCCAATGACATGGTGTTCATAATAGATGAGATTTTAGAACCAGGCGAGATAGTAGACCTTGACCAAGAAATGAACCTGTTATGCATAGTGTACACAAGAGAAAACTCAAAGGGCAGAATACTTCCCAGGAGGTACTCATGAAGAGATGCTACATCTGAGAAGATATTCAAGACTAAGGGTTTGATGGTTACGAGGGACGAAGACGAATGTTGAAGTCAATCGGACTTCCAAAGATTCAATGGTTATGAGGAATGAGAGCGAAGGTCAAAGTCGATTGGACTGAGGATACAAGAATATGCTAGATTGCACAGAACAAGTGTAAAGACTATAGTATAGGCAGTGAGGGTTTAAGTACTACAAGACGCATCATCATAGAATGAGATAGAAAGTGAAAGAATGCTTAGGTCAGGAGGACACATCACCTATTATTAAATGGGAATTGGAACTACAAGGCATCTATTTTGGAAAGCAGAAAAGATAAATATTATTGATAAGTAAGAAAACCATAAGAAAACCCCCTGCAGATCAATCCAATGATAAACAACTACCTTGTTATATTTCCATGGGACGTCCTTTCACCTATGAGAGTTCAGAAACATCAGACTGTCTCTTATATGGATTCCAATACCAACAATCTGGTAGAGTATCAGAATATTCCTGATCTGTTGATTAGACTGGAGATATCTCTCATTCATGTTAATGCTAGATTGTACTACAACCCCCTAGAAATTTCCTTTCAGTTTGCTCAGGTTGTTCAAATTCCCACTCTTTATTGTGGAGATCTTTTGCCACAGGTCATTGTTGAAGAAGACCCTGTTTGGTACATCCCAGAACAGGATATTACATGTATTTTTAAGAAAGGACTTATGTATTGGAATGAGCCTATCACCTTGTTCTATGAAGAACTTGGATACATATTTCTGGTGGAGAAGTACCATTCCACTCCCACTCACCCCATCCATAATCAGGGCTTCAAAATTGTTTAGTGTGATTGTCACGCATTCAAGAAATATTTCATTGAATTCTATGAGGATCTCAAGCCCAATGAAGTCCTGGACCATGACATTCTTCAGAGTATTTACAAACATCCTGAAGAATTTACCAACTTAAAAGGAGATGTCATCTGGAAAAATGGTTGGCACCAATGTGTGCACCATGAATTCAACTGCCTTCACTCCTTTATCAGATATTCAAATAATTCCAACATTTCTATGCAGCACATTTGAAACAAGTTGATGGACGCTAGATGACAATAGGTTTGGAAGAGGAAGAATCCTTGGTTTGCAATTATGAAGAAGTTAGGGACTGATCATGTGTGCCTTCTTCTAGAGATTGGTCACAATGTTCCTGGTCCTTACCACAGAGGACATTTCATCTCTCAACATGGCAATGATGAAGAAGACCAGCGATCAACACCAAGAGTTCTGTCTGGCCCTTGTGAACAACCTGTTGTCATTGCCAGCAGACGAATAGCCATTGTCAGTCCAGTTAGGAGGTCAATACACCAACTATATCAAGCCTGGATTTATTTGGAGTACCTCTGCACCTCTTAAATATTGGACAAGTTCTCATCTTCATCTTGCTGTAAATAGTATTAAGGACTGTATTCCTTCTTATTATTCTCATAATCATCTTTGGTTCAGTTTTAGGGCTAGAAATGGACAAATTTCTTCTATTTCTAACCTACATTTCTTTCCTCATACTGATTTTGATTTATTTGAAAAGCTTGTATGTTCTGATGATAACATTCTGGAACCAATACAAGTTCAGAGAGAACAGATTCCCTTACTACAGTGTATCACTCAGCATCTAGGAACTACTCCTGCTGACAATAATGAGGAAGAAAAGACCAAAGAGAATGATGATGATGATGATGATAATGATGACACTCAAGAAGATGTCAACCTTGTTGCAGACCTTCTTAATCCACTTCCTCCAGTTCCCATTTATACTTTTCCTGTTATGCATACTAATTAGAATTTCTTGCAGACTTTCATTGCCAACATCTTTATCTTCTAAAGTAGAAATATCATGTCTTTCTCCATCAACTCTGTCATTCAAGCCTGCACTGCAGTTCTTGCAGATGTCTCAAACTATTCCATTTGGTCTCGCCAAGTCTGCAACCTCCTTATCATGGCAACATGGTGGAGTGTTGTTGATGGAACTTCTATCTTTGCTTAACAACCTGATACTAATACTCAAACTGCTTGAATTTCTAGTAATTGACAGGCACAAGCACTCATTGGCATCTTTATTCATGTAGACATGCAACATCTCATGAAGGAGGCTTATGTGGCCATTGGGAATGTTGCTCGTCCTTCTCTTGCAAGGGACCTGTGAGTTGCACTTACTACCTTTTATTCTCCCACTGGCATTACTAATCAGTACGAAGCTTTCGTAAAAGCACTTAACACGTGCATTGTGAATCTGTGGAATACCACCATTGGGATGCCAAGGATATTCCAATTGAAATAAATAAGTTGACAAACATCTTTTACAAAATGTCCATGTCTGAACTTCAGCTTCCTGGCAATCTCTGTGCCATGATTATGCTTAATTTCCTTCCTCATTTATACCAACCTCTTGTTTCAACTATTGTGCAGACTGTCATAGCTGCAAACTTTACCACCGACATCATCATTTCTAAAATTCTTTAGGAATCTCAACTTTGTTCTACTGCTCATCTATAATGGAGATTCTTGGCTCACCGCCTTGAAGCTGCTCCAAGTGAAGTGAATTGCACCAATACGATTCAATGTGCTCCCTCTTGTCCCATTTGTGACCACTGCGGGAAACCTCCCTGACTACAAACTGTTGGAAATTATACAGTTATCCTGAACAAGGTTTTAATTGTCCTCATTCTACTCAAAGGAGTCAACATGATAAAAAGCCATATAAGCCATCCACAAGGACTCCTACTTCATAAGGTGCACAAACTTCTACCTTGAACAAAGGAATAGACCAAAAAGAGAAAGGAAAAGCATGTGCAAATGAAGTAGATGGTTTCACAAATTATGTCAAAGGTGACATAACAGGTATGATGATGGATGTTGACGAGTTTCAACAGGAAGTCTACAATAACCAATGGAATGCCGAATCATTTATTATAAATGCAGGCAATTTTGAAGAACTCATGGGACCAGTCAGTACTGGTCATGGACCTTTCTTGTCCTTTTGATCCAGCTCCTCTCCCCCAGTGCTTTGAGAAAGGAGTGAAATCCAAGAAAGCTAAAGTTGTTGTTAATTTCCATGGAGATTTCTGGCACAATGCCGATGGTACTTGAAAGAGTGGTGTAGATTATTCCACCTTACTTTGTGAAGAGCAAAACAACTATGCTAGATCAGATGATGAGTATGACAATGTACCTGATGACAAATACTACTATGATTCTGCTTATTCATGGGCTTTTGCCCTAGGCACGAAAGATTGTAATATTGAGAACCATTGGCTAGTTGATTTGAAATGTTCTGATCACATTACACCTTATCTCGATGACTTCTTTGATTTACAAAAAGGGACATGTCTTGCTGGAACTGCTAATGATGGTATTATACAAATGTACAGTCCTGGTACTGTAATATTCAAATAGCAAAGGACAGGAACTATTCCCATTGTTCTTCATAACATCTGATATACCCCTGAGCCTTGTAATTGACTTCTGTCAATTAATACTCTCACCAAAGCTGGCATCACATGTGAGATAACAGATCAGACTAAGATTAGGGACAATCAAGGAAGAGTGGTAATATAGACCACTGCTTTATTTCTATCTTCTCCACTCCATTGGTTTTGGTTCTCTCTAATGACTCCAGTTGGTTCAGTTAACTCCTTGCAGGATTTCAGGTCTTTCGACTTGTGGCAACGTCATCTTGGACATCCTTTCAAGAATGCTCTCTGTCATGCACATCAGCATATAATAGGTGTTCCTGCCCTTATGCCACCCACTTCTATATCTACTTGCAAAGACTGTGCACTTGGCAAGTACATCAGTGGGACTTTTCTGCTTTGTCTTCATGCTTTTCTTGCATGCTTAACCTCATTCATACTGATTTATGTGAAATGCTGACCTTGTCATGTTCTTGTCACAAATGGATCATCATTTTTCTTGATGACGCTTCCATTTTTGCAAGCTTGCATTTTTTGAACTCTAAATCTGATGCTATTCAAGCACTTCAGGATCTGATTGCTTGAATGGAGAATCAAACTGGTTTTTATCTCTGCTTTGTACGTTCGGACCATGGGGGGGAATACATTAATCATTCTCTTCGGACATTCCTCTTGTCCAAGGGTATAGAGCATCAAACCTCTGTACCATGTACCTCTTAACAAAATGGTCATGCTGAATGTTTTAATTGCACAATCCTTGAAAAGTCCAAGGCTATATGCCAACATGCCTGTTTGTCACTTTTTTTTTGGCAAGATGCTATTGAGACTGCTCTTCACATCTATATGATTGGGCTACTCCCATATCCAAATGAAATGGAAGTGAACCTGATGTTTTCCATTTTAAGGTATTTGGATGTTGTGCCTATGTCTTCATTCCAAAAGAAGATTGTGCTAATAAGCTATCTGTGAAAGCAAAAGAAGCCATCTTTATTGGATATGAGAAAGGAACAAAAGGATATTGCTTTTGGTCTCCTAAAAGAAAAACAGTAATTGTTTCTTCTACTACCACATTCGATGAACTTGTGTTCCCATATTATTCTGGAAAGTCAGATGACAAACCTGCTGAGATTTCTATTCCAGATAACCTTTCAGACCAGGATTAAGATGTGAACAAAGACCCTGATTTAGCTGATTATATTCTGGTCACTTGTTACTATCTATTTCCACCTATGGATGGTCATAATCCCAATCAACAATTCCCTTCACAAGGAGAACAACAGCCTTCTTGCTCTCCTTCTCCTACCCCTCCTCAACCAGTCCAAGAAGACAAACCTCATCATGGTACTTGTATCTGCAATCCATGCATTCTTCTTAATAATACATATGGAGTAAAATCTCCTGTTGATATTGAACAACAAGTTCATTCATTCATTCCTACTAATGAGGATGATGATCTTGGTGCCTTGTATAGTGCACATTTCTTTGGCTCTCTAATGGCCTCTGTAGTATCCATGACTGCTACACTGTTATACTACAAGGATGTTCTGAAACTTCTGAAAGGAGATCAGACAAAATGAAGGGTCACTATGGAAGAAGAAATTAAGTCACTTAAAGAATGCAAAGTATGGGAATTGGTTGATCTTCCACCTGGATGAAAACCTATCAAAGGGAGATGGATATATGTTGTCAAGAGTAACAGCCACACAAAGGCTCATTTCATAGCAAAAGACTTTACACAAGTCTATGGAATAGATTTTGAAAAAACCTTTTCACCAGTTGCAAGATTCAAGATTGTTTGACTTCTTCTTTCTATTGCAGCACTTGAAGATTGGGAAATTGAAGTGCTAGATGTCAAGACTGCATTCCTATTTGGAGAACTTGATGAAAAAATTTATATGGAATAGCCTGAAGGTTTCGTCCAACCCAACATAAAGAAGAAAGTTTGTCACTTGCTAAGGGCAATCTATGGCTTAAAACAAGCCACCCTACAATAGAACAAGGTACTTTACAAGTCTTTTTTAGCTATGGGATTTGTTAGGACATATGTATGAAGATCCTCATGTCTCTGTTCATTTTCATGGTCAGGACATTATCATTTTAGTCATTTATGTTGACAATACTCTTTTTATTAGCTCCAATTGTTTCTATTTCTTGAGAAAGAAGAAGGAATTTATGGACAAATGGGAAAGTCATGATCTAGGAGCCACTACTGAATATCTTGGCATGTGTATTACTTGCAATTGTTCTAAACAAACCTTAAAGCTTGACCAGGTTGCTTATGCCAAAAAGGTCATAGATTGTTTCAAACTTGACAATGTCAAAGTAGCTCATACCCCCCTTCCTTCTGGATACAATCCTGCTTTTCTCACTACTGAAATCTCCTCTCAACTCTGAAGTCAATATCAGTCGGTGATTGGATCGCTACTGTATATCATGCTGGGAACTCACCCAGATATTGCCTTTGCTGTTATTAAGATATCACAGTTCTTTACTAATCCTTCAGATGAATATCTGCAGAAAGCACTCTATATAGTGCAGTATCTAATCAGTACCAAGGATCTTTGCATCTCTTATGACAGATCTTCTCGATCCAGCATTATGGCATATTCTGATATAGATTGGGCTGAAGATCATGAGACTCATTGATCTACCTCTGGCTATGTGATGTTTATAGATAATGGAATAGTCTCTTGGCTTTCCAGACAACAATGAAAGATAACCTTGTCTTTAACAGAAGTAGAATATGTCAGAATGACAAAAGCTGCAAAACTACTTTTTTGGATTTGGATACTTCTCTCCAAACTAAGATTCAATCTTAGAACCATTCCACTGCTCTGTGACAATCAAGGTACCATGTTCCTTGCTGCTAATTCAGCACAAGAAGGTTGTTCCAAATATATAGAAATTCCGGAATACTATATCTGAAAATATATTGCAGATGGAAAGATCAAACTTTTCTATATTTCCACTGATGAACAAGTTGCAGATGTCTTCACAAAGAATCTGACATTGCAACGTTTCAAGGAGAACTGCAAGAAACTTTCCTTTACACCATATTTATCTCTTTCATCATGAATAGTAAGGTGGAGTATTGAAATATTCAGGTTTTATTATAACCTTATCTTGTCTGGGTTGCTCTTCATGATTACTAATTCATTCTAGACCCATGACATTATTGTTCTAGACTGGTGATGTCATCTTTATTCTTATCTTTATGATGATGTCATATTATACATATCATCATGGTGAAACATCACATCATTCTCTTGGCATATTGTGCCATACCTTGCGCACCTTCTGCCATTGGCTGCTTACTGCTGCACACTGCTGCACATTACATAACCTTCATTCTTTATGGATATTTTCATAATAGGTACAAGCAATCACTATACACTATTTAAACCTGGCTCCTTCAGAGCCCACAATTAAAGTTCTTTACTTCATAACCATGTTGTGAAGAACTTCTAGCAACTAGCTTGCAAGTACACTACAGCAAGTGAGTACTTTTCCTTACTGGGTTTATCCTTTCGCTGTTGCCTCTGTACCAAAGAGACCTAGCAATCTTTTTAGGCAGCTCCACACCTGCCTTTGACAGAAATGATAGAGAACAGGATACTGTCTCTAGAGAGAAGCACTGAATCAAGGAATTGGAGGAGAAGGTCAAGGAACTTCGCTTGAGCAAGGAAGTAAGATGATTGTAAGTGCCAAAGTTGCAATGTATTCATTTTCCAGCTGATGACTCCAAGCACACCAGAAAAACTGCTAGTATTGTTAATAGTAATTTAAAGTCTGGTCCAGTCCATTTTTTTACCTCTAAAAAGTGCAACTGGATCAAGACCAGTCCTAACAATGTCCCTGGACCAGGCAACCAGCAACCGGATTGCTTAGGACTGGTCCAAAGCAGTCTGGTTGCCAGTTGCAACCAGTTGTAACCAATCTTTTGAAAGATCAGTCTGCATGCTGTTGTCATGTGAAAATGGAGCTTAGCAATGGCATAGGCAAATGTACCATACACTCTCAGCTATCAATAGTATCTTGGATCCCATAAATTGGCTCATGCAATGCCACCATTTTTGGGTCACATGCCATTAAAACATAGCTAGAGAATATATATTACTTGTAATAGACCAGGAAAAAATCATAAAAATATGAGAAAATTAAAGGAAGTGGGGAGAAATAGGAGTGACCTGCCTATATAGTTTGGGAAGCAACTTGCTGTAGTTAGGACCAGTTTTTTTGTTATTTATTATTTATTATTTTAAAAGATTGGACTGGTCAGTAATTAAATCTGGTGCAACTGGACCAGATCAGCCCAGTTGCAAGCAGTCCAGTCTGATCCAGTTGCCAGTCTTTTTGCAGTCCTGCAACTGTACTTTACTGTAGTTTTCGGCTAGCTTGACGGCGTGGGAATTTTAGTAAAAATTCAACACCCGTTTTTCTCCCATCATAGCACCCCGACGCTTCACTGAAATTCGACAGAAAAGGTAGCAATCAACTCGAAACACCCCAGAGAATGCATCCCTCTTGGACTGGTGAAGAGATAACGACGCTTCGGCATTTCGATTTTTGGGATCGCTGGGATCTTGCTGTATGTCTACATCGAGCTCGTATGTAGGATCCAATCGCTGAAAAACATGTAGGAGACATGCCTCAAGGTTGACAAACAGGCTCTGAAATCCAATGGGCTATCGTATGGCTCTCCCGAATGTTGGATCAAGAATATATTTCTGCAGGACTTAATGTATCAACTCGAACTGTCCAACGAGTCCTAGCTCATTTTTGCGCTTACAGGACAGTCCCAAATGAAGACAACCAACCTGCCAAACGAGACCAATCCAATAATCAACATCTTCGAGACATCGATGTTGAGGTATGTCATCTACAACACTGATGGATTGATTACTAAGGATGTCCAAACTACTACAATTTCTTCTAGGTACCATCGAAAAAGCTCCAGATCTATACTTGGATGAACTCCAAGAGATGTTGGCGGTATCAGCCAGTATTCAGGTCTCACGCTTCACTGTTTGGAGAACCCTTCGCAGGAAGGGATTTACCATGAAAAAAGTGAGCAACTAACCAAATCCTTTGTACTTAATTTTTACTCTTCTAGATCACATGAGTTGCGACAGAAAGGTCTGCGGAAAAACGACTTGAATATTATGTGCGAATTGGTTTGTACCGGCCTGAACAGTTGGTGTTCATTGACGAAAGTTCTGTGGATCGTCGTACGACTTATCGTGGCCATGCTTGGTCAATTCGGGGCACAAAAGCACAGCGGAAGGCTTTCTTTGTGCGCAGTCGATGGTAAGTCCATATTTCAAGTCTGTAACCATCACTGATAATTTGTAGCTTCTCCATTTTACCCGCTATTTCACTCCACGACGGTATCTTGCACTGTGACATAGTTGAGGGCTCATTCCACAGTGACACGTTCAAACAATTCATTGAGTGATTACTTGACAACATGCAGCCATTTCCTGCTGCAAGCTCCATTATCGTAATGGATAATTGTCAGATTCACAAGCACCCAGACGTTCAGAATCTGATTCAAGATAGGTATGATGAGATATTATTATGCAAACATGTGAACATGAACTAATATTATGCTGATTTACAGAGGCATGCATTGCGAGTTTCTACTGCCTTATTCCCCTGACTTCAATCCGATTGAACTTATGTTCTCTGCGATGAAGTATCATCTGTGTAGGAATGGTGAGTATGCTTGAATGGCGATGATGGAAATGTCAGATGAGGACATCTATATTACTCTTATGAAAGCGCTCTACACCATCACGCCTGCAGATATTCAAGGATGGTATGGACATTGTGGTTACATATGATCTGTTGTCTACGTACTAGTTTTTGTTTTCCGTATGAAATATCATCCTTGTTGTACGAACCTCTTGAATCAGAACATCGCTGGCATTTTGTACCATGACTCACCTATCAATCTCAACTCACGATGGGTTCAAAGTTTTCTGCTGCCACTGTGCACACCTTGGGCCGTACATGGCTCATGATACCTCATCAATTAGTGTCCTCGTGCCATTCTATGTAAGAATGAGGTCTGGACTTTGTAGCGATGACTGATTACTCCACAGCACAAAACAAGCAGCCGCATGTAAATACGATGGTCCATGCCCTCCCATTTCTTGCACCCAGATCATAACCTGTTCGATATCATGCCCCCAAGGCAGAGAGCTGCCAGTCTCACTGTTGGGGGCAACTCTGCAGAGTCACGTGCTGGCCAAGAGCTTGAAGCCTCTCAGGCCCAGGCTGACACAGGTAAGATCTACTCTATCCATTGCTGGCAATGTACGTTACTCAGTCTGTCGCTTTTTAGGCAAGAAAAAGCAGGCTGGGGCCTGTTCACGGTGTCAAGCGCACAAAGTAAAGTGTGAGATACCCCCTGGGGCCAAAGTCTGTAACAGATGCCAACAAAGCGGACTCTCCGACATATGTGAGCTCAAAGGGACTGCTACAAATACCAGCATACTGCCAAGTGAGCCTCAGATCACGCAGGGCAAGCACCGTTCCTGTGATACACCTACTTCTTGGTCCAGTATTCCCCCTACGTCCCAGCCTAAGGTTTCAACCAAGAACAAGCATATACTAGAGAATATGGGCCGCTCTCAGAAATCCATAGTCCCACCTTCACAGAAACGTTACATGATCCAACTGGCCTTAGACAATGCCACACAAACTGCGTACTTGGATTCTATTACCGAATTTGATGAAGTTTATGGTCCCATGACTTTCGACAAAGATGATGAAGAC
Organism: Boletus coccyginus; assembly: GCA_025782845.1. Taxonomy (NCBI): domain Eukaryota; kingdom Fungi; phylum Basidiomycota; class Agaricomycetes; order Boletales; family Boletaceae; genus Boletus; species Boletus coccyginus. The sequence goes on along the minus strand of JAHZSR010000007.1, from coordinate 22,733 downwards.
GACGTGGACATCCCTGCATTCCCCACAGAGGCACTCAGGAGTGCAGACCAGCTTTTGAGTGTCGTGACCACAGGGACGAGTGAAGTCGATTATATGGATGTTGATGACGGCCAGAGTGAGATGTCGAACGAGAATTTCAACCTTGAAGATATACAGGACACATCTAACGATAAGGACTCTGATGTTGCACTCAACGACCTTCTTCAACAGCGCCGTCCTTCTAAACCTGTGGTGGTCGCAGCACCCCAGGCATGCCGAAAACAAAAGAAACAGACCTCCAAGAAAGTCACCACCTCTGACGATGATAGTGGTAAGTGGCTCTTGTTCTGTCGAAAATCCCCATTCATTTTATTACTTTTCACCCTTTGAAGTTTTTACCATTCAGTGCTCAGCCCCTCATCTGGACAGTACACATGCTCCATTCAAATCGCTGTCTACTGTCATGCTTACTGCGCTTTGCGACATTGTTGCTGAGAAGATGGAACGATACCCTAAGGCAGTCCACCTCCAGTACCGTCTGGACTCTGACAAGGCGAAGCAAGCATCGACTTCAATCCAAATGGACAACGAACTTGATATATTTATAGGACGTTTGCAGGATCTCATCGTGCCTGAACGCCTACCCAGCGGGTGTAAGTCGACTCGTGCACCCAAGAATTCAGTTGTCCAATTTGAAGATGCTGCCTCTCTTGGCAATGGCGGCTCCTCTCACCCCAGCAAAGGTGTAAGTATGTTTCGTTCTCCATTCTCCTAGCTCTGACTTTTTTATTTCCAGAGTATGAAAGGCTCAGGCACAGCATCTGGCACAACCAAGCAAAAGACAACACCTGCCAGCTCTGCTGACCTGGAGCTAGATGGAGCCAGTCGCCGCCTCAAGCTGGTAGGAAAGCTTCAAGAACGATGGAAGTGCAAAATCCACTTAAAAGGCACCGACAAGTGATGCTACAGTCCCAGTGGCGGCAATATCTGCCAAACGCTGACGATCAGTAACTTATCATTTTGGGCTATACAGGTTGTATGTATTCTCTTGCTACTATTCAAACTCACTTTACTGATGTGATATATTGATCAGATGGAAGGTTTAGCAACAATCGACGAAAAACCAGCAAGTCTCATCCTCGATAGTGCATCACGCGCCTGGTCATCACTCAACCAGCAGGGTGACATGCCAATGGGACAGCCCGGCTTCCCAGTCGGGTACGGATACCCCAGCTACTCCCCCCCCATTTTCGTTTTACCACAGTGGGGAGTAGGTCCACAAGGCACCGGATTGCCAGGTCAGCCATCTGCCCCAGGCCAATCAGGGCTCAGTGCGCCAACACCTCAGAACATGCACTCAGTCTCACCCACTCTACTCAAGCCTGTTCCCGGACTCATCAAATGGTTCTCATATCTCGACACACATGGTGGGAGGAATAAAAATGGAGTCATTTACTCACAATTTGGACCTGTTCTGAGGGCGAAAGGCTTTTCTCACCTGAATCACCTCAGCCACAAGTATATCCAGTTATCGGATCTCGAGGACTGGGTTGGGATTGAGGTTGGCACAGCGATTGATATTTTCGAGTATGCTGAGGAAGATCTTGAGGCAGCAAGGGCAGGGACTTTGGTGCTTCCTAGTTTTGAAGCTCTTGATGAGTAGATAGTTTGTTTCTGATCGTTACATCTCATTCTATACATCATACGATTTGTCGTGACGCAACCTCGGTGTGATTCAGCCTCATGGACAGGCAAAAACATTCGTGTTTACACAAGTTCCTACTACAATGGATTGACAATTCTGAATATATTCTGAGTGAAGTCATCCCCAAAGTACAGACCACCGCACCCTCGAAAGGGTATGCTATATCATCGCTATGCAGTTCTACTACTTCCTCAGACATCACCTATTGATGTCCCAATCCTCGAAACAGACAAACACTTTGGCTCTTCAGTAAGAGGGTTTATGGCTAAATATGATCTGGATCCTTCCACTGGTGGTGACGTGCACATGTGGAGGGGCAAATGGAACCCAACTGTTTCAAGAATATATTGGGATCTCCTCAGTAAGTATCTGCTCCTCACATCGCAGCTCTGCAAAACAGGGCCACCGGATATGACCAAGGGATGAGGGTGGGCGGAATCAAGTGTTCCGATTCTGCAGGAGGAGTTATTGAGGGCTGGATCCTACAAATGAGCTCAATAGATACATACCACAAGATCGGTGATCCTCGAAAATCGAAACACTGAGATGTTGTTATCTCCTCAGCAGTCCAAGCAGGGTGCACTCTCTAGGATATCCCGAGTCGATTGGTATCTTTTCCGTTGAATTTCAGTGAAGTGTCAGGGCACTATGATGGGAGGAAGATGGGTGTCGAATTTTGACTAAAATTCCCACGCCGCCAAGTTAGCTGAAAACTACAGTAAAATACTAGTTGTTAACAAAGGATGTGCTGATCTGCACCAAAATGTTTGGATGTGAAAATATAGTTATTATATATGTGATGCTAGATATTTGCCTTGAGATTTGAGTTTGCACTACATTCCCATGGTCCAAATGCTTAGCTAATTGAGGGACATACATATAGACCATAGTGTTTAATATATACCTCTATTTTTTCTTATTTGTTCATTCACAGGTTGTGGAAAAATAAAATGATTTCTTCCAACATACTTTTATTACTATCTACAAGTATATAACAAACCATTTTCTTAATATCTCTTTTACCCATAAGTACTTAGCCAAGTGTCAGAGAAGCAAATAGAGCATGTGACCTCAGTGGTGAATCACCTGACTTAGATCATGTGACCTTGCACAGCATGAGTCATACATTGGCACAGCCACCTCGGAACCGAAGGCAGCACAGCCACATGTAAATTACTATATAAGGAAGTGCAATTCAGCCCCATTTGGACAGTTCCAATTTTAAAGAGTTTGTGTACTCTCAAGTGAACTCAATCAATAAGTGCTCACAAGTGCACCCCTCTACAAACAGACAGTGAGGCTGCATAGAGAAGTTCCCATGCTATAAATAGAGCTACTTAGACCCATAGTTAGGAGTATACTGAATCCCTTAGAATAGGGACAGTTAGAACACCTTTAGGGAGAAAACTTTAGAGTGGGCAACTAAAGGGAATAAATCCCCAGCTAGTGGGGGGGCCTAATAGTTCAATAGCACCTTGGGAAAGGGTCGAGTAGAGCAGGAAGCTGATTGCCAACTCCTTAATGCATAATAGAATTAGTTTAGGAAAAAGATATTCTGTGTGACTAAGAGATGTTTGTGAATCAGTAGCGAGAGTGAAGCAAAATAACACTACCTATCCAATTGAGCATTCCTATTCGATTGGAGCTAATTGGAAGTCATTGAGAGTGCATCTTAGGGAAATAAATCTAGTTGCTGTGAAGCTACATGTACTTTTTTAGCAACTTGAGAGTTGTCTAAACCATTCCCCAACTATCCATAGTACATTTTGTACACCACCTCAACTGAAAGCCAGACCCTCAAATGTATTGCTGAAAGCAATTCCCTCAACCTCATTGAAGATTGATGAACAAACCACATGTCTGATAGTCAACCCCTTTCTACAAGTTGATACTTGTTTCTAGTATCAATTTCACCAGGAAAGAGTACTCTTTTCACCTTGCTTCAGGTTTACTATCTGTGGAGATAAGATTGGTTGTCTGGTAAGCATTTTCTTAGTGTTTCTACTGATTTTATCTAGAAAGAAGACAATGCATTCCAAAGAGTCATCGATTTATTTGATAACATTACCAACCTCATCCATAAATATGATTAATGGGCAGAGATCATGAATGAAGGCTTGAATAACAAGGACAAGCCTAATAGGTCATTCCCACATTCCCCCAGGTTAGTTTCACCTATCCTTTCTGTCAATCTAATATTTACTTTTCATAGTCAAGTCCATCTGTACTGGAAATTTCAAAAGTTTCTTGATTTTTTTCCATAGATCAAGGTTAAATTAACGAGTTGCAAACCTAATGAGCTCAAGCAAATATTTAAAGATGTAAGCAAATATCCTCTTTGGGATATAGTTTCTGAATCTAATGTGCTCCAGTTGCAAAAAGGCAGCAATAAGGCTCAGGGCAATGATGCCTTGAGCCTGAAAAAAGAGGACATGATTTGGCTTGGCAATCTCTATGATCCTATTCATTTATCCATCTCACTGAGCTTGAAGTATGTATGACTGCAGCTTAGAGCATGATGTTATGGGACATCCTCTCTGTTCTGTCGAATATGACTGGAATGATGCTAAGTAAGCAGTTGCACCTCTCATGCACCTATCCTGCTGACAATGTCAGGGTGAGGAGAAAAATTTGTGAGTGCCATCCAGAATTTTTAATTGCCAAAAACTCCTGGCCAAGGTTCCTCTATGGCATAAGATATGAATATGACTCCAATAACATCAAAAAGGGCCTCTTCAAATCTATACTACTACTGAAGGTAATTGTTTTCCCCCAGATAAGTGGAGATGCATGTTGAATGTAAATCCAGTGCTTCAAATTGATTTTCACTTCCCCTACTTCAGCTTAAGAAATATCTGCAGGTGAGCATCCTAAGATGCACAACATGTACAGGTACACATACTCATTCATTGACAAGAGCACATGTTCCCATGTCACTTCCATCATTAGTATGCACTCCATTAAACCTCAGGTGATTGTGTATATTGCAGTATAGGTACACATTTTTGGAAAGAAATATTTACACACTAATGAATAAGATTGCAGTTTCACTTTATGCTCTCAAGCCTTACCTGCTGGCATATTATGGATGGTGATTTTAATGTCCACAGTTTCTATCAGAATATCATTAATTATTTTGAAGCCCCCCCTGGTCCAGTCGTGAATTTGCTGCTCTGGTGGGACAGCTACGAGACCATAATCTAATCTCCAACTTGATGCTAATACCATGCAATAGGAAAGTTTTCAGATATCAATGGGACATTCCCCGTAACTCCGAAAATATGGCTTCACTGTTTGTTGCATGCTTGGCTGCCCAGGGCACTTCAATGGAGGTCTCCTATGCCACCAGTTGTTACGTGACTATTAAAGGATATCTGTATGTGGAGTTATCTTATTTTAATAATCTAATGTGGCTTATTCTATAAATAAATACAAATAATTGCTGATATCATCATGTGCTGGCCAATATGCTTTGATTATTCCAACAACTGTTCACTGGTGATAGAAGTATAGAATCTACAAGATTTTATGTTCATTGTCAATGGATATCAAATTTGTACTTTGAAGCATTGGGCTCAATATGTTGACAATGTGGCACTACATTCCATTTATGATAAGAGTGGCAATTCCATAGCAAGTTTGTGGTAAATTCTGGATATTATATAGCATCTATAGCAAAATTTATCCAGTTTTTAATTTGATAGAACCTTGTACAAGTTTCCCATTGCCTAACAGTCATTGATGAATCAAGAAACAATCTAATTAATATATAAATCGTCAACAAATCATCATTTATTTATTTATTGTCACTATCATACAATAATTTAAATATGTATTATATTCTCATCAGATGGTATAGCATGGGTAAAGATTAAAGTATAGTAGTTAAATTCTACTGTCACAGTATTATGAAAACACCATGGCCATATGCAAATTGATTCTTTAATCTTATATAAGTTTCTATATGAGATAATAAAGATGGTCTTTCACAGTTTCTACAAGTTATTGAAAAGCTATCAATCACACAGTCCTTGGTATTGTTATATCATATTTGTATCAGATAGTATAGCATGAGTAAAGATTAAAATATAATAGTCAAATTCTATTATTATAACATTATGAAAACATCAGCACCATTTACATATTGATTTTTCAATCTTATATAGATTTCTATATGTGACAATAAAAATGACTATTCACAATTCCTACAAGTTATTGAAAATTTGTCAATTACACTGTCCTTAGTATTGCTATATCAAATTCTTATCAGATAGTATACCATGAGTAAGGATCAAAATATGGTAGTTGAATTCTATTACAAGACAGCCAACTCTAATGATGCTTATAAATTCTAATTTATGTATACCAAAAATTGGCTCTTGAGATCCTCAGGCATCATATTTATAGTTTTTATTCATGATCTTTGACCTATATCTGCACATATAGATGCTTAGCTTCCTGATGATAATTATTATTGAGATTATGATAAATGTAGGGCTTATAATTATCTTATATAACATTCTCAAATATTTTCAAATTCAGTGATGCAGTATATCAGATATCTCTTCTCAACAACTTCCTTCACAAGTAGCCAAAGTGCTCACTCAAGCTCAGACCAGGAGAGCAAAGGAAAAGAAATGCTCTTATCTCCTATCAGGTAAGTGTTATCTGCCAAGTTCATGAGTTCATAAGGGTTAATTACCTCTGAACTTGTCAAATTGTAACAAATGGAAAAAGCTGCATGAGCCTGAGATGCCATTTGCTTTTCTTGTATGGGAAAATACAATGAAATACATAAAGAAAAACCTCTTCAAGGTGAAAAAGGGCATGGTGGGTTCAGAATATTAGATCCCAGAACTGGTGCTTTTCCTCTTGAGTCTTTCCCCTGAGTACCATAAAACCTTAATGATGAACTGCCTTGGAATACACTCTTTCCAGATAAGTCAACTGGATCTCAACCTCCCTGCCCAATTTTCTGCTCCCCAACAATAAGAACTCAAAACTATGGGCACAAGCCAAAATGGTCCAGCACAGCCAAGCATTGAAAGTTGACCATAATGAACCTCTTTGACCATGTGGTTGTCACAATGACACAAGGCACCACTCTTGCCCCAACAGAAGTGGTGGAATAATATGAAACACAACCTTCAATTACATCATTGATAAATCTACCACCCTGCTTCATCAAGGCCATGCTATAGGAAATCTATGAGATTAGTTCCTGATATAAATTGTGTGCCCTTGATCAAACACTCAACCCTCAGTGAAACCCAGGCATAGGAAGGACCATTGAGATTAAGTTCATCAGCTTCGGCCTCTGGCCTTCCTGAAGCTGTAGTAGGATGGCTGAGATGTACAATCTTTTCAAGCCATGGACCTTTGAGCAAGAGCTCATCATCTGATTCTTTCTCTTGAATAGCCATATGACTCACACAGGAAGTCCTGCTGCATTTCTGTGGGGTCAAGCTCATCTCCAAACCAAAGAGGATGATTTCATATTCCACCACAAAAGATCTGGGTAAATACTGGACCCCATTTGAGTAATGGCTAGAGTTAGTAGGTGATACCAATGGATCAGGCAAGGTGCTCCTTTGAGCCTTAGGCCAGGGCATGCTAGGACACTGGCGTAGTCAGGATGCTTTCGGTGTAGATGTGGAGTGGCCTACATTTTCCTTCAGGCAGCTTGAGCTAGGGCACAGAGTGGAAAAGCTGAACCCCAAGGCAGTAAGTGGCAACTCCTTTGAGATTGGTGTTAGATAACCGTGATGCTTTTGAAGAGACATATCCAATGAAAGCCCAGCCAGATCATAATTATGCAGCAGCCGTTTAATTTCCTCTACAAAATTATCTCTGGAAAGGTTTGTACCATTGTCTTTCCAGCGTTCTGCAAGGGTGACATGATGTGTGCACTTCTGCATCTGTATAGCAAACTGAGATCATGGAATCTTATCTTTTCTGGGTGGAAGGGGCTACAAAGGTGAGGATGATGGTAGGATTTCAATGGACTTTAATTTCTATGCATAAGTCACCCATGTGCATGTTGCACTGCTGAGTGGAGCCATATGGAAAGAGATATGTGCAACTTTTATCCTCAGATCTGTGAGCAGACAAGGAGGAGGAAAAAGCAGCTTATCATCTAGAGGTACCTATATGTGCATTTACACAGCTCACAGTGATGGCATTTCATGGGACACACACAATTCAAGGGATTGTATTGGCTTGAGTGAGCCTTCCTACTCCTCATCAACGAGGGGCCAACAAGCCCAGACAAAACAAATTTCGTATCAAGACCACGATATGAGGGCGGATGGGATGCTGCAAATGGGAACTCTGCAAGTGTCCAAGAAGTGGAAAGGAGATTGCTTGTCTCCCCAATTGAGCAGTGCAATCACATTTATGTGAGCTTTTGGTGATCAGCCAAGCTCATCAATTGGCCACATGACCAAAACAGAATTTCAATCGCACTTACTCAGTCTGAAAGCCCTTCAGGGTGCTTAGTCAGTGCCACCTCGCCTGGAATTCTCTGCACGCTTCTTTCATAGTTTTCACAGGCTATGCCCTAGTGTAACTGCTGTTAATCATAATCAGTGAGAGATCACACAAAGAAAAGTCTAAATGTGCATTTAGTGATGGATGTATGTCAACAAAAGTTACTTACCAGTAGAGGGTCTATCAGCATTAGCTTCCAAGGATTGTTTACAGTGAATCCTGGGTCACATCAGCCATGCTGACTAAGCTGCCTGAAGTGGCAGCGATGTGTTGGAAGGAAGTGGGAGCACGTCCAGAGCTGTGAACGAGGAGCTAGTGGCAAGTGAACGTAAGAATGTGAGTGACCGATTGAGGACAACAAGGGTCATAAGACTCAAGAACAGGCTGTTGAAACGTGAACATGAATGGCATGCTTGGTTATATTGCAATATCCAAAGCTTTGGAAGTTTCCAAGTTGGAGACTATTTTTTTTGGGAATGGGGGCATGAACAAAGAGCCTGAGTGTGATTCAAAGAAGGAAAAGAGAAGGATCCAGAAGGTGACTCACTGGCATGCAGGTTCAGACTAAGGCTGAATGATCGTGCGATATGCACAGCACTCTGCCAGTGTGGTTCAAAGTCCTTTGGATAGTCTCAAGGTTGGGAGAGACCTCGAGGGAGGCATTCAGAGCCTGCTGAGGCAGGAGGATGGTGTGTGTGATGAGTGCAGAAACAGTGGCCGACAAGGGGTGTAAAAATTATGGGACATCACACTTATCTCTGCCAAATCACGACTTATTACACTTTACACTATTCCATCCAATTTCCCTGCAACCACACCTTACAAACACTCCTGTTCTTTCATGACCATGTGCACAATCATTATATGGGCAACTTCAGGTATTTTTTCCCCTTCAAACTCAAAATTTTGACCTCATTGATGTCAAGTTGCTCCCACCCCTGCAAGCATCCTCAACATTTGCCTAATCAAGGATGATTAGGTAAGCACACACCATGCCTTGCTTGTTGCTCCCACCAATCGGACCACTACATCATACTACTCACAGCAGGCCAATTGACTACTAGGGACTCTGCTGCCGCTGCCCATTGTCCATCTCTTCAATTCCCCCTCAAAACCAAGTTCCTTGCCTTCCAAGTCATGCAGGCAGTGGCATCCATTACCACCCCAAATTCTGGCATGTCAAGAGCTAACCATTGAATCCAAATTATTTACTTTTGTGTGTACGGGTAGTGGTGTCCATTGCCACTCAAGCCTACATTTTCTACTCCCCCAGACCATGTGGTATCAATATTTGAGTTAAGTGAGTTGGTTTACATTTATTTGACCGCACTATGTATCCTTGCTCACTCTTTGTATAGTCATGGTGTTCAGTGAGGTGGCCACATGGAAATCATCACCAATAACAAAGGTCACCAGATAATGCCTTCATGAGTTAGCTTTATGATGAACAAATGTATGTTTCTGAGCTTCATCCATTTCCCATCCCTACTAACAATCCTCCAGTGTCAGAGGCTTTGCCAAGAATGCTTTTTGCATGGGCCCCTTGAAAAACTCTGTCTTTGATGCAGAATATCTCATTGGCCATAAGATGTAGGATAATGAACTCAAACAAGATATTTGGCCCTGGCCTTCTGATATCATCAACATGGCTGGAAAGCCTATTATCCAACTACAAGAGTGACACCTTTGAATTTGTACGTTTACATGTTATCCAAAGTTGTGAACTATGAAACTTAGCTTTCTCCATGCAAACACCTGAGAAGATCAGCATCATGATTTTGGCAAAGATAAAGGAGACTGCAGAGGCATACCTCAGTAAAAAGGTCTGGATTTGTTAGACTTCAATGACGCTCAGTATCAAGCAACCAAGGATGCTGGTATCTTTGCCAGTCTTCAGGTCCTCCATATTATCAACGAGCCTACTGCCACTGCCATTGCTTATGCTTATGGTCTGAACATCTAATTTCAGATGATTGTCTATGACCTTGGTGATCATGCTGTGGTACCTTTGATATCTCCCTCCTCTTTGTTGAGTCCTTGCAACTGCTGGTGACACACACCTTGGAGGTGATGATTTTGACAACTAATTCATTGACTACTTTGTCAAGCTTTACAAGAAGAAGGTGGGTGCCAATGTTACCAGTAATTTGTATGCCATGAGAAGTTGAAGCACAAGGTTGAAAGGTGGAGCTGATATTATTGAGGCAACAGTCAATCTGAATTAAAACCAGGTCATTTAAGGATGGTAATGACTTTCTCAAAATGCTCACAACAGCCAACTTGGGAGTGCAACATGGATCTCTTCTGTGATCAGACCATGAAGCCTGTCAAGCATGCTCTCAAGGATGCACATCTTCACCATCCTCATTGACTGGGGGAAGTTCAGCATCATTTTTGAATGGAAGGACTAGATCAAGAAGACATCAGAGCTACGGATGTATGAGCATCAGATTGTTTAGGCTAGGCCTCCATTGTCATGATCTCAGCGCCCCCAAATGCAGATGAATCACAGCATGATAAATATGCTGGGGAAAGCCGCTGCTTGTGACCAATGAATCTTTTAAGCAATGGAAACATGGTGAAAGATAAGCTCAACTGACAGCTGGCAAGAGGTGGGAATGGAAGAGCAGTGATTTGACTGCACAGCATTATAGCTGACTTCATTTTTTTTGAGGATTTCCATAGCTCTGCCACCAATTGGTCAATAAACTGCCTGAGGAGCCATACAGCTTTGCAGATGCACTAGTTGAGCCAGGGGGCAAGACCCAATGCCAAAGGAAGCAAGTGCATTGTGCATGAAATCGCAAATGCATGGGCCATTGGGGAGGTTGCTAAGATGTGCCAAGATTTGCAGGTTGAGGGCACATTAGAAAGCATTGATCTTGGGGAGGTGAGAAAGCACAGGGTGGTGCTCATACGTTCAACCACAGCTGACAAAGAATGTGGTCAGCACAGCAAAGGGTTTGTCAATAATGCATTTGGTATGTGGTTGAATATTAATGGCTTACAAACTGCACAGACATCACAACACCTAGGGTGATGTGTTGCTGATGGCCAAGAAAGATGCAGACAAACCTTGCACAACACCCACCCACTCTTCACACCCCAAATACACACCATCTGATCTGCACCGCCCACCATGATCCACCACCCATCATCGCCCCTGCTCCACGCCCCCTTTAACAGTGTTTTTTTTAACCTGGTGGGTGTGCCTTTGGGGGCATGGTGGATCTGGACAAGGGAGGGTAAAAAGAGACTCAGCAGCTGGTGCTGTGTCCTGAACTACAATAAGTACAAATGGAGGCTTGGTTTCAAGAGACCTGTGTAATGGTACTGCATGTATGATGCCCTACAAATGAACAGGACTACATTGTGCAATGCCCATCACCTTGTGGACCTTATCTTGCATATACCAAGCAATACACCCATGATCTCTGTTGACCTTGGAGGCTCCATGCACCAATAGCTTCCCTGAAAATGCAACCACCATCCTAGGTGGGTAGTACAAATTGAGGAGTAGAATTGGGAATATCAGATCAAGGGCACCATAGTTTCCAACAGTTAAGAGCTGATCAAATCATTGTGGCTTTCCCATCTTATCAAGGTAATATGTACTGGATGAGTTGGCCATGACAGATAAGCTGCTGTAAACAGATGGTCAAAGGCAGAGAGCCTTCAGGATGTTAGCAGATTCTGCCTGGGATTTGCCTGATTCTACAAAGCCACCTTCTATCACAAATGCTGCTTCCCAGAGCTTGATCATGATCTCCCATCCAATATTATACATCTTGGGGTGCATGATACTCATGGCAGCAGAGAGATGGGTATGAATCCCCTTGATGTCCTTCAACCACTGTCTATACTCCCCTCCATTTCACCCAGGCTTCAACAGCACTGATGCTTGAGGCGGGCCATTTGCAATTTGTACCAGTGTAAATAAAGCTTGGGTTCATGTAGGGAGCTGCTTACACTTCTCTCCTACTGAAACCATGCTGGCAAGAGGTTAATGCAGCCCTTTACTTCTACATTAGGGTAGAAATGGTTTGTGCATATCCTTCACTTCCAGGAATCTCTCCATGATGGAGTAATACTTTGTGCAAGGAGTATTTTCATTCATGTTATGGCAGTCCACACCCTACCCTGCATAAATTGGTTGGGGGGAAATGTCAACCATGGGTCCACACTCACCTGATTAACCTTGCTGATAATCTGCAGCAAATATTACGCTATGATTTCACTTGTATCTGTGATCAATATGGCTGGCTTTGATAATCACTGGTGGCTGCCCTCCACACAGGCCCACTCCTCATCTGTTGTGTGTGGAGCACGTTCCAAAAATCCATGCACACAGGCGGGTTCCACATTTGAATCAAACCCATTCACCAGAACTGCACAATGTGTAAATGGAGCTATGCTGGTAGGAGAAATAGTCACCTGGATTTTTCTGGGCTGCAATCAGAGCATCCACCATGCAATCTGCCTCACAAATCATTTCTGTGGGTATCTGGATATGGGAGAGAATGTTGAAGAGGCCACTTGGAGGGCCGAATTCCACAAAAAATCTGCATCACATGTAGTCAGCAAGCAAATCCATCTGCTCTCATGGGTGGTGGGTAGAATTGTGAGGCTGAGGGTTTTCTACATTCATAGCAGGTAAAGAAAAGGGCAGTAGATGGCAGTGAGTCAGACCACATGGATTCTCACGCAGAATATTTAATCACCATGGCAACCTGCTGCCTTTTTCTAGCAGAAAGGGGCAAGCATAGCACATAGGAGAAGTACACATTAATACATCCCTGCTGGAGTCAACCAAGAGTGCTTATTGACAGCTTGCAGCGCTTGCCTCTTTTAGATGGATTGGTCACCAGTCCATCCCTTCTCTTCCGTTCACATCATGAACCTATGGTTTTACTGCAGTCAGCAGTAGCGGCATCCCCTTGCCCCCACTGCTCACCTGTGGTTCTACTGCAGTTGGCGGCAGCATCCCCTCATTCCCACTGCTTGCCTGTGGTTTTACTGCAGCCAGCGGCAGCAGCACCCTCTCCCATCACTCACCTAAAGTTCTACTGCAGTCAGTGGCAGCAGCATCTACTCGCTCCCATTGCTCACCTGTGGTTTTAATGCAGTCAACAGCAGCAGAATCCCCTCACCCCCATTGCTTACCTGCACTTCTACTGCAGTTGGTGGTGGTGGCATCCCCTCACTCCCATCGCTTACCTGTAGTTTTACGATAGTCAACAGCAGCAGAATCCCCTCACTCCCATCACCTACCTGCAGTTTTACTGCAGTCGGTGGTGGCAATGTCCCCTTGTCCCCATTGCTGGCCTGTTTTTTTTACTGCAGTCATTATTGAGGATATCTCTAGGTGCAATTGGTTAGCCGGTCATGGTTTCCTGGTGATGTTTGCTCTCTGATCTTTTCTTTATCATCTCACAGCCTTTTGAGGTCCAATGCAACTCTCAGCATATTGACCACTGTCATGCCACCCCTTCTGCTTCCATAAGATAGTGTATATAGTGAGCTCATTCAAGCACTCCCCTCGGATCATTTCCGCCTTACCAAGTGATGACTCAGGTGTGAGAAAACCTCTTTTGGCAGCACTTTTAAACTCCAATGCTCTTACAGACCAATTGCTACCTACAAGGAAACCTGGTCTGTAAGACCCCACCACTCACTGCACTCACTACCATGGTCCAAATGTAACATTGGGGGGTCTTCATGCATCTTGCAAGAGCAATCCATAGATATCCTCAAACTCTGTAGGACCACCTGCGAGCCTCAACTGTGTCCCACACCCTCACCATCCTCGCACTCCCCTTGGGCACATGCTTGCTTGCCTGGGCTCCACCTCTGCTTGTCGCATGCACTCTCAGTGATCCACCCTTGACTTCACATGCACATGCACTTCCACCCACATTTGCCCAATACACATCACCATATGACCCATCCAAAACGCATCAGGAAGCTACCGCACACATCCCTGCCACCACTTCACATGCACGAGCACTCACTCCCACTTACCCTCATATCCCTCTCACGTCATGCTTGCCCATCCAGCCTCCACTCATCACCACCCACACTAAAATGTGTCACATGCACACTTTCACTCACTCATCCTCGCCTCATTTTCACATGCATACAACTGCATTTACACATACAGACAGCAATGGGCATGAAAGGTTGAGGGGAGGGTGCCATCGGATCCTGTGATTTTGAGCTTGGACTCAGACCCAAGCTAGTTTGCACAAACTTAATCTTTTTCTTAGCACTCTGTCTACTACTTAACCCACAGGAGTAGGGTAAACATAATGGTGGACTTGTGAGCAATCTTCCCTATACCATTCCCCTCCCATTCTCTAAGCAGCGCTGGTAATGTGTTGGCATTACACAGGTATGTTTGCAGCTGAACTAAACCAACCACTCACTAGCGATTGCTTGTGGGTCACTCATAACATCATCCATAGTCTCAGTCTCATCTGATACATAAAATGCCAGACAATTACTACAATGGTCTACAGAAGACCTTGTGACTTCCCGAAACAGGAACACTCCAGCATGGCGAGAATACCCTGATAATTTTGTCCAATACCAGGCAAGTCAACCAGGACAGAAATCTTATTCTTCTTGAGGACAGATGGTATGCCAATGCCTGACCTTTCTAAAATGAATAGTGATTCAAATGCTCCACCAGAAACAACAATCAACTTGGTAGCCTTCACAGTGACAAGTTTGCCACTGGCCCATGGACATGATATCGCATCTGATGTATACTTGATACTGATTGCATGCCCATTCCTATCCTCTGCATGAGTCAGTTCACTTATGATGATTTCAGGTGTAATGTACTCGATAATAATGCATTTCACATGCTTGCCAACTATAATCATTATATTTGGATTTCCAGAATGTGGATAGAGGTATCGGGAAGCAGTGTCGCTTCAGTGAGTGATGATTAGCTAGCGAGTATTTCTCATCTTTCCACTGAGCACTTACTTGTAAGCCAGCTAGCAGAAGCAGAGAACAGCCACATTCACTACCGACCAAATAAAATGAACTAAAAACATCCACGCTGTACATATTTGTGGTCCTGAAATTGTTATTGTCATTGACCACTGGACAGGCTGAATCATACTGCCTAGCCACATTCAAGAATTGACTTCCAATCTCAAGGTCAAATCCATTTGTAGATATCTTGATCAGCCCTGAGTAATCATGGGTTGATCTATCTGATATCAGCGTGAACATTTCGAGCTGGATAGTGGGTTATGAATTCACTCATTCTGACATCTTGACATGCTCACTTTTCTAATCAAAGGTAGGACCTTATTGAAGCTCCAGCCTTTGTTACCTAATGCATCCTAATCCTTGTAGTCCGATGTGGCACCTCACACATATACTGTGACTGTATCCAAGAGCAGCATAAATTCTGTAGAACAAGTAAGATAGAATGCAAGCAAGGGTGCATACAACTTACAATTAACAGTAGAGCCACCACCCATGTTTTGGCCACATGGAACAACAGCAGTATGTTCATTGAGGTATGGGCTTGGTTTGGCAATATGGAAGGAGATGGTAGTGCTGTTTGGCACAAGGTTTTCGAGATATCTGCAAGGTTGGACATGGCAAGGGAGATTGTGTGAGTGCTGGCCACTTTTGACAATAAGGATCTCCCTGCGGTGACATACATGGTTGTTCTCCCTGGTATTACAGTATGAGGAGGGCTCACACGAATGAGAGACAGACAAACATGCCTCTGGCAAAGATGATGTTGAATTCTGGGGACATGATAGAGAAAATTCCAAATAGTGAACAGGTACAAGTTGAACAACTAAGGGGGAGGTCAACACAGGACAAACCTATGAGACAAGAGAATATATATATGTTTCCTTGCACCAAGAAGTGGATAAAGGGGGAACTTGCTGATATCGTCACATCAACAAGTATGGATATTGTCCTAAAATACATGTACTTATTTTGTAAGTTATAAGCCAACACAGCACCCCAAAGTCTGAATCCAAGTAGGTTTAGAATATTTGACATGGCGCATATAAACTTATCTAACAGGCCAGCCTTCCAGATTTGTCTACCTATGACATGATTTCAAATAGCAGCAAGCATGATCGAAAGGACCTTTTGGCTACCTGATTGTTCCCCCCTTAATGCATGATTAACGCCTGATACAAGTTTGCGCAGTGAGTAGTGCGACATGTCTCTCCATCTGTTGTTCACAAATCAATGTCCTATCCACAATGAGTAGTCTCGTACCTGAGCCACTAACTCCTACAAGTGTGCCCATTTACAACATGCAAATGGACTTTCAGTTCGGACTTGACCATTTCTTTCAAAACCCAAACTGGTCAAATTGCAGTGACTGAGAATATATATCATGGTAAATATATGAATATGGCCAGTCATGAAAAGGCAGTCTTCTTAGCCAAGCCCAAGATCACTGGCACTGCACACTATGCCAGACTGAAGGGACTAGGTGATGTGATGCTGTTGGAGCTTGGTGTATAGTGATTGTGGAGCCCCGCAATGTAAGCTGACTTTTTCTTAGAGACACTGCTATAACTGTCAGAAGATATTATTAAGAATACAATCTACCAAACATATGGAAAAATTCTTGCAGGAACTTCTATCATATATTGCTAATATTCAGCCCTGACAGCATCGTCTTTCTGAATCAGACCCTCCTATAATTATCATTCATCAGCATGGAAGCAGGTGATCAAACTAGGAAATGTACTTCAATCTGTATCTTGACTACAAATGTGAATGCTGTGATACTCAGGACCATGAGGGGCACATATGACCAAAACATGATAGACCACAATGCCTCCTGTAAGAGGACTGAACTATGTAGGTTCATTTTGTGTCAGAACACTACAGATTTACCATTTGAACATGATTTACCTATATCCTAGGTGGCAGACCCATGCATACAGGCTGGTCTTAACAACCCCAAGCTTTTCATGATGCTATTTGGGGGTGAAATCCAAGTGAGGCAACAGCTTATCTTTAATATCCACCCCAATGATATGCCACTGGTCCCCTAAGTGTTTGAATACACAATTCTTAAAGCTTTTGAGGATAAAGCTGGCAGCACAAGCCACCACCCTTGATGTGTTCCTCTACATTGGGTCAAGCATCTCAGCTGAAAAAGCAAACCTTGCCATCCACTCCAGTGGTTTGAACCAATTGAGCACCAATGTGCTAACATAAATCAGAGGTGGAAGCAAAATAGCAAGCCTATAGATTGGGATAATGATGTGTCCCAACAATGTGGGTGGCATGGATTTTGATTGAACGCGTCTGCCTTTGGACTTAGAGATAACAACGAGGTCTTTGATTTTGGTGATGTTGTACCAGATATAATCTGCAGGACTCAAAACAATGAGCACTTTGAGGCATTGGGGAGAAGGAGCAGGAAATTTTAAACCTATGATGTGCATGCTTGAGCAATGTGAATGAGCAACAAGAAGATTTTGGAAGAATATGGAGCATGTGCCATACCAAGTCTGCAAGCTTTTAAGTTTCGAATCGAAGAGTCTGGTGCAGTACTCACCACCTATAGTGCAACTGATGAGAGCTTGACAAAGACCAGCTAATCGATATATCAGCAGATTACTTTGCAAGTTAACTGAAACACGTACACATCACTGCTTTACTGCAAGATTGTCTTCACAGAGTCATTCTACACTCCTCACCAGGATTCCAGGTATCTTTATGATGTTGTCCTGCCATTCAAGAGCTCCATGGCCCATGTTTTCAGGTCTATGGATAGAGATTGGTTGCCCATTGGTTGTATTGTACATGTTGATTGACAATTGAACTAGTTTGCTAAGGGTGAATTCATAATTTTCTCAAAGAGACTGTTGAATTTTTTGAACACCAATTTGATGATGACATCATCTTTAGAAACAACCAATACTCTATACAGAGGCAATCATATGTTAAGTATAGCTTGTTCTGCAACTTGAAGGTGGCCATACAGTAGCAGGGTTCGAACTTCAAAGTTTGTTTTGACCCAGCACATAAGTCATGAGGTAGACACATTTTTGTCTTCACTTTTCCCAGCTAATTCCTCAATATTGAAGCAATCATGACAAGTCCACTGACACTTCAAGATACTCTGGAGAGTGCAAATCATCTATACTCAATGGTAGTAGGTAAGTTCAATAATTGGATTGTTATGATTGTTTTCAATATGTGATTCATGAAGAGCTAACGAGTGTGCTATGCAAACTGTGCAGATGATGAAAGTATGAATTCCATATTGTACACCCTGACCATCCATGAACCAGGCTATATTCTACCCACACTAGTAGTATTGTTGTTTTAAACCTCAGCCATGAGGCATATTGCTTGCTATTGCAAACCTCGTTTCTGCATGTCATAGTGCTATTTAAGCATACATGCCTGTAGTATCCAAGTCCAAAGACTTCTATGTCCATTTTGGGTCTGGGTTCTTATGCTTCACACTATATTTCAGCATCTCCCATGGTGACAGAAGGTCCTAGCACTTTGCCTTGCTCCGAGCATGCAAGTATGCTAACAATTGGGGCTTTGTTCTCTAGATACATTGAGTGCAATGATGGCATAAGGTCCAATCCAGCGTTCCATTAATTTTTTGGAAGCACGAGTTAATTTAAGATTTGTTTTGAAAGCCAGACTTCATCTTCAATGGAGTATTCAGGAGCATCAGACTGGTGATGATCTGCCTGATCTTTCATATGAGCTTGTGCTTTGATAAGGTTATTTTTAATTTGGGTAAGTGTGTCTTGCATCTCAGATGTGAAGGTATTAGCAACTGGTGCTTTTACTTCATGCTGTTCAAATCTCATTTTAGGAATGTAGGACCTAGTGATGTCAAAGGGAGACTTCTTTGTGGAAGTTTGCTTCTTTGAGTTGTAGAAGAATTGTGCCATGGGGAGCCAGTCAGCCCATGAATCCTATTTTTCGGCAGTGAAGAGCCATAGGTATTGTTGTAGATTGTGATTCATATGTTCTGTTTGTCCATCTGTTTGTGGATGAAATGCAGTGGACAACTTCGGCTGGATACCAAGTTATTTGCATAGATCCTTCATGACCTGTGATATGAATTGTGGGCCATGATCCAAGACAATGGATTGTGGAATGCCATGGTTTTTCCAAACATTATATAAATATAGGTGAGGTGTATCCACAGCCATGACCATTTTGTTGCATGGAATGAATTCAACTTTTTTAGAGAATCAATCAATGATTACGAGAATAGAGTCAAAATCATTTGACAAGGGAAGATCTGTGGTGAAGTCCATGGTGATATCAACCCAAGACATATTAGGAATATCTAAAGGTAAAAGTTTGCCTACCGGGGCAATATTAGATCCTTTGAAGCATGCATATCTTGCACAGTGAGATATATATATAGTCCTTGACTAGTGTTGGCAATCCTAGCCAAGTGTAGCTTCATTGGATAAGATCTAACATTTTGTCTATACCAGGATGTCTTGCAACTGGTGTATCATGATGGAGTCTAAGTATTTCCATGTAAAGATCCTGATCTTCAGGAACATAAATACATCCATGTGAATCTTTCCACAATGTACCTTCATCAGCTTCAAGAGTGATGTAATGCACCTTTTGTAGCTTTACTATCTCCAACTCTTTAAATAGATGTGTGGCTTGTTTGATACAATCAAGTATTGCTTCTGAATCGGTAGTCACCATAACAATTGTCGAGACAATACTCTCAGGTGAAATTATAATTATATTCCTATTATTATCATCGATACCAATAGCATGATCTTTTCATCAAAATAAGGCATCAGCCTTTCCATTGTTGCTCCTGGCTTGTGAAGCCATAAGTGGTCAAACCTGCACAAATAGAGAGACCACCAAGCTTATCTACAATTAAAATCTTGTTGTTTCATAAACCATTGTAGATTGGCATGATCATTCCAAATTTTGAATTTGTGATGGGCTTCTTCAAGGTAGTGATGCTATTGTTTTAGACTGCAGATAGCTGAGAGCATTTCTTTATCTGCTATGGGGTAGTTTCATTTTTCTTTGATCATGGAATGTGATGAGAATGCGACAGGATGCCATTTGTCATCTTTTTCTATAGAGAGCACTGCTCCTGTAGCGTAATCAGATGTATCCATTTCCAGACTGAACTACGTATCATTATCTGCATATGCAAGTATAGGTGTAGTGGTAAATGCTTGCTTTAAAGTGTCAAATGCCTTCTGACAAGTTTCATTCCAGATGAATGGTTTGTCCTTCTTTGTCAGATCCGTTAGAGACCTAGCAATCTGTGTATAGTCTTTGATAAACCTTCAGTAGAAGTTTGCTAAACCTAAGAAGCTTCTAACACCTTTAATGTTTATTAGTACTGGCCATTCCTGAATGGCTTGGACTTTCGAGTTGTCCATCTTGATATCATCACAAGAAATATACATGCCAAGGAATTCTACTTCTTAGACACTGAAAGTGTATTTTTCTGATTTGGCAAAGAGGTCATTATCTTCTAAGCATTGTAATACTTTTGTTATGAGTCATTCATGAATTTTAACATCAAGAGATTTCTTAAAAATCATGATATCATCAATTAGACTTCGACTTTTGGCATATTAGCAAAGATTTCACTCATCATGGTTTGGAAGGTGGCGGGAGAGTTGCAGAGTCCAAAATACATGACAAGGGGTTCATAACTTTCTCAATGACAAATAAATGCTGCTTTCCATTTGTCACCTTCTTTGACGTGTACATTATTGTATCCCCAACATAAGTCTATTTTGGTAAACCATTTAGATCCTTGCAACTTGTCAACAAGCTGTGAAATGAGTGGTGTTACGCGAAGCGTACGCAAAGAGGAGACTCGAGGGATTACTTCTCTGGAGGTACTCACGAAGAGACTCAGTGTCAGAGCAAGTACTAGGATTAAGGTTACTCGAAGGACAAGGGACGAAGGCCTGAGTCAATCGGACTTCAGGGAGTTACGAGGGAGACGAGGGACGAAGGACTGAGTCGATCGGACTTCAGGAATCAAGAGTACGCTATGATTGCGTAGAACGAGAATAGAGAATACAAGTATACGACTGGTATAAATACTAGAGGATGCGTCATCGTGGAATAGAGGAGAAGGTTGGAGAACGATGAAGTAATCAGACACGTCATCCGCAGTAACATGAGGGGAAAGATAGGAACTACGAGGCCGATGTAAGAGAATCGGCCAAGGAGATAAGTATTCATAAAAACAAGAGGGAAATCAAAGGAGAAGGAATGAAGAATGAAAAGGACTAATGATGAGTAACGCTACGTCCCATGTTGTCTGCGAGAGTCCAAGGAAATGATATACTCGATGAGGAAAACAGAAAAGGTACAGGCGAGGAGAAAGGAGAAAAACCGTAACATTACCCCCTTCGTACAATTGAACTCCAGGTTCAATAAAGAGTCCATCAGGTAGTTGCGTCGGGAGGGAGAGAGGAAGGGCCGTAGAAAACGGTGGATTGTTCATACGATAACGCCTCAAATGGACAGTCATCCGCCAGATGTCCGTGTTGATTGCAATGGCCACATACTCGCTCAGGGCAAAATCGGCGTGCATGTCCCCAATGATGGCAAAAGTCGCATTGCGTACAAAGACAAGCGGACTGAGGATGGCCAGGGACTGACTGGTGGCAATAAGGGCAGGAGTAATCAGGACAATCCTCTCGATAGTGGCCGAGACGATGACACCGAAAGCATTCGGTGAGGGCGGAGGCGGAACGACGAGGATGGATGGGCATGACATGCGTAGGTGAGGACAGGACTCGACTGCCATCCGGGAGGTGGCAGTGAATTGCTTCCACAGCATTAGACCAGGTTACCAGCTCGGGAGCTTCCTCAACAATGGTGGGGGAAGACGGGGAGGAGGAGGAGGAAGAGGAGGGTGAATGGATACGCGTGATCAAAGCTGGGGTGCGGGAGGGAACGGGTAGGATAGGAGTGGGAGGAGGAGAGTCCGCGACGGCGGGTAACTGTGCTCGTTCGAGGTAACGATCTCGGTCAGCCATGGGTAAGGAAAGATAAATGCGACGAAAGGTAGGGTAAATGATGGTGGGGGAAAGCCGTTCTACGTATTGGTGAAAACCGTAGAGATGAAGGATAGATAAAACTCGCCGAGGTAGTTCGGCCAGGTGAAGACGAAGAGGAATGCCAAATTCCGCAGGTAGATCACTGGGGGCGGCTTGAAAGTGATACGTCTAGGTGATGGAGACTTCATGGAAAAGACAGACAAGTTCTTGAGTTACGACGTCTTCGTCATAGAGGGGGAGGACCTCGACGGCGCGGAGGAGGACGGAAGTGGCGAGGATGGTGGCGTAAAGCATATGGGCGGCGGAGATGGGTAGCAAGGTAGGCGAGACACGCCTGGAACGTAGCGGGGAAGAAGATAAGGAAGAAGAAGGAGACGACGAAGGAGCAGCAAAAGAAGAAACAAAGGACATATTGGTTGTTAAGAAAGAAGAAATCGTCAAAAAACATATGGCGGGGGGGTGCTTCACAGAGAGACGCCGCTTCCCGGGTAGAAGGAAAA